>CM021108.1:632002010-632539500 GCA_007115665.2 Sequoiadendron giganteum
TCTCTCTCTGTCTCTCTCTCTCTCTCTCTCTCTCTCTCTCTCTCTCTTCTCTCTCTCTCTCTCTCCTTCTCCCCCTCTTCCCATCTCTCTTCCCCTTCCATCTTCTCCCTCCCTCTCTCTCTCTCCCTTTCCCTCTCTCTCTCTCTATCTCTTTCCCACCCTACACCTCCTAATTACTCTTGGGTCTATGTGTGTTTGAAATCCGATATCCATTTTTTGAAACCAAAATTTCAGATTTTTGAAACCAAAATTTTACCGCCACAATACATTTTTAAATGTTTTCAAATATCGGATATACGATTTTTTTAACTTTTAGAAAACGGATATCCGATTTGTAAAAATTAGGCTTGGGCATTGCTATGGAGCAATGTACTGACACCCAACCCAAAATAAAAGTCAACTCGGGATTTCCGCATTGTTTGGTGAGTGAAAAACGCTACTTTTTCCTATTGCCACTTTTTGGCCCATCATTATCTTGCACATGCCCTTTCATTCATTTTTTCTTTTGTCCCTATAAGAGTCATGTAGATATGACTTTTATATGGACTTCTTGGGGCTCACCTAGTGAACAACTAGATTCACTAGCCCATGTGAGCATGCATTTTCTTTTTTTCCTTATCATAGTCATGGGGTTATGATGTTGATATGGACCTCTTAAGGCTCACCTAGTAGACAAATAGCTCCTGCTAGCCATTGTGAGTGCATTTATTTTAGATATTGGACAACACATTCCACTTATAAACCCTCTTCAAGCCTAGACCCGGTCCACTGCATTGGATGGACAGTTGAACCTTGATCCATTGTATTGTTATTTTTCAGTGTTCCTTTTTCTTGTCTTTGATGGTGTATGCTTTCAATCTGATTTTGTCTTCATATATCATCCACAAGTGTGTTACTTTGTTCCTATGTTGGTTTTTCATAGGATCTCAACCTTGGGGGCTTGATCATCCCTCTTGATCATTATCATCCTATCTTACTATCATTTCTATATTTGAATGCCTCTTTACTGCATAGCTAGCTACCTTAGTGTACGATTGAAGAAAGTTTATCCTCTCACTAAAGTGGGGGCTAAATGTAGTGTACTAAAATGAATACCCTTTAATTTTCACACTTTTTTAGGCTTGCCTTTCTTTATTTATGGTTTTTTGTATAAACACAAGGTCCCTCCACTCACTTTTTCTAACAATAATTCAAGTATTCATTCTTAAGGAAATTTTATGCATTCAAGATAATTTCATCAAGCATTTGGAGCCATCATCAAGATTCAAGCATCACATCAAGGGTTTGCTGCATCCGTTCATGTTGTTGAGCCAATATTGTGAATGTAGTATTGAAGATCTATGTATAACCATTTTTCACATCAAATTCAAGGATCCAAGATCTACATTCCTCATGGCGAATAAATGGAAGATTTCAAATTTACTTCACAAGACATCATACAAGGTGATATCATTTAAGTATTTCATGTTTCATGTTTCATTTTGACATTCATTTCATCCATTTGGTTTAATTACCTACAAGGGTGACCAAGGTAAACCCCCATTCACTAGAACAATTAGCGAGTTTTTCCATCTTGTCCATTTGTGTTTGCAGATCTAGGTTGAAGACTTGAAGATAACTTGGAGTGCAAGTTGTCAAAGTTGCAAAGTTACATTGCCAAGGTTGTCATCTTCACAAAAACTCACCTACAAGTGAGGTTCGGTTATTTCAGAACTTGAGATTTGAGAGGAAGCTATTACAGATATGAGAGATGGGTATGTGTAGGATCATGATTGGCCAAAAAGTGGCGATATGTAAGTGATATGATGGCCCATGTGGCTAATGACATTTTTTTAACCCAAAATTGATGAAACAAAAAGGTTTTTTAAAGGATATTATCAACTTTACACCAATATAAATTATGCTTTACTTTGAATTTAATAAATAATTTTATTCATTTTCTATTTGAATTATGACTAAATTCATGATTGATAGGCTGATTGAAAAATTGATGTATCTTTCAAACACTATCATATTTTTTGAATCTAAAACATGCATCGCATTCTATGCTTCACATACTATAGGATTAAAAAATAAAAAATTGAATTTCATGAATTTTTTACCAAGTTAAGGTGGTCATACATATGAGTTTTTATATTTTTTAAAAGTTGTAATAAAAAATCTATAATTAATTATTTACTTGGAAAAAAATTACCAAAAAATATGAATCACATCGGGACATAAGTCCTCTACTTATATCTAAAATCTTATAAAAAAATATTAGCATTTTATTATGGTTAGGGTGGTCAGAGAGATACCTACTTCTTATTTTTTCCCTGAAATTTGAGTACTACTGTATTGAAATTTCAAAATTTCACCTTGAACAGATTTGTTTTTTAAATAAACCTAGTAGTTTAGAAACTACATTCAATTTTCTACAGATTCTATTTTTACATATTTTTCAAATAATATAGATAACTTATTCAAATTTTTACGTCAAGTTGCCTAACTCTAATTTTCTGAATTTTCATCGCCACTTGAGGGCCTATTGTTTTCATGATGATCCTCCACATGCCCAACTCAAGACCACATTCATAATTTTTCAGAAATTTGGATTGTGACTAAGACAGTAGCAAAGGTTCCTTAGTCCTCCGAGTGGAATCTTTCAGAGATTCTTTAGATTTTTTTCCATCATCCAAAGATTTTGTGTTTGCCTCAAAAAATAATAGTGGGACTAGGATGATAGCAAGGGCATCTTAGTTCTCCAAGGCATATTTTGGTAGCCTGTTTACATTTCCAGAATTTTCATTACATCTCCAAAATTCCTAGGTACATATATACCCTAACTTGGTATATCTTAATTTCATCATTTGCACTCGTGATTTGGCTTACATTACTAGGTTTTGTAGGTTTAATGTTCATTTGTCTTTCCCAAGCATTTTCTTGGTGGTGAACCCCTAAAATCTAAAAGAACCCCTCCTAAGTCCTAATTGTGAATTGGATCACCTTGAGAGGTTGATAGTCAATCCTATTAGGGTTCTTAGGACATAATTGAATTTTAGTTGAAGAAAGAGTGATGTTCTATGTAGAGCTCCCCTTTTTCAACTGATAAGATATATAATGTAGAAATTCCAAGGAAATAAAGTAATATACATAATTATAGAGGATATATTTTCTAATTCCAAATAAAGGTACTCCCCTATTGTTTAGATACAATAAAGATCAATTGAATGAAGCATTAATAATGATATTTTTTTTCATCAAATTCCAAGTAGCTCTTTCTATGTAACAAAAAATCTCTATATTTTCTAAATACTCCAATGGATATGGTAATGATATTAGTGAGTAGAAAGAGAAGATTAGCTTTTATTAGTTGAATAGTAGAGAAATAGGGTAAAATATGTTTTGAATATTTTTAGTGGATTAGATCATTCTATTCACTCAATGGTTTGAGATGAATTTATGGAAGTGGATCATTGATATAAAGTAAATTCATGCATTTCCTCAATGTTCATGGTAGTAATATTTAATCTTTGGAAATATAAAGAGATAATAAAGAAAATCACAACCTTAACTAGAAAATACATAAATGTGGCATAACGGATAATTTTTTTGTATGTCATAATCATATCATCTCCAAATTATTAATGGTTTAGTTTCTATAGGTTTCATGAAGTGAAAATTTGGTGAAAAATGTTAATTTTAATATTCTACTTTGACCAAAAAGTGGGACACATTGACCCACATATCATTTTGTAAATAGAATGTAAGATGAATGCTCTATAATTGATAATGAACATGTTTAGTGTAGGTTTCAAATAAAAAGCTTCACTTTTGTTCCTTTCATGCGAAATCGATTTATTGACTTATTATATATGTAAATAGTATTTTTTAAAATATATTTGTGAAAAAATGTATTTTTATATAAATTTAAATTGGGTTATTATTTAAGAACTTGTACAAAATAAAATTATTATTGAAGTAAAATAAAAATCATATATATCAAAAAAAGTTGATCAAACAATCATAGTGTATTATGTGGTCAAAACATCTTGTTAATATTTGAATTTAGTAAAAACCATCCATTCAACATAAGGATAAATTAAATATTCACATATTTAATTATCTAAAGTGATACATAATTAAGTTATGGAAGCCTTCTATCTCATGAACCCACTACCATTATTCTTCAAATATAGAACAAACATACAACAAAACTAACAAAATTAAAAGGATTCATTTTTTATATTTATTTTGTCATCTTTATAACAAATAATTTTCTTTAAACCTCTTTGTATTATTTTAATAGATAATTTTTCTTAAACCATTTTATATTATTTTAACAAAATATCTTTATATTATTTTACAAAACATTATAATTAGCCGATAGGCTATATGTATAAACTTTGGTCAAAATTTTCGTCAGCCTTCTCAGTTTTTAATCTTTCCAATGTCGGGTTGTCGATTGAGAAAAAGGTAGTAGAGGTTTTCTTATTTTTTAATTAGAAGTATTTGGTGTGCCGATAGAGAAGGCCAACAAAATTAATCGGTGGATGGTATCAACATTAATTTTTGAATGGTTTCGTGTTGTGGTGATGGTTGTACTAACACGTGTCTTTTAAATCCTTGGAAAATATAGCAAATTTTTGCTAAAATTTTGATAAGGCATTGTTGGTTGTCATTTTGTGGCTTTAACTTGTATCAAAGTTGTGAGTGACGAGGGCAAGCTTATGTGAAGTTGCAAGTGAGATTATCCATTGTGGAATTTTTGTGAAGATGGTTGGAGGTTATTTTGTGTTTTTTGCATGGGGTGATGGTTGCAAAAGAAGTACAAAAGTGTTGGTTGTGATAATTCTTTGCCCATTTTTTGTAGGTGGTGGAGAAAGAAGGGAGCATAGAGAAAGCAAGCGAGAAGAGGTGCATTTGAAGCAAGAAGGAAGAGGTACGAGAAGAGGTACATATTGAAAAAACCCTTTCTAGAGTATTTCGAAAATAGTTTAAGTTATTTTCTAAAGGGAATTGTTGATTGTTGTTATGTAGCTTATGTTGTATTGTTTAATTGATAGTTTTCATGTAGTCATGATGGGTGCAAGGAAATATTGTTTATTTTTTTGTTTGTTTGTTATTATGAATTTGTGTGTTTCTTATAGGTTTTTTGACCTAGGTTACTCTTGAAACCAATATTTTTTATGGTTTATGTGTAGTTGCGATGGGTGGAAGGCACTATTGTTTGTTTGTGCGTTAGTTTGTTACTGTGCTTTCATGTGTGTTTTGTAGGTTTTTTCATCTGGGTCATTGTTGAAACCAATATTGTTTCATTTATGGTTCTCTTTTTGTGATGAAGGTTTTGAATCGATTTGTTACTATGAGCTTTTTGTATTTTGTGGGTTTTTCCATCTAGGTCACTATTGAAATGAATATTGTTTCATTTATGGCTTTCATTTTCTAGTGATGGTTGTAACACAATAAAATAGTTAATTTTATACAATTTATGTTTTTTTCTATAAGGCATTATTGATTGTTGTTCTCTAGCTTAGGCTATATTGTTTCACTTATGGTTTATGTTTTATGGTGATGGTTGCAATGGAACGAAATAGTTAATGTTATAAAGTTTATGTTGTTCTCCATAAGGTAGTGTTGATTGTTGTTCTCTAGCTTAGGATATATTTTTTCCTTTTCGATAAGGTTCTGTTGAAAAAATACTATATAGTTTGTTGAAACCAATATTGTTTGATTTACGGTTCAAATTTTGCAGCGATGGTTTTGCATAGGTTTGTTACTATTAATTTTGGTGTTTTGCGGGTTTTCCCATTTGGGTGACTATTGATACCAATATTTTTCATTTATGGATTTCATTTTGTGTTGATGGTTGCAGTGCAATAAAATAGTTAATTTTGTTATGGAGTTCATGTTATTTTCCATAAGGAATTGTTCAAGGTTATCAGTGATGCAGTGAATTTTAGTATGATGGCTAGTTTAGTATATTGATGGTGAGAAGTTATAGATTAAAGGGGTTTTTTTCAAGTATATCTAGTTTATCCACATGAAGTTTCAGATGTTCGCATGAAGATTTGACTAAGTTATGAGTATCGATTGTTTGACAGTTGTTATGTTGCTTTAGTTGGTGTTCCTAAAAGAAGATGATGTGATTATGGTAATCTGAGTTGATGCAAATTCTTTTGTGGTGATTCATGATTTTTGTGGAATTTTTTAGATCATGCTCTATCTGTGTTGTTGGTTCACATTGATCTTGTACTCACAATTTGTGATTTTATTCTATGAGTTCATGTTTTTCATGATCATGGTTGATAGGGTGATTCTAGCACATTGCGGATCTTCGAGGCTAATTATTTAAAGTGTGTTGTGTTCAAGACATGTTGTTTTGGGTCCCTACTATGCTTTGGCCAAAATTGGTTGATTTGTATTGATAATTGTTTATTGATTTGGGTTGATAGTTTGTACACATTTTATATTTTATTGGGCCGACATGTAGTTTATGTTATCCTTAGTTGCAGATATATATGACTGATTGTTTTGAGGAGAATAGAATACATTTTTTGTGACGTGCGAGTGTTATGTGTGAATAATGTTCAGATATTTTGAAGGTAGAAGTAAAGAGTGAGTAAAAGAAAGTATTTATGCATTTTTAACTCAAACTATAATCAGGCATTAGCAGATGCTATTTTCTCAATTCAATATCTATCGGATGTAATCCAAATGTGACTATAAGATAGTGACTCTTCCTTTGGGTAGTGATCATTTTTGTATTTGAGGAATGAGCTCTAGGCAGTGTGCCTAAATGCATGTCCATTCCTGATTTATAATACTTTTAACATAGTATAAACTTGTGGACTAACCTCTACTATGGTTTTTCCACTAAGAGGGATTCCACGTAAAAATCTTGGTGTTATGTGTGTTCTTGATGTGGTGATTGTTTATTCTTTCATGTTTATTTATTAGATCTAAGAATAATTTTAATAAGTATAATATATGTGACAACTGATTCAACCCCCCTCCCTCTCAATTGTTTTCCTTTTTTTTTCTCAAAATATTGGTATTAGAGTAGGTTCCTCTAAAGAAGCTTGATCACTTGATGTGATCCAGGATGGAGACATATAAGAAGGATAGTTTGAGATTTGATTGAACAAATTATTCTTTGTGGAAGACTCGAATGGAGTGTCATCTAAGATGCATTGGTGAACCCTACTAGACAATTACAAAGAATAGATATATCATCCCTCATAATGGCCCTTCTATTGCAAGTGAGATTAAGGAATCTGAGTACAATATCAGGGCTAAGGAAGCATTGTTGAGTGCTCTAACTAATTTAGAGATGAAAAATTCAATGGATCTGAAGATTGCTTATGGGATCTAGAAAAAGTTGGAAACTTTGTATGAAGGTGATAACCATGTGAATATTGCTAAGTTGCAAAGCCTAAAAGGGAAATATGAAACATTGAGAATGGGTGAAGATGAGAACATCACTTCTTTTATACAGAGAGTGAATGAACTTGTGTGTAGTATCAGATGTGCTAGTGGAACATTGGAGGAATCAAATATTGTTGCTAAAGTGCTCAGATCCTTTCTTGCTGCATACAAACACAAAGTTGTTGCTATTGGGGTATGTGTAGGATCATCATGGAAAAAACAAGCCCTTAAGTGGCAAAAAATTCAAAAAAATCAGAATTAGGCAACTTGACATAAAAATTTGAATAAGTTATCTATTTTATTTCAAAAATATGTAAGAATAGAATTTGTAGAAAATTTAATGTATTTTCTAAATTACTAGGTTTATTTACAAAAAAATTAAATCTATTTGGTGAAAATTTGAAATTTCAATATAGTAGTACTTAAATTTCAGGGAAAAAATAAGAAGTAGGTGTCTGTCTGACCACCCTAACCACATTAAAATGATAATATTTTTTTATAAGATTTTATATATAAGTAGAGGAATCATGTCCCGATGTGATGCATATTTTTTTGTAATTTTTTTCCAAGTAAATAATTAATTATAATTTTTTTATGACAAATTTTAAAAAATATAAAGACACGTATGTCTGACCACCTTAACTTGGTCAAAACTTTATGATTTTTTTTTTCTTTTTTAATCTTATACTATGTGAAGCAGAGAATATGACGCATGTTTTGGATTCAAAAAATATGATACCGTTTGAAAGCTATAGATGTTTTTCAATCAGCCTAAAAGTAAGGACTTTAGTCATAATTCAATAGAAAATGAATAATAATAATTTATTAAATTCAAAGTAAAGCATAGTTTATATTGGTGGAAATATGAGAATCTCCTTTAAAACCCCTTTTTGTTTCATCAATTTTGGGTAAAAAAAATTTGTTAGCCACATACCCATCATATTGCCACTTTTTGGCCCATCATGATCCTGCACATACCCATTGAGGAGATCCAAACTATGAAAAATGTAACTAGAGACATGTTGATTGGTAAGCTTTCTGACTTTGAGTTAAGTGAGTTTGGTGAATCTCTTCCTAAGATAGAATCTACATTCAAATCTATTGTCTCCAGGAAAGATAAGCAGAGATATGATCTGAGAGAAATTTATTCTAGAAAAATTTCCAAATATGAACAGGGAATGAGAGAGATTGAAGAAGAAGAAGAGAGAAAACTAGATGAGCTTGAAGCACTTCTTGTCAAGAGGTTAGCCAAAGGAGAAGGTAATTATATAGGGAAATTGCCTCTTAAATTTTTTTCTTGTAATAAGATAGGTCATTTTTCCTCAAGGTGTCTTGAAAGATTTCCTAAGCCAAGAACTAATAGGCCTAGATTTCAAAGAAAGTGTTATTATGTTATTGATCAAGGTGTGACAAATGATGAATCTAATAAAGGGAATGCAAGTGAGGATGAGTGGGTATTTATTTCTATCAAATAAAATAATCCAATACCTATTGAATCTACCAGTTGCATGAATGTGGAGAAATCTCTAGCTACTAGAGTTCAAGAAAAAGATGAATGGGTGATTGATAGTGGATTCTCTCATCACATGACAGATGATAAAAGTAAATTTGTGAGCCTGGAAAAGTAATATGGTGGTGTTGTAAGATTTGGTGATGACAAAGCTAGTGTAATCCATGGCAGAGGATCAATTTCTTCTGATGGCAAGCATAACACTGATGATGTTCTATATGTGGAAGGTTTGAAGCATAATATCTTAAGTGTTGGACATATGGTTGACAAGGGAAATAATCTTCAATTTAAGTATGGAAAGTATAAAATATTGGGGAGTTTTGGAAATTTGATTACATCTAGTACAAAAACAAAGGGTAATATATTTCACTTAAGTACTGCTAGTAAAAGTTGTTTGATTGTTAAAGTTGATGAAAGTTGGTTGTGGCATAGAATATTGTGTCATATAAAATTTGACAACATTATCAAGATAAGTTCTACCCAGGCAGTGAGAGATCTTCCTAAGTTGATAAAACCTACTAATACTATATGCAAGTAATGTTAGTTAGGGAAGCAAACTAGAGTTTCATTCCAAAGAAAACAACATTGTTCACATGAAGTATTGGAGCTTATGCATTCTAAATTGTGTGGTCCTTCTCGAATCAAAAGTTTGCAAGGAGACAGGCATTTCATCTTACTTATTGATGATTATTCTAGATTGATGTGGGTTAGGGTATGTGTAGGATCATGATGGGCCAAAAAGTGGTGATATGTAAGTGATATGATGGCCCATGTGGCTGACAAATTATTTTTACCCAAAATTGATGAAACAAAAAGGGTTTTTAAAGGATATTTTTAGCTTCCACCAATATAAGTTATGCTTTATTTTGAATTTAATAAATAATTATTATTTATTTTCTATTTGAATTATGAGTAAAGTCCTGATTGATAGGCTGATTGAAAAAATCCATAGCTTTCAAATGGTATCACATTTTTTGAATCCAAAACATGTGTCACATTCTATGCTTCTCATACTATATGATTATAAAAAATTCATAATTAATTATTTACTTGGAAACAAATTACAAAAGACAATGCATCACATCAAGACATGAGTCCTTTACTTATATCTAAAATATTATAAAAAAATATTATCATTTTATTGTGGTTAGGGTGGTCAAAGAGACACCTACTTCTTCTTTTTCCCTGGAATTTAAGTACTACTATATTGAAATTTTAAATTTTCACCAAATAGATTTTTTTTTCTAAATAAACCTAGTAGTTTAGTTACTGCATTCAATTTTCTACAAATTCTATTCTTACATATTTTAAAATAATATAGATAACTTATTCAAATTTTATGTCAAGTTGCCTAACTCTAATTTTTCTAAATTTTATTTCCAGTTAAGGGCATGTTTTTTCCATGATGATCCTACACATACCCGTTACTTTCTTAAGGGAAAAATATGAAGCTCTAGATAAATTCAAGATTTCCAAGTCTATGGTTGAGATAGACATAGGTCTGAATATTAAATGTCTGAGATTAGATAGAGGTGGTGAATTCACTTTTGGTGAGTTTAATTATTTATGTGAAGAGCATGGGATAAAGAGACAATTATCTACCCCATGGAACCCTCAACAAAACGGAGTTGTGGAAAGGAAGAACAAGACAATTCAAGAAGCTGCTAGGACTATGATGTTGGAAGGAAATTTTCCTCATATCTATTGGAGAGAAGTTGTGAGTACTTTCATTTACACTCTCAACCAGGTACATTTCAAAGGTGATATTGGTAATACTCATTATGAGCTATGGTTTGGTCATAAGCCTACTGTTAGATACTTCAAAATCTTTGGGAGTAAATGCTATATAAAAAAAGATGAAGATATAGGAAATTTTGATGCTAGGAGTGATGAAGGAAGCTTTCTTGGTTATTCTACTAAAAGTAAAGCCTATCAATGCTACAATAAGAGATTGAGGAAAGCAACTGAAAGCGCTAATGTCAAGGTTGATGAAGACACATTTAGACCATCCAAAACCTGTGGATATATATGATTCATACTATCAGAATGATAGTTCAAATAAAGGAAAGAAAGTTCAGACCCTAAATCAAGTTCAAATCATTCTGGTAAATTAGGAAAATCAAGAGGAAGAAACTTGTGAAAGTATAGAAGCAAGATCACAAGATCATGAAGTTCAAGATCCTAAGAATCCAATGTATGTAAGACTAAATCATTCAGAAGATCAAATTATAGGTGATAAGAACAAAGGTGTTCAAACTAGGAGAAGAATTGTAGAAGAATAATGTTTTATTTAAAGACTAAGCCTAATAATGTCAATGAAACATGCAAAGATGAACATTGGGTGGAAGCAATGAAAGAAAAACTATATTGAAAATTGAGAAAAATGATACATGGATTCTTGTTCCTAGACCTAAGGAAAAAAATGTAATTGGAAATAAATGGGTCTTTTGAAACAAATTGAATGAGAAAGGTGAAGTTGTTAGAAACAAAGAAAGACTAGTGTGTAAATGATATTATCAAATGGAAGGACTTGAATTTGAAGAAAAATTTTCTCTTGTTGCTAGAATTAAAGTTGTGAGACTATTTCTTGCTCAAATGTTTCTTACAAAAAATTCAAGGTTTATCAGATGGATGTCAAGCCAACATTTCTAAATGGTGAACTGGATGAAGAAGTGTATATTGAGCAACCTGATGGATTTCAATTGACTGATCAGGGAGATATGGTTTTCTAATTAAAGAAAGCATTGTATGGAATTAAGCAAGCCCCAAGAGCATGGTATGCCAGATTGGACAAGTATCTCTTGAAGCTTGGATATAATAAAGGTATTACTGATAGTAATTTGTATTTCAAGATTGATCATGATAAAAATTTGATTGTTGAAGTCTTTGTTGATATCATTTTCAAAGGAGATGATATTTTGTGCATGAAGTTTTGGGATGAGATGCAGAGTGAGTTTGAGATGTCTATAATTGGAGAAATGAATTTCTTTTTGGGATTGAAAATTACTCAACTAGATAAAGGGATCTTTATATCTTAGTCCAAGAATATGAAAGAATTGCAAAATAATTTTGGTATGGAAGATTCAAAGCCAGTTGGTACACCTATGGTGATTGGATGTAAGTTCACACAAGATGATGATTCTCCTAAAAAAAATCAGACTAGATACAAATCTATGATTTGTGGATTGCTCTATTTGACTCAAACTAGACCTCATATCATCAATGTCATATGCATTGTTGCAAGGTTCAAATCTGATCCTAAGCAATCTCATTTGACAAATGTGAAGAGGATTTTCAGGTACTTGAAAGGGATAGTTGATTTTGGCCTATGGTATCCTAAAGAAGATGACCTTAATTTAAGTGATTTTACTGATGTTGATTGGGTAGGAGATGTGGATGAAAAAAAGAGTACTAGTGGTGGTGCATTTTTCTCGGGAAAGAAACTGATTTCATGGTTAAGTAAGAAGAAAAATGTCATTTCTTTATCTACTACAAAGGCATAATACATTGTTGCTGCTAACAATTGTACTCAAGTATTGTGGATGAAGCAGATGTTGAAAGATATCAGAGTTGTGTAATATGAACCTATTGCTATATTATATGATAATTCAAGTGCGATTAACATTTCTAGGAATCTGTGTTGCATTCAAAACCAAGCATATATCTATCAAGTTTCACTTTTTGAGAGAGAAGGTGAGTGAAAAGGAAATTAGACTGGAGTATGTGCCTACTAAGGAACATATTGCAGATATATTTTCAAAGACCTTGCCTACTTTTGAGTATCTCAGAGGGAAGCTAGTGGTGATTACCCTCCTAATCAGAATTAAGATGTATTGAATTGCATCAGTTTGTGTATTTCATAGTCATATCTTGTGATCCAGATTGATGTTGTGACCTGGCTGTTACTTAGGGGGAGTAGTCATATGTGAAGAAATGTGTTTTAGAGCTTTTATGGAAAAATATAATGTGTACCTTTGTCATTTATGTTTAATGGGGGCGAATATTCATGTGAAAACTATGAAAGTGTTAAGGAGAAAAGAGTCAAATCTAAGGGGGAGAAAGTGCTAAGAGAAATTATCCTTGATGGCATTTTTCACATCATGTGTTCCCTTCAATGCCAAAGGGGATATTTTTGGATATTTATGATATGTGGTTGTCATTGATTTTAAAACTATTTTTATTAATGTCTTTAAGGCTATATATGTCAAGGATATTCATAAAATTGTAATAAAATAAGTTGAAGGTTGTTAGTGATGCAATGAAGTTCAGTATGATGGCCAGTTTAGTATATTGATGGTGAGAAGTTTTAGTTTAAAGGGTTTATTTTCAAGTATATCTAGTTTATCCACATGAAGTTGCATAGGTTTGCATGAAGATTTGACTAAGTTATGAGTATTGGTGTTCTGACAATTGTTTTGTCACTTTAGTTGGTGTTCCTGAAAGAAGATGATGTGATTCTGGTAATCTAAGTTGATGTGGATGATTTTTTGGTGATTCATGATGCTATTGGATGTTATAGATCATGATCTATATGTGCTTTTGGTTCGCATTGAACGTTGTGCTCACAATTGGTGATTTTATTTTGTGAGTTCATGTTTTTCATGATCACGATCGATAGGGTGATTGTAGCATGTTGTGAATCTTTGAGGCTAATTATTTAAAGCTTTTCATGTTTGAGACATGTTGTTTTGGATCCCTACTCTACTTTGGACAACATTGGTTCATTCGCATTGATAATTGTTTATTGATTTGGGTTGACAGTTTGTACACATTTTATATTTTGTTGGGCCGACATGTAGTTGATGTTATCCTTAGTTGCAAATATATATGACTGATTTTTTTGTGGAGAAAAAAATGCATGGTGTGCAAGGTGCGAATGCTATGTGTGAATAATGTTTAGATCTTTCAAAGGAAGAAGTAAAGAGTGGGCAGAAGAAAGCATTTATGCGTTTAACCAAAACTATAATCAAGCATTAGTAGATGTTATTTTCTCAGTTCAAGATCTGTCATATGTAATCTTAATGTTATTCTAAGACAATGATTCTTCCTTTGGGCAGTGAGTCTTTTTTTATTTGAGCATTGATCTCTAGGCAATTTACTTGAATGCATGTGCATTCCCCATTTACAATACTTTTAACAGAGTATAAACTTGTGGATGAGCCTCAACCGTGGTTTTTCCCCTAACAAGGTTTCCATGTAAAAATATTGGTGTTATGTGTGTTCTTGATGTGGTGAATTTTTATGATTTAATGTTTATTTATCAGATCTGAGAATAAGTTTAATAAATATAATTTATGTGACAACTGATTCACCCCGTACCCCCCCCTCTTAGTTGTTTTCCCTTGTGTTTCCAATAGTCCTATTGAAAAAGAGAATATCCTAGGTTGTTTTTGAAACCATTATTGTTTCGTTTATGGTGTGAGTGTGTATGTCTATATATTCATTTTCTACATGTATCTTTGAGGTCACATGTGTATTTGTATATAGATATGTCTAGTTTTAAATATCAATATAGTTATTTTCTTATTTTCTAGTTCTATTGTCACATACTCCTATATCTCCACAATTGTTGTTTTCTATTTTGAATGTTTATATGTATGTGTGGGTGTGTATGTGTGTATATGGTCATTTCTGATAAGGTGTTGTTCAAGAAAGAATTTTCTAGGTTGTTGTTGAAACCATTATTATTTCATTTAAGGATTTTGTTTTGTGGTGATGGTTGCAATGCTATGCATTTTATATTGTTTCATTTATGGCTTTCGTTTTTTGTCAATTCTTGCAATGCAGTAAAATAGTTAATGTTATAAATAGAGTTTGTGTTGTTTTCGATATGGCATTTTTTAGTGTCATTCTCTAGGTTTTTCTATATTGCTTCATATTCAATTTGTAAAATAATAGTAAATTTAATAATAGAGTTTGTGTTATTACCCATAAGGTATTGTTGGTTACTGGTCTATAGCTGTTGAAAAAAAGTATTTCATAGGTTGTTGTTGAAACAATTATTGTCTCATTTAGGGTGTGAGTGTGTATGTCGGTATATGCATTTTGTACATGTATCTTTAAGGTCATGTGTTTATCTATATATAGATATGTCCAATTTTTAATATCAATGTAGGGTAAAAGCACAAAGTTGTGTCACTTTATAAAAGAAACGGCCAATGTTGATCCAACATTTAAACTTGAATCACTAAAAAGTGACATATATGTTTTAAATTTTGAAATGATGTAAACTAGTAATATATATATATATATATATATATATATATAGTATATTTTATGTTTGTATTTTCTATTTAAAAAAAAAAAATTAAACTAGTTTTTAATAAATTGTGCTATCATTTAGTTGTTGATAAAATACTAAAAACTGAATTTGCATGGGAAGTCAAACATTTTATAGTAATTTTTTGTTTTTTGTTTTGTTTTTTGTGTATTTATAACTTGAAACTTTAGTGCATGGATATATTTTTTTCCAATTTTAATAAATATATATTTTTAAATAAATATTAAAATGTGTGGGAATAAAAAAATAGTTGTTTCCATTGGACACCAACTTTCATATTAAATATTTATCTAAAATGGAAAAAACATTACACCATCTTGAAGTAGATTCTTTTATCTAGTGCATCATATTTTTTCATTTTTTTAATATGTTTTAGCATTTTTCCTTGGCATGGTAATCAACCTAATATTTTGTGCTGATAACCTACTTTTAGTAAAAAATTAAAAAAATATATAAATAATAATTAAACTATTAAAATAAATATATTTTTGAAAACTACACTTATGGATCTACAAAAAGGTATTTTTAAATTTTTTAAAAAGTGTTATTTACATTAGTAAGGATTATTGAAACTCCAAGTTTTTACAATAATTTTATTTTTTTGGTAAATTGGACTCAAAGTGGTGGTCCATATATTTTTAGCCAACAATTTTAGTTTAAAAATTTATGGAAGTATCTAACTTAGCTAGAATGAATTTTACTAGAGCATATGTTTGAGAAAAAAATACTTTTAGTTAGAAATACTTAAATTGATTTGTGTTGGTAAGTTGCCTAAAAGTGTGACACAACTTTGAGCTTTGATCTTGTAGTTATTTGCATCTTGTTTGGCTTGATTGCCACATACTCTTATATGTGCACAATTGGTGTTCGCTATCTTGAATGTTTATATGTTATTATTGAGTGTTGTTCTCTAGCTTTGGCTATTTTGTTTCATATTTGATTCGCAATACAATAGTAAATGTTATAGATTTTATGTTGTTATCCATAAGGTATTGTTGAGTGTTGGTCTATAGCTTTGGCTATATTGTTTCCTTTCAGATAAAGTGTTGTTGAAAAATAGAATTTCCTAGGTTGTTAAAACCATTATTGTTTCATTTAAGGTGTGAGTGTGTATGTCTGAATGTGCATTTTATACATGTATCTTTGAGGTAATGTGTTTATCCATATATAGATATGTCGAGTTTTTTATATCAATATGGTTGTTTGCTTCATGTCTGGTTGGATTGCCACATACTCTTATATCTGCACAATTGGTGTTCACCATTTTTGAATGTTTATATGTATGTGTGGGTGTGTATATGTGTATATGGTCATTTCTAATAAGGTTATGTCCAATAAATAATTTTATAGGTTGTTGTTGAAACCATTATTTTTACATTTAAAGCTTCCATTTTGTGGTTATGGTTGCAATGCTATACAACTTATATTATTTTCCATAAGGTATTTTTAACCATTGCTCTCTAGTTTTGGCTATTTGTTTCATTTTTTAAATGCAATTAAATAGTGCATGTTATATAGTTTATGTTGTTATCCGCAAGGCATTGTCAATTGTTGTTCTTTGTCTTTGGCTACATTGTTTCATTTTCAATAAGGCGTTGTTGAAACCAATATTGTTTCATTTATGCTTTCAGTGTGGTGTTGATGGTTGCAAGGCAATTTAACAACTGTAAATACTGATACGTGCGTTAAATAGGGTGACAACTATATAACCAAACAATATAAAATAAAATGAGGAAGATACAATAAAACCAAAACAAAACTATAAGCAACATAAACAATACAAAATAAAATAAGTGTATCTTTTTTTGTCAAACATTATAAGCTAATATCCACTGCCTTAATATATAACTATTTAAATTCATGTGTTTTTTTTTGTGAATTCTTTTTTTTTTGTGGTTATGCCCATCTAATCCACTATTTTACATTTTTTGTTGTGTTGTGGGCTTATTGACTAAGTCATCTCTATGAACTTCAAGATATAATAGCATAGTTATGCGCCAATAAACCAATAATAAATTCATAATAAATTTATCACAATCAATAACCAACCAATAATAAATGTGATCCGATGCCATGTCTATCTCCAACAAAGTAACAATTTTAAAATGTTCATCAATACCTTCACTATTTTTTGGTATATGTAGAAGGATCTTCATTCCATGTTCATCAAGAAAAAATATTTCTTAGTTTTGAAGATAGCATGGCCTAATGTTCTTCTTTATTTTTTTTTGATAAAGATGTACAAGTTGGACATAATCCCGCACACTATAAATTCATCATTTTTGTGTCGCGAAAAAGTGTATACGTTTGCACTTTTTTACTCATTTTGGCCTTTTCCATTGGATTTTGGCCTTGTTTACCTTGATTCAGTCATGTAAGCTTTCAATTCATCAATAACCTAATGGTGTTTTAATACTAAGGTTTTGTGAAATTTTATAATTCATTCCCTCACTTTTCTAAGACCCTTTCAACATAATTCACCTAAATAATACTTTCTTACACCTTCCTAAGCCTTAAGACAAAGTGTTGTAAAGTGTTGTGTTGCATTTTCACACTTATCTAGGATTATCACCCTTAAATTAACCCTAATTCTATTCTAATTTTCCCCTTTAATGCATCTCTAGTCCCGACCTAAGTGTGTTTTGGGAGGAAAACCCGATTAACTTCAATAAACAAAAATTAATTCCCAACCACCACTTAAATTTTCCCAAGTGGACTAGGTCACCACTTTGGGTGACCTAGTCCCCTTAGGCATAAAATTCAAATTTTAAATAAAAACCAATGAGAATCTTGCCTCCTAAACCCTAAGGTCAGCCTATCAGGTTGCATTTCAAGAAAATTAGGGTTTAACATGTACAAATAAGGGTTTTCATCCTCATTTTGCACTCTCCCAAGCTCATTTTTTGCATCTCTCTTCTCAAGTGCTCAAGCAACCAAGAATTCAAAAGAAAGAAAGAAAGCATTAGGGTTTACAAGCTATCTCCATTAGATTTTCTCTTGGATTTGCAGACCATCAACAACAAAGGTTTGGTAAGCATTTCCATTGAGTTATTAATTCAATATTATATTCCTTTGCTTTCATCTCATTTGGGTTTAATCACCTACAAAGGGGTTTGACTTAGGAAAACCCCTATTCCTAACCTCAATACTTTCTTTGTCTTTGCATGTGATTGCAGGTTTTGATGCACATTAGGTGAAGTACAAAGTGTTGTAAGAAGTACCAATATTCTCCTCGAGTCACATCCAAGCCTCAAACCCTACAAGGATCAATAAGACAACCTATAGGTCACTTTCAGGAGTTCCTATCACAAATTGTTGCAGAAATGGGAAACACCAACTAGGACCCACAAAATCAAAGCCTAATTCCTCAAAAATCCACAAGAGGACTAGGTCGCCCCTATTGGTGACCTTGTCCCTGTGCTAGGCCTGAAAAAGGGTTTTTGCATTTTTGGGCACCCATTTCCCTGAAAGGTCTATTTTGGAAAAGTTTCTCGGTTGGAGGACTAGGTCACCCCACTTGGCGTAAGTGTCCTACTATTTTCAGGAATTTTCTAGAGGTTCCCAAGAGCATTCATCTTCAAATTCACTTTTCGAGGTACACACCTTTGTCCTCCTCTTTTATTTTCTAGAAAATACACATTTAGGTCATTCTAGAGTAGCTTTGCATTAGTTTTGTTTTTTTTTAATTTACATTTGCATACATTTAGATTGGGATCATTTTACTTTCAGTTCTAGCCACACATCACACACACTTAGCATGAACTTCATCAATCATCCTTCCTTTGAATGAGCCTACCAATAACCATATCAACATAGAGGAAAGACTGGCATTCCTAACCAAGTTCCCTTAGGGTGAAAAACCCTTAGAGCCTAGTAAGGGAATCCCTTTTCCCTTGTTAGAATATATTTTTGGTGGTTCATTTTGGTGAACCTGACTGTAGATGATTAGCTATCTTTTTTATTTTTACATTTCATCTTAGAAATAGCTTGCATTGCATTGAAATCTTCCATTGTTTGCATCCTAGGGTTATTGAAAAAAGTGTAATTAGTGAAAATTCATGATAATTTTTCACATTGCATTGCATTTTTAGAAATAAAATATAATAAAAATTCTAGATCCAGTTTCTGTTTGCATTTAAATATCAATAAAACCATAAAAATTAGCCAAAAATTCAGAAATTTTTCAAAAACAACACTATTGGGACTAAGTCGCCACATTGGGTGACCTAGTCCTCTTACATAGTTTGCATCCCAATTTCTATCATTTTCAACACCTTATCTATATTTTTGGTTTTTGTATTTTTTCCTCTGTGGTCATCTCCAGATTTTCTATTTTTGATCCATTTACTATCATTACTTCAACCTCATCATGGCCATGTACTTCAAGAACTTATGGACCTCCCTCAAATCCCTAATAGACATGTCATGTTGCACCTTTTCCACTGATCCTAATGACCCTGAACCCACTCCTACTCCACAAAATCCCCATGAACATCCTCCTATAGTAGTAGAAGTCATTAGGGATGATGTTGCTAGCATGTACTAGTTCCTTAATTAGTGCCTTGACAACCTTGAAGCCAATGCTTCTTTTTACCCCTTTATGAACTAGCTCGTGATGCCTAACATATCACCTCTTGACTCATTTTCTTATCTTCATCCGAAAGTTCATAATGGATCTCGGCTACCTACCCAAGGTGAGCCTAGTCCCTCTAAACCGGCCCCTCAACCATTTTACCATAACCCAATCACCCACCCTCCCATTAACTTGCAACAAACTTATGGGAAAAGGGTTCACCATTTTAATAAAACAAGGTGTTGACCTTACAAATGAACATGAAATTCATAAATACTATGATCAATTTCAACTTGATGAACACCATACAAACATCAGTTATCATGACCCCCCTCGTCCTAGGTCACACCTTAAAGAGCTCCTTAAGATCTGTAACAATGGCACGGTAATCTTTGATACCCCTCCCGACTTGGATGTTCTCCTTCCTAGGGAAAATACACCATATCCTCTTTTTAACCATGTTAAACCCCCAGTCATTTTAGGACCTCCTATTCCCATACTATCCTTTGAATTTGGTGAGTGTAGCCGATGCAAGAGGCTATATAAATTGCAGAAACTTAAGTTTACTCTCCGTCCACCATGTGAATGTGAGAGACAATTATACATCCTCTTAAAAAAATGCCTCATCACCTTACCTCATCATAATAAGTTGGTCATCCATCCTAAAGATTCCAATGCACCACATTGTTCTTATCATCATGTTCTTTTCTATAGAAGTGATGAATATCACCATCTGCGAGAGATACTGAGTAAGTATCACTTCATCGGTTTTGAGTGCTACCCTATCAACCTATGGTGCACTATCATGTACCCATATATGTAATAGTAATAGAAAATGACCTTCTCACTATTACATTACCCCTTTCATCACCTATCTCGGTTCCCTTTAGCCTTGCACTCAGTGGGGGCACAAGGTTGCTAGCCTTGCCCTAGTAATGCAATTGTCTTTGTCCCTTAGCTTCGTTTTCCACCTCCTACTTTTCCCCACTGAGATGGGGAGGTGGATACCTTGCTTCACGGTTGAATTAAACTTTCCTTACTAGTCGCGTGTTTGTTTATGTGTCGTGTATTCCCTCTTTTGTTTGTTTTTTTCTCTCTTTGTGAAATTATTCTATGTGTATGTCTCTTATTCTATGTTTCGTGCATGCCTTTTTGATTGTCTCTTTTCACCTTTCACTTTTTCCTTTCATTTGGGGATGATACAAGGCATTGATCTACTGTAATGTCTCCTTCATGTTGACCCAAATGAACCCCTTTCTCTTCTACCTTTTCCTTTTTTCCTTTCATTTGGGGACTATGCAAGGTATTGAGACCACAATGTCTCCTTCATGTTGACCCAAATTATTCCCTCTTCTTTTTTACTTTTCTTTTCATATTGGGGATGATGCAAGGCATTGAGACCACAATGTATCCTTCATGTTGACCCAAGTGAACCTCTTTTTCTTTTTGTGTCCTTTTTTCCTTTCATTTGAGAATGATGCAAGGCATTGAGACCACAATGTATCCTTCATGTTGACTCAAAACCAAGGATCTTTTGTGTTTGTCCTTTTGTTTTTCTTTCTATGGTCCTTTTCAGGAACAATGCAAAGCGTCAAAACATCCTATGCCTCTTCCATTTTGACCCAAAAGGACACTTATTTTTCATTTTTCTTTCACTCTTTATGTGTCCTTCTTTGAGTTATATGTATTTGGGGTAATGATGATTGTTTTGTGCTCTCTAAAACAAACATTGCAGCAATGAACATACTAACCCCAAAGCCATAGATCCCCTATGTGTTTGGTATTTTTCATTTTGGGGGCATATCCTTTTTTTTCTCTTGCTTTCTTATTTTTTGCATGATGTATCCTTCCTTGGATACCTATCACTTGACATTGGGCTTTTCAAGTAGGCTCTCACATTCCTTCACATTTTTCCTTTCTCTACTTTAAAGCCATTGCTCACAAAGCGGTGTGTAGAAATCCCTTTAAAGTGGGGGCATGCATTGGCATTATTCTATTTTACTTTATTAGCATTTCATTTCCTTTTTCTTTGTTTGTGCTTCTTAGTGTAGCCTTGTCACTTCACATAATGCATTTCTCACTTTGTGGATGACATTTGGTGTAATTTCCTTCATAAGTGTGACTTATCTTAGCATATTATATTCTTCTTAGCGGTCTGATGTGATGCACTGCATCCCCTAAGTTATGAATATTATATCCTTTGATTGGTCCTCTTTTGTAGACAATGCATGCAATTTTCCCCTAAGTTAAATACCTCATATGAACTAAACAAGACTCCTTCAAACACTTTCATTTTTATTTTTTTCACTTTTCAGTTTTTCATTTTGCATGTTGCACTTTTGCATTTGTGCATACATGGATACCTTGCATAACACATATTTCATGATTGTAGTGCCATCTTTCACTTGTTCATGGGTTCTAAGCATCCAAGGCTCTTCTTGTCTCATGAACTGCACCCTTGTCCTTTGTGGCACCTTATCAAAGTTATTAGGAGGTATAACTTTGGTATGGTTGAGCGGGAAGGCCAACAAGCAGTATGAATTTCCCCATTGCCACCTTTTTGTGTGTGGGTACATACCAACCATGGGTATGTATCTCACCATATTTTTGCATTCTCACTCGGTGGACAACTAAAAGTCTCATCGGCCCAAAATGAGTACATCATTTCCTTTCAGACAAAAAACCTAGATCTGATCCGCAACTAGATGGACAAACGGACGAAGCTTGATCTAACTTTTTTTAGATCACTCTTTGTGTGATTTGTTATACTTATGCTTATTTTGCCATGGGATCTTGATCTTGGGGGCTTCATTAGCCCTCTTGACCATGAGTCATCTCACCTTACTAGCATGAGTATAATAGATCCTGCTCGACACACATGATTCAACTACTTTAGTTTGATTTTGAAGTACATTCATACCCTCACTATAGTGTCAAACTCACTAAAATGGGGGCTAAATGTGTCACAAAAAAGTGTATACCTTGGCACTTTTTCACTCATTTTGGCCTTTTCCATTGGATTTTGGCCTTGTTTACCTTGATTCAACCTTGTAAGCTTGCAATTCATCAATAACCTGACAATGTTTTACTAAGGTGTTGTGAAGTGTTGTAATACATTTCCTCACTTTTCTAAGACCCTTTCAATATAATTCACCTAAACAATACATTCTTACACCTTCCTAAGCCTTAAAAAAAAGTGTTGTAAATTTTTTTGTTGCATTTTCACACTTATCTATATCTTTAGTCCTGACCTAAGTGTGTTTCAGGAGGAAAAACTAATTAACTTCAATAAACACAAACTAATTCCCAGCCACCACTTAAATTTTCCCAAGTGGACTAGGTTGCCACTTTGAGCGACCTAGTCCCTTTAGGCATAAAATTCAAATTTTAAATAAAAACCAACAGGAATCTTGCCTCCTAAACCCTAAGGTCAGCCTATCAGGTTGCATTTCAGGAAAATTAGGGGTTTCACATGTACAAATAAGGGTTTTCATCCTCATTTTGCATTCTCCCAAACTCATTTTTTGCATGTCTCTTCACAAGTGATCAAGTAAGCAATCAAGCATTAGGGATTACAAGCTATCTCCACTGGAGCTTCTCTTGCATATTCCAAACCATCATCAACAAAGTTTTGGTAAGAATTTTCATTGATTTATTCATTCAATATTACATTCCTTTTCTTTCATCTCATTTGGGTTTAATCACCTACAAAGGGGTTTGACTTAGGAAAACCCCTATTTTGTAACCCCAATACTCTCTTCATATTTGCATGAAATTGAAATTTTTGATGCAAATTAGGTGAAGTAAAAAGTGTTGCAAGAAGTACCAACATTCTCCTCGAATCAAATCCAAACCTCAAACCGTAGAAGGGGCAAGAAGACAACCTATAGGTCTCCTTCGTGAGTTCTTGTCATGAATTGTTGTAAAAAAGGGAAACAACATATGGGACCCACAAAATCAAAGCCTAATTCCTTGAAAAGCTACAAGAGGACTGGGTCACCCCTATTGGCTACCTTGTCCCTATGCTAGGCCTGGAAAAGGGTTTCTACATTTTTGGGCACCCATTTCCTCAAAACCTGTTTTAGCAGAGTTTCCCGGTTGGAGGACTAGGTCGCCCCACTTGGCATAACTGTCATGCTATTTTCAATAATTTTCTAGAGGCTCCCGAGAGAATTCATCTACAAAATAACTTTTCTAGGTACACACCTTCTGTCCTACTTTGTTATTTTCCATAAAATACACATTTAGGTCATTCTAGAGTAGCTTTGCATTAGTTTTATTTTGTTTTATTTACATTTACATTCATTTGGATTAGCATCATTTTACTTTCAGTTCTAGCCACACATCACACATACTTAGCATGACCTTCATCAATCATCCTTCCTTTGAATGAACCTACCCATAGCCATATCAACATAGAGGAAAGAGTGTCATTCCTAACCAAGTGCCTTCAAGGTGAAAAACCCTAAGATCCTAGTAAGGGAATCCCCTTTCCCCTTGTTAGCATATGTTTTTGGTGGTTCAATTTTATAAGGAGAAATATTCATACATGGGATGTGAGAATACAAAATATAGAGAATCCAGACCTTGTTGCATGTGAATGTTTTGTTTATCTATCTAAATAATGTTTCATGTTTCTTGCGATACTTAATTGGCATAACAAGGTGCTAGGGGTAAAATATTTAATCATGGAATTTGAGAATAAGGACCATAAGGTTCAATCAAAAAGATATTATTAGTTTTACTTATAATAATATTTTCCGTATTCAATTATTGCATATTAGAATGACTAAAACATACATACCTATTTCTCTTATTGATTGATATGTTCCATTCCATTTTTCTAGACCTAGCATTTAAAACTTATCGAATTCATATAATATTTTATGCTATTTTGTGGCAAGAATGCATACATTTTCCACCAGTGTATTCAATGGTGATATCAATTTTTTTATTATACTTAATAAATAGGTTTTTGTACATATGAATGCTTTCTACATCTAATTTCACAAATATAAATATTTTCACATAGGGAAATTAACTGGCACACAACAAAAGAAGGAAAACCAACATAAATTGTATAACATTAACTATTTTATTGCATTGCAACTATCGCCACAAAATGGAGGCCATAAATGAAACAATATTAAAACATTTTATGTTATTTTATGGAAATCATGCATACATTATCCACCTATGTATTAAATGGTGATATCAATATTTTTTATTACACTTAATATATAGGGTATCATACATATGCATGTTGGTTGCATCTAATTTCACAAATATATATATTTGCACATAAGGAAAATTATATGGCACACAAAAAAAAGAAGGAAAAACAACAAAAATTGTATAACATTAACTATTTTATTTTGTTTCAACCATCACAACAAAAAAAAGGCCATAAATGAAACAACATTGGTTACAATAGCTTCCCAAATGGAAAAACCCACAAAACAAAAAAAAATCATAGTAACAAACCCATGCAATACCATCACCACCAAACATAAACCAAGCAACAAGATACATTGGCCACCACTATCACCAATGGTGAAACTGATGTTTCTTATTGCACTTAATATAGTTTGGAAAGTTGATAGAGAAGGCCATCAAAATTAAAATGGTGGTTGGGATGAACATTAATTGTTGTATGGTTTTTGTGTAGTGGCAATGGTTGCAAAATATGAAAATAGTTCACATTCTTATCAATAAGGCATTAGTAGTTCTTCACCCGTTCCTTTAGTGATACTAATCCTCGATGCATGTACGCATACAAAAGTATTACATACATGCATATCTACACACGTTTGAATAAACATGTTGTATGCACTCAGAAAATTCAATTGCATAAATATATGTTTATGTATATGCATATGTAGATGTATACATGCAAGAAAACATTTCCACATGTATATATAAGAATAGTTGCAAATACTGATACATGTGTTGAATTGCATGATCAAACTTGTACCTTTAGAAAAGCTAGTTGTTTTGGCTCACAACTATAATAGTAGGAAAATCCGCAAAACAATACCCATCAATGCCTTATTGGAAATTGTGCACACTTTTTCTATGTTTTGTAGGGTTTAAAATGACAGGTGTTATTACAACCATCACCACTACATGAAAACCATACAACAATTAATTTTGATGCCACAATGGCAACCTCATGTACAGTCATTGCCACTACACAAAACCCATACACCAATTAATGTTGATGCCACAACAACAAGCTACTGTGAAGGTGCAAGTTCGATCACATGTTGTCAAGCTTCTGTGAAGGTGGTTGGAGGTTATTTTGGTTTTTTGCATGGGGTGATGGTTGTAAAAGTAATACATGAAATTCATAAATCAAACAATATTCGTATTAACAAATTATAGTATTTTCTCAACAACACCTTATCAAAAATTGAAACAACATAGCCTTCTCAACAACTCCTTAAATCGAAAATGAAACAATATAGCCTAGCCTAGAGCTCAACAATCAACAATTCCTTATGGAAATAAACATAAAATATATAACATTAAATATTTTATTGTGTTGCAACCATAGCAACAAAACAAAAGCCATGAATCAAAACATATTGGTTTCAATAGCGACCTAGATGGATAATTTGGACAAAAATAAAAGAATTCATATTAACTCACCATAAAATGCGAATGATAAATGAAACAATATTGGTTTCAACAGTGACCCTAATGGAAAAATACACACAAAAGAGAAGAATTCAACATGACTAACCTATGTATATAGACAAATTCTTTTCCGGCTTGTACCTTATTGATAATGAAACAAAATAGCCAAATCTAGAGAACAATAAACAACAATGCCTTATGCAAAAAAATAAAGGATGTATAACATTAACTATTTTATCATTTTGTAGATGAACCATAAAAAATTTAGGGAAAGAGGATTCCTCAATATTTTCCTAGGGTTCTTCACCTAGAAGCTTGGTTGAGGAATGACTCTCTTTCACACTACGTATTCTTGGTGAGTTCATTCAAGGGTTAGGGGCTTAAAGTGATGTGTGTGGAATGCCCTAAATTTTGGAAACTAATGAAATAAACTAACTATTGGATGCAAACTATTGGAATGTAAAAGATGCTGGAAAACACATAATGATATGAAAGCATTAACTAAATGACCTAAGAAGCATAAGAAAACTATTGCATAAATGAATATTAATGAAGAGGTGCATCTAGCAGCTGAAGAGGGAGGTTATGAAGGTCTAGAATCTTGGAGAATCTTATGTAGAGGCCAACTAGGAAATTTACGCCATTCTAGGTGACCTAGTTCTTTTCCTGTGAAAAACTATCGGAACAAATTTATGCCAAAAGGGTACTCAGATCTATAGAAAACCCAAAAATGCATGTATGGTGGGACTAATTTTCCACTAATGGCGACCTAGTCGCTTTGAGATTTTTGGGAGATCTGAAAGTGGAGTCTGAAGGTCTTGGTTTGCACTTTCTGCTTCTCCAAGTGTTTGAATCTGAAACTTGATTCTTGTCCTATAAGAGACTTTTAATGGATATTTTTCCCTAGCCAATAAGGTGTCTTCAACAAGCTTTCAATCCTTTCTTCAATTATTTCCAAACCCTCAAAGTACCTAAATTTGTAAACAGACAAAGAGAGTGAAGGAAATGTTGATTTTTAGGGATTGGGGGTTTGCCTTGGTCAAAGACCTTTTGATTAATTAAACTAAATTAAGATAGAAATGTAATGAAGCATGAAAAATGGAATTTACCTTTCCTTGATGATAGATCTTGAGCTGCAACAATAGAGGATTCAACCTTTGGATGCTCCTTGAGAGATGTCTTAATGACATATAATACTCAAACCCTAACTTGCTTGAGAAGAGAGGTGGAAAAGAGATGTAAGAATGAAGAATTAGAAGATTATGAATTAGGGTGGAAAAGATGAGAAAAACCCTTATTTATACATGTTCTTCCCTAATTTCCTCAAAAATAAAACCACACAGGCTGACCTTAGGGTTTAGGAGGAAAAATATCAAAAGAATATTAAGTTTATTTTAAATTTCATGCCACATGGGACTAGATCGCCCAAGGTGGTGATCTAGTCCACTTGGGAAATTTTGATTGGATGTCAAGAATTATCATGTGGTTATTAATGTTTTCTATGATTTTCTCACAAAAAACGCGAATGTAATCTACCTATAAAGTGTATTAAGGGGTAGTTATGCCATAAGAAAGGGTTGATTTAGTGATGACAAGTGTAGGAAAGTCTAAAAATGTTTTACACCTTACAAAACTTTGTCATAACGCTTGGAAAGGGGTGAAAAGAGGTCCAAATGAGTGAAAAGTGTTAAGGCTACACTTTTTGGCAGCACATTTAGTTCCCACTTTAGTGAGAGGATGAGCTTTCTTCAAACTCACACTAAAGTAGCCCAATGGAGATGTAGAGGAATGAAAAAGATGAAGAAGGTGGTCAAGCCCCCAAGATTCAAGATTCCACGTCAAGGAGACATCAAAGCAAGAAGACACATTCAAGGGTGAATGAATTGCAAAAGAATGAGATACATGATCATGTGATGACAAGAACTAGAAGGAAAGTGGAAACTAAAAAGCTTGGATCAAGCTTCAACTATTTGTCTAACTAGTTGTGGATCAGATCTAGGTTGTTTGTCCAAAAATAAGATGTGTACTCACTCTGGGGTGATGAAATGTTTGGTTTTTTTCTAGGTGAGAAGGCCCAAAAGGTGAGAAACATAGAAGGCTATGGAGAAATTTGTGCCACTGGTTGGGCTTCCCACTCAAACAATACCAAAGTTATACCTCTTTATAGCTTTGATAAGGTGCCACAAAATAAAATGACTTTTGAAATGATGGTGTAGGGAATGTTTCAAATGATTTTATATTATTTCATGCAATATCTCATCTTAAGAAACTATGTCATGAAAAATTTTATACCTTTGAAGAAAAGGACAATTTTGTGCCCATTTTGGCCCTACTTTAGGTTCCATTTCACCAATTTTCACCCTAAAAAAACATTTATAGGCCCCTAAGGTTGTTAATTTTGACTTCGAGGCTTGTTATACCAAAGGGATCATTCAAAATCCAACAAACAACATCAAAACCAATCAGAAAGTATTGTTCCCACTCAAAAATTCCTTAGTGGGACTAGGTCACTCAAGTTGGTGACCTAGTCCTTTTTGAGAATTTTTGAGGTTTAAACTGGGAAAATGAATAATTAATCAAAAATACTTGATTGGTGTCGGATTCTTAGGTCAAAATTCATGACAATTAGGTCATGTTGCTTATATATACTTGTTTTTAGTTCATTTTGCAACTCTCTCTTAGTCATTTTTCACATCCAAATCCAGAAAATAAGTGCAAAACATCTTCCTCAAGAAGACTCATCTCTCACATAGAAAGAGTTGAAGCTTTTAGATAGAAAACTATTGCTTTTTTTAGGTCTTGAAGCTCACTTCACATCTAAGGTCACTCATTGACAAAGGTTGGAGATATATGCCTATGGATATTCATGGAGAAATCTAGGTTGAGGAGGTGCAACAAGCCATCAAATCACTCCTAAAGACTGATTTCAAAGTGCCTCTATCTTCTACCTTCAACCCATTTGTAGATTTGAGGTTTGCATCCCATTTGCATTCCTTGTTACTTTCATTTGTAATGGTGTAGGATTTCTAGGGTTTAGATTCTTGCATCATTTCAAATATTTTACATACATCTTGTTCTAGCACAATAGAATAAGGTTTTTCTTTGTTTCAAGTTTTCCTAGTTCTAGACACACTTAGGGCTAGGGTTTATGCAAATTTCCATTTCATTTCAAGTTTAAATATAAACTAGGGATTTGACCAAGGAAAACCCCACATTAGAAATGCCAAGACATTCTATTTTGTAGGTTATTTTGCAAGTTTGGAGCAAGATTCATGTGAAGAAGTAGAATATAGACCTAAGGCCTCTAAGTCCACTTTTAGTTTCCCAAAAATAATTGAAAGGGACTAGGTCACCCATAATGGTGACCTAGTCCTACTGAAGCTTTCTGACATTGAAAGTTATAGATTTCAGGACCCAATTGATAGAAATGGCTTCCAGAGCAGATTTCCCGAAAAGGGACTAGGTCGCCCCACTTGGCGTAAGTGTCCTAGGTGGCTCAAAAGCTTTATTTTCTAGTTTTCCTATGACTTCCACAATCCTAGTTTCAGCCTTCTTCGGTTTCCAGGTACACTTCTCTAATATTTTA
Organism: Sequoiadendron giganteum; assembly: GCA_007115665.2. NCBI lineage: Eukaryota > Viridiplantae > Streptophyta > Pinopsida > Cupressales > Cupressaceae > Sequoiadendron > Sequoiadendron giganteum. Next base: position 632,032,006 of record CM021108.1, read on the forward strand.
GGTTAATTTACTCATATTCCTTTCATTTCTATTGAGTTACATCATGTGTTTTCCAACAATATGAGTTCTATTAGTTCAGGTTAATATAGTTATGTTTTCATAGCACATTTGCACATCTCACTCACACATTCAATCCCTAAACATTGAATGAATCACAACATTTGGTGGCCCTAGAGGTGAAAGAAAACCCTCTTCCCTCTAGGTGAAACCCTAGAAAGTTGTAGAGGACCCATTCTTTTATCCCCACACAAAGAACCCAAATTTTTTGGTTCATTTTGGTGAGCCTGCATTTCATCACATTACATACTTTTGATTTTCATTGCATTTGCATACTAGGAGCTCTTTATTTAGCATTACATTGAATGTTGAATTGTGTAAAAAAGCATGCTAGGGTTTTTCATCTTACATTAGTAAAAGAATCATAGTTTCCATTTAGTTCCTTGCATGATACCTAAATGTGACATATATATTATACCTCTACATGTTAGCTTCTAGAAACTTGCATTTTTCATCAGAAAATACCTGAAAAATTAAAAATCATACCAAGACTAAGTTGCCATCTTAGGTGACCTAGTCCCAATAGACATTTTGCATCAGTACTCTCTGCATTTGTTTCCAAATTATGTACTCTTTGTTTCTTTCTATTAATGTTGGGTTTCAGTTTTGATTTTCTCTATTATATGGTTAGTATTAGCTTAAAATGGAATTTTTGAGTAGCATTAAAGCATTACATGTTTCCTTTTATGCTCTAATTTTGTGTCCTTTCAAGGTAGATTTCATAAAACATACACCTGAAATAGATAAATCACATAATACAATGCACAAACTTGTTCACTATAGGAACACTATATCATCTAAATATTTTAGTAGTGATGATTTTCATAAGTTAGATGAAGCTCTTCAAAGCTTCCTCTCACTCACTTCATCCACTAATATTGGTGATGATGTAGTTACAAATTCCCCACCCTTGTCTTCCAAACCTTTTAGTTGTGATGATATGGGTATGTTAGATGATGTCCTCCAAGATTTCATCTCCCCTAGTTCATCCACTATGGTTTGTTGTGATGACCAAACTAACAAAAACGATGTCAATGTCATCCAACCCCAATTCATTATTTACCCACCTTATCCTAAACCTCCAACCCCACCCCAATCTGAGTTTACCCTTTACCCTCCTAAGAACTATATCGTTGCCCACACTCATTATACTCATAATAACCCACATCCCCAACAACCATCTACCTCCACTTCCCTACCATTACCCAACCCTATCTTACTCGCAACTCCTCGTTTCAACTCACAACTCAAGGAGTATGGTTTGGTTGAACAAATTAAAAACAATCCTACCATAATATCCCTTTGGGACCTCCTTCAAAATTCTCCTAACTATCACTCCATGCTTCAAATAGCCTTACAATAGATAGTGGTCCCTCCTAGTATGAATACTACTAATGTGGAAGCTCTCCTAAATGACATGAACACAGCTAATGCAGATATTACTTTCTATCAACATGAGCTACTGCCATTAGAATTACGCCAAAAAAATTAAGCCTTTATGATCATAGCTCATTATGATCAAATATGTATTGAAAGGACCCTTGTTGATAATGGATCTTCCCTTAATGTGTGTAGTGTGAAGATTCTTGATAGGTTACATGTGGACCAATCAGAAATCCACTTTGATTCCTTATCCATTAGAGGATTTGATAGTGTTACCAAAAAATCTCTTGGTATCATCACCTTACCCATTACTATCATAATGGTTACATTGTAGAATCCTATCCATGTCATGACCTATGATATTTCTTATAATATCCTCTTGGGACGAACATGGATACACGAGATGCATGTGGTACCCTCGACCCTTCATCACAAAATGAAATATATCTATAATAATAATGTTTACCAAATTGACATTGATCTCGAACCTGAGAGTTTCTTACAACTCAAAAAGGGCACATCAAGTCCTCTCCATATCTTAATTCCTACCTCTAATATTTCCCCTCCTACGAAGGGCCAACTTGAAGATACAACCAAGTTTAACTTACTTGGTGATGATTGGGGCTCTTTAGAGTTTACTCCTTCCTTTATGGGTGAGTTTAGTGTCACAAGCAAAGAGGACACTCAAAATGATCAATCCATTGTCCTCTCTACCCAACAAGAGGAACAACCTTCCCCCATATCTACCTCATCTTTTTTGGAAGAAAATGCCACATATACAACAAATTTTGATGAGATAGATTATCAGCAACCTCCTAACCCACAAAAAATGGAAATACTTTATGGACATGGTTATGATCTCGTGAAACAATTGGTTTACAAGGGTAAAGGATGTGGAAAGAAAGAACAAGGAATTTGTGTCCCCATTGAACATAATATGCAAGGAACTAAAATTGGTCTAGGGTATTCCTTTTTTCAAGCTACAAAAGCCAATCAATGACCCTCTCTCAACGTAAATACTATATCATGCACATCATGAACCACCCTTACACTTAAGAACCTTGAATTTCTTGATGTGGATGCTCCCCTCTTCACCTATGTTCATGGTGATGATGAATTAAACCATTTGTTAGGTGCTTCAGATAAGCCTTCTCGCTCCAAGAGACATGCCTCTTGCGCTATGTTGAGTTCTGAGTCCAATGTCACTACTATTAACAAACCTCACACAAGCTTGGAACCATATGATCCTAAAGCTCCCAAGTCTAATGAACTACCTTTGGGAGATACCCTCTACATCCATATGGATATTGATGACAAAGAAAAAAATCATTAAAATCAAGAAGTACCTAGATGATGAAGAACAAGAGGATCTTGCAACCTTGCTTTATACCTTTCTTGAACTATTTTCTTGGAAATATTCTGACATGCCAGGAATAGATCCCCAAATATTTACCCATAACATTGTCCTTACTGAAAACACTAAGCCTTTTCAACAGAAGATTCGAAAAATGAATCCTAAGGTAGCCTTGCATGTTAAAGGAGAACTTGAAAAACTCCTTGATGCAGGTTTTATTCACTCTATTGATTATTCTCCCTAGATTTCAAAAATTATCATAGTTTCCAAACCCGATAATCATGTAAGGATATGTACAGATTTTAGAGACCTGAATAAGGCCTCTTTAGAAGATGAATTTCCTCTTCCTAACATCGATATGATCATGGATTCCACTATTGGACATGCTTTTTTATCCTTTATGGATGGAGTTTTAGGGTATAATCAAATATTCATTAACCCACGAGATCAATACATGATGGATTTTACATCTACTTGGGACACATTTTGTTGGGTTATTATTCCTTTTGGGTTAAAGAGTGCTAGCCTTACATATCAATGAGAAATGACCTTAATCTTACATGATTACATTCACAAAATCTTAGAAGACTATTTTGATGATATTATTTCCAAATCCTTAACCCACCAAGATAATGTGAATCTCCTCCATCAAATCTTTGAGCATATGCGTAAGTATAACATGCGCTTAAATCCTAAAATATGTGTCTTTGGAGTGGATAGTGGTAAAATTTTAGGGTTTATCATATCTTATAGAGGCATCAAGGTGGATAAAAACAAAATTGACACTATCATCAATATGCCACCTCCTCATAATATTTCTCAATTGTGTATGTTACAGGGATGGATACAAGCCATTCACCATTTGGTCTCTTTCTTAGTCGATCATACGCTACCCTTTACTCATCTTCTTAAAAAGGATGTCAATTTCGATTGGAATGATGATTGTAAACATGCCTTTGAGAGTTTGAAATAATAGCTTATAACTCCACCTATTTTATAGCCCACTATACCCAATCAACCTTTCATCCTTTATATCGTTGCTTCTACCCATGCTCTCGCTGCCTTGTTTGCTCAAAAGGATTCCAACGGTAATGAGCATCATGTCTATTATATTATTAGAATGCTCCTTGATTACGAGACTCGTTAGTCCACAATTAAAAAACAATGTCTCACTCTTGTATTCGCTAATAGTAAGTTGTGACATTACTTACTCAATGTTGAAGTACACATGATGACAAAGTTTGACCCTTTACAATATCTTTTTACTAAAACAGATTTGTCAGGACATCTTTCTAAATGGGTCATGTTGTTAATTAAGTTTGACCTTAAGTTCATTGCTCAAAAAGAAATCAAGTTTCAAGCCTTGACCAACCATTTAGTTGATGCTCCTTCACCATTAGCGTTACCCATCAATGACTCCTTCCCTGATGATAGTTGTGTTTACTATAGATATTCCTACATGGGAATTATACTTTGATGGATCCAAGTGTCAAATAGGCTCTCATGCTAGGCTTATATTAATTGCACCTATGGGTAAGCCTATTCCCTTATCCTATAATATCAAATTCCTATGTACAAATAACACAATTGAGTATGAAGCATTACTCATTGGGCTATGTTTTTCTCTTGTCATGAGGGTTAAAACTATTAAGATCTATGGTGATTCACAATTAGTCATTAAAAAAATCAACAGTCTCTATCAAAGTAAACATGATAAACTCTCACAATATAAGGATATTATTCTTAATCTATTAGACTAGTTTGACTCCTTTTCCATTGATAACATCCCTCACAAAGATAATCACCATGTGGATGCCATGGCTAGTGAAACCTCTCTTGTCTCTCTTGTTGAACCTTCTGAACAAATCATCTTCACTATTCATCCTGTTATGAAACCCTCCATCAACGATCAACCTCCTGATATACATCAAAAAAAATTTGATAATCCATGTGAATAGTATGATGCCACCTAAAATTATCTGAAATATGGCACCGTTCTCGAACGAACCACTAAAAATACCTGTTAGTGCCTAAAAAAGGTAGCCACTAAGTCAATCATCCTTGCAGACACATTGTACTAAATATCCTTTGATGGAATCCTTCTATAATGCCTCAAGGTTGTTGAAACTCATATTTCCCTCGAAGAAGCCCATTCTAGTACTTGTGGAGGAAATTTTGGAGGAGAAACCTTAGTGAAAAAGCTCCTACATATGGGATATTATTGGAAAAACATGGAAAAATATTGTTATAAATATGTTAAACAATTTCATCAGTGCTTGAAACATAGTCATTTGATCCACGCTCTTGCTTTGAAGCTTCGGTCCCAAATACCTATCTGGTCATTATCTGTGTGGGGCTAGGATCTAATTGGAAAAATCTCCCACCTTCTTTTGCTGGACATACATTCATTATTACTACTATTGATTATTTCACCAAATGGGTTGAAGCTATTCACCTTCAATCCACAACTTTTGAGGTGATATGTCATTCCTTATTGAAACAAATCATCACTCACTTAGGTCTCCCTTCCACGTTAGTCTCAGATAAGGGTACTCCCTTTAAGAACAACGAGGTGAAGAAGTTCCTTGAGAACTTCCATATCCAGCATCGATTTTCGACACCTTACTACCCTCAGTCTAATGGTCAAGCTGAAAGTACTAATAAGATCCTGGAATAAATCCTTAGGAAGACTATCAATCAAAAACAAAAATATTTTCATACACAATTGCAATATGCACTATGGGCATATCACATGAGTGTTTGTTCTTCTACAGGAAATACCCCTTTTAACCTTTTTAATGGTATCGAGGCTATCCTCCCTTTAGAGTTAGAAATCCTCACATTAAGGATTTCTCTCCAAAGTATCATTGATAATGACACTTATGTGGAACAACATCTGCACCAAATTTGAATTCTTGATGAACAACGCATCAATTCTCTCAAGCATCTTCAATCTTACGCTAAACAATTGCAACACAAACATGATGTTCATGTCATTCCTTAAACCTTTACCAATGGTGATTTGGTTTTATATGAAAACCAATGCAACACCATCACTAATCACACCAAACAAGGTAAACTCAGTCCTAATTGGCTTGGTCCCTACGTGGTCGACTCCAATTATAGATTTGGTGCTTATACCTTAACCAAGTGCAATGGAAGTCCCCTTCAAGATCCCATTAAAGTTGTGCATTTGTGTCTGTATTATGTCTAATCCCCTTTTCAAATGGTATGATTTATAAAGAAGTGTTGTTGAAGCTATTGGATTCTATCTTATGGGCTATCTCATTGCTTTGTTCTTGACACATCATGTTTGTGTCCCAAACACTAAAATGATTATTTAATTCTTTTTTTTACTAATTACTTTAGATTTCATATTATTCAACCTCCTTCCCCTTTTGTGTGTTATGTTTCTTTCAAATCATAAGTACATAACATATTTCATCTTAATTTTTCATCTAACATACATTCTAAATGTGTTTTAATTTCATCACATACATTCTGTTAAATCATGTTGCCATTAATTAAATACTAAGCTATTTAATTAATCACATTGTCACTTAACATCCACACAATTAAATTACATCATGCATAATACAAATGCATATATATACACATATCAAAATTATTTTATACATATCATCATAATACACAGTGTCACTGAGGATTGTGATTACCAGATCCCTCAGGATCTGGTACTTGTGTTGCATCAGTAGTAGGGCGTCGGGAGAAATTTGTGTATGATCATGATCCGTTGACTCTGACTGCATAATCTAATCCTCCCATTTGCACGAGTTACAACTGATGCTCACCTACTATCTAGTCCCTCTCTACTCATGCCTATGTCAACTCTCTCTCTCTAATCTCTCCACCTCTACTAGAGGCCATGATTGTTGCACTTGTGTTGCAAATCTCAATCAGAAAACCTACCTCCTCAGGCCCTCATAGGCTTCCTCGAATCTCATGAAGGGTCGTAGGTTCTCTATCTCTTGCTCCGTGATAGGTGGGGGCAAGTAGTCAGTATTCATATCCTCTTCATCAAAGATCTTTGGAACTATATTTGTGGTTTCCTGATGCAGGAACTCTCGCCAACCCTCTATAGGCCTTGAAAAATCAAACAAGAGTCTCATGAGTAACACATCATCATATAAATATATATGCATTAAATAATAAATACAACACATCCATCAAAATTAAATATCATCACCTATATCTTTGGTGGAAGGTGGAATGTCCACCTCATCCTATGTAGGTGGCATAAAATTTGTTCTTGTACCTATTGGTGCTACTATCTGATATATAGTCCTATGAATAGGTGAGACCCCTCCCTACTCATATCATTCCTTGGTTGTGGCACCATCATCCCCACTCAGGGGTGTCTCCTCAACTCTCTCCTCCTCATCCTCCTCATCTTGCTCCTCATCCTCTCCCTCCTGACTATCATAGTCTAGGTGTGCATCCTCATCATAATCCTCATTGATGATATCTGTAAAAATGTTTGCAGCCCTATACCATGTCTCCTCAGCCCTTTCATCTCTCTCCCTCTCCTCCCCCTCGTTTGGCATAGGTTGGGCCTCTCCCACTGGCTCATCTATAAGGAACACCAGCTCTGGTTGCGAGGCTCTCAACCACTCCTCATGGTCCCATGTGGCCCCAATATCATCTACATCATCAATTTATGGATGGTCATGATCTGAATAGTCGGACTCACTCTTGATGACAGCATCCAGTGTGAATCATGTTATGTCTCCTAGCCTCTGTACGCTCCGAACAGACCTCCTGAATGACGATTGTTCCTGTGGAATTATCTATACCTGTTTGAACTGCCTCATAACCCGATCATAGTACAATGGATACACTATGTGATTGTGTCATCCTACTAGGAACTTGTTCATATATAATTTCTTGAGTTGTCTGGTATAATTAGGCCACTAGAGAACAAGCTGGTATGGCCTCTAGAGGATATCCTCCTCATCTAGTCGTGTGAATCTCACTCTCCAAAAGTGTAGATCGTTGTATTGCAAAAATCATCATAATGGATACCCGAATGCTCATAGATAGCCCACTATTAGTGTACATGTGATGTGCTCTAAGCACCATACGTAGTGTGTAGTGTACCATATTGTCTAGCTCTCGGAAAATGAACCGATCGAGATCATAGTACATATGTGCTAGAATGCATCGACCCTAGGTATATATTGTCTGATGCTTTGTCATGCCTCATATCAGGTGTACCAATCCACCCTATAGATGTGCTGCTCGCCCATCCAAAAAAATGACCAGTGCTACTTTGTGCATCATAATGCGTCTCACCACTCGTGCTCATGAATAAAGTAGCATCACCAACTCTATGTATCTTGCTACCTTTTCATCATGAACGAGACCATTGAGGCAGTACTGCATATCCTCTCGTTGCTCTCAGAAGGACTATCCCCTCTATAGTAGTATGCACTCCCCCTAAATAGGGACTTAGAGAAAGTGATGGACATCCTCTAGTATAATTGTCATTTCTCTTATGGGTAGGTGAAATGTGTAGGTATCTACATTCCACCTCTCGCATAGCGCCATTAGCATAGCATCATGGTATCTCATCGATGGCATAAGGTAAGCCCAATAGATCCCCTCTGCCTATAATTTCTTTGTATTTTCTGGTGATAGGTTTGGAGCCAAGTCTCTAAGGAAACTCAACTGTCTCCTCCCTAAATGTTGTCGAGACCCTGTGGGTACCTATAAAATTTCTCATAATATGTTATCTAAATCATCTAATTTCTTCAATTTTACTCTAATTCATCAAGCAAGTGTCCGAGTTTTCTTTTTCTATGGCCCTAGAAACTTTAGAACCCTTTTGGGACACTTCACGAAGAAACGGGATACTTTGCGAACAAAAGGGACACTTTGCGAAAAAAAGGGACACTCTACAAACTTTTATTCTAGGGTCCTAATATACTCTAAATAAGCATTAAATTCATCCTATAATTGAAAAATAACAAAATACAGGTTCTAGAATCAACCAACCTCATACTGGGGATTTTTGCTCGCCATCTGATCATGCAAAACGTCCAACCTCATCAGGATAAAATCATGTGTGCTAGGCATCTTGTCACTCTCTCCTCATCACTCTTCAACGCTAAAAAAGGTAAATGAGAAATCAAGTGAATGTTTACTCTTTTTCATTTTCTTTTTAACTAACTCACTTTCACACACATGTGCACATTTGTGCCTTTTCACTTTGTTAACCTTTTAGTGTGCTTTTTCATTAAAATCAACATTCTGGGTGCTAGTGAACTTTGTTTTTGATGTAGCTTGTTGTGTCAAATTCATGTTTTCATGCCCTACATCATCACTCACCTATCACTATGAGGTATGTTACTTGTAAATTTCCTCTGATATGTGTGCCCTCTTTCAACGTGGTTAGATGGCTACTTTTATTCCACCTCTGTAAAGCAAGCGGAATCAAGGGGGGGCATACATCTACCCTCAAATTTGATATTTAGGGATTAAATAAGAGTATTTCTAGGACTTATAATGAATTTGTGTTGCAAGATACGGTTCCTAACATTGTAATTTTGCAGATAACTACGCTGGTGGCTTCATTCTCCCACCTTGTAATGAGTATCCTTTTATGAAAATGAAGGTGCATTGTTTGTTTTTAGAGTCCTTTAGCTTACATATGCATGTAGATTCATTTGGATGCTAAAGTGGGGGCTAAATGTGTTGCAAAAAAAATTATACCTTTGAAGAAAAGGACAATTTTGTGCTCATCTTGGGCCTACTTTAGGTCCCATTTCACCAATTTTTACCCTAAAATAGCATTTATAGGCCCCTAAGGTTGTTAATTTTGATTTGGAGGCCTGTTATACCCAAGTGATCATTCAAACTCTCACAAACAACATCAAAACCAATTAGAAAGTAACCTTCTCACTCAAAAATTCCTTAGTGGGACTAGGTCGCCCAAGTTGGCAACCTAGTCCTTTTTCAGCATTTTTGATGTTTCAAGTGGGAAAATGAAAAATTAATCAAAAACCCCTGATGGGTTTCGACTTGTTAGGTCAAAATTCCTAAAAATTAGGTCCTGTTGCTTATATATACTTGTTTTTAGGTCATTTTTCAACTCTCTCTTAGTCATTTTTCACATCCAAATCCAAAAAACAAGTGCAAAAGATCTTCCTGAAGAAGATTCATCTCTCACACAACAAAAGTTGAAGATTTTAGACAACAAACTAGGGATTTTTGTAGGTCTTGAAGCTCACTTCACATCCAAGATCACTCATTGACAAAGGTTGGAGATAGATACCTAGGGAGAGTCATGGATAAATCTAGGTTGAGGAGGTGCAACTAGCCATTAAATCGCTCCTAAAGACTAATTTCAAAGTGCCTCTATCTTTTACCTTCAACCCATTTGCAGATTTGAGGTTTGCATCCCATTTGAATTCATTTTTAATTTAATTTGCAGTGGTGTAGGATTTCTAGGGTTTAGATTCTTGCATCATTTCAAATATTTTACATACATCTTGTTCTAGCACAATAGAATAGGGTGTTTCTTTGTTTTAGGTTTTCCTAGTTCTAGACACACTTAGGCCTAGGGTTTATGCTAATTTCCATTTCATTTCAAGTTTATATACAAACTAGGGGTTTGACCAAGGAAAACCCCACATTAGAAACAAAAATACATTATGTTTTGCAGGTTATTTTATAGGTTTGGAGGAAGATTCTCGTGAAGAAGTAGAATACAGACCTAAGGCCTTCGAGTCCACTTTCGGATTCCCAAAAAAAGTAGAAAGGGACTAGGTCGCCCCACTTGGTGTAAGTGTCCCACGTGGCTCAAAACCTTGATTTTCTAGTTTTCTAGTGACTTCCACAATCCTAGTTTCAGCCCTCTTCGGTTTCTAGGTACACTTCTCTTATCTGTTAGGTTAATTTACTCATATTGATTTCATTTCTATTGAGTTACATCACATGTTTCCAACAACATTAATTCTATTATTTTAGGTTAATATAGTTATTTTTTCATAGCACATTTCAACACATTTGCACATCTCACTCACACATTGAATCCCTAAACAATGAACGAATTGTAACATTTGGTGCTCCTAGAGGTGAAAGAAAACCCTCTTCCTTCTAGGCGGAACCCTAAAAAGTTCTGGAGGACCCATTGTTTTATCCCCACACAAAGCACCTAAATTTGCGGTTCAGGAACATCATGCATAATGTCTCCAAGAGAGGAAAAGTGAAAATGGACTCATCTTGTTTCCAAGAGAGGAAAGATGAAAATGTCTCATCCTGAGTAATTGATTTTAATGTTTTCAAGAGAGGGAATCGCAAGAAAAATAAAATTGCACAATGAAATGTGAGTGTTGGTGTATTCCCCCACTTTAAAGTGGTTGCTAACACCATTACTATGAGCAATTTCTTTAAAGTAGAGGAAGAAGAAGAAGGACATGAGAGATTTTTTGGAAAGCCCTATGCCAATTCATATGTTTTTGATAAGTCATGTCATGAAGGGGGGAGTATGTCACATGCGAGTCAACTTAATACATGTCATCCAAATCCCAACCTTTCTCTTATATGTTCTTGAAAGGTTAATGACTAGTCAAAAGAGAAAACAAGTGACATACAAGGACAATGATACCTAACCCCATTCTCCCACTGAGTGTAGGAAAAGAGTGAGTCAAAAGGAAGGATGAAATGTATGGTAGAGTGAAAATCAATATCGATTAGAGGAATGAAGTGCCCCCATAAAAGGGAGAGAACACAACTCCTTAAGATGTTGTATTTTACAACTCAAGGCCTAACACTCATTAGTGTGATGACCATGAACTCGGTGGTAAGAAAAAAAGGAATTCTTGTGGTAACATTTATTTCGAGTTCTGGAAGGAAGAGAGATCAATTGATCTTGAAGGAGTCTCAAAAAGGTACCCTCTTGATCAAGGGTAGAAGTTGATCCTTTGGTTTGAAACAAGGAAGGGTCTTTCTTAGTATAGGAGGTCATACTTATTCAAGGTGCTATAGATTGTGATATTTTGTACTCTTTTGGAGGATTCTGTAAAATCTAAATTAGTAGAGGGTTGAAAGATGACATTGGTGTTAAGAAAAGAGTCATTTTTTGGTTTCAAAGAATTGCTTTATAAGGTATGGTTATAAGGGTGATTCTGGATGGTGTTGATGTTGGATGAAGGTTTGATTATTTTGATGAAAGGACAAGATCAAAGACCATGGTGTGTTTTTCGGATGTTAGGCTCAATAGGGTTGCAGATACCTTGTTCGTAAGCACCACATCCTTTTCCACTATAGCCAAGTTGTTTCATAAGCTCATAGCCTTTTCCATAGAGTTGTTTCAACACTTTTGATTCAGGTGAGGGTTCATTGTTTGCTATATTGGTTAAAGTAGTTAAGGTGGATTCTTTCAAAGGATCAGCCAAGCCTTGTGTGGACAAGACTGTGTTTCCCTTTTAAGATTATTTGTTTGTGATCTTGGATTATCCTAATAAAGGTGTGAAATGTAAGGAACCCCAATCATCATCTAAGGGAATGGGTTCCACTTGTTTGGTGGGTGTTGAAGTGGTGAAGGATTTGAATTTATTTTGTTCAAGTTGTAAGACACTAAATAGCTCAAGATCAGTTTCAAGTGTGTACACTTTTTTGTTGTAAATGTACTTCATCTTTCGATGAAGAGTAGAAGGAACCCCATTCATTTAATGAATCCATGTCCTACCTAAAATGAGGTTGTATGAAATATCATGAGGCATAACATGGATCAGTGTGCCTATTGTGTCCATTCCAACTATGAGAGGAAAAGTGATCACACCAAGTGAATTTTTTCCTACACTATCAAATCCACTAATAGATAAAGAGGTAGGTTGAATTTGGGATTTATCAATAAGGAGCATATCCAAGAGATTGACACTACACACATTAACAATGAATCCATTATCAACAAGGTTATGCTTGATCCCTATGTGTTTGTATTGAGATATGATCACAAGAGCATCATCTTGTTTTTGCACATCCAAAGGAGGGAGCTCACTTTGGTGGAAAATAATGTTAGCATTGAAGCCTTGAATCATAGTTGCAATGTCGTTCCTTTGCGCATTAGAAGGGATAGGAATTTTTTGTAAGGTTTTTTTGGATCATGTTGTGATAGTGAGGGGAATCTTGAATAAGGTCTCATAAAGATATTTTAGTAGGAGTATTCCTTAGTTGTTCAACAAGGTCATACTCCCTAATGAGTGAATTTAAGTGAGGAGAAGTAGGAAGAATGGGAGGGGATGAAGGTAAGGATGTTGAGATTGGCTGGGGTGGGTGGGGATTGTTTCTTGTGTAATGTATATAAGCAACTATATGATGAATTGGTTTCTGAAACACATTGTTTTTTGGTGGGTAGAGGGTAAATTCGGGTTTAGGTTTGTTTGAAGGGGGGTACAAAATGAGTTGAGGCTGAATAATATTAACATTTCTTAAAGGAGAGTTTAGCATAGGCTCTACACCTTCTTGGAAGGTCATAATATTATTAGGGGAATGACCAATGATGGAATGAGTAGGAGAGGGTGTTATTTTATCGTCAAAGGTCTCATTCTCTTGTTCCATACTATCTACCCTAGTTGGAGAGTTAGCTTCAACACAGGTAGGTGAGGCATCAAGAGCAGGACCACTATGATTTTAAAATTGATTATCCCAAATGGTAAGAGCATCAGGGAAGGGCAGGTCAAGAGTCTCATGAATTGTAATAGGTGTATCTTCTAACACCAACCTATCCTCTTCGCATCGATGAGGGATATGAGAAGAAAAAGTTTGAGGGTCATGATTAGGGAGACTAGGTTAGGGGATGTCAAAATAAAATTTTTGTTTAATGTTTGGAAAAGGGGGAGAGGGGGGAAAAGACAAGAAATACCATCATGATCTTCAATGGTTGTGTCTCCTTTCACTAAGATACCTTCATCACCAATGGGAGAGATATCAAGAGAAGAACAATTATGCTTATCATGATTATCAATCTGTGTATCCTCTTAGGTCAAAGCTTTAGTGGATGAGCTAGAAGAGATGAGTTCATCAAGGGATTCATCTAACATTTCTAATTCATCACAACTAAATGGTTTAAGAAGGGTCTAAGTGGGTGCATGTGATGTTGTTAAAGTGTGGTTTTTTTTCTAAAGAATCAGATTTAATTGATCTAGGAACTAATGTAGAAAATGAAGATTGTGAAGGTCTAATACTATCCAAAAGTGCCATTAATTCTATTGAAAATGTAAAAAAAGCTATGTAAAATTAAATTTCAATGTAAATACATAGGATGAAATGCAAGTGTCAGATTTTAATGAAGGTAAATGACTGAGTACACTATGCAATGATCTAAAATTTGACATGTTGTAATTGCAAATTTGGAAATGTACAATGCCTAAAATGAGATAATTTATGCTATATTCAATCAAATTCATGTTAGAGAAACACAACCAATTGACACAGATAGATACTGGCACAAAACCAAAGCATAAATAGAGTTTTCAGCTCTGTAAAGTGCAGTTTCAGAGCCCTAAAGGGACTAGGTCGCCCAGAGTGGAGAATTAGCATTCTTCATGATTTTTTTGATAATTTATAGAATATTTTAGTGAATCCAAGTGGTTTCTATATTAGGTGATGCAGACCTAACATGAAAATGCAATATTTCAAAAAAATTTAATGTTTTAAGATGCAAAAATGCAACTATATGCACTTTCACTAATGCAACATGCAATGAAGGACTCTAAACCAGAAAGGAAGGGTGCAAGGATATCAAGTTCACCAAAATGAACCACCAAAAATGAAGAAGGGAAAGAGGATTCCCCAATAGGCTCTTAGGGTTTTTCACCTAGAAGATTGGCTGAGGAATGACTCTCTTTTGCACTAGGTATTCTCGATGAGTTCATTCAAGAGTTATGGGATTAAAGCAATGTGTGTGGAAAACCCTAAATATTGGAAAATACTTAAATAAACTAACTATTGGATGCAAACTATTGGAATGCAAAAGATGTTGGAAAACACATAATGATATGCAAGCATTAACTAAATGACCTAAGAAACATAAGCAAACTATTGCATAAATGAATAAAACTAAAGAGGTGCACCTAGAGGCTGAAGAGGGAGGTTATAGAGGTCTCGAATCCTAGAGAATCTTATGCAGAGGCCAACTGGGAAATTTACACCATTCAGGGTGACCTAGTCCTTTTTCTGTGCAAATCTATCGAAACCTGTTTTTTTCCAATAGGGTACTCAGATCTACAAAAAACCTAGAAATGCATGTATGGTGAGAATAGGTAAACACTAATGGTGACCTAATCCCTTTCAACTTTTTGAGAGATCTGAAAGTGGATTTTAAAGGTCTTGGTCTACACTTTTTGCTTCTCCAAGTGTTCGGATCTGAAACTTTCATTCTCAGTCTATAAGACACTTTTAATGGATGATTTTCCATAGCCAATAAGGAGGTGTGTTCAACAAGATTTCAATCCTTTCTTCAATGATTTCCAAACCCTCAAAGTACCTAAATCTACAAACACACAAAGAGAGGGAAGGAAATGTTGATTTTTAAGGATTGGGGATTTTCCTTGGTTAAACCCCCTTTGAGTAATTAAACCAAATGAAGATAGAAATGCAATGAAGCATGAAACAATGGAATTTACCTTGCCTTGATGATAGATCTTGAGTTGCAGAAATGGAGGATTTAGCCTTTGGATTCTCCTTGAGAGATTTCTTGATGACTTAGAATACTCAAACCCTAACTTGCTTGAGAAGAGAGGTGGATGAGAGATGTGTGAATGGAAAATTAGAAGATAAGGAATTAGCATGAAAAAGATGAGAAAACCCCTTATTTATACATGTTTTCCCCTAATTTCTCTGAAAATAACACCGCGTAGGCTGACCTTAGGGTTTAGGAGGAAAAATCCAAGAAGAATATTAATTTAATTTTATTTTTTAATGCCACATGGGACTAGGTCACACATGGTGGCGACCTAGTCAACCTTGGAAATTTTGATTGGATGTCAGGAATTATCATGTGGAATATTTGTTGAGATTGTCTCACAAAACACACTAAAGTAAGACTTATAAAGTGCATTAAGTGGTCATTGTGCCATAAGAAAGGGTTGATTTAGTGATGAGATGCCTACGAAAGTGTGAACATGTTTTACAACATGTTACAACACTTTTACATAAGGCTTTGAAGCAAAATATATGTATTGCATGTGTTGGATGCATATGTAGGAATCTGTTGCTAGGAAATATACAAACACAAAAAGTATGTGTTTCTTTTGTTGTGTTTCATTTCTCTTTTGATGTTTGTAGATATGTATGTATGTGAAATTATATGTAGACAACATTTATATATACTACTTGCCATGTTTATTATTCTGGAAATCTAAAGTTAAATACACCTTTACAGTTATTATTTCTTTCAGCCTAAAAAAAGGAGTTGTTAGAATGATAGGCTATATAGTAAGTGTAATAAGGAACATTGAGTTCATCATTGATCAAAGTGTTGGATGATGTATGTTCTTTCTCAATGTTTTGGTGAGATCCCATGAGGCTCCATGACCCAATATATTAGGGTGGAGAGAAGACCCCATTTTGTTGTGTTTCATTTTATATTTCTTATGTGCAAATCTGTGTGTTTTTGACATTAGATGCAGACAAAATTCATATATTTGAAGTCCACCTATGGATACATATATGTGTTTTCTAAAATAACTTTAGATGAATGTATACCCATACAGATCTTCCTTTGTAAGCATATATGTATACTCTTTTATTACTTTCCATCTAATGCCACTATATGAAATTCATAAATGAATAATATTTTTCAGAGTTTTTCAAAAACAATCAACAATGTGTATATATGTGCATTTAACTTTGGATACATATATATTGATGTAAATTTTGTTTTGCAACTCCAAATATATGTATTGCATGTGTTGGATGTATATGTAGGAATATGTTGCTTGGAAATATATACACACAAAAAGGTATGTGTCTTTTTTGTAGTGTTTACTTCTTTTTTTCTTCTACGCAGATATGTATGTATGTGAAATTAGATGTAGACAACATTCATATATACTCATCCCCATATTTTTTTTTTGGGAAGATAGGTTTTATTTTTTTGTCCTCAAACAAGCATCCTTACAATAATAGGCTCTATATCAAGTGTAATAAGGAAGATTAGTTTCAGCATTCATCATAGTGGTGGACAATGTATGTTCTCACTTAGGGATCTGGCGAGAGCATATGGGGCTCCATGACCCAATAAGGCAAGGTGGAGAGCAGGCCTTCTTTTGTTGTTGTTAATTTCACTTTCCCTATGTGTAGATTTGATTTTTTTCTGAAATCAGAGATTAAAAAAATTCATCCCTATGTGCAGATATGTATGTATGTGAAATAAGATGCAAACATTTCATTCATATATACTCCTTCCTATGCTTATTATTTTAATAAGATAATTATGATATATCTTTTAGGCCTATACTTATAATTTTAGCATGGCTTGGCCATATGTCCATTCATCCAAAATTGTTGCAACCATTGACAAAACAAAGGGTACATATGTTTTGATTGACAGTTGCAGTTCTCCTATTTGAGAGCAGCATAGTGCATTTATTGAAATTGTCCTTGTTTGTCATAGTAATAAAATATTTTATGCTATTGTGACCCATAAAGATATTTCTTTATGTTGATTTTTTTTTGTGGCCTTGAATAAATTATTTGATCTATGGTTTGTGACTAGTGGGAATGGTTGGAAAGTGATAAGATATTTCATGTTCTTCACGATAAGGCGTTGTTGGCTATTTTTTTATGGCTTCAAGGATATTTTCTATTTGTCTAGGCCTCAATAAGGATTTCATGAATATTTCATTTGAAACTTAATACACAACCTCCCATTGTAATAAATCCTTAATGAGGTTTAGACAAATAACAACTATCCTTCAAGGAGAACATGGACTATTTAATTACTTTGCAAACATTGTCACCACAGAGGAATCGTACAAAAATTAATGTTGATGCCAACCAACGTTTAATTTTTTGGCCTTCTCTATCAACGTGCCAAATTATTTTAATTTAAAAATAGAAAAAAATCCACCACCTTTTTCCCGATTGGAAATTGAGCGCTAGAAGGCTTAAAAATTGGGAAGGCTGACAAAAAATTTGGCCAAAGTTCACACAATAGAGGAAAACTACACAATTGGAGGTTTCCAAAATTTTGTCATTTGATGTCTATAGTTTTAATCTTCTTATGTCGGCTAAGTTTAGAGTATATTTTTGCTACATGTGAGTTCCTAAAGTAGGATCAATGGTGGCATCAATGTTCCATATAACACTTAAAATACAACTTATCATTCCAAGAATGTCCCAATAGAATAAACATAGAGACACTATGTATCAATGTTGTTTGCATCTACTATTATATATATACATACATATCTACACATAGGGAAAATTCATTTTCCATGACTATGATCAATGTTTCCATAAAAAAAAAAATCATAGTAACAAACCTATGCAAAAATATAGTCTTTTCTCAACAACAACTTATCAAAAATGAAATAATATAGCCTTTTCAATAGTCTCTTATCGATATGAAACAATATACCCTAAGCTAGAGAACAAAAATCAAAAATGCCTTATGGAATCAATGTTGTTTAAATATGCTATGACATACATACATATTTGTACATGAGGGACATACATTGTCCATTTCTCTAGTCAATAGTGCCATTACCAAGACTTTAATATTGCTTTTAGAATCATTCCCCCATGCATAACACACAAAATAACCTACAACCACCTTCATAGAAACTTCACAACGGATGGTCGAACTTGCACTTTCACAAAAGATCACCCTTCTGGCATCTACATAAATTGTTGTATGGTTTTTGTGCAGTGGCGATGGTTGCAATAACACCTACCATTTAAAACGTCAGTTTTAAGGCATTGTCGGGTGTTCTTCTATGAATTTACTTACTATAAAAGTTGTGAGGTAGGATTGCAAGCATATTTGAAGGTTCAAGTTATATTACCCTATTACACATGTATCAATACATATGTGTATCTATAAGTTTCCATTCATCTAAATATGTATATTATCTACATCTTATGCCACACAAATACATTTATACACATAATTTTTTAGTGTGTATATTTCCAAGAAGAAAATTTCTACATAGGCATCCAATGCATGGTGTCGGTCTATTTTTGTTGGCATGTATTCTAGAGTATCTGGCAAAAGAGAAAGGCGGATCTATGCATATTGTTGGAGAATCATGTTCAACTGAAGAACCCAATTCAAGTGAGTACATTGTTGTCACACCTTTTTTACACACTAGTAGAATTTTAGGGACTATAACCCCAACAAAAACACATATAGTAAATATACAACACCAATAAAATGACAAACATCAACAAACCTAAAATTCTATCAGTATCTAAATAGGGTGTAACAACAATTTCTTTAGTTGAATTGGGTTCTTTAGTTGAACTGGGTTCTTCAGTAATATATATGTCAATGCAATAGATTCCTACAAATGAATTCAACACATGAAATTCCTACATATATTCTTGCAAAACAAAATTTTCACCGATATATATAGCTATTTGAAGTTAGATGCACCTCTTTAGTTATTGTTTCTTTCATCCTCAAAAAGGATTTGTTAGAATGATAGGTTGTATATTAAGTGTAATAAGAAACATTGGTTTCACCATTGATCCAAGTGGTGGACCATGTATATTCTTGCTCGAGGGTTTGGTGAGATCCCATGGGGCTCCATGAACCAATATGGTAGGGTGGAGAGTAGGCCTTTTTTTGTTGTGTTTCATTTTATATTTTATATTTTCTATTTAGCTACACTATGGCTCTTTAAGTTGGTGTTTTCAAGAACTTCATTGTCTTCATCATAGTATATACTTATGTATGTTGCAAGGTGTCACCCTTTATCTTCTCGGTATGGGAAAACACGACTCTCAAGCTTCATGGCATGGCTTAACCACCTCCTGTGGATCTTGGATCTTGTATAAATCTAACAGTTGTATCGGGCATTAACAGGTCGATCTTTTGGTGAAACACCAATCGTCTTTGAAACAATTGGTATCAAACCCGAGGTCATAGGTTCGAACCCCTCGCTTGCACTAGGGGGGATTTTTTCAAGGTGTCACCATTGGTATCCTCGGTGTGGGCCAATGCAACACTCGAGCTTCATGACATGGTTTAACCACCTCTTGTGGATATTGGATCTTGCATAAATCCAACAGTTGTATTGGGCATTAAGAGGTCGATATTTTGGTGCAATGGCTGTGATCTTTGCAACAATGCATATGTATATGTATATATGCATGTGTAATAAAATAAGTGAATTTCTGTTAGATGGAGGCTAGAATGAAGGAAGGCATGATGTATAACCATAACTAGCAGTAGCATTACACTCTCCTTTAAAGAGTGCACCTTCCATTCGATACAGTCTCCTTTGAAAATGCATTGCATATGCATAGATACATTTACATATACATATGCATATATGTATTATTTTTTTGTTCTCCATAAGGAACTATTGAAAAATGAATTTGTTTGTGTGTGGGTTTTTTTTTATGTATGGTAAATTATATTTCCAAGCAACAAATTCCTACATATGCATCCAATGCACGATGTCGGTTTCCATGGGTTGGCTATTATTCCTTTCAACCTCAAAAAAGGAATTGTTAGAATAATAGGCTCTATATTGGGTGTAATAAGAAACATTAGTTTCACCATTGATCATAGTGGTGGACAATCTATGTTTTTTCTCAGGGGTTTGGTGAGAGCCCATGACAAAATATGGTAGGGTGGAGAGCAGGCCTAATTTTGGTGTGTTTCATGTGTATGTTTGTGATATTAGATGCTCATAACATTTGTATATATGTTAGGCTATATATTAAGTGTACTATTAAACATGGAATGCCTACATATGTTCTTGCAAAACAAAATGTACAGCGATATATAGGTATTTGAAGTTAGATGCATGATTTTAGTTATTATTTATTCCAGCCTCAAAAAAAGAGTTATTACAATGATAGCTTGTATATTAAGTGTAATAAAAAAATTTGGTTTCACCATTGATTGAAGTGGTAGAAAATGTATGTTCTTGCTAAAGGGTTTGGTGAGAGCCCATGGGGCTCCATGACCCAATATGGTAGGGTGGAGAGTAGGTGTTCCTTTGGTCTATTTAATGGTAGGGTGGAGAGTTGGTGTTTGTAACACTTTATCATCTTCATCATAATATATGCATATGTATATTTATATGTATATATTCATATTCAATCAAGAAAGTGAAGTTCTTTTAGATGGAGTGTGGAATGAAGGAAGGAACGATACATAAGCATAAGCAATAGCAGTATTACATTCTCCTTTAAAAACTGCAGTGTACCTTCCCTTCATTACACTCTCCATCAAAAATGCATTGCATATAGATAGATAGATTTACATATACATATGCATATATGTATTATTTGGTTGTTCTCCATAAAGAATTGTTGAAAAAAAGAATGTGTGTGTGTGTGGGCTTTCTTTCTTTTGTGCATGGTTATGTTATTATGAATTCTTCCATTTTGTGGGTTTTCCATCTGAGGTGTTGTTGAAACCAGTATTGTTTCATTTATGGATTTTGTTTTGTGTCAATGATTCCAACACAATAAAATATCTAATGTTATAGATTTTATGTCATTTTCCATAGGGCATTGTTGAGTGTTGCTCTCTACCTTTGGCTATTTTGCTTCATATTCGATTGGATTGAACTATTTAGTTATGTCATTGTTCTTTAACTTGGTGTTTGCAATTATTTTATTATTTTCCTCATATTATGGTTGTAGGCTCTTGATCCTTGTTCAAGCTCCAAACCTTCATCAACTATGAACCGAAAAAAGGTAACAAAATGCCAAAGAATCCAACTCTATTATGTGTGCCATTGAGACTAGATCTGTGTGAGTGATCAAGCCAAATACTTGTAGAAAAGAGTTGATGTATTCCATCCTTGCTTGGCCCTACCTGATGAAGCAAGCACAACACAATTTTTTCCAATCTTTTTGGAATAAAATGCTTGCTCCTTGTAGACACATAAAAATGACCTAGATCCACAGGCTCTTCTTCTAACCCTAATTAGGACATTTTAATTATGTTCCTAACTCACTTCCAATTATTAATTAGATAATTCTTAATTATTTAATTAATGCATGTCCCTTTCTATTCTTCTAAATAACCTTTTATTATTTAATTTCGTCTAAATCTTATTTATTTAAAATAAGTCTCATTTAAATTCCCTCCTTTAGTAAATAATTTAAATTAAATTATTTACTATCACATGACCCCACCCCTTTTGAATTAAAATAGTTTTTAATTCAAAAAGTCAACATCCCCTCTTGAATTAAATAATTTTAAATTATTATTTGATTCTCCAGCAACTTCGTTTTGTGTGCCTTGTCACATGCATTGTCAACCCTTGATTTGATTTTTCTAAAAATCAATCTTGTCCATTCATTTCGAATTTAACCTAATGTTGGCCTAACCCTAATTGTGGGTTGCTTTATTGAATCTTGTCCATAGATTCTAGGGCACTTGTCAATCTTTAATCTCATCCATCCATACAAAATTGCATTTTCTATAAAATGTCAATTTTGTCTTCATTTTGAGATCCCTCGCTATCCATTATTATCTCTATCTCTTATCATCTTCCATTTTTAATATCTTTAGCATTGTTATTCTCATTTATCATAGCATATTTAGGATTTCATTTGACATATCTTAGACATTGTAGATGCTTACTAGTTGCAATAGGGCATAGTATTGCATTTAGTTGCCAAATCCTTCAATATTTGTTTAGGGCTTGTCATTTCTATTGGCTTGCTCTTCTTAAATATGAGGGCAAACAATTTATTTTCAGAAAATTAAGAAGGTGTAATGGAGGTTAGTCATGGAGGATGAAGACAATCTATGAGACTGTTCATCTATTCCTTTGCACTCCATTACCTACTTTGGGTTTTTATATTTATGCATATTACATTGCTAAACCTAGAAAATTCCCATTATTACATTGGTGAACCTGACATATTTTGACAAATTTTAAAGATATTTGGAGTTGGATCCTTTTTTTTGCAGGTTTTGTTGGCTTTTTGTTGTAGGTTTTGCACCATTTTGGAAATAAAACCCTAGTTTTCAAAGATTCAACCATATCTTTCAAATGGCTGCATATTTTCAGACAAAACATTTTTTTCAGGTTGCAGATAATGTCAAGAGCTTCCCATCCAAAAACCATATTTTTTGGAGCTGCTTTCAATTTTTTTAGTTATTTTCATGAAAAATCAATTGTGAGAGAACATTAGTGAATTTTTCGGATTTATTTATAGTTTCGGAAAGCTCTCTTAATTTCAATAGGGGTCTATTTTTTATGTTTTTAATTTTCATGCAGAATAGTTTGACAAAAAATAGATCTTTAAAAACTAGGGTTTTACAAAGATTGACTTATATCTCACAAAATTTTGTAGATCGGTTCACACATTGTTTTTTGCAGGTTTGGAATGATATCGGGAACCTTCAATTAAAAAATCAGATTTTTCAGATCTGTTTTGAAATTTTAATAATTCTCTTATGATTTTTCATAAAAAATTAATTCTGGATGCAAAACAGCGATTTTTTCAGATTTCTTTACATTTCTGGAAATTTCTCTAAATTTCACTAAGGGTCTATTTTTTGTGTTTTTACTTTTGATGCAAAAATAAGTTCCAAAAATCAAATTTGATTTGACTAGCTAACCCTCTAATATTGGTGATCAATAATAGAAGTATCCACTCCCCTTACGCACTTGTGTGATCCTGGGTGTAAGAGAAATTGTTATTGACTCTAGGAATTGGGCTTGCACTAGGTCAAATAGGGTTAGGGCAACACTCTTTCTCTATTTAGTAGCTTAAAGATTTTGGGTTACTAATTTTTTGTTTGCAGCTTGTGGCAAGGAGTCTAATGATTTTTACTTGTTCATTTTATAAATCTTAGAAAAAATTGCATTTTACATTGATGGGTTAAAATGAACATGCATGCGTACTCATTGGGCTAAAAAGAACACAATCTTGCATTATAACTCATTGGTTTAAAATGAATTTGCATCTCTTCATAGGAATGGGTTAAAATGAACTTTTAGTTAGCTCACACTACAAATGGTTAAAATGAACCCCATGTTTTGACAAATACTACAAATGGTTAAAATGAACCCCATGTTTTGACAAATACTACAAATGGTTAAAATGAACTCCATGTTTTTTTTTTTATGTTTGTCAACACAATTTGATTTGGGCTTAAAATGAACACCATGCGAGTGTGAGTTAGGATATTCATGTTTTCACACTTTGTTTTTAAACAAGGATCGATTGAACTATGAATATTCTAATTTTCTTTTGTTGAACCTTAGAAAATTGGGCCTGCTTACTCACCCCAAAGTGACTCAAACCGGGAACGTGCTAAAGCCAAGCGACACCCAACCAATATATAAATTTTAATGTTAAGGAAAACTTAGCATTACGAAAGTTCCTGTGGACAAGCAATTGATTCCCCAGTACCCTTGTGGTGCGTCAAAACCTGTAGAATGTAACCTCTACAAATTGGGATGATAATTCCTCTTGTATGGCGTTTTGAATGGGTGCCCGAATTAAATCCTTTGTTTTAGCAAGCCAAAAACCTTCTATTCTTTGGTACAACAATGGTCATTGTGATGACACCGGCACCTGCGCAGTTCTTAGTAGAGATGATCAATTTGCCATGGGAGTTTCATGGAGGTTGGAAGCTTGGTTTCCCTGAGAAGTGAGTGCACTGTAAGGGGGAGCTTGTGGGGCCAAGCTTCTGAATTCATTCGCTAAGGATACGTGGTTAGTGGGATCCAAAAGAATACTATCTTTGTAGCCATAAGATTTTGTAAAATGACTTCTATGTGGTTGATTTTTAACACCATGTGTTTGCCATCTATTTTTAGACAATTCCAAAATATCAAACATGCCAAAATCTGAAATAACCTTGTCAAACTGAAACAAATCTTTGCAATTTGCCTAAAATTTTGTCAAATCTCTTCCTGCAACACATTTTCCATCATGAACCGCATTTGTCAAATCAAGTCCTCAATTTTGCACACTTTGGGATAGGAAAAATTTCCTTTCTTTGTCAAACCATTGTCTCAATAAGTAAATTTTCATTGGACCAAGTCAAACAAATCAATCCTCAGTCATTATCCTTTGGTGAGCTACTTCCAACTCATAAGTCTAGTGTGGAAATCTCACTTTGTCATTTTATCATCTTGTCCTTCAAACTAGTCCTTTGAAAATCCAAATCGAGACATTGGCCAAAATTTGAATGCTTAAGTGAACCTTTCCTAGAAATAATTTGACATAAGGCATCCTCTTTTATCACTTTGCATTGTCACCTTGCATAAAGCATAGCTTCATGCCATCTACCATCATGTCTTCAAGTCACTATGACATGTTTGCTAGTAAAATTGAATGCCAATTCATTAGTAATGGTCAAGCACAACTTTCTAGGGAATTCAAAACAATATACCTCAAATCCAAGTCCAAATTTACAACCCCTAGCCCTCCATCCATCTATCCATCTTATCAACAATTCATGAGTCCTAGTCCTCTATCCATCTACTATCAAGATTCCCCTAACACCATCCATGGCACTAAGTCGCAACAAACTTCCATTGGTCATACCCACCCTAAATTTGACAAGGGAAATCAACCATCCATCAATCCAAACCAACTATCCACGTCATATTCTATTCCTTCATTCTCATCATATCCTAGTCCTTCAATCACATCATATCCTAATCCTCCATCCAAATCATATTCTAATCCTCCATCCACATCATATCCTTGTCATGCATCCATGTCCTATTCTAATCCTTCATCTCATCCTAGTCCTTCATCCACTAATCCTTTCCAAACCTGCATGTCATATCCTAGTCCATTACACACCAATTCATTCCAAGACACTCCATGTTATCATGAAAACACATCTAGTCATGGTCTCCAAAGTCCCATCCCATTTCATAAACTTGAGGAAACATGTCAAACGAAAAATCCAAAACATGACATCATAACATCACCATCATGTCAAGATCAAAGTAGTCCATCCCATGACCCTATCTTTACATACATTCAAGAAGTCCTCCTAGACAATCATGGCATACCAAATACACCTATCCTTAGTTAAGAGTCCATCCAAAACCATGTCATTGAAGATGAACGTATCCTTGTTCAAGACCCTATTTTCAATCATGTCATTCCAACTGAGCCCATCTCTGATCAAGACACTACTTTTGAAGAATTCCAAAATGATCCACTCCTTGACCTATATGCCCTTCATGATGAAAAAATTGAAGATAACCCTCTCCAAGCTTCCAACATTGACACTACAAACAATGAGACACTTGCCTCCATGGGACACATAGATGATCTACCTCTAGAACAAGAGTCTCCTAGCATGGACATATTTGCAAATGATCAAGATATAACTGAATTTAGTGGGATCTATGACAATGACCATGAAGACGATTTTGATATCAACTTCGAAGCACCAACAAAATCATCAGAATTTGATATGTCAAAAAATCAAACTGAAGATGTCAATCAAAAATCTATCCAAGATGTCAATGAAGCTACAACATCCTATCAATTAGTATCATCTATCTTTTTCAGAGTAGGCTTTTTTAAAGATGAGCAGATTTTGAGCATTAATTTCCACAATAAGGATGGGTTAGCATCTTGCTTCCAAAGTAAAAAGTATCCTGTTGCCAAAAAAAAAAATTCATAACATGCATTATCAGGGAAAAGGATTAGGCCTACATGAGCAAGGAATTTTGGAACCCGTTCAAGTTCAGACAAATTACAGATATCAAGGTCTTGGCTATTCATCAGTCAGAAAATATAATGATGTTAGTGTTACCTCCTCAATATTGGGGGAAAATTTATCTGATACAAACATCAAAATGGCTGTCATGAGTAGTCCTTGTCATAAGATTGTTGCCAACACCCCTTCCCTCCACACCCCAAATCATCATTCCAACATGAATACTCCTTCCATTTGGAACCAACAAAAACAAAAGTATTACAAATCCAAAGTTCAAAATCAAATGTCAAAGGCTAGGAAATCAGACAAAAATTCAAGTGGACAAATGAAGCTAAAATGGATCCCAAAACAAAATGGATCAAGTCAAGAAAAGAATGAATCAGGAAAAGAAAATATGCCAAATCCAAAAGTCAATCAAAATGTGGAGCCAAAACAAGAACACTCCCACATATAATACATGTCCACCTCCATCAAAATGGTCATCAAGAAAGACATATAAAAGTGTTGGTTCCAAACACTATCCTAATCTGACACCCAAAGTTTGGAAAATAAAAACCAATACATCCAAACATCCAACCAACCCATCTACGTCTACCATTATTCGTCATAATCCTACATCTTGCCTAAAGTCCAAAAATCCCATGTCACAAATCCATAAAATCTTGGCAGCAACTCTCTATCATAAGGACTCTCATGGCATTCTATCGTGATGTGTGTATTTTGATAAGGCCAACTCTAGTATCAACAAGGATCATAATGACATCAATCAATTGTATGCAAGTGTTATCATCCTGACAAGGCAACTACTTTAGAAAGGTCATTATTGGCATGTCATGGCACCAGTCTCTACATCGGCACCGTGAAAGGCTTAAGCACAGTCACTGGTCATCTAAAGCATCAAGGCTATCTGGCAAAATGCAAAAATACAAACAAAATTGAAAAATCAAAAAATTCATCACCTTGATGAAAACCTGGCAAACAAGCATCTTGGTGACACCAAAAAAATCAGAAAATATCGAAAATAGTAAAGAGAAAAATTTCATCCAATAGTGAAAACCATTCTTATGGCGCTCTGGATAAGTACCATGATGAAAACTTGGGAAACAGGCTTCATGTGTAGAATAAATCATCTATGTGGACCATTACAATTGGGGGCAAGTTGTCTCATCTCCCATGCCCTTCACATGAAATTTTTTAGGACATTTCCATCTACCCATCTAAACCTTATCGCATCCATCCATTTTACCACCTATTTTGATCTTGACAAAGATTGGGGCGAAAACACAAATCATGCTTTGGGAAAAATCTTGACATGTCTATCTTTTGGTCATACCTTATTCATTGAATAACATGTCATTACCTTCATAGCCTCATTTTCGCCATGCAACATCATCCTTGGAGGCCATATGATAATAGTCCTCTTGTCTCCCATCTTTTATAGAAGCCATCCATTGTCCTTTTATACCTATCACCCATCTTGGTTTCCCTTGTCAATGGTCTAAAGATCCCTCATCATCCCATCTAATCCTCATGAATTCATTCCACATGCAACAATATGGAAAACTTGGTGCATCATCCAAAACATTCCTTGGCTTTGTCCCTAGCCTTGCTGTAGACTTTTATCCTCTTGTCATATCATTGTCATCCTCACGTTGTTTCAAGATGTGTCCTTCCCACGTCAAACAACGTTGGCATTGTCATCGTCACCTGTCAATCGATATTCAACTGACTAGCAGAAAAATCATGGTTGTCCTTGGATTCATGTGCGTCAGAATCATTCACATGCATTTGTCACAATTTTCATAAAACATCAAAAAGTCATAAAAATTTGAAAAAGTCCTAAAAAATTCCTAAAAATCTAAAAAAGTCCTGAATAAAGTCCTAAAAATCGTATAAAGTCCTAAAAAAGTCCTAAAAATTGAAAAATGTTCTGAATAAAATACAAAAGCATCCAAATCAATGTCAAAATCCCAAAAATAAAGTCAGAGTCAATGCCTATCTTATCAATCCAGTCAATCACATCAATCAAACTTTGTCCAAGTCCGAACTACGTTGTCTCTATGCATTTGCTACGTAGGCAAGATTCATCTTTGAATCCTCGAGACATTAGGTCAGTATTTCTAGGTTGGTCAAAATAAACTCATGATTCAAAATTTTTTCCTTTGGACAACGTCATTGGTTGTGTCGAACTATGAGGTCTCTGAGTGCACGACGTAGGCAAGGCCATCAATCGATGGGCCCTCGAGGCCACACTAGGTTAGTCCATTAGGGTTCATGGCACAACATTTTCACACACGTCAAACTACCTTCAAATCATGCAAATATTTTGTCTATTCCGAGCAAGCAATCTATCAACAATCTGTTTCATCAACAATCTCGGTCAATTCAACATATCAACAGTGACATGTAATCAAATTCTATCAAGACAATTGAACCTAGCAAAAAACTTTGGGGTTCTTTAGATGTGTCCTCCTGAAGAGAAACTTTCGTTAGTCCTTTATGCTTTTGGATGTGTCCTTCCTAAGCATTGTCTTCATCATCTGGCATTTTGATGGATTCTCCTAACTCTGAGAATTGATCTCCTAAATATCAACGTCATTCTGGATGTGTCCTTCCTGAATTTGATATCGCCTGACAGTTGGCAACCTTGATCTTAAAACACTTGGCAAATACTTGGCACTTGTCTTTGGCCTTTTCATCATGTTACTAGTTTTTCAACGAGATCCTGACAACAGGATTTAGAGAAACAACGATGTCTCATGACGTTTGTCTTGTCTTTTGACACTCATGTTACTAGTTTCTCAGCGATGTCCTGACTATGAGATTTAGAAAAACAGTGATATATCATGATGGTGGCGTTATTTTTGTTCTTTTGGCAATCATGCTAGTTTCTCAAGGATGTCCTGGAAATAGGATTTAGAGAAGCAACGACGTTTCACGGTTTGTCCTTGTCTTTTTCTGCTTGCGGTGGTTATGAAAAAATGACTGGGGCAAATTGCGCTCTTAGTATGAATCATGATCATTCTTGTCTGTGACTGCTTGTCTTACGTGATGGTGCGATCTTGCACACCTTGATCTATGTCATATCATGGTGCTTGTTGGCCATTACAATAATCTACCCAATGATGATTAAAAGAGCAATAAATATTAAAGTCCTATGGTAAATGTTGAAGGATTTGATCTAGGAACTAACATGCATCTCATATAGGCATTACATTCATATCATCATCTATATCTTTTACTAACACTTTCTTGTTCCGTTTTCTTCTAATCTTCTCATCCATTTCGAGAGCACACCCATGTTCTTGGAACCCATCTGTCCTCCCAAGGGGGCATACCGCAACCCTCCTCGTCATTCTTCCTCATCCTATTTTGCACTGGGGCATATGTTTGACTTATTTTCTTTGCCACAATGCGACATGTTGCATTATGACAAAGAGGGGCAAATGTAGACACATAAAAATGACCTAGATCCACAGGCTCTTCTACTAACCCTAATTAGGACATTTTAATTATGTCCCTAACTCACTTCCAATTATTAATTAGATAATTCTTAATTATTTAATTAATTCATGTCCCTTTCTATTCGTCTAAATAACCTTTTATTATTTAATTTCTTCTAAATCTTATTTATTTAAAATAAGTCCCAGCACCCAAATTAAATAATTTTATTATTGAATTCCCCCTCTTTTAATGTGCTCATTTTAAATAAATTTATTTATTTAAAATAAGTCTCATTTAAATTCCCTCCTTTAGTAAATAATTTAAATTAAATTATTTACTATCACATGACCCCACCCCTTTTGAATTAAAATAGTTTTTAATTCAAAAATTCAACATCCCCTCTTGAATTAAATAATTTTAAATTATTATTTGATTCTCCAACAACTTCGTTTTGTGTGCCTTGTCACATGCATTGTCAACCCTTGATTTGATTTTTCTAAAAATCAATCTTGTCCATTCATTTCAAATTTAACCTAATGTTGCCCTAACCCTAATTGTGGGCTGCTTTATTGAATCTTGTCCACAGATTCTAGGGCACTTGTCAATCTTTAATCTCATCCGTCCATACAAAATTGCATTTTCTATAAAATGTCAATTTTGTCTTCATTTTGAGATCCCTGGCTATCCATTATTATCTCTCTCTCATATCATCTTGCATTGTCATATTTTACACATCTCTTATCATCTTCCATTTTTAATATCTTTAGCATTTTTATTCTCATTTATCATAGCATATTTAGGATTTCATTTGACATATCTTAGACATTATAGATGCTTACTAGTTGCAGTAGGGGATAGTATTGCATTTAGTTGCCAAATCCTTCAATATTTGCTTAGGGCTTGTCATTTATATTGGCTTGCTCTTCTTAAATCTGAGGGCAAACTATTTATTTTCAGAAAATTAAGAAGGTGTAATGGAGGTTAGTCATGGAGGATGAAGACAATCTATGAGATTGTTCATCTATTCCTTTGCACTCCATTACCTACTTTGAGTTTTTATATTTATGCATATTACATTGCTAAACCTATAAAATTATCATTGTTACACTTCTATAGTCCTGCATTCCCCATCCCTTCCTAGCTTTCACACAACCTTCCTAGTGAAGGAACCTTAACAATAGGTATTTGTAGACCTCAACAAGCCCTTGTCAGTAATGTATTTCCATCCACATCATCAACCTCCACCACTTTAACAACATGTTTGGAGATTCTTTTTGCATTACAATATAGTCCTTCCATCGACACATTGATGCTTTGTTTGATTTGAAATTTTATAGTATTTGCAAGGAAAGATATGCCGAAATGAAAATGTGAGAATCGAATGCAGACATCGTAATTTTTCATTTCTCTTCTGAAAAAGGTGTCGATAGATTCAATTTAGTTAAAAAGATGGATCTAGGACCACAACCTCTTGTCCTTGCAAAGCTTACTCAGGTTGAAGAAATTCTTATAGCTAGAGTTGCTCCAGTTTTGGAACTGACCCATGCTAGAGGAGGCCAATACAAATATAGTGTCCATACTATAGGCTTACCTAAAGACATCACAACCATTGCAATTTTTTTACCATGTCTCATGCATGATCTTGAAGTGGTGATTGTTCAAATAACTAGCATTCAGGGGACGAACTATGATTGCTATGTTGAAAAACATAATTTCAAGGTTGCATTAATATACAAAATTGAGAATGATCCATACTATAGTGATGTTGCAATTGATTGTGATGCTTTAAATTTGTTGTCTACTATAAGTACTGGCATCTTCAACCTTCTACACAGAATGAAATAACTAGCACATAACATAGTTGAACTAGTAGTAACTCTGGAAAGTGTTGTTGATGAGGAAGCCAATATTGAGGACTCATCATCATCTATTCCATTGATGCCTAACCCTCCCTTGGAATTATAGGAAATTAGAGATGACTTGTAGATTAAAGACATTAGTCAATATACTTTTCCTTGGCCCGAGATAAATTCTAACCCTATCAATGAATACAATACAAAAGGGAACTATTAAGCATGAATTTTCCAACATTTTTCCCCACTAGAACAAAAATTCCCCTACAATTGAGAAGGATACATATTCACTTACATGAATATGCATTGCACTTGATGAGATACTATGATAATAGATTTAGAAGGAATGCTAGATTTAGATATTATCTTTATAATTTGAAAGAGACATCGAAGCCAATAGTCAACTTTTGTTTTCATGAAAAAAAACTTTGAAGAAAGGATCCCAAAGTCTATTGTTTCTTTGCAACAATTTCTTCGGGATGCACCAAACACCTAGATAGAAAACTAGCTTGTTTTATTTGGTGCATCTTTGTGAGGGATGCACTCATATTGGGGCTAGTGCCGACAAGAGCTCACATCAATGATCCACCAGCTTGATACATCGGATCTCTTCTTCCCTTTGAGCTTTGTAGACACAAAATGGCCTGATTTGCACAAGCTAACTGATCGTCATGCCCATACACATATGCCATACTCTCAAAGATACTTCATAGACAATGTCATCCATAACCCGCACATAACAACCTTGTATATGCACTTTCGGTTCACCATTTTCCATGAAGAGGTTATTGAGAGGCTTTTCCATACAAAGGATTACTGGTATAGGTATGAGTGGAAACACCATGGATCAACACATTTCCATGGTTTCTTGTAGATTTCAGGTGCCCCAAATATGGACATGCTTGATTGGTCCAACCCACACAAGATTTAGTAGGTAAAAAACTTCTTTGATCGCTATGTTTCATTATGGAATCCTCATTCCCCATAATAGCTAATATCAAGAGTCCACCACTCTTCTTTGGAGGACCCATTTTCCCCTAATAGTCCACAAATTTCTTGCATGGATCCAATGGTGGATTATGAAAAATTATTGAATACAGTACAAAGGCATACCAAATGTACTCAATACACTTGTCTCAGGAAAAGGGGCCACCAATTACACTGTCACTGCAAAGCTCCAAAGAATGCACAACCATCATTGACATTGGTGATTGAGAGTGAATCGAAAAAATACTATAAGCTAGAAAGAAATGATGAGCATGTTAATATCCACAACCCTAAGATGCTTGCAATCTGGTGAGAAAATGTTGATTTCCAACCAGTCTTGTCAAGAAAAATTATGCTAAACTATATTTCCAGATATGCATCAAAGTCTAATTTTTTTTTTGAAAGCTATATTGATATCCAGTAGAGGCTTTCAAATAAAAATTCATCTGGGGATAAAGCGTTGCTTTCCTATCAAAAATTCATGATGAACTTGGTTGCAAATCGTGACATTGGTGCACAAAGAACATGCCATATTTTGCAAATTTTTCCCCTTGTCATCTTAAGCAAGTATTTCATGTCTTTGAATGTGAGTAGGTAGACATTCCACCATTTGAAAATAGTTGATAATAGTGACAATCTTGCAAGTGGTTATATTCATTGTTACATGGAAAGACTAGCTAAAATGGAGACTATATCCCTTATTCAATTTGCACAATTGTATACATTTTAGAAAAATAGCAAAGGTGGGGGTTAGCGTTTGCAACCACACCTTGCTATCATCATTGTTTACCCACTATTCAATTTCACCCCCTCAGAGCATAGTGATACCTTTGAAATATTTTTTTGGTCAAAATTGCTACTATACAAGCCTTTCTGAAATGTTGAAGTAGACATAGGCATCACTAGAGATAGTATAACATAAAAATGGAGGCTATTTCATGTTGTTCGCTATCACCGTTGGCATGTCAATAGAGTTAATTCTCCCCTTACCAATGAAGAGGAAGGTAATATTTATTCTGACATCACCCAGTCTTTTCCTCCCACAGATGAATACGAATGGGAGTTTATTTCTCGCCTTGGGACTACAAACAATGTTTTCTTTGACCAGCTACAACTATTGGGTAGACGAGACTTCAATTTAAATCACATGTGGGGAACACATGAAGTTGCTGAGAATTTTCATGATATTTTTGTAGATTTCATCTCAACAAGTAAATTGCATACAACTGAAGATACTCTTTGCCCATTGGTTGCACCTACACTTTTTCATCAACTTTCTCCAAAGCAAAAGATTTCTCTAAATATTATTGAACAACACCATCTTACCCCATCTTCATCATCACCATTGTGTATAATTATTCAAGGTACTTCTAGTACAGGTAAATCATTTCTTATAAACAACATCTGAAGAACACTAAATACATCACCAAACCAAAGAATAAATCCTCTGCTTGCTTTGGTACCAACAGGGGTGGCTGCCTACAATATACGTGCCTCTATAGTGCATAAAACTCTTTGAATACCAATTAGAGATACAAATCCATTAAAAGGATAATCATTGACCATATTTCAAGAGTACTTCAAATATATTAAGTACATCTTAATTGATGAAATGAGATTCTTGGGGCCCAAGTTGTTGCTCAAAATATATAGTCGATTGCGGCAAGCGTTTCCTGCCAGACATAGGCAACCATTTAGTGGTGCCTCTATTATACTTGTGGGTGACCTAGAAAAATTGCCACCTATTTTAGATAGGCCTATCTACACTTCTCGCTCCATAGCCTTGGCTCTTTGGCACACTTTTAATGTTGTTGTCATACTCGACACAGTCTTCCACCAACATGGATAATTTGATACACAACAACAGTTTCGTAGACTCCTTTTCAATATTAGAAATTGTTAGGAATCTCAAGTCGATTGGAAAAATCTTATGAATAGAACAAATCCAGTGCTTTCAGCCAAAGAAAACCAAGAGTTTGATCTAGCTATTCACTTATTCCTAGCAAATAGGTTGGTTTCCTTGCACAATTGAAAAATGCTTCAGCAGTTAAATGTACCCATTGCAATTAGTGTTGTTGAAACTACTCATATTTTACACTTGATTATGGTGATGATGATAAAATTCAATCAGAGATCTTACTTGCAATTGGTGAACAAGTAATGTTAACAACAAATCTTTTGGTGGCAGTTGGCTTGGTTCCATTGGGTTTTGTGAAGTCTATTGTATATGAGATAGGGGTGCTAAACCACCTCAATTGCCTAAATATTTTTTTTTTCCACTTCCCAAACTACATTGGCCCAACATGGGATTGAGACAACCCAAATTCCATCCCCATTCCCCTAATCACATAGAGAAACTGAAGACAACTCCCCTTGACAATGGCTTGGGCGATAACAATACATAAATCTCAAGGGTGGTTGACATTGGAGAGAGCTACAATAGATATTGGAACTAAAGAAATACAAGGACTAATGTTCACAACTCTTTCCTATGTAAAATCAATAATACGAATACATATAGATCTACCTTTCTCTTTTGACAGATACTCTAGACTACATTCCAACAAATACAATGCATTTTGAATCAAAGAAGAGGGTCACCTCCAACAATTATCTGCATTGCCATCATGATGAAATTTTTCTATTATTTATGGTAACTATACCACTTCTCCTAAGTTCCATATTAATTTCAATGCAGTTAGAATTCCCACCATTTCTAATTTTGCTTCCTTGTGGTTCCCTGTATAGTCTAGTTGCAATAATTGCTACCAAGCTAGCCAAATTTCTTCTTCTATGGTGATTACTAAGAGAATTTTTTATTAGATTCTTGCATTATGCTTCTCATGTGCTCCAATGACAAACCTAGATTCTTTCCTCTTCTTTGCATGACCAAATAATATTTATATTTAATGTTTCTCTAAATACCTTCCTCTTCTTTGGTGAATAATTCCACTACTAGTGCTCTCACCTTCAAACCTTTGGTGTAGATAACTATATCAGATTCTAACCAATTTAAATTGCAAATATTCACAGTTGTAACTACAAATCTTGACAATGCTTAATAGCTTCACAATCAAAACTTTTCCATGGTGTACGAGTTGCAACTACATTCCATTTATATACAAGACATTGATATATCTCCTTTATTCCATCTCTTATTTTACAAATGCATCTCAAATTCTTTCTCACAAATGATACAACTATACATACTTTCAAAAATGAATAACACTGATTTCAGCTCAACAAGATTCTCAAGTGCCAAAACAAAATTATATGGGAGTTATAATTTAAAACATGTTGTGTCTTGTTCTCTCCACAAGGTATGCTTGCATCTTTTTTATGTGATCTCTTCTATTGCAGATGCATTACATATTTTTTCTTATAAACTATAGAAGTATTTATAAATCCTAATTTAAATATTGTCTACCAATGACACATGTTTTCCATACTAAACTTCACATTTTCCTTGTGTCTAACTATATCTAATTGAAACCATTTTAGATTGCAAACATTTTCAATAGTAACTACACATCTCCACAATACGAAATAGCTTTGTGATCACATGTTTGGCATGGTGTAAAAGCTACAACTACATTCTATTTATATATAAGGTAATGTTATATGTCCTTTATCCCATCTCTTATAAATCACAAGTACATGTCAAATTATTTGTCATAAATGATACAACTATATATACTTTTGAAAACGTATAATACTAATTTCAACTAAAGAAAATTATCAAGTGTCGAAACATTGGTTTCACTATTAATCATAGTGGTGGCCAATGTATGTTCTTGTTCGGGGGTTTGGTGGCAGACCATGAGCCTACATGACCCAATATGGTAGGGTGGAAAGCATACCTTCTTTTCTTATGTTCATACTACATCCCGTTGCACCCACAAGGTATGCCTACATCTTATTTATTTAATCCCTTTTATTGCACATGCATTGTATATTATTTGTTATAAATTATAGGACTCTCTATATTTCCTAATTTACATATTTTCTACCAATGACACATGTTTATTGCACTAAACTTCACATTTTCCTTTGATTTTTGCAAAATATACTCAACATAAACAAATGTGTCTCACATAACATAGTAATGTCTTAGTCAAGGATCTTTCATCTCAGATTATACTCATGAGTACTATGGATATTTTCATGGCATTCGATCTTCTATGAAGTCAACCTCGACGTAAGGCTTTCAACCAGGCTCTATCAAATATTATTATTTTTGGTTTTCACAAGTCCCATAATTCATAATGGTTTGGATTTTCTCTATGATCCTAATTTTTTCGAGTTTTCAAATCACACAATTTGAATTTTGAAGAAGTAATGCCTTATAAATGACCTTTGAGAATAATCAATGACTGCAAAATCGATCAGAATGGTTAGAAATTAAAATATATATATATATATATATAATTTAAATTTTTTGTATCGATCTTTAATAGAATTATATGAATGAAATTATCTCTTTATTCTTAAGGTTGTGCATGACTTATGTAAATACACTTATATGAAATTTCAATTATATTCCAAGCTTTCACATAATTGTATTATCCTTTTGAGATAATGTATATCTATCTCAATGTCATCTATGCTCTATTGTATTAGCGTGATGGTATCATAAAAGGATTATTAAAAGACTATGATGAAAAGGCTATATTGTTTAAATTTTCATTACGGTGTTGTTGAGAAAAAACTATATTTTTTCATATGTTTGTTATTAAGAATTTTTGTGTTTTGTGGGGTTTTCCATGTGGGTTCTTGTTGAAAGGTTAATATTATTTGATTTTTGGCTATGCTTGCAATGCAATAAAATAGTTAATGTTATATAGTTTATGTTGATTTGCATAAGGCATTGTTGATTTTTGTTCTCTATCTTAGGCTATATTGTTCCATTTTCGGCAAGCTGCTAATGAAAAGGCTATATTGTTTCAATATTTAATGAGGTTTTGTTTAGAAAAGAATAGACTATTTGTCAAAACCGATTAATGGTTGCATCAATGTTCCATATAACACATAGGGATAAATAGTTATGAATGGTGTTTGCATCTACTATGACATACATACATATCTGCACATAGGGAAAATACATTCTCTATCATTGTGAACAATGGTGACATAAATGTTCCATATAACACTCAAAATACAGCTTATCATTCCAAGAATGTGTCAGTATATTGTTTCATTTTCATTACAATGTTGTTGAAAAAAGACTACATTTTGTATTTGTTTTTGATAAAAGGGTAAAACGGGTTTTACAGGGACCCGAAACCACAAAGTTTACAAAAAAGAGAAAAGACCGCCAAGGGTCCACCAAAAAAATACAGCTGCCCAAAAAAAACCAGCAGTGAGTAGGCAAAAAAGAACAGGAGGGTCAGAAAGGAAAGGATAGCAAAAAAAAGAACATAGAATTACTTTAGAGACCTAAAAACAGTCTTTGTCTCTGCCTCCAAAACCTGCATATCAGTAACCCCCTTCTTGAAGGTTTGAACAATTTTCGGGATTAAGGGGGCCTTTCGCTTCAAATTGGCGAAGGTTCTTCTAGAAATGCCTCTATCCATTTCCTAGCTTTTATCTTCAGTGTCTTCTAGATCAACCACCAAGGATCCCTGTTGGGCTTTGTCAAGCTTTTCAGTCATAGCATTGATTATTATAGCATTGTGTCTTGCTATTTGGTTGTCTTGTTCTGCAATGGTTTTTATGTTAATCCTTAGGCCCTCAACATCATTATCAGTGATCCTGTTACTGTGCACCACATCTTTCTTGCCCAACTCTGCAATCTTGACACCCATTTCCTCAATCTTGCTTTGTAGGGCCAAATTTTTAATTTTAAGCTCATTGATTTTGGAGAAGGTCCAATCCAAAAGTTTAGAATGGGACTCAGAGTTGGTTTTACCCAGGT
The DNA here is from genome assembly GCA_007115665.2 of Sequoiadendron giganteum. Lineage (NCBI taxonomy): Eukaryota > Viridiplantae > Streptophyta > Pinopsida > Cupressales > Cupressaceae > Sequoiadendron > Sequoiadendron giganteum. Next base: position 632,070,864 of record CM021108.1, read on the forward strand.
ATAGAAAATCAAGGGAGGGCTCTTTACCAGTGTTAACAGGGGAATTTTCAACATTCTGAATGTCTGAAACAGGGCCCACACAGCACTTAGAAGTGTTGGTATCAACTTCCTCTAGCTCAGAGGACTCTTCAGTGTAAGAGACAAGGCTTTTAGCCTGGGTAGTCTTGCTAGCAGGGCTAAACTTAGGAGGAGGACAGTTGGGCTCAAGCGTAACCCAGATTTTACCCGGATCCTTGGAAGGGCCAGCATGCAAACTAGGGGCTTTTGGGCCAGGGCTAGGGTTAGGAAAATAATCTGAGCCACTGGGCTCAATATCATCACTATCAACATCAGGGTTGGCTTCCAAGGTAGCAGGGGCATGCACATGTGGATATTCAACAATAAGCCTAATTAACCCAGTATGGAGGATAGGAAATCTTTTGGAATTCTTTTTATTGTCCTCCAAACTTTTCTTCAGAGAGCATAAGAGATAATATGGGATAGAAACCCTAACCTTGTGGTGGAAATGGTTGAGGAGGGTGAAGTGGTACCCATAGACTTTAGTGAAATGCCTATCCACTGTGATATACTCCATGATGGCCTGAAGTACCATTCTCCAAATAGATTATATGGAGTCAACATCAAAGTAACTATTTGCAATTTTGACCAAGTTTTGTTTTTCCTTGTCATTTTTGGGGAATTTGATAACAACTTCATCAGTGTAAGCCCTGTCACTGAAAAAATTCTTCCCATCATTGGGTAATCCCGTAACTTTGGCAATTAACTCTTCGTTGAGCTCCACATTCCTGCCGAATAGAGTCAGCTTGCCATCATGCCAATTTTTGGCAAAGAGATTCGTAGCCTCCAGATCAGAACCATGAAGCTTCTCCATAAAAGGGAAGAGACCTCCACTTTTTATCTTGTTCCAAGCCTTAGCATTTTTCATATGGGTTTCATAGCTATCTGGCTCAGTTCGCTTTCTGTCCCCACCCATATCGGCCGACACAGTGAGGAAGAACCAAACACAATCCTTTCTAAAATTGGCCCCGCCAAATCTAAGCACCCACAAAGCATGTGAAGTAAACTTGCAAATTACACCACAGAGCTCGGTCCCATACAATCTAATGATTGTGATGTGAGAGATCCAACCTGTCCTCATTAAAGGGATAACACGATGCCTTACCATGTGATTTATCATAATTTAGAGGGCACAAACTTTAATATTAAGATTGCTATTATTAAGCCAGGTACACACTTCTTTACTCTTGACTCCTTCATTAGCAAAAAAGTCCGTGACAACATTGGCTTCTCTATATGCGTGTGTTATTTTAAATTTTTCAAACTTGTCCAATTTCAATTTAGCTTCATCAATCCATGATTTGATGGTCCATGAGGGAGGAGACTTGCCACGGAGGTAATCAATTATGTTTTTGGAGTCTCCTTCAATCCATAAGTTTTTAATATTGAGACTTTGGGCTAAATTTATAATATGGTAAGCACCAACCGCCTTCGGTAGATGATTAGTTTGAGAGCCAAGAGGAGAGGTCGTCGCACCCATTAAGTTGCCATAGGAATCCCTTATAACTCCTCCACAGCCCGCCGCCCTCGAATTGCCTTTAGTCGCACCATCAAAGTTAGCTTTGATCCACCCATTAGGCGAAAAACTCCAGTAGACTCCCTCTCTGTCCTTTTTAGCCTTAATAGTAAAGCTAGACAGAATGGGGATTATATTCCATTCCTTAGCAACACAAAGATCATAGTTCGAAAACTCTGCATTCAAGGTCTTCCTATCCTTTTGGGCCATGACACTGAAGTTTTCCTTTAGAGATCTAGCAATTTTATCAAAGACATAATCCACAAAGGCTTCTTTGCCCCTAAAAATTATGTTATTGCGTTCTTTCCAGATGCCCCAAGCTATATGAGGGAAAAATAGCTCCCAAAAAAACTGAGTAAAGGATTCTTTATCGGGGCTTTCCATTGAGAAAAGAGTCTTCAATGAGCATTGGGAAGACCCAAGAGAGGTTCCATAATTTGTTAAAATTTTCCCAAAGAGAAGCAGTGAAGGAATAAATGATTAACAGATTCAACATCCATCTTACAAAGACAACATCTATTAGGGATTTGAAATCCCTGTTTACACAAATTGTCAATCATTAGCAACTTATTTTGAAGCAAGATCCAAAAGAAGATGTTAATTTTAGGAATCAAATTAATGCTCCAAGATTTAGACCAAAAGGGAGGATGATCCAGAGAAGAAGTGAGCTTAGCAAAAGCAGAAGATACAGAAAAATTACCAGAGGGATCATCAATCTAGACCGCACGGTCCTCCAACTACTCTGAGCTAGGTCCAAATAGCCAGCAATGTAATTTGAATGGGGACCAAAACCTGACTAACTTTGCTTAAGTCCACCCAATTACCATTCACTCTGTAATATTTCAAATAAGTACCAAACCTAACCTTGCAATTCTCAGCCCAATCTCTAAAGGGATTGATATTTATTAGAGGCTCCTTAAAAAGCCATCTGTCTTCCCAGAATCTGGTACTATTCCCATTTCCCACTTGCCAACCAATGCCTTCCTCCACAATCTTTTTTCCAATAACTAAATTGTTCCAACATATAGATCCTTTAGGAAGAAAGTGGGGGTCCTTATTGATGATGGAAGAGCAATTGTTATCAAGATATTTGCTAGCCATAATATCAATCCACTCCCCAGAGGAGGAGAAGATTCTCCAAATTTGCTTGGCCAAGAGGATTTTATTAATAGATCTGATTCTTCTTAACCCAAGTCCACCATTCTTTTTAGGTCTACTAACCATATTAGAGTCAATTAAGGGAATTCTTTTATTTTCTTCAACACCTGACCATAGAAATATTTTTTGAATTTTTTCAATTATGTCAACATATTTAGCAAGGATCTTAAAGAGGCTTAGGGCATAGATAGGGAGATTCTAAAGGGAGGCTTTGAGGAGCTGAAGCTTACCAGCTTGGCTAAGCAGAGCACCTTTCCAACCTGCAAGTTTTTTACTAAATTTATTCACCAATGAAATACATAAAGCATCAAGAGGTTTCAAACTTAAAGGAAGACCCAAGTAGGTGGCAGGAAGAGATTCCACCTTACAGTCCAGGATTCTGGCAATTTTGGTTTGTCGATGAGCCGGAGTGTTGAAAAAGAACAACGAGATTTTTTGATTGTTGATCAGCTATCCTAAAGCTCTCCCATATTTGTCAAGCAGTTGTTTAATAGATTTAGCTTCAGACACAGAAGCTTGATCCATGAGCATAGTATCATCAAGAAATTGTTGATGAGAACACACCAGGTTGCCCGAGGACAGTCTGAGCCCGGCAATAACTTTAAAGTCAATCAGTTTTTTCAGGTTCCTGCCTAAGCTTTCGACCATAATAGTGAATAAAATAGGAGAAATAGGATCACCCTGCCTGAGGCCTCTAGTGCTCTAAAAAAAGGAAGTCGGGGAACCATTGACCATAACCGATATGGAAGCTGTGGACACAAGTTGTTCCACCATTTGGACCACCCTATTAATAAAACTGAAGGCCTTCAGGATTTTAAATAAGAAAACCCAGTCAACTCTGTCATAGGCTTTGAAATGTCAAGCTTTAAAAGGAAACCTTTAGTCTTCGATTCAACAAGGGAGTGAATGTTCTCATGAACCGAAACAATAGAGTCAAGAATTTGTCTACCAGAAATGAATCCATTCTATTGAGGAGAAATCAAGGAAGGCAAAAAAAGTAAGATTCTAGAGGTTAAGACCTTAGAGATGATCTTGTATAAAGAATTACAAAGACTGATAGGTCTAAAAGCCTCAAAGTTGTCAGCTCCAGGTTTCTTGGGGACAAGGACCAAGAAATTAGCATTTACTTCTTTTAAAAGACATCTGGCTCCAAAAAATTCCTTAACAGCATTAACCACATCTTCTTCAACAATCTCCAGAACCGTTGGAAGAAGAATAAAGGAAAACCATCGGGCCCCGGGGCTTTATTCCCATCAAAGGAAAAGACAACCCTCTTGATTTCCTCATTGGTGGGGATAGCAGTCATAAAAGAGTTGTTCTCTTGGTTGATAATTCTTGGTATAGCTTCCACAAGTTGGTCTTGCTCATTCTGGTTTATTTCAGTACTGGCAGAGAGAAGAAGTTTAAAGAAGGAGCTCGCCTATGTCCTAATATCCTCTTCCTCCACAAAATTGGTTCCATTCACATCAATTTGAGATATTCTATTGACAGCTTTGTGTTTAGACATCGAAAGGTGGAAGTACCTAGTGTTTCTATCACCAGCCAACAGCCAAAGGGCTCTTGATCTTTGTTTCCAAAACTCCTCCTCCTTCCCAATAATATCATGCATATTTGTAAGGAGCTCATTCTCTTTTTCCTTAGTGTCATTCAAGTAACCCTCATTCTGAATTTTGAGTTGAATGGCTCCTAGATCCGTCTGAAGTTCTGACTTGATCTTAAAGATGTTCCCAAAAGAATCCTTTTTCCATTTTTTAAGATTGCATTTCACTTCCCTTAATTTTTTAGCAATTCTGAACATTGCAGTTCCTTCCACCATTTCTTTAATTATTCTTTGAGAGCAGGACGAGAAATCCATATTTTTTCAAATCTGAAGGGGGTATTCTTCTTTTTTTTAATAGGATCCGCAGTTAAACTAATAGGGGAGTGATCAGAACCTATTCTAGTGAGAGATTTAAGGGAACAATAGTAATCAAAATACCAATGATTAGAAATCAAGGATCTATCTAATCTGACCTGTATGAGGTCCATCCCCTTTCTGCAATTTGACCAGGTGAAGGAGGCTCCAAGAAGATCTAGGTCTATCAGCCCTTGAGAATTAATAAAATTTTGAAGATCCTCTTTACTTTCTAAGTTAATCTGGGATCCCCCAAATTTCTCACCATTCATTAAGGGGGCATTAAAATCCCCCATAACAATCCAAGCTTCTTTGTCAAAAATCCTTCTAATCGAGGCTAATTCCAACCAAAAAGATTTCCTCATACCTTTGCCATTAGGAGCATAAATGTTCATTTGAATCTAGCTGAAGCTATCTCTTATATGGGTGAATCTAGTTACAATATGATTCGAACCTTCCGAAATCGGATCACCTTTGATGTTGTGGTAGTTCCAGAAAGTAACAATGCCACCCGAAGCACCATTAGAATTATTGCCCTGGTTACAGTAGTGTTGAAAGAGTTTCATTTTTTCAATTTTCTCCTTAGACATTTTAGTTTCCTGAATCAGAAGAATATCAGGTTTGTGATCTCTAACAAAGTTGCGAAGAACATCCTGCTTGTGGGGGCTATTGAGTCCCCTTATATTCGAGGACATAATCTTCATTAAATTTTGGGAGAGTTAAGACACTCTGGGATGGTTTTTTGAGATCCATTTGCTATATCCTAAAAACTATTCAGCTCTCTTTTCTTTTTTGAAGACTTTTTGCCTCTTGAGTTTTTTGGTGCTCCACAATCAACCTTACCTCTTGATCTGGCGGAAATGCCACTTGGGGTCTTTCCTTGTTTATTTTTTCTAGGCTTCTTTTTTGATGCATTCTCTTCTTTATCAGTCTCATCTTGGTTGCCCGTCTCTCTGCTAGATTCCCAATCCTTTCCGTTTGGTAGTCTTTGTTCCCAAGGTAATGTATCCATATTACCATTCTCTTGGCAACACAAAGCATTTCTGGAAAGGTTAGCTGAGAAATCCTATTTTTCAAGGGATTCTGAGGCCCCAATGGCAGAGCTGGTCTCCAACAGTTATTCCACTCCCATTAGGGGGGGGGAATAGATAATAGGGGGAGAGGAGGGATATTCAAGACCAAGGATAGGCCCTCACTGGGGATATCCTCCAAACCCAGTATCTCTTCATTTCTATCAGATGGGACTGTCATTTGGGAGGGAGACAGGATCCGATCTACTTCTACAACTAGGGTGCCCTCAATGAAGCCTCTATCCCTGGTAACAGACATTGGGTTAAGAGGCTCAAAAGGGACCTCACCTTTTTCCTCCAAGACCACTTCAATCTCTGAGGGTCTTTTCTAATTATCGGCTTCAAAGACCAACTCCTGCTCTTTATTCTCCCTCCTTACTTCTATAGAGTCATTCTTCTTGTTTTTCCATTCTTTTTTACCCATATCTACTAGCTTTTCTTTCTCTAAAGTTGCATTAAGAGGGCATTTTTTCACCCAGTGACCAGATTTCCTACACTTGAAGTAGGAAAATGGGATGGTTTCAAATTCTATGCTCTGTTCCCAAGATCTCAACTTAGATTGAATCTCAATCGAAGAGGGTAAATTAGCTTCTTGAGGAACCCCCACACATATCCTCGCAAAAACCAGTCTCTTTCTAGCAGTTGTCATAGTATCAATCGAAAGGAGCTCACCAAAGGAACTCACAATACCCAGAAAGATGTCTTCACTCTAGTATTCCAGGGGTAGGCCTGGAAGTCTAACCCAGACTGGGACATTCTCAAAGATAGAGTCCGATAAATCCAAGTGGGATGACCACTTCTTAAGAGCCAGGGACGATTTTCCTATCACCTGAGGACCTCCACCTCTAACAGCCGTAATATCCTCTATGCAAGTAAATTCAAAAGCAAGAAAACCCTTAGGAAGAGCAGCAATAGAGACTTTCCCACTGGTTCTCCATTTTTTTTTAACAAATTCCCTGACCACTTCAATATTTGGTCTAGGGCCCATAAACTTCCCAACCAGGGTTCGTTCTATTAAGGCAATATTATGGTCTATAATCAAATTAGGAATCGAAATAGCAAACTTACCTCTAGCAGGGGATGAGATATTTTGCATAGGAGGGAAGGAAGACTTTCCATTAGGTTTTACCCCGAATAGAGAGGTCCAGAATTTGCAGTTGCCTCCTAAACCACCAGTGGTCCCCACTCCCCCACTAACATTCACAACTTTTTTGTTGGGAGAAGTAGTAGAGAGAGATGCCAGAATTTCCTTTCCCCCAGGGTCCACCTGTATTTTGACACTAGAGTCCACATCATCCTGGTCATCCTTACCTTGCTTCTGACTCAGTTCTAGCTCCTGCTGCGACTGTCAAATATCTGATCTTGCTTCGTTTCCAGATCTACCTCCATTGCTTTGAAATTCAAACTTTGTTTTCTCCCGCCCATGACCACTCAAGCTCCCGCTCATGGTTACAATTTGAATTGTTAAATTTACATTTTGTATTTGTTTGTTACTATGAATTTTTGTGTTTTGTGGGTTTTTTCCATCTGGGTCGTTGTTGAAACCAATATTGTTTGATTTATGGCTTTCATTTAGTGGATATGATTGCAATCCAATAAAATATTTAATGATATATATTTTATGTTAATTTCCATAAGGCATTGTTGATTTTTGTTCTCTAGCTTAGGCTATATTGTTCCATTTTCAATAAGGTTTTGTTCAAAAGGCTACATTGTTTCAATCTTCAATAAGGTGTTGTTTAGAAAGGACTATATTGTTTGTTAAAACTGATTAATGGTTGCATCAATGATCCATATGACACATAGGGATCAGTATGTATCAACCGCGTTTGCATTTTCTATGACATACATACATATCTGCACATACAAAAAATACATTCTTCATCACTACGAACAATGGTGACATCAATGTTCCATATAACACTCAAAATATGGGTTATCATTCCAAGAATGTGTCAGCATGTATCAATGTTGTTTGCACATGGAATTCTTGGTCAATACAATCAATGTTCCATATAACACTTAAAATACAAATTTGTATTCCTTGCATGCACATATGTATGTGTCATATTCTTAATTGATTCTATGTGTGTATACATACCTACCATTTAGACTTTCCATCCACCTATCGGTTCATTGTTGCATTTCACTTAACACAACTGCTAGTTATAATTTATGATTAAACACATAAATTGAAAGAGGTTGAATACAAAATTTCTCCTCTGACAACTAACTATTGGGACTTTTCAGTTAACAAATCTTTGCTTCATAATGCCAAAAATATTTATTTTTATGTACTTATAATCCACCTCTCTCCTTTAATAAATAGTACAATAATAATAAAATTCATTAAATCTTATTAATGTAAGTGGTGGGCATGTGCATGATCATGATGGGCCAAAAAGTGGCAATATGAAAAAAGTTGTGTCTTGCACTCACAAAAAAACATTAAAAATTCCAATTTGACTTTTTTTTTGGTTGCATGTCAATACATTGCTCCATAGAATTTCCCAAGCCTAATTTTTACAAATCAGATATTCGAGTTTTAAAAGTAAAAAAAATCGGATATTCGATTTGAATCGATATCCAATTTGGGGTCAGACAATATTTGAAAAACATTTAAAATGTATTGTGGTGGTAAGATTTTGGTGCCACAAATCGGATATTCACATAGACCCAAGAGTAATTAGGAGGTCGAGGGTGGACAAGAGATAAAGAGAGAAATGGAAAGGGAGAGAGAGAGAGAGGGAGAGAGAGAGAGAGAGAGAGAAGAAGGGGAGAAAGGAGAGAGAGAGAGAGAGAGAGAGAGAGAGAGAGAGAGAGGAGAGAGAGAGAGGAGAGGGAAGGAAGAAGGGGAGAGGAAGGGAGAGGGGAAGAAGGAGAGAGAGAGAGAGAGTAGGAAAGAAAGGGAGAGAGAGAGGGGGACAATGGGAGAGAGTGAGAGGGAAATACCAGAGAGAGAGAGAGATAGAGAATTAGGAGGGGGAAGGGAGAGAGGAAAAGGGGAAGAATGGGAGAGAGGGAGAGAGGGAGAGTGGGAAAGAGAGAGGGAAAAGGATAGAGAGAGAGAGGGGGAAAGAGATAATTTGTTTAAATATTTTATATATTAGTGATATTAATTAGTTATATAATAATTTATGTCAAAGGCATATCCAATATGAAGTTGATCAAGCTAAAATATTCTATCGACGACTCACAATTCCCTAGAGACGATCAAAATGATCAGGGTCGTTATGGCTAATTCCAGCAAAAAAATTTCCCTTTCATTCATCGGTTGCATTTTCATCGATTCTCATAGCATGTTGATTTTTTCTACGAAATGACTATGGTATTAAAAGTGTATGTTGATTTTGTAGATCTCTTCAAAGACTTGAATAATATCTACAAGTGGGTGTTTGAAGTTATTGGCACACCTTGAATGAAGTGTCTTTTTCTTATCCTCCCATTCTTATCAGAGTTGATAAAAAATTATACATAGTATGAGCTACATAGTTCTTATCTGATTTTTAATAACTCAAAATCTTGAATAAACCTCTCACCTCCTTTTGTTCGCTAGGTTGGATGTACAAATATCCCTATGTTTTCCATGCTTTGAATTGACAACCATGAGCAAGGTTTCTGCACTACTATTGCCACTTATATGCCATACATTCTCTTTATTTTGAGTTCACTTGTTTGGATACCAAAATGAAAGAAAAACTGTAGACCAAATAGAATAAAACATGTTGAAAGATTACAGTTTAGGGAGAGAAAATTTTTGTTAAAAACTCCAGGCGAATTGAATAGGGTCATCGAGGCATTCATAACAGAAATAGATCTTATCAATGGTGTCTCTCACCTTAATCTTCTTACATTACTTGGATTCTCCATGCTTGAAGACATGAGGCTCATGCTCCACAACCTTTGCTACCATTCTCTCTACCTATACAAAAATGGGGGCTTTGGAACATGGTACGGAAATCCATCAAAGCATAAAAAGATAGATGAATTTTGTCTGATGTTGTAGTTGTAACTACCATGGTAGACATGTATATAAAATTTGGAAGCATAGAAAAGGCACATGAACTATTTGACAAGATGCCTCAAACAGATGTGGTCTTGTGGACTACAATTCTTATAGGATATGCACAAAATGGATTTGTTGAAAAGGCTTTAGAAATTTTGAAGCAAATGCAATGTCACGTTTAAAGATAAATTCCCTAACCTTTGCTAGCATCCTCCCTTCCCATTCCAAAATGGGAGCTTTGGAACAGGGTATGGACATCCATCGAAGCATGAAAGATAGAGGAAATTTGCTAGATATTATGGTCGCAACTGTCTTAGTAGATATGCATGAAAAAATTCAAAGCATTAACAAGGCACGTTAACTGTTTGACAAAATACCTGAAAACATGTCATCTCATGGACTGCAATGATTGCAAGATATGCAAAAAATGGATTTATTGAAAACTCTTTACAAACTTTCAAGCAAATGCAATTGGTAGGTGTAAAGCAATATTCTAGTTGGAAATGCTCTAGTAGACATGTATGCAAAATCTGGAAGCATAGAAAAGGCACGTGAACTATTTGACATAATGCCTCTTTTGACTTGGGAATATTCAAGTGCCACTAATGCAAAAATAATTTCCAGTGCTTTTAAGCATATTGGGTTTCTTCATGCTAGCCTAGCAGAGGATGGTGACGAGCTGGTTCTTGCTAAAGGTCTCCACCAGCTGCATGTTTTCTTGTGTTTTGGCTTTAAATATCCAGTTTTTATGGCTGCTTGTTTTAGGACCTTTTGTTTCTTTTAGTTGTTCTCTACTAAAGCTTTTGTAAACACTTGAATCATTCTACTAGAATATATGGTGTTTATGTTGGTTTATTTGATAAATTTGAAGTAAAGATGGGTTTACATGGTTTTAAAAATGAAACTAACAAATTTGTATGTTTAAGTATCAATGTAAGATATGCATGGTTATTTAAGGTAGTAATTTGAATCTTACACCTGCCAAAATGTGTGGTGGTATTTATTAGGGAAGAACATTTATAGTCACACTAAGATTTAGCTATGCAAGGACTAAGGTATTGTAAGGGAAAAGAACACACCTCCCCATAATATTTATTAGAATAAACTAGATAATTTAAAATAAAGATTAGGAGACTAATAAATCCATTGAAATAAATGTATGAAATTAAAATAAATAAAGTAATGATACTTCTATTAGAACTTTTGTCACATTCTTTTGAGATTTGACAGAGCTTCAATTTTGGAAGAAATATTATATTGGAGGAAGGTATTTGTTTTGTCATAATTGGGCAAAGGGATTTTGAACCCAATCACACAATTAGAAGTAAAAGTGTAAGAGATAACTATCATCTAACATGAAAGACAAATTTAATCTGAATTATGTCATACTCGAGTAGGTTCATTGTTGTTAAAATCTGAATGGGTTCACACTTTAGTGGGTTAGAGTTCTGGTCTAGTAGTTGTACTTGTTAGATAATTATCAGACACTAGCAAGTTTCACTATGTTCTCATTGTATGGGACCTAAAAACTACTCAGTCAAAGGTAACTAATAGTTTTATTTGAATTTCAACTTCAAGATTCTTGTTTCTACTAGTTGTTATTCAAATTCTATATATACCTTTTGCTTATTATAGATACATTGGAGTTCAAAGTCACCATGTTACAATTTTTCTATACCATTGTATTCAATTGCATACATTCTTGTTATGTAAATTAAACATTCTATAAAAGCACTTAATTTTCATCATTGCATATATATATCCTTACTCTACATTTTTATATCACATAAATTTAAGTTCCTCTTTTGGTTCTATATTGTTTCCATGAAAGTTTTTTTATTTGTTGTTTTAATAAGTTATATACACATTGTTCTATTTCATTTTCATTTACACATTATCAAATAAAACAAAAAATCATTTACAATTACTTTATTTCATTAGTTGCCTTTTAAAATTATCTACACTATTTTATATTTCAACCAAACTCTCTACACAAATTAAAATATTGTCATTCAATTATTTGGCATACCCCATTGCACACCTAAAGTGCAATAGCTAGTTTATATATTAACTTTATATATATATATATATATATATATATATATATATATATATATATATATATACATTAACTAAAATATATAAATAATATTTAAATATTATACATAATAATATAATATATTATACATAATTTCGTAAGAAATTATCACAAATGATATGTTATATATTTAATTATAAACTATATTTTATATTCTCAACTAGATATATTAAAATAAACTATAAACTATTTATTGCAATTTTTTAAATCATATATTAAAAACAATGTTAGATTTTTTTAATTATATATAAAAAAAAAATAGATATCCGATTCAAATCAGATATCCAATTCAAATCGGATATCTTATTTGGATATTGCAAATTTTTAAATTATATATTAAGAACTATATTAGATTTTTTTTAATTATATAAAAAAAAAATTGAATATCCGATTTGGATCAAATATCCAATTTGAACTGGATATCCGATATGTCTGACAAAAAACTTACTACCTAGGGATTAGCCTCAGGTTTGCTTCGGAATTTGGCTGCGACATGTCAATCCTAAGAAGTCAACACAAAAAACGTGTATAACTACTTTAATTTTCTAGACTTCGCCGATGTGGTTGACGACTTTTTTTTACCCTAAATTGATGAAACGAAAAGGGTTTTTAAAGGAGATTCTCAGCTTTCCACCAATATACATTATTCTTTACTTTGAATTTAATAAATAATTATTATTCATTTTCTATTTGAATTACGACTAAAGTCTTGATTGAAAAAAATCTATATCTTTCAAACTGTATCACATTTTTTGAATCCATAACATGTACCACATTTTATGCTTTGCATACTATAGGATTAAAAATTAAAAAATTAATTTCATGAATTTTTGACCAAGTTAAGGTGGTCAGACATGCGGTTTTTTTATATTTTTTAAAAGTTGTAATAAAAAATTCATAATTAATTATTTAATTTGAAAAAAAATACAAAAAAATATGCATCACATCGAGAAATGATTCCTCTACTTATATCTAAAATCTTATAAAAATATATTATCATTTTATTGTGGTTAGGGTGGTTAGACAGACACCTACTTCTTATTTTTTTCCTAAAATTGAAGTACTACTGCATTGAAATTTCAAATTTTCACCAAATAGATTTTTATTTTTTTAAATATATCTAGTAGTTTAGAAACTATATTCAATTTTCTACAGATTCTATTCTTAAATATTTTTGAAATAATATAGATAACTTATTCAAATTTTTACATCAAGTTGTCTAACTCTGATTTTTATGAATTTTCATTGCCACTTAAGGGCCTATTTTTTCCATGATGATCCTACACATACCCTGGTAGGTCTAGTAGCTATGAAAGAATGACCATAGTCTAATTTCTAGATTATTTTTTAATAATAGGATTTGATGATCTATCAACTATAATTTCAAATAAATAAATGTTTAATTTATAATATATTTCAATTGAGGGAGTGCCATAGTTTTTTAATTTTTTAAAGAAAAAGTGGAGGATCATTATAATTATATTAATAGTAAATATTAGTTTTACAAAAACCCTAGTTCAGGCGAGCATACTGGCGGGAAAGAACCAGGAAGAAAACCCCTAGTTATAGCTCAAGTAACAGAATAACTCTTTACAAGACTAACCAGATTACATAGAGTTGAATTGACAAAATGATTTTTTACAATATCGACTAGTTTTCATGGTTTTCCAAATTACATTTTCCTCATACAAAAAAATCCCAAACAACACCCATTACATTGAGAACCCATTACACTGTAACCCCATTACAAAAAATCCCTGTTACATAAGAAAAAACCACTATTTCTAGACCAATTTCAATGAGAAGCCCAAAACCCATTACAACTTTGACAAAATTATCCATTTGCCAAAAAATAACAATTCAGGTAACCAACTGAACAAAATGAAGAAGACCTGTTACTTACCCTTTGTTGGCCATTTACCAAACTTTCCTCTTGAAGAAGTTTCTTTTTTTTTGGATACAAAATCATGATAAGACAATATTTTGTTTATGTCAGGAACATGACGATAAGAAATCTTTGTCAAAATGTACAAGTCACCTGATCAAAATTGCAAGCTCACTAAAGACAATCTTGCAAGGATAACACAAGTGAATATTCTCAGACAATTTAATGGTTGTAATATTTCCTAAGCTCATGATTATATAATGTTTGCCTTTTACCAATCACACTATCCACACAAGATAAATCTTGTTATATAAATATTAGATAGAAGTTCAGAAAAAACATATTTGGCCAACTTTTATAACAAGGTACTTATCATTCATATCTAGAGATTATACCCACTCATGTTATCCTTACAAGATTTGGAAGTATTTTTTAATAAAAGAGCTCTATGCAAAATTCCCGATTCAAGTATGTGAATGAAGTACTTTTGCACCAGAAAAACCTTTATAACACATGCATTTACCTTGACTGATAAGGATCAAAAATACAAATTGTTATATCATATCTGCTCTATACTTTAAGTGACATGATATCACCTTTAACACATGTGATTACCTAAGCCGATAAGGATTAATCTTTGTAAAGTTTTCATAATTGATATCCCCTTAACATATTCCTAATTCATATGTGCAAGCTCTGTATTAAGCTAACATATTTTCTAGAATCCTACAGACTTCAAATAAAACCTTAGAAGCACATGTTACAATATACACAAAGATAGAGTACCTTATCATATTGAATCCCTACATCAACAAGTGGAGGATTTGCATAGCTTTGAAACCATGCGGTAGAAAATGAAGAATAAAAGGCTTTGAGACTTTGCCTACATGTCCAACATATCTTGCTCAATTAACTCTACAAGTTGAGGAAATTCATTTAGAACATTTGAATCATGAATAACCCTTAACTCTATTTTATCACTTCCAAGCCCAGCTAAAAAAAATTCTACCTTATTCCCTACTCTATAAGTGTGTGTAATCACTAAAGACTCAAGCTTATCTAGAAGTAACCAAACTTTGTTTAGAGCATAATTTAAATTCTAGTTTTGGATTTTCCTTGTCCTAAGTGAATTAATAACTAGTAATGAATCCCCCTCTATGTGAAGATTTGACAATCCCATATGAATTGCCAATTCCAAACCTAATAAAAGAGCTTGTGCCTCTGCATAATTATTTGTACCAAATTGCAAATGGGAAGAATAAAGTGCCAATACTATTCTTGAAGAATTTTGAATACAAACTCATGCCCCAGCATATCTTGGATTACCTTTAGAAGCCCCATCGAAATTCAGTTTAACAAAGTTCTTTTGAGGGGGAATCCATTTGACTATTGTTTTATCATTCTTATTATTTACATTTTGAAAAATATTTCCATCAAAAGGTAATCTAATATGATTCCATTCTTTCATAATAGAACTATCCCAACTCATAAATGATGAATTGATAATTTCTCTCTTTGAACACACAAGTTGACTCCCTCTGAAATTGCCTTTTCTATTTTCAAGAGAACGATGTCCACTGAGGATTTAGTTTTCCTAAAAATTGTCAAATTTTGTTCCCACCAAATATTCTAAATTACCAGTTTTAGAATGATGAACCAAATGCATGAAAAGAATGATGAGTGATATAAAATTGGACAGGTTTAGAAGAGATCCCAGATGGAATTTGGTAATGGGATGGATAAGTGAAGTTTTCTTTTAATAAAGTCCAAGCATTGAGTGGATAAAATGCATTGCACAAATAGATGATCCATTGTTTCAAATTTCATTTCACATAGTGGGCACTTGAAAGGATAAAAAATGTTCAACTTAAGTAGACGATCACTGGTTAGTTTTTTTTTTTGCAAATCTAGCCATGCAAAAGTCCTTTCTTTCAGAAGAACTTTATTGTTTCAAAAGAAGGTGACTGCACGTTGGGGTTGAGAAGAATATTTAGATTGTGCTAATACTGCATATCCTTCCTTAACCAAATATGAGCCTACTTTTGAAGCCGGCCATATTATTTTGTCTGATTTTGGTGACAAGTAAACTATTCTTTCATTTAAACATTTGTTGAAAAGGTCAAATTGTTGGTTATTCAACAAGTTGGTTGGAGGTATTTTCCAGGTTACTTTTCCTGTTAATACATTTGAATATTGAACATAGTCTAACAATTTTTCACCCCAAGCTTGACATAAAATCCTTCTTATCTCTTGAATCTCCTGATTAACTGCTAAAGGAGGTTTCCCAATCCATGAATAGACTTTGAAACTTTTTCCATCATTTATTTCCTAGGAGGAATATTTGGTAATAATACTTCTACTATTTATGATGAAGTTCCAGATTGCAAACCCTTTTGGGGGGTCTGCCACTGTAAATATGTTGGTTGGGTTTGCAATATTTTATCCCAATTGGAATTTTTATTAGCATACATTTTCCATGCAATTTTAGCTCCAAACGCTTAGTTTCTGCATGTGATATTTTGAATATTTGCCCCACCCATTTTTTTCCCTTTTGCCAACCCTTCTAAAGAGATTAAAGGAATCTTTTTTTTCGCATTCATATTGCCTTTCCATAGAAATGATCTTACTATATTTTTAATTTCAAGAGTAATAGAGGTAGGTGATTTAAGAGCTTCTAAAAAGTAATTGGGAATTGATGATAAGACTAATTTTATTAGAAGGATTTTGCCTGCTAGTGACAACCACCTAGCTTTCCAGATGAGAATTCTTGGTTTTATTCTTTCAATGACCTTATCCTGATAGAAAGATTTGTTTGACCCTCTGAAAAAAGGTATACCCAAATATGAACAAGGCAATTCAGCCTCTTGAAAACCCAATGTCTTAACAATTTTCTTCCTCATAATTTTAGAAGTTCTTAAAACATAAAATTTTGACTTAGCAATGCTTGTTTTCTGGCCAAAAGCTTATGAGTATTTATCCAAGACTTCTTTTAATTGCTTGGCTTCTAATATTGAATATTTATTAAATAGAAAAGTATCATTCACAAAAAATTTATGTGTTACTGAGATTGAAGTGTTTGGAATTTGAACACCTTGCCAAATATTTTGGTTATGCCTCAAATTAATGTATTTTCTTAAGGTTTCAGCCATAATTATGAAAAGTAAAGGAGAGAGGGGATCCCCTTGCCTTACTCCTTGGGTAGAACTGAAGAAACCCACTGGATTCCCATTTATAATTATTGAGAATTTAGCCCCAAAAAGACATGACATTACCCATCTTCTCCATTGAGAAGAAAAACCAAATTTTGTTAGGACCTTATTGCGGAACTCCCAGTTTACCTGATCATAAACCTTCATCATATCGAGTTTGAAAATAAAAGCTATCAATTTTGATCTATTTATGGAGTGTATCACTTTATGTGCTATAGTTTCTCCTTCATGAGTTTCCCTTCCATGCACAAAACCTCCTTGTTCAAGGGAAATGATTTTTGGAATGAGAGATTGTAATCTCAGATAAAATTCCTTTGTAAAAAATTTATAAACTATATTACACAATGAGATAGGCCTAAATTCTGCAAATGTTTTAGGTTTTTTGACTTTCGGAACAATGACTATATTGGTGACATTAAACTGCTTGAACATAAATCCCATTCTCCTAGACTCTTCAAGTGCCCACAAGAGCTCCAAGCATATGAAATCCCAACATTTCTAGAAGAATTTAATGTTGTATAACCATCTGGGCCAAGAGATTTTTCTAGAGGAAGTGAAAAAACTACATATCTCAATTCCTCTAAAGTGAATGGCCTCATGAATTGTTTATTATCTTCATTGTTTATTAAATGAGGGATTGTGGTGAGGAGATCATTTTCATTATTGACCTTATTAATATCAATTGTTTGTGGAGCAGAAAGAAGTTTTGAAAAGAATTTAATCCCCTCATTGTTTATATCTTTGTCCTTTGTTAACTAGTTTCCTAAAGCCAATTCTTGAATTGAATGAATTGATTTTGTTGCATTTTTTATTTGTGTAAAAGCATGGAATAATTTGGTGTTATGATCCCCCTCTTTTAACCATAGCTCCTGAGACTTTTTTCTCCTATATATTTCTTCCCTTGCACCATATTTCTGCCCATTATGCTTGTAATGCTTTGTGTTTTTCATATAAATCTGCATCTAGACCTTTTTTAATTATGCACTCATGTAGGGTTCTAAGTTCTTTGAATACTGAATCCTTCTGATGGAAAATATTTTTGAACACTTGCTTGGTCCAAATATTTATTTTGTGTTTAACATGTACCAATTTCTTGTAAAATTGGAATATTTTAGTCCCTTCCTCAAATGGAGCATTCACCCACCATTGTTTTAGTAGTTCTAAAAATTAGGGATGCCTTAGCCACATAATCTCAAACTTGAAGGAAGATTTTAACCTTGGAATAGATACATCTAAGATGTCTAAACATATTTCATAATGATCAGATTCTAGGTAAGGCAGAATATCATATTTTAACTTGTGTGGAGAAGTGAACCAGTTGGGAGATACCAAGAATCTATCTAGCCTCTCTGCAATTTGCCAGAAACCCTTTCTTTTGTTTGTCCAAGTGTATTTTCTAGATTGTGGTTTTATGTCTCTCAAAGAATTTTTAAGGATGAAATGGCTAAAATCAGCCATAACCCTGGATGGAGGAATGATACCACCACTTTTTTCTTCCAAGGAAGTTATTACATTGAAATCTCCTACAATGATAAGCTTATCATTATGGATTACCTCAATTTTTCTGGATATTTCATCCCACAAATTTTTATTTTTAGTTGTGGAGGTAGGCCCATACACATTTATTAACCAAACATTGAGATAGAATTTTGTTAGTTCTACTAGCTATCATAAGTGGTGGTTTTTATGAAATTTAACTTGCACTAATTTTTGGTTCCACAATACTAATAGTCCTCCTAAATCCCCTTGAGCTAGAGAATGTATGGCTATGCATCTATTCCATTTTCTTATTGAGGATTCAAACATTTCTTCTAAAAGCTTGGTTTCTTGAATAAGGAAAATATTTGCTCCACAAACATCTATCAATTGCTTGATGTGAGCACACTTGTCAAGGGAATTGATGCCCCTGACATTCCATGAGGAGATACTCATTCTTCCCAAGGAGAGCAACAAGCTTCCTCGGCCTCTTGATCGAAAAAGATTCAAAAATTGTCTTTTGTACCCCTGACTCAATTTGTTATTGCATTTTAGTGAAATTTGATTTTATTCCTCTCTTCCTAGGAGATTTTTGTACTAGAACCTGTAGTGGAGATTGAGACAACATTTTTTCTTCAAATTCATGTACATTTTCCTATTTTAAGACTAGTGCTTGTTGTGATGTCCCTGCTCTAGTCAGTTCTCGGGAACACTATGTTAGCCCTTTATTGGACCCTCGTGGGCTAGCTAGATTGGTTAGAGGGTCAGTGATGTTTTTTGGAAGAGTTGATCGTTCTCGTTTCTAGAGCTCAGTGATTGGTTCACAACAGGCCTTGGTAGTTTAGAAGTTGACAGCTTCTGACGGTATAGAATTCTATGGAGAGTTGAAGAAGTTATGCTTATTTAAGTGATTTAAGTTATTAATTAACTTATCATTATTTTATAAAGTCAAATTGACTTTATCATTTTTATATCACTTAAATATTCATAAAAGGGGTGATTTAAAATTAAATCACTTGTTTAAGTGGGTGCCAAATATTAAGTTCCTAACTATTGAAAAGGACTTAATATTATATTAAAAGACTTAAATGATGCAAAGTGCATATCTTCTTGGAAATGCGTGCCTTTTGGGTATAAAGGAATTTTTCGCAATGAGAACATCATTATTGATTATTTCCACTTTTCCTTTGGCTTCTTCCTATGCCTTCCTCTACGATTAGGGTTTGAGCAATACTTCCATTAGAGAACGATTCCTCTTTGATGTTGAGTACTTTTGAGACTGTGAGAGATCAGTCAAATTAATGCAATGGTGAGAGCTTCATATAGAGGTTCTACATGCTTTTAAAACAATTTATTATTCATTTTATACTTGTCTATAATAAGGAAGGGGATTTCTACACTTGAGGCATCCTCTTCAGCAATTCCTTAGCTTTCATCATTGATTCTTCAGAATTTTACTTGGGCCATACTTTGCATTGGTAAATGTGCCTATTTTGGGAAGGCATGTGAAGGAACTAGTTGAAATGCCTCTCTCTTGGCTTTCTTTTGTGTCTCTTTCTTGGCATTTACCTCTCTCAAGGGATTGTATCCTGTTTTTGAGTGGGAGAAGTCAGATATGGAAGCCAGGAGTGCTTCTTTGTCAGTTTTCATCAATTCCTGCTGGCAAATTGGATCTATTTCTTATTTAATTATTTTGGAGCATTACGGGTATGTGATTCATTTTTAATCTCATTGTATGTATTGCAGAATAACATCTATTGCATTTTTTGCTCAAAATATGTTCATGTTGCATTTTTATAAGCTTAATATGATGCACACCTTCTCTTCTATCTACAAAAATTCTCTAAAAAACTAAGTCAAACACAAATAGACTTAAGAAAAATATAGGGGTTTGGTAAAGAGCCAGCATGGCTCATCTCAGTGGTATCAAAGCATATTAATCCTACCAGCTTGTGGGAAAAAAAAAAAATCCATGCAGCCACACCAGAACAGGTTTAATAGGCACTACACACGTAGGGGCCCTGGAATTCCAAGAAATACTTTTGAACCTTTTCAGGAAATTCCATTGAACGAACTGGAGGAGGATTTTGAATTTGATAACATGTCTAAAAGGAATGATGATGCTCATCTTAATGATGAAGACAGGGATGCTAGAGAAGTACTGAGAGGAATGGTGGTCAGTCAAGAACGGGTGGCAAACATCCTTCAGCAACTTAGCACCAATGTGAAAAACTTGATAGTTATGAGAAGGTCAAATTTGGATCAAGATCAGGAGGGTAGCATACATGGAGAATAGTACAGGAATATTGCTCCAGCACACACCTTTGAGAGAGCCACATGCCCTACTTTTGTCAGGAATGACGCTAAGGAGGTGGTGGAAGAAGGTGGGGAAGTGAACATTGTTGACAACATCCTGACTATGCATGATGAATGGGATGCATTGCCTCCACGAGTTAAGGATCACCTTAACTTTGACTGTTTCATGAGCCAAAAGAGAGAGTGCACCAGGAACAAGAATGACAGGAGGCCTAGACATCAGCATAATGATCTACGACAGGCTACCAATAAGCTTACCTTAGTGAACTATGATGGCAGTGGCAGAGTTACATCGCATGCCTGGGTGAGAAAATTGGATACGTTCCTGACACTACGTCTTATTCTAGAGGAAGATGCTATTAGATTTGCAGCTCTACATCTTGATGGCGTGGCACATGACTGGTGGATTCATGGCATGGCTACTCTTCACCATGACCGGATTACCTCATACTAGGAGTTCACTGATAGATTGGTAGAGAGGTTTGATAGACGTGATCCTGAACTATTCTTCAGGGATCTTGCATAGTTAAAACAGTTGGGTAGCTTTGAATCATACATTGGAGAGTTCCAAAGACTATTTGTGATGGTGACAGGAATCTCAGAGAGAAGGTTGATCATATTGTTTATTCAGGGTCTTTTTGAGCCCATGAAAGGTTGGATAAAAGCATTTGATCCACCTACATTATAGGAGGCCATGAGGAAATCTTGTAGTATGGAGCTCACTACACCTCATAAACAATTTGGCACAAAACCTTCTTCCTCGTACACAGAGAATAAATCTGATCCAAAGAAGGCTAATAATTCTGATCAAAAGAAAAAATTTGCAGCCCCACTAGATCATGACACAATGAATGATCTACGTAGAAGGAAGATTTGTTTTTACTATAAGGGTCTATATGAATTCAATCATGATTGTCCCCTCAAGCCTAAAGGGCAAAACAGGCACATGGAATGGTTTTATGAGGGAGAAACGTTGACTGATTTTTTTGATCAGCAAGCTGCTATTTATGACACAGATGAAGAAAATTCAGAAAATGAGGCAAAGATTGAGGTAGAAAGTGAGCTACATGAGGCTCATATGTCCAGCATGCAAAGAGGGGGATCTTTCAGGCTCCATGGGATAATTTAGCGAGTCAAAGAGTCATATCTCATTTGGACACAGGTGCAACCCACAACTTTATTGATTCACGGTTAGTGGAGAAAAGAGGAATTCAAACTCAGTAGTTTGAAGGCAATCAAGTAAAGGTTGTAGATGGACACACTCTCAACTGTGAGAGAATGATTCCTGATTTACCATTGAAACTCAACAATTTTTGAGTTTAAGGCATATTTTTATGTGGTGAACATGGGAGGAACGGATATGGTTCTCGGCATGAAGTGGCTTCATGCTATAGGAGAGTTCACACTTAATTTGCGTGATGTAGAGATGAAATTTAAAATTGATGGCACAAATCATGTTCTTAAAGCCATCAAGGACAACAATCTAAAATAAATTTCACTCTAAAGAATGGAACGTTTGATTCGACATGACATGGTAGAATGGGTTGTTGAGTGCAAGTTAATGCCTTCACAATTGGAGCAGCAAGCTTCTTCTTACCATCGGAATGTACAGGAACTCCGAATCAAACATGCAAAGTTTTTCAATGCTATTCCACCATGTAGACCTCCTGATAGAGGTATTGAGCATATCATTGAGTTGGATGAGGGCACGAAACCTATCATGATCACTCTTTACCAACACCCCAAACATTTAAAAGATGAAATTGAGAAAATTATTAAGGAGCTTTTAGCTATGGGGCACATTAGGCCGAGTAAGTCACCCTTTTCTTCATCAGTTGTTTTGGTGAAGAAAAAGGATGGTACACTTAGGATGTGTATTGACTACAGGATGCTCAATAGGAAGACTATAAAGAATAGGTATCCTATTCCACGGATAGATGAGTTGATAGATGAGCTTCATGGAGCTTGCTATTTCTTGAAGATTGATTTGAGGACTGGTTACCATTAGATTAGAGTCAGAGAGGAGGATATTGAGAAAACCGCATTCAGATGTCACTGTGGACACTATGATTTCTTGGTTATGCCATTCGGCTTAACCAATGCTCCTGCTACATTTCAGTCTACTATGAATAGGGTTTTCCATCCTCTCTTGAGGAAATTTGTATTGATGTTCTTCGACGACATCCTAGTTTACAACAAATCATGGGAGGAACACATTGCTCACCTAGATGAGGTATTGAGTATACTTGATAGGGAGTCCTTGTACGCCAAGGGATCCAAGTGTGCTTTAGGCATGGCTGAGCTTTTGTATCTGGGTCACATTATCAGTGGAGAGGGAGTCAATATGGATCCAGAGAAATTTCAAGCTATCATTGATTGGCCTACACTTGAGAAATTGACACAACTCAGGGGGTTTGTAGGATTATGTGCCTTCTATCGTCGATTTGTTAGTGGATTCTCGCGACATGTTGCACCACTAACTGATTTGACTAAGAAGGGAGCCTTTGTGTGGACACCTCTTGCACAGGCGTGCTTTGAGAAGTTCAAACTTCTCATGACTACATGTCCAGTCTTGGCTTTGCCAAATTTCACCAAACCATTTGAGCTACATTGTGATGCTAGTGGTGAGGGTATTGGTGTAGCTATCATGCAGGATCGACACCCTATTTCTTTTGAGAGCAGGAAGCTAAGAGTTCCTGAACAAAGTTATAGTATCTATGATAAGGAAATGTTGGCCATCATGCATGCCATGGCCAAATTTAGGCAATACTTGGTTGGTAGTAAATTCAGTGTTAAAATTGATCACAATAGTCTGAAACATTTTCTTGGACAGTGAGATTTGAATGAGAGGCAATAGAAATGGGTCAGCAAACTTCAACCCTATGATTTTGACATCGCCTATGTCAAAGGCACTCAGAATGTGGTTGCTAATGCTTTATCTCGCCATCCTCACTTAAGCTCCATTACACAAATTTCAGAGGATTGGAGACACATGATAGTAGCAGAGTATGCTAAGAATTTGTGGGCTTCTAGCATAGTGGATGGGACAGTACAGGATGATAGATACTCACTTGTGGATGATCTTATCATTTACAAAGGGAGGATATTTCTTGTTCCAGGTTCTGAGATGAGGGACATGGTATTGAGATCATTCCATGATTCACCTATGGCAGGACATCTCGGTTACTTTAAGACCTACAGGAAGGTACGAGAGAGATTCTCTTGGAAGGGTCTCAAGTCATGTGTTCTTCAGTATGTCAGGGAATTCCTTGTTTGTCAGTAGAACAAGCAAGAACATACATACCCTATAGGTTTACTTCAGCCACTTCCTATTCCTGAGAGGAAGTGGGAGATAGTTGGGCCCTCCCTCCCTCCTAAGAAGCAATTGAATCAATTTATCTCACATAGGTAGTAGCAGGAGAGAAGGAAGCAGCACCGGCAACTGATCCGAGTGTGAATTCAGTTGATCAAGATTGATATTGTTACAAAGACCCAGTACCTATTGACTCGGAACCCATTTAAGTTGATCTGGCATCTGCGCTGGTTTACCCTTATTGACTTTACCCCCCAGTAGATCCATGCGGGGTGGTATACAAGCTGGGCCCTCTACTATATATCACGAACCCGAGGTTGTCTAAAATCTGATCTAAGCGCGTCAGGATCCCCATGCTCTGCAAACCATTAGCAGCATCATAACCACTTTACCACCCAGTGGAATTTTATTGCACCCATAGTGGATCTTGTTGACCGAGCAAATGACCTTGATCCTTAACCAATCGTACCATGATGGAAGGAATAGATGGAATCCCCAGTGCTTTCATCTAAGATGCCTATGCAAGTTGATTCCTAAAAGGACATAATCATGCCATTACCACATCTTTTCATCTCAACCTCCATATCACGTACGCCTTTTCGATCTCACGTGCTCTGCATACGAGTAATACCTTTAAGGCTATTCTTCGACTGTATCTGTGCGAGGTTATGGCTCCGAAAATATCTATTACGCCTGGAACTGAATAGACTACCCCCTATAGATTATAGGTCTGCTTTAATAGGTGTTATTGGTGGTGATGCCCATGCTCCCGCGTCCTTTGTCCTTGCTACTGAAGCCTGAACTTGGTCAATTGAATTTGAAACGGGTGCTTCCACGGGATATGGATATACACCACCTGAATTGGATCTATTCCTTTAAAATGGTCAACTGCCTATGCCCATGCTGGGTTGACTACTTCAACTACTGAATCAATGGGTTCCACCCCCGTATCTGTATTGGTTGCTTCCGGGTATCAATCTCCATCAACTGGACTTGGAACAGCATCTGCTATCTCTAGAATCCCCCCCCCCACCCGGAATGGTAGCTATGATAGGAAAAGGAATAGGCTCTGGATCCGAAAATGGAACTACACAAAGGAATTCCCTTACCTATCGTGCTGAGGGCAACGCTTCAACTATTGGCTTTCAACCTTACAGGGATGTTAACTAGGATGCTTACTTGAAGACTGCTGCTTCAACGAATGTTGCGTCAACTATAGGCTGGTGGTGCCCTTGCTTCCTATGATGGTAGCGAAGATGCTACTGGGTAAGATGATAGGTATCAGAATAGGGATCCGGGGCATGATGCTACAAAGTCCACTCGAGAAAATACAACTGTTGGGGGTCCCACCTTTACTTTAGCTACTGATGATGGGACTGCATCCGGGACCGGGACAGGGCCACGTAGCTGCTCTGTGACACTCCTATTAGGTAGAACCTGAGCTTTCAGGGAGCTTCACTATGGCAAAGCCACCAATCAAACCAGAGCTTAACTTTGCCCTATTTTTTTATATTGCTACAGGTGCTTCAATGAGCTAAACAATTCTATAAAAGAAGGGGCCAATTGGGGTACCCTATTATCGAATGTAGACCGCCGCCCGCTTTAGATAGTAGGGGCCGATGAACCGGGCGAATAATTGCTCAACTCTGCTAAAGCTACAGGTAGATGGAAAGGGGTTACCCCTGGAATAGAAGCGCGGTGTGTTCATGAGTGTGTTGGGTTCGATAATAGTGCCAGAGGGGCCCAAATCCCTCATGACAACGTGACAGAGTGCTCTTGACCTAACACCTATGCTCCTTAACTACTGACTCTCAATAGGTTACCACTTTGCTCTGTAGTGACGCTGCATGTTGATTGCTCCTAGACCTACTACTTCTAGCATGCATATGAGTCTTTCTCAGGAGGGAGGGAGTTGTAGTTGCATTGCATATAACATTCCTTTGATGGGTACTTTGATCTGCAAGTTCCGTACTCTAGATGCATACATTGATCTATTGTATCTGTTGAACATGAATGCGCATAAATTCAAGATACAAGATGCCTTTAGTGTATTCCTATATTGAATTCCTGATCAGATAACGTCTAGGTGCCCTATATTATGTTACTTGATTGACCATGCAGCTATCAGACAAGATAACCAAGACAATGGTGTGGTGGGACTTGGGCTTAAATAATTAACTCCGTTCCAAATCATGGGTACAGGTAGGGGTATGTTCCAATAAGGTTTTCTATGGACTTCATCATGGGCTTGTCGAAAGCTCAAGGGAAAGACAACATTTATGTGGTAGTAGATCGGTTGATGAAGTATGCACATTTATTCTCAATCATTACTACACACACAGCTACTCAGGTGGCGGACTTGTTTTTCCCCCAGGTATTCAGATTGCATGGATTACCTCAAAGTATAGTCAGTGATAGGGATAGTAGGTTTTTAAGTAACTTCTGGCAGGAGTTATTCAAACTTTGCGGCATAGAACTCACTCTGAGCACTAGCTACCACCCACAGATAGATGGGCAGACAAAGATAGTCAACAAATGGGTGGAGGGATACTTGAGGAATTACAGTTCAGGATAGCAGAAGGCATGGGTGAAGTGGTTATACCTTTGTGAGTATTGCTACAATACCAC
The DNA here is from genome assembly GCA_007115665.2 of Sequoiadendron giganteum. Classification (NCBI taxonomy): domain Eukaryota; kingdom Viridiplantae; phylum Streptophyta; class Pinopsida; order Cupressales; family Cupressaceae; genus Sequoiadendron; species Sequoiadendron giganteum. The sequence goes on from CM021108.1 coordinate 632,097,490, forward strand.
TCATCACATGAGCATTCAGATGACACCTTACCGAGCATTATATGGATATGATGCTCTGAGTTTTCTAGATTTGTTGTTGAGTGACAGTAGAGTACCTAGTGCTAGTGACCTATTGTAGGAGAACCAGGACATCATGAGATCACTCGGGGAGAATATTCAGAAAGCTCAGAATCAACAAAAGAAATATGCTGATCAGAGGGGAGTGGAGAGATCTTTTGAGATCGATTTGGTGTATTTGATGCTCCAGCCTTCTAGGCAATCCACCCTTCATAAGAAGGGTGCCGAGAAACTCAAGCCATGATACTATGGACCATTCAAGGTTGTCAGACATCGTGAAGTGGCTTATGAGTTAGATCTTCCAGTGGACAATATGGGTCACAATGTGTTCCATGTGTCATGCCTCAAAAAGGCATTGGGACCACAAATGACTCCTTCTATTGATCTACCACCCCTGGATGATGAGGGGAAATTGATTTTGATACCTAAGGCCATTCTGGATTCTAGAGAGCGTCATCTTCAGAGGTGGGTTATTAGGGAATATTTGGTGAAGTGGAAATATCTACCGTCAGAGGATGCTACTTGGGAGAGTGACAGTATTCTTTGGCATCGAGCTTTGAGTTTCCTTGTGGGAAAGAAAATTTGGGGAGGGCTGACTGTGATGTCCTCGCTCTAGTCAATTCTCAGGAATAGTGTGTTAGCCCTTTATTGGACCCTCATGGGCTAGCTGGATTGGTTAGAGGGTTAGTGATGTTTTCTGGAAGAGTTTATCGCTCTTGTTTCCAGAGCTCATTGGTTGGTTCACAGCAGGCCTTGGCAGTTCTGGAGTTGATAGCTTCTAACAGCACAAAATTCTATGGAGAGTTGAGGAAGTTATGCTTATTTAAGTGATTTAAGTTATTAATTAACTTATCATTATTTTATAAAGTCAAATTGACTTTATCATTTTTATATCACTTAAATATTCATAAAATTGGTGATTTAAAATTAAATCACTTAATTATTTAAGTGGGCGCCAATTATTAAGTTCCTAACTATTGAAAAGGACTTAATATTATATTAAAAGATTTAAATAATGCAAAGTGTGTATCTTCTTGGAAATGCATGCCTTTTGGGTATAAAGGCATTTTTGGCAATGAGAACATCATTATTGATTATTTTGACTTTGCCTTTGACTTCTTTCGGTGCCTTCCTTTGTGATAAGGGTTTGAGCAATAATTCCATTGGAGAACGATTCCTCTTTGATGTTGAGTACTTTTGAGACTGTGAGAGATCAGTCGAATTAGTGCAATGGTGAGAGCTTCATACAGAGGTTCTACATGCTTTTAACAGAGTTTATTATTTAGTTTATACTTGTCTGCAATAAGGAAGGGGGTTTCTACACTTGAGGCATCCTCTTCAGCAATTCCTCAACTTTCATCTTTGATTCTTCAACATTTTACTTGGGCTGTACTTTTGCATTGGTAAATGTGCTTGTTTGGGAAGGCGTGTGAAGGAACTAGTTGAAATGCCTCTCTCTTGGCTTTCTTTTGTGTCTCTTTCTTGGTGTTTACCTCTCTCAGGGGATTGTATCCTGTTTTTGAGTGGGAGAAGTCAGATCTAGAGGCCAAGAGTGCTTTTTTGTCAATTTTCATCAATTCCGACTGGCAAATTGGATTTATTTCTTATTTAATTATTCTAGAGCATTACGGGTATGTGATTCATTTGTAATCTCATTGTATGTATTACAGAATAACATCTATTGCATTTTTTGCTCAAAATATGTTCATGTTGCATTTTTATAAGCTTAATATGATGCGCACCTTCTCTTTTGTCTAAAAAAATTCTCTAAAAAACTAAGTAAAACACAAATAGACTTAAGAAAAAGACAAGGGTTTGGTAAAGAGTCAGTGGAGCTCATCTCAGCAATTATCATGAGAAGACTGGTGTTTTGAAACTTTCAAAAACTGGTCTCCCATAACTATTCTTGTGGCCTTGTGTTCATTAGGGGCCATTTTGCAGACCCAGAGACCTTTCCTAGGTAGTAATTCCTTGGCATATCTTCATCCCATAATCCCTCTTCTATTGCAATGTCAACATAGAGATCAGAGGTTGCTGAAAATAATAAATTTTCAGCTAAACGTTGAAGCTCAACCTCCGATAATTGAGTGGAGGTAGCTAGCTAAAAACAGTTATCTTCTTGCATAGAACAATTACTTTCCTCATTTATCATATCTTTAGATGACCACGAGGACAAATAGTCTTTTGTCTTTTGAAACATTATTTGAAAAAATATTTTCCATAGGAGAATACAAATTCAGAGAGAGAGTAGTAAATATTTGCATTAATTCCCACTTTCCCTTTGATAAAGTTACATTTAGTACAACCTTTTTGTGGGCACGAGACTATACAAAGGCCCTCAAATCCTTGCATACCTCTGCACATTTTCTCTTTTGAAGGTTATGTTCAAATTGGGGAGATTGAGGACTATTATTTGGAGCAGAGAGACCTGAAGAAGTTTGATCAATGCTTTCTATATAAACATCCATTTTTTTCCGTTAAACAGATGAGTGTTTTGTGATGGAGTGTTTAAAGAAAAACATTGGGAACATAGTTATTTACAAGTAATATAATTTATAAAAATAGGAACATTCTTTATTGACCTAGACTAATTTAGTTGTATTACACTAAACATTACAAAACGATAATAAAATATAAATAAAATAATCTTAATGAAATTGATAGTATGAAGATAAAAATATCAACTGATGACAATAAAAATAATTAAAACAGGAACAACAACATCAAGACATGATCATCATGCAAAATAAATAATCAACAAATACAGATATGCTAACTAAAAGTTATGACTAGCCTAAATTTGAATATTTTACTAACCATAATGTAGTCTATATGTTATTATAAGGTTATTTATTTCTACCTACATGCATATTCATTTTATTAGGTTGGAAATGCAAAGTTATAAATAATTGATAAAAATTATAATATAAAGTGATAATGAATTACTAATAATTACTTTGCAATTCATTAGATAATGTTTTTCAATTTGTTTCATACTTAGACAATTTTACCTTTTTTTTTAAACTACTAAATTAGGTAATATTAAGAATGAAATATAAATATATTTTGAATTTTTATTTAAAAAAATTAAATCACACTAAAAATAGTAGAAAAGTAGACCTATTGTTAAATGAATTTAATAATTTAGTTAGTTATTTTTTAAAATTTGAACGAAACAATTTATGTAGCTTCAAACAAAATTTTAAATGATTACTACATTGGGAAGTACCCATTCACGTGTATATAGGATGTGTATAATAGTTATTTTTTAGGTTTGTTAGTATTTTTTGAATGTGAGTATTATTTGGTTGTATTCATGTTTGTAGGTATTTGAGTTGTTAAAACAACTCATCTATGCGAAGGGATATTTTTATTGGAGGTTTATTTTAATATAGGAAATGAAACTCATGTGAATATGTAATATAATTTTAAATTAAATGAGAGGAAATATGATATAGAATCATATATTATTTTGTGTATAATATTGTATAGGTTTCTATTATCTAGATATCAAAAAACTCAATAGGTACTAGAGAAAGTAATAGTAAAGACCTATTAACTTGTGAAGGGTAATTTTGCAATTGACTTCTTTCTCCAAAATATGAGTTACTATTAGAGCCATATCTCATATAATTTTTCCCTTATGTCTTATTTCTATAAATAAAATAGGTGATACATATAATGTGCATTACATTTGTAAGGGAAGGAGAAAATTATGTTTGAGAAAAAATATCCATAATAGCAAGTGAGTGTCCAGGTCAATGATTTGGGAACAAAAATGATGTTAAAGAAGAGAATATTGTGAAAATGACCTAGATTAAATGATAGGTCTCTCATATCTAGATGTTATAAGAAAATATTACATTGGGAGTGTGTGGATGAGGAAGTGTGCTTGCACTTAAGGAAAACCCTAAAAAATGGTTCAATATGGAGAATAACTTTCAAAAGGACCATATCATTTCTACATAGATTTATATCTCAATTATCTATGCTATCAATGTTGTTCATGGGCCCAAAAATTTGTAAGGGGATACCACCTTTCATCACAACATTGGCCTAGTAGCTACTAGGGATCTTGATCTTGTAAGAATAATTTTTGCTACCACGACTCTTGAAATGTGAGACAGTAGAATTCAATATAACATTTTCTCTACGTGTTGATATTTATAGATATCCTATATGGGGATGGTGCTATGATAAAATATTTATCTTTGACATTGAAACTAGTCAGTAGACACACATGTATTGCAAATATTCTATAACTGAAAATATCATAGTTATGCAACACCACCATTTTGTTCATTGTAGTAGCATCAAACTATATTTGGTAAAAAATGGTACCATGATAATATCTATTCTTCCATATATAGAAGGAAATCATAGGAAAGAGGATGATGTAGTATTGAAGCTACACTTCTCTTATGGAGTTATAAACAAGTCCATTGAAGCATGTGTTGTCCATGTAGGGGCCCATACAATAAATTATTGACACTTTTCAAGAAGTTTTGAAGAATATTAAGGCTCATAGAAAAAATATTAGAGTAGCATTCCTTTATCACATAACCTCTATTCATTATGTAGTGCTTCCTATGAAAGAACTCACTAAAATTTCTAGGGAAGAGGGTGTAGATTAGGTTTTTATTGATGGTGTCTATGCTTTTGGAAGTTTAGATATTGATATACAAGATATTAGTATATTTTTCAATGCTACAAATATTCATAAATGATTATTTATATTATCATTCATTGTTTTGTTGAGCTATAGCTCATATGGACTAGATAGGATCTAAACCTACAACATTTAATTTGCTATAGGAGTCCTCTACCAACTGATCTATTGCCACTACTTTTTCCAACCCATCATTGGTTTGGGTGTGGCTTATTTCCAACACCCTCCTTAAGTTATACTGTAAGTGCTTGGGGCTCCTAGCTTGGCTTTGATTCCACTTGTTGAGCTACAACTCATATAGAGTAGCTAGGAATCCAACCTAATACCTCCTATTTTCTAAGAGAGTGCTCTACCAACTGAGCTATTGGACCATATTTGGCTATCCAATCATCAATTCAAGTGTAGCTTATTTCCAACAAGTTTGTTCCTTATCTTCATGACCCAATTTTATTCCAAGATAATTACTATTTCAGAGATTCAAAACCATGAGTGGATTCTAACAAAATTACCCATTATTCTTACAATTTTTTGAGTCTTCTAAATCTAACCATAGATATTGGCTTCTTCTATTTCTATATATTCTACTACAACATTATAGGTTGCTAAATTATAATATTTTATTATTTTAGTATCTTAAAATGTATTTTTAGTTCAAATTGAGATCTTTTGTGTCATACTCTAAAATTTAACCTGTATTATTTTGTTTAGAATGATAACTGTATAATATTATTAAAATTACCTCAAATGTATTAGACATACTATCACTTGTATGTGACAATCTTGTGGGATAATTCTAAAATTTAGCTTCAAAGATAAATTTTCTAAGTTAAATCATCTAGAGGATGGAGGCACAAGAAGTTGGAGGATATTTAGTGATCTTGCATTAGTCACTAGTGATGAGGTTGTAAAAAAAATTTGTTGACAAAACTACTTGTGCCAAAATGACTAAAGCCAATATAAGTTTCTAGGTGGAAGTGGTAACCATCTCATATCATTTATGAATAGAGTGACTGAGATCTATAATGTGGCTACATATTCGAGAATGATAACCTAGTTCTCATTGAAAAAGATAAGTTGTGATTGGATGTGTATGTCTCCAATCACATTTTTTGAGTACTAGTGATTGGATGTGTTTGTCCCCAATCATAGAAATTGGTAATCATGATTAAATGTGCATGTGTACCCAATAATAATTGTTGTGATAAGATGTATCTTTCCTCATTCATAACTTTTATATGATAGATGTGGTTATCGCTATCCAACTTTGTTGTATGACCTTAGATATAAGTGTTAGTCACTATTCTTGGTTCCATGGATAGATGTACTTTTTGCTATCTAAATTTTTTGTATGTACTTAAATAGAAGTGTCGGTATGTATTTCACCCTATCCTTGGATAAAATATACTAAATTAAATCTTTCTAAAGAAGAATTTTGAGGTAAGTTTCATGATTATTTATCACAAGTAGATGTGTATTTACCTACTCATATCTTATGCTTTTGATGAATAATTAAACGTCGTCGTCAAGTATTGTTAGTCTAATTATCCCCATTTGGGGAATGATGTTATATGAATGGTATTAGGAATATTACATCATTTGTATATCTTTAGGATTCATATAATAATTATTTGTTAGGTTTGTTAGTATGGTTTGAATATCATAGTATTATTTTTTTGTATGAATGTTCGTAGGGATTTGAGTTGTTAAACCAACTCATCTATATGAATGGAGTTGTTATAGAAGAACTCCTATAATATAAGAAATGAAACTCCCATAAATATGTATCATTTTGAATGAAATTATGAGAAATATAATATATAAATGTATGTTATTTCATGTATAATATTCTGAAAAGTTCTATTAAATCTATCCAAAATCTCAATATACTAAACACGATTTTTTTAAATAATTTTGATATAAAATTATATGAATATAAATAATTATTAATTAAATTTTCAATAGTGATTTTTAAATCTAAATTATATAACTTTCCAAATTTTAAATTATAATTTATAATAACAATATCAAACAATAGTTGGAATGAGTTATATATATACATACGTATGTATGGAATCATAAAAATGGAATAAAAATTACAAAGAGAAAAGATGAAACTAAATAAAAACAACAATAAATGAAGCAAAATAAGATACAAAGCAACAAATAAAAATTTAAAAATATTAAACAAGAAAAATAAAGTATAAATACAAAAGAATAAATAAGAAAGGAAAATTATATGTGTGTGTGTGTATATATATGTATGCAATTATTTATGTACGAAGAGCTAAGAGGAAACTAAATAAATATAAGAAAACAAAAGAAGAAAAAAGAATAAAAATAAAATAAGATACAAACCAATCAATAAACATTTAAATAGATTAAAAGGAGTTATGATTGAAAACTTAAGAGAACAAAAATATATAAGAACAAAAGAGAAAATAAAAAAATACACACTGAAATAAACAACTAAAAACTTAATTAAATAAAAAGAATAACAAGATGAGAGAAAGGAAAAAACATAAGGAAAGAAGAAGGAGATCAAAAGGAATGAAGCAACATAGAAGGAGCACACCATTGGGTAAGGGAGAGAAATGCCTAATAGGAAGAAAGAAGGAGGAAATTAAAGGAACAAAAAATAAAGGAAGAGAACACTAGGGTATAGGGTTAGAATGGAGGGAGTTCAAGAGGGGTTGCTAAGCAAGACTTATGTGCCAACCTTTGTGCCGACTGAGATTGGTATTTTGGTTTTTTATGGCTATGGCTTCATGAAGCTTACACTTGAAAAAATTATCCTCTTTTAAAACCATCACATGGGCCTTCTCAAGGAAAATGTGGTGCTTGGTGAGATGAGAATGCTCTGCCAAAGCAGACTTGGAGATTCAATCATACCTAATATTGACACTATGCTCTTTGATCCTGGTACAAATGGATAGACCCGTTTTACCAATATACGAGTTACCACAAGAGCACTAGACAATCTTATACACTCGTTTATTTATTTGTTGTTATATGTTCTTATTCTTTTTGGTGTGTTCCTATCATCTACATTTATTTTATTTTTCTTTTTATTTTTTCTTTTGTTCCTATATGTATATATGTATACACACACACACACACACACACACACACACACACACACACACACATATATATATATATATAAATTATTTGTATGCTTTATTTTTTCCTTGCTTTCTTATTGTCATATTCCCCCTTTTTTCATTTTCTTAGTTTATTTATTATTTATTTTAATTTTTGTAATTTCTTTTGTCGGTTTCTTTGGTTTATGTGTTCTTCTTTTATTGGTTTATGCATTTATCTTTATTTAATTTTATTTATAGTTTTGTTCTTGTCGTTCTTGTGGCTTATACTTTTTATTCATTTTGTTTAGTTTTTCAACTTACTATTTTCCTTTCTCACTTTTTTCTCTCTCACCCCTCCTCTCCCACCTTTTATTAGGCTCTATTTGCATTGCTTTCTTCCTATTGTTGCTCTTCCTAATGATGGATCACTGAGTGTGATCTAAAACATCGACACAAAAACATACACAATGAATCCAAAAATCTTGCAACAATATCAAACAATTCAATCAGTAGATTCATGAAGAGGGCCACAATTTATGCTCGTTTCTACTCTCCCCACTTTCTCTATAAACACTAAGATGAATTTCCTAAACATAATAGTTTAATAAAAAGTTGTATCTCTAGATGTCTCTAACCCAATCATCTCCATATTTGAAAAAAATTATTACAAAATTATTTTTGTATTTCAATACGAATGTTAATGAAAAAAAACATTGATTTGAATGTTTTGTTTGAGAGTTTGGGAATAGGTGCCTCTCTAGGAAGCTAGGAATAATTCTCGTGAGTTCTTTCCTCATGAGAATTGACACTATCCTCATGACTGCAATATTATTTTCCTCCTAGTTTGTTATCATATTTGAATTATGGATAAAGGCAATGTTGTGGTCATTTTTTAAAAAACCTGATTATGTTTCCAAGATAATGGACCACCTATCCAATGGTGGAAATTATAGAACCCTCCCTAACAACCCTATTTCTAAGATTGTCAAAAAGGTTAAGCTTGTCATCTCCCTTTCCTCTTTTGATGGCTCCACCAAGAAGCGCTTCCTCCCTCACAAGGATTTCACCCCTAGAATTTATGGGTCCCCAAAAATTCACAAGTTGGGCATTCCCATTAGACCTATTGTTGAAACTTCCCATTCCCCTACCTAAAATATGGCCTCTTTCCTTTCTAAGCTGATCTCTCCTCTTGTTGGCAAGTCTGATTCTTTCATCAAGAACTCCAACCATTTCGTCAATTTTATCTGTGATAAATTTTTGAGCCTAATGAGATTCTTGTCAGTTTTGATGTTGTCTCCTTATTCACCAAAGTCCCCATTGGGGATGTTGTGGAGCTTGTCAAATGCAAAACCTATTTTTAAATTGCTTCTTTGGTTGATTTGTGCCTTCGTTCCACTTTATTCACCTTCCAGCATGTGGTTTATGAGAAAGTAGATGGAGTCTCCATGGGCTCCCCCTTATTCCCTATCATTTCCAACCTTTACATGGAATTCTTTGAGGATCTTGCACTCAACTCCTTCCCATTGAAGTCTCATTAGTGGAAACGCTATGTAGATGACACCAATGTTTATTGGCCTCATGGGCATGATCAACTTGATTTTTTCCTCTCCCACCTTAATAGCATGATGGATAGCATCAAATTCACCATGGAGCTTGAATCCAATAACCAAATTTATTTTCTAGATGTCCTCATCATCAGAAAGGAGTATGGCTCCCTTGCACATCAAGTCTTTAGGAAATCCACTCATACCAACCTCTACTTACATGCATCCTCCCACCACCATCCCACCCAAAATTCTGGTATCCTCAACACTCTTTCCACTCATGCTTATCACATATATTATTATGACCATCTTGATCTTGAGCTTTCACACCTCTACCAATTCTTCAAACTCAATGGTTATCATGACAGTCTCATCCGTAGAGCCTTCAAGCTTGCTAAAAATTGAGCCAATCCTAACCTTGCTTCTCCTAGGCCTAGAGCCTCCTTGTTCACCATGCTCCCTAGTGTTGATTGCCTCTCCAACAAGATCTCCATAATTCTTGGCAAGCAAGGTATCACATGTGCCTTAAAACTCATCTCCACCACTAGGTAGCTCATCCCCTCTATTAAAGACCCATTACCACCTCTTCTCCACTCAGGAGTGTATAATATTGACCACTCTTGTTGTACCCCATATATTGGTGAAATGGGTCGATCCATTTGTACCAAGATCAAAGAGCAAAGTGATGATATTAGGCATGATTGAATCTCCAAGTCTACTTTAGCAGAGCATTCCCATCTCACCAAGCACATTTTCTTTGAGAAGGTCGTGTGATGGTTAAAGAAGATAATTTTTTCAAGTGTAAGCTCTATGAAGCCATTTTCATAAAAAACCACAATACCAATCTCAATCAGGACGAAGGTTGGCACATAATTCTTGCTTGGCAACCCCTCTTGAGCTCCCTCCATTCTAACCATATACCCTAATGTTCTCTTCCTTTCTTTTTCATTCCTTTCCTTTCCTCCTCCTTTCTTCTTGTTAGGCCTTCCTCTCCCTTGCTTGTTGGTGTGCTCCTTCTATGTTGCTTCCTTCCTTTTGATCTCCTTCCCCTTTCCTTATGTTTTCTCCTTTCTCTCATCTTGTTATTCTTTTTATTTATTTAAGTTTTCAGTTGTTTATTCCAATGTGTATTTTTCTATTTTCGCTTTTGTTCTTTTGTCTTTTATTTAGTTTATTCTTTTCTCTTCGTAAATAATTGCATATATATAATTGTCCTTTCTCATTTATTCTTTCATGTTTATACCTTTTTTTTTCTTGTTTAATATTTTTAAATGTTTAATAGTTGGTTTGTATCTTATTTTTCTTCATGTTTGTTCTTTTATTTAGTTGTATCTTTGCTCTTTGTAAAAAAAAATATTTTTTTATGCTTTCATACATACATGCATACATACATACATACATACATACATATGTATATGTATACATGTATGTTTTCTTTCATTATTATTTTGATGTTTCTTTATGTTTATTTATTTGCAGTTATATGTTCTTGTTCTTTTTGGGGTGTTCCTGTCATCTACATTTTCTTTCTTTTTTCTTTTGTTCTTCTATATATATATATATATATAATTTGTATGTTTTCTTTTTTCGTTGCTTTCTTATTGTCTTATTCCCCCTTTTTATCATTTTCTTAGTTATTTTATTGTTTGTTTTAATTTGTGTAATTTCTTTTGTTGATTTCTTTGGTTTATGTGTTCTTCTTTTATGGGTTTATGCATTTATCTTTATTTAAATGTTTGTTTTTTTCTTGTTCTTGATTTGTCTTTTTTTAGTTTTGTTCTTGTCTTTCTTGTGGCTTATACTTTTTATTCATTTTGTTTAGTTTTTCAACTTATTATTTCCCTTTCTCACTTTTTCTTTTCTCACCCCTCCTCTCCCACACTTAATTAGGCTTTATCTGCCTTCCTTTCTTCCTATTGTTCCTCTTTCTGATGATGGATCACTGAGTTTGATCGAAAATGTCGACACAAAAACATACACAGTGAATCCAAAAGTTTGCAACAATATCAAACAATTCAATCAATAGATTTATAAAGAGGGCCAACATTTATGCTCTTGTGTACTCTCCCCACTTTCTCTATAAACACTAAGATGAATTACCTGAACATAACAGTTTAATACAAACTTTTATCTCTGGATGTCTCTAACCCAATCACCTCCATATTTGAAAAAAATCATTAAAAAATCATTTTTATATTTTCAATACGAATGTTGATGAAAAACCAAACATTGATGTGAATGTTTTGTTTTAGAGTTTGGGAATAGGTGCCTCTCTAGGAAGCTGGGAAGAATTCTCGTGAGTTCTTTCCTCACGAGAATTGACACTTGTGCTCGTGACTGCAATATTATTTTCCTCCTGGTTTGCTGTCATATTTGGATTATGGATAAATAACTGGATAGAACACGATAAATTTTAATTGCATTGTAGTATGAGTTATGAAAGGAGCTATCAAAGTAATGATAATACAGAAAAAATATATCATGCGGCAAAATTAAATTATGAAACAGTGGAAGACATTGATGAAAATGGGTCGTCACTCGAAAGTTTCAGGAAAGGTTTTATTTTATATTTTATTTATATGCTCAATGCAGTCGAGAAAATGCTAAGGTAGAAAGAAACGTTCACTCTTCAATGCTTTTTAATGTGACCAGAATATGAAATTCCTCCATATATGTGCCTCTGTTTTTCCATTGCTGCAGTCTTGAGATAGTTATTCTGCTTTGCCCGCAAGAACGTCGACCTTCTTGGTAACATCACATTCGTTTAGTTCGGATGCTTTCAAAACCTACATTGAAATCATCACCAAACGCAGTTAGATTGTTAGTTTGTGCTTTTAGTTTTAAATAGACACACTTAGTGTTTTTTATGTTCTTGAATGAAAAAACAGGAAACCATAAAACTTCTATTTATTGATGAGTAAGGAGAAGATAAGCATAATCAATAATAGTATTACAAAGATCAACCAGCTTCATTTAACCATGGCAGTCAAAACCATATTCACAAAAGAAATAAGTACACCACAAACAAAATATTTATGTACCATTCGAATTGGGAATATACAGGCAGAACAATGCTCCATGTTCATTTGGCTAGTATTAACAGAATCCGGTCAGGTGTTTCTCAGGCAACCCACCGACCGTTTTCCATTTTAAGAAGACAAACAGGCTGGCAAATTGTTTTTTTTTTTATTGAAAAATATTATTGCTGTAGCAAGACCTGCAAGATCAACTGACCACTTTTTATCACTAGAAAATTTACCAGATGCTGACACTGCCCTACAAAAGTTATGTGATTGTTATGCAGATCTGCAATAACTCTATGACAGTAATATCTATATCACAACCTAGAATATCCAGCAATCTTCCTTGAAAATTTTATTAATAGAGGAGGCTAAATTTCAGGATTTTTAATATCCTTTACGATAGTAACTGATGGAAATCTTCAATTACAGCCAGCGCTTCAATAGCACTTAATAGCCACTACCTTAGACACAATGCCCTGGTTGTATAAATTCTTCACTTACTAATATCAAGAAAACATATATATTAAAAGAGAGATGATGCGAACTATTGAATAATATGATATACCGTATTTCCACTTAGAAAAAATTATATAATAGCACTCAGTACTATGAGTGAAACAGATACATTCAAGGGGGATTATGACAGCTACTGAATAGAATGATATACAGTACTCCTACTTTATCATATACCTGGAGGTTCTTTGTTGGGAGATCAACCATTAAAGGTGACCTCGAGCCTTCATCATCTGAGAAATCTTTAGAGTTTGAAGCATTCTTTGTTACCTTCATCAACAATAAACACAAGATTTAGAAACCCTGAAATTAAACAGAAACTAGGTTTTGAAAATACCCATTGAAGTTACCTTGATAGATTTGGGCAGTAGAGCTCTCAACATTCCATACAGAAAATTCAATTTCCTCTCTCTTCTTCGTTTGAGAATACGGCGGTTGATAATTCTCCTGCTCACAAAAGCTTGTACGTTTCCCTTGGGCAACGCTCTGGTAACGTTATCCTTCATTTTTGATGATATATTGGTAATCATTAAAGAGAAGGAGAAAGATAAATGTAGAGGCTTTGCCTGTGGTCCTATAATTTTAAACGTGCAGCTGAGTAGTGTTGTGGTTGTAGAGGGTCACGAGATTTGCTGTATGTAAACCTGATGTACGTTTGATTGGGATTCGACCCCACATTGTGAATTGACGTTCCACGCGCTTTCCTTTTCCTGAAAGGTAGTGTGTGGTCATGTAAATCTGAGTATTAGGTTTCGAACTTCTGTTCCTAGTGCCAACTTTTGGTTAAATGTTTAATTGCTGTATTAGTAGTTTTAATGTTGATAGATTATGGTTATGAATCAGTAAGGTGGCACAGGCCTGAACATCTGTCAAATTATCGGCATGAATGCTGCAACAGTTCATAATTTGTGAGTACATTAGATCAGCGAAGGTACAGGTCTGAGATCACATAGTTCAGCGGGGATTTGAACCTTAGTAACAATATCAACAATGTCACCAACACGGGATCAACCCAAATTTAAAGTTATTTATTAATATAGTTTAGAAATTATAAATAATTTAATACAATTTGAATCTTTAAACATTATAATTTATATTCTATTTTTTATTCTTTAAATTAAGTTTTGAAGGTTATAATTTGTTTTTTAGTTTAGTTTTATTTAAATAATTTTGGATAATACTATGTAATATGTTGGGTATTATCATATTGTTTGTAAATATTTAGTCATCATAGGTTCTAAATCTTTTTTTCCAATTTTACATATTTTTTTGTTATATAGAGATTACTAGCTTAATTGTGTATACATCTTTTTGATAAGTATAATATATTTGTTTTGAGTAAATAACTTACTTTTTATGATTGTCACAATATTATCATGATAATGTTTCATCTTTACCAATGAGTCGCACCATTAGATAGAAAACATATTTATTTTAATCTATTCTAAACATTTAATTATTTGTTCAATAATACAAGTCCATGTGAATTACACCTCTATTTTTAAATATATGTTTGAAGAGACAACAACATAAGACAAAATCTATAAGATAACTTAGCTTCTCTTTAATAGTTATAGTTTAAAAAACAAAGATATACTATGTAATTTTGTAGTCAATCTCTTATATATATATATATATATATATATATATATATATATGAGATATTTTAGAGGTTAAGAAAAACAATAAATTAAGTAATTCAAAATTTAATCTTTTCAAGATTAAAATATAAAATAAGTATTTTTTTAATTATTAAAATTTCGTAAATTAACATTTAACTTTTAAAATAATATAATTTGATTCTTTTTATTTTATTATTTTAAATATTTTTGTTTAGTGTGTAATTATTTAAAAATTTATATACATTTTTACAGTGATGGATGAAGATGATGACATATCCTTTCATATCACAAGGATAGAGTGCAAACTAAAATGTGTGACCTCTTACTTGCAAGAGAATGCTTTAGCCAATCAAGCTAAGCCCACCTTAAAAAAAATATTTTTAAATATAAAGAATGAAAATAAATTTTTGAATGTCATAATTTATTTTAATTTTAGTTTTAGATAACTTTAGTTAAGTTTTTTTTGGTAGCATTATATAATATGTTGACTATAAGTAAATTGTTTTTAAATATTTAATCATCTTAGATTACATTTTTTTTTAAATAACTTCAATTCTACATAATTTTTATTCTATAGAGAGTATTAACTTAATTGTGTATACATACTTCTAATAAGTGTAGTATATTTATTTTGAGTAAATAAATTACTCTTAATGAGTATCACAATAATATAAAGGTAATTTTTCATCTTTACAATGAGTCACTCTAGTAGATATCAAACATAATATTTTTCAATCTATTCTAAATACTTCATTATTTATTCAATTATACATAACTCTTTATTTTTTAATATATTTTTGAAGAGGATAACATAAGATAAAATGTATAAGAGACTTTAGATTTTGGTTAACAATTACAATTTAATAATTTAAGATGATATAAAAAATGTAATTTTGTAGGCATTGCATATTCTTTTGGATATAATATATTTTATAGATAAAAAAATGATAAAAAAAATCTTTCAAAATCTAATATTTTCAAGATTAAAATATAAAAAAATAATTTAATAATTAAAAAAATCCAATTAACTTAGTTTTTAATATTAAAAATAAATTATACTATAATCTATTATTTTTTATAATATTATAATTTAAAATGAAATAAATATATTTAATTTTAATAAAAAGTATTATTAAAATACACCCTTTAATGTTTAAACTTCTTTATAGAATTTTATAATAATAAGTGAAAGTAATATATATATATATTTATATTTATATTTATATTTATATTTATATTGAATTTGAATGCATATAAATTTCTAAATATTGCTTCATTTCAATTAAAATTTAATATTTAATAAATTTAATTTTTTGCATTATGAGTTATGTTATAGTTGATTAATATTGTATTGATTATCTTTTAGTGGGGTTCTAGTAGTGTGAAATCCTACAAATCTTAGTGTTTATAAACAAGCACAATGAAATAATATTGCATAATTTAGTCAACCAAGTAAATTAGGCAGACTAGGAATACATAAATAGGAGTGAAAGAGGCACACAACCTTCATGAAAGGAGGATAGGACTCCCCATTCATGGAGTGGTGGTGAATTTCCTACCAAAAATGAAGGAAGAGGTGTTGAAAGTGAGTCGACACCTCTCAAGAAACCTATCAACATTGACACCTCACTGAGAAAGGTTCAATGGGATGCCTAACTAGGCTTAAAGCCTAAGTGTATGCATAAAATGTAATATATACACTAACACCTCCCCTTAAGCATAGCTTAGGTGGGCATAAATGAAATGGTACTTGACTACGAGCCTAGTGAGGTACCCATGTGCAATGCAGTCTTTCTGAAAATGAAGATAGGAAACCTAGTGGGAAATTCTTCTTGCTAGACCAACTGATAGAACTTGAACCAAGTGAAAAATTATAACCTAAAGTGGACTTATGATGCTTAGAGTCACCATCCCAATATGAATCTATAAAACCAACCAAGTCAACTAATGAACCAACCCTATAATGAATCCCAAATCCAAGAGTGCCATGAAGGTAATGAAGGATCCTCTTAGCTAGTTTCCAATGCGACTCATGAGGTTCCTATATAAATCTTGAAACCATGCCTACTGCATAGGCAATGTATCGCCTTGTATGATTCAAGTATATAAGACTACCAAAAACATTTTGATACAATGTAGCATGTGAGTCCGTGTAAGTAGATCAAGAGTAGACTTAGGTTGTGTAAGATTGATCCTTGAAGCGGACTGTGAAATCTCAATGCTAAGGAAGTAGTGCAGTAAACCCAAATTTGTCATGTCAAATCTATCTTAAAGTGATTTCTACACTACTACAAAGGAAAATGAAGTACTCCTGGTAATAAAAAGATCATCAACATATAGAAACAGTATCAAAAAGTGAATCATCCTATTACAATAGATACACATTAGGATCGGAATAGCATCTAGTAAAACTTGAAGATAGGAGTTAGGAACCCATCTTTGCATACCAAGCCCTAGGAGCTTGTTTGAGTCCATAGAGATATTTCCTAAGTCTACAAACTAAGGATGAATCCTGAACAAATCTTGGTGATTTTTCCATGTAGAATTCCTCCTTAAGGTCTCCGTGAAGAAATGCACTCTTCACATCCATCTAATTTACAACACATGCATGTGTTGTAGCTGTAGCTAGTATGATTTGAATTGAATTTATCTTAACAACTGGTGTAAAATTTTTTATATAGTCAATACTTGCAAATTGTAAAAAACCTTAGAAAACCAATTGTGCTTTGTACTTATCAATTGACCCATCTACTAAAAATTTAGTTTGATATATCCACCTACATCAAATTTTCCTCCTTCCCTTGGGAAGTGAAGTCAAATCCCAAGTGTGATTTATAATCAAGGAATCATATTCCTCATCCATAGAAATATCCCACTCAGGTATGCTTGATGTTTCTGTGAATGTTTGTAGATGAAAAACTAAAGTAAAGAAGGCATGTGGCCCCCTGAAAATTTTCCTAAATCTATCTAGCATCTACTAGATCATGTACCCATGTATATATCCCATGTAGAGTGTGAGATATGGGTGAGTCTGGTGGAAAAATATCAACTTCCAATGTAATCCTTAAACTATATGAAGATGAACCCCCATCACTATCGTCACTATGATAGCTAGTAGAAGAAGAAGATACTACCCTAAACATCTATTAAGAATGATCTAAAAAATCATTACTATAATTAGGATCTGATTAGTTCATAATATGTTGAGAATTGTCAAGTATAGTTTCAACAAATGTTTCCTATAACTTAACACAGTTTATCAAAATAAACAACTCATATGTGGTAGGGTGGAGTAGGTTATAACCTTTTACACCATCTGAATATCAAATAAAGATACAAGGTTTGGATTTTGGATCCATAGCCTTACAATATTCTTTCAAAATGTGTACCATGGCATGAGAGCCAAAAACTCTGAAATGATCAACTGTTGGTTTCCATCCTTTCTAATCTTCAAAGGGAGTGATACCCTTGAAGGTTTTATGTGGAAATCTATTCTAAACGTAACATGCATAGTTGACTTCTTCTACCCAATATGATGGTGTGGGGCCCTTAGAGTGATAATATAATTAGCCATCTCTTTTAAAGATCTATTTTTCTATTCAAAAACACCATTTTATTGGGGGGTATAAAGAACTGTGCACTACAAATCTACCCCCTTCAATATGCAAAACTACTCAAAATAGTTGTTGACATACTCACCCCCATTATCTTTTCAAAGAAGTGTGATGAATTTCCCTGATTATTTTCAGCAAGAGCTTTGAAATATTGAAAATATTCAAACACTTATCATTTTTGCATAATGAAGTAGAATCATGTAAAGCGTGAGAAATCATCAATAAAGGTGAGAACATATCCAGCCTTTACAAAAGATGGATGGAGAAAAACCCCTAAAACATCACTGTGAACAAGTTATAAAACTTGTGTTTCCCTCCATGATTTTTTCTTTGTCAATTTTTTCTTTTGGATGTTTGCCAAGTGCACAACCTTCAAAAACCCCTTCAATTTTTTTTACCTTAGGTAATCCCTTGACCATATTATGTTGGCATAGTTGTTCAAGATAGCAGTAGTTAAGATGGCTAAATTTTCATGCCATAATTTTCTAACTTCATGTAAATGAGTTAGTAGTTCTTTCAAAGAAATATCTATGGAAAAATTAGAAGAGGTAAATAATCTAGATTGGTTATTTGCCTCCCTATTCCTAGCAAATTGTTTCTTTTCAATTCTCTTATCTCAACTAAATTTGGAGAGAAGTGTAATCTGATGCCCTTCCCTCAATTATTTATTTGATAAATTGAAAGGATATTAGTTGATAGTCAAGGTAAACTTAGAAAATTTGAAAATATTCCTCCAACTTCAATAGATCCTCTCCCTTTTACCAATGTTGGAGTGTCATCACCTAAGGTGATTGTGGGCATACTTGATGGCTCTAAGGATGAATAGATAACCTATGAAGAACCCATATGGTGTGAAACACCAAAGTCTATAATCCATGATGGAGATAAAGATTTTGCATCAACTAAGTATTTCCCTTTGATTTCTCTTTTTCCTTACTATTTTCTTAGAGTTGATGAACGTTCCTTGATAGAATCAGGTAGCCCTATATTATTCTTTTTGAGAATTTGTTGTAGAGACTCAATTTTTTTCTATGTATTGATGTTCATCATGTCTAAGACTTTTAAAAAAGGAGTGTTTAACTCTCTTCTTATGTTGAGATTAATTTTTGGAGTTGTCAAAATTTCCTTCTTTCTTAACTTCCTTGTCCTTTTTAGTGTTCTTTTCTCATTTTGAAGTTAGCCATGTTTCATTCCCTACAATTACAACTTGGCACTTATTAGACTTCAAAGTACCTATTTGAATTAACTTTTCTTGCTCCCTTGTGAGATTATCAATAAAGTTATCAAGTGTGGGCATTGACAATGAGGCTCCAGAAGCTTGTTTAGTGGAGTAGAAAGTTGATAAAAACACAAAAAATATTAATTGAACCTCTTTCTTGTCAATTTCACAATATTTTAACTACAACTTAAGGGATTTAAATTTAGTGCAGAAGTCTTGTAAAGCTTAAAAACTCCTAGGACTAAGACCTAATATTTTATTTTCTAACTCATGGCTTCTAAGTTCAGCTATTTTTTCAAATAGTTTGTCTCCAGCTTCCCAAACTTAGTTAGGTGATTTTAAGTTCTCAACAAGGAACAACAATTCAAGAGAAAAATTTAAACATAGGAGGCCAAATGCTTAATCACACATTAAAAAAAAATTATTTTTCTTTAGCTTCTATAGGTTCTTTCTCTATTTGTACGGTTACCCTATATAAACCTTTGTTCTCAAGAAAAATAATTGATTTTATCTTCCAATCATGATAACTAAAAGGTGTTAAAGTGGTAGTATAGTAACATTAGACTCCATGATGCTAGACTTTAGATAGTTATTTTGTAGAAATGTAGAAATGAATAACTTAGAAGTGCATGTAAAAGTGAAGGGAAAACATAACAAACAAAATCACTTTTTTAAGGAAGTGAGAAAATAGACCACACACAACACCCCCCTTGATTATTTGTTTGCCCCCAATTAGGTACTTTATAGGAGTTCTTGTAACTAACCTAAAAGAGGCATAAACTAACACTTTATAGAATGAGTGTGATATTATGCTCCTTAGATTTGTGGAAAAAAGATAAACACTTTTACAAAAAATTGTTGGCAACACAAGGGTAGACAACTGAGAGGGGGGGTTGAATCAGTTGTCACAAAATTTAAAACTTATTAAATTAATTAACCCCTATTCTCAGATCTGATTAATAACCATGAAATCATAAATCAACAACACATCAAAAACACACATAACACCAAGATTTTTGTGTGGAAACCATGTTAGGGAAAAAACCACTATGGAGGTTAATCCACAAGTTTATACTCTGTTAAAAGTATGGAAAAATGGGGAATGCGCATGCATTTAGGCACACTGCCTAGAGCTCACTGCTCAATTACAAAAAGTCTTGCTACCCAAAGGAAGACTCACTGTCTTACAGTAATATTGAGATTAAATCCATCTGAAAGATCTTGAACTAAGAGAATAGCATCTTCTAATGCTTGATTACTGTTCCAGCTAAGCACATGAACACTTCTTCACTCTTATTCACTCTTCCTCACTCTTCTTCACACTCGTCTCTGCCTTTGAAATATTTAGAACATTATTTGTGAAAATACTTGCTTGTTCCCATTCAAATTAAGAAACAAACGCTTATATATATCCACAACAAGGAATTACATCGCTTCATGTTGGCTTTAACAAAATAATAAAATAAATACAAACTGTCGGCCCAAAACAATAAATATTATTAATGTGAATCTACCAAGATCATCCACAACATGGTAAAGACTCAAAATAATATCCTCGAACACAAAACACCTTCAAAAATTATTCCTCGAAGATCCACAACATGCTACAAACACCCTGTCGGCCATGAACATGAAAAACATGAACACGCAAAAGAAAATCATTGACCACGAGCACAAAAATCAATGAAGACATACAATATAGATAGATCACAATATATAAACATACAAAAACACCACAAGAGTATATGCAACAACTCAGATTACCATAATCACATTATCTTCTTCCAGGAACACTAGCTACAGTAGCAGAATAAATTTTGGAACATAGAAACTCATAACTTGCTCAAATCTTCATACACACCTCTAGAAATTTAGGTGGATAAACTAGATACACCTGGAAAAAAACATTTAATCCATAACTTCACACTATCAACATACTAAAATTTCCATCATACTGATCTTCACTGCTTCACAGATAACCTGCAACATATTTTATTATAATTTTCTCAATATCCTTGACATATACGGTCTTAAAGACATTAATTCTAATAGTGTTGACATCAATGAAAACCACATATTAGCAAGACAGCCACAACATCCAAAAATCTCCCCCTTTGGAATTGATGGCAACAAATGATGTGAAAAGAACCATCAATGCAACTAACTTCATCACTTACTCCCCCTAGATTCTGACTCTTTTCTCCTCAGATAATTCCCCATTTTTCACATTTCTCTTCTCCCCATTTGACATAAATGGAAAAGGTACACACAAGCTCTGAACCACATCTAAATCATCTAACTACTCCCCCTGAGTAGCAACCACCACAACATCAATCTAAATCAAGATATGACTGTGAAATGCATGGACTGATGCAAGATAATGCATCTTAGTTCTGATTATGAGGGGCAATCACCCCTAACTCCCCTCTGAGATACTTAAAATTATCCTTAGGCAACAACTTGGTAAAGATGTCTGCAATATGTTCCTTAGTAGGCACATACTCCAATCTGACTTCATTCTCACTCACCTTCTCTCTCAAAAAGTGAAACTTGATAGATATATGCTTGGTCTTTGAATGCAACACTAGATTCTTAGAAATGTTAATTGTACTTGAATTATTATATAATATCACAATAGGCTCATCATACATAACTCTAATATATTTCAATATCTGCTTCATTCACAATACTTGAGTACAATTGTTAGCATAAACAATGTAGTATGCCTCTCTACTAGACAAAGAAATTGCATTCTACTTATCACTTAACCATGAAATCAGCTTCTTTCCCAAGAAAAATGTGCCACTACTAGTACTTTTCCTGTCATTCACATATCCTACCCAATCAGCATCAAAAAAGGCACTCAAAGTAAGATCAACATCTTTAGGATACCACAAGCCAAAATAAATTGTTCCCTTCAAGTATCTGAAAGTTCTTTTAACAATAGCCACACGAGATTCCTTAGGATTGGCTTGAAATCTTGCAACAATACATACAACATTCATGATGTCAGGTCTAGTTTGAGTCAAATAAAGCAATCCACCAATCATTGATCTGTATCTAGTCTGATTTTCCTTTGAAGAATCATCATCTATTGTCACCTTACGTCATATATTGTCAACTGGAATCATCATATATTGTCAACTTGAATCATCATCTATGAGGAACATTTCCTTCCAGCATCATAGTCCTAGTAGCATCTTGAATTGTCATGTTCTTCCTTTCCACAACTCCATGTGCTGAGGGGTCTGCAGTGCAAATAATTGTCTCTTTATCCCATGCACTTCACAAAAATAATTAAATGCATGGGAAGTGAATTCACCACCTCTATCTGATCTCATACACTTAATCTTCAGACATGTCTTTGTCTCAACCATAGCCTTAAAAATATTGAACTTCTCTAGAGCTTCATATTTCTCCCTTAAAAAAGTAACCCACATCATCCTATAATAATCACCAATAAGCAACATGAAATACTTGTAACCATGTAAACTTCTAATTCTAGTAGGACCACACAAGTCAGTATGCACAAGCTCCAACAATTCATTTGAACAATGTTGTTTTCTCTGAAATGAAATTCTAGTTTTCTTTCCTAACTAACATTCCTTGCATATGGCATTAGAGGGTTTTACCAACTTAGGAAGATCTCTCATTGCCTGAGTAGATCTTATCTTGATAATATTGTCAAAGATTACATGAAACATTCTCCTATGCCACAACCAAATTTCATCAACTTGAGCAATCTGACAACTTTTACTAGCAACATTCAGGTGAAATATGTTACCTTTTGTTTTTGTACCTCAAGCAATCACATTTCCATAACTTCCCAATATTCTGCACTTTCCATCCTTGAATTGAAGATTGTATCCCTTATCAAACATCTTTCTGACACTGAAAATATTAAGCTTCAAACCTTCCACATAAAGAACATCATTAGTATTATCCTTACCATCAAATTAAATGCATCCTCTGCCATGGATTATACCACCATTTTTATCACCAAATCTTACAACACCACCATCATACTTTTCCAGGCTCACAAATTTACTTTTATCACATGTCATGTAATGGGAGAATCCAAGGTCAATTACCCATTCATCCTTCTCTTCAACTCGAGTAGCTAGGGCTTTCTCCACATTTGTACAACTAGTAGATTCATTAGACACACGATTAATTTCCTTGATAGAAATAAACATAAACTCATCTTCACTTACATTCCCTTTATCAGATTCATCATATGCCACACCTTCATTAGTAGCATAATAACACTTCCTTTGAAGTTAAGGCTTGTTAGGTCTTGACTTAGGAATTCTTTCCAAACACCTTGATGCAAAATGACCTATCTTATTGCAAGAAAAAAAATTAATAGGAAACTTTCCTTTATACTTACCTTGTCCTCTGGCTTCTCTTTTGACAATAAGTGATTCAAGCTCATTCAGTTCTCTCTCTTCTTCTTCAATTTGTCTCATTTCTTCCTCGTAATTGAATACCTTTCTAGAAGAAATTTCACCTGGATCATATCTCTACTTATCTCTTCCAGCGGTAGTAGCTTTGAATGCAGATTCTATCTTAGGAAGGGCATCACCAAATTCACTCAACTTAAAAGTAGTAAGTTTACCAAACAACATATCTTTAGTTACATTTGTCACAATCTGGAGGTCATCAATAGTTGTAGCTTTGATTTTGTATGCATCAGGCAAGGATCTAATCTCTTTAGCAACAATCTCTAATTCATCCAACTATCCACCAACACATCTGATACCACACACAAGTTCATTCACTCTTTGCATGAAAGTACTAATCTTCACATTAGCATCACCTTCATACAAAGTTTCCAACTTTTTCCAGATCTCATAAGCAGTCTTCAAATCCATAACATTCATCATCTTAGAATTAGTCAAAGCACTCAACAATGCTTCCTTAGCCCTGATATTGTATTCAACATCCCTAATCTCAGTAGTAGTAGTAGGACCATTTTGAGGGATAACATACCTATTACTTGTAATGCTGCAGTAGGATTCACTAATGCATCTCAGATGACTCTCCATTCGAGTCTTCCGTAGAGAATAATTTGTTCCATCAAATCTCGTACTATCCTTCTTATATGTCACCATCCCAAATCACATCAAGTTGTTAAACTTCTTCCAAGGAACCTTCTCTAATACCAATTGTTGGAAACACAAGGGCGGACAATTGAGGGGGGGTGAATCAGTTGTCATAGAACTTAAAATTTATTAAATTTATGAACCCCTATTCTTAGATCTGATTAATAACCATGAAAGCATAAATCAACAACACATCAGAAACACACATAACACCAAGATTTTTGTGTGGAAACCCTATTAGGGGAAAAACCACGATGGAGGTTAATCCACAAGTTTATACTCTATTAAAATTAGGGAAAATGGGGAATGTGCATGCATTCAGGAACACTACCTAGAGCTCGCTACTCAATTAAAAAAAGTCTTACTTCCCAAGGGAAGACTCACTATCTTACAGTAATATTCAAATTAAATCCATCTGAAAGATCTTGAACTGAGAGAATAGCATTTGTTAATGCCTTATTACAGTTCTGGTTAAGCACATGGACACTTCATCACTCTTCCTCACTCTTCTTCACACTATGCTCTGCCTTCAAAATATTTAGAACATTATTCACACACACACACTTGCTCGCTCCCATTCAAATGAAGAAATAATAACTTATATGTATTTCCAACAAGGAATTACATCGCTTCATGTCAACTTCAACAAAATAATGAAATAAATACAAATTGTTATCCCAAAACAATAAAGATTATTAATGTGAATCTACCAAGGTTTTCCACAACATGGTGAAGACCCAAAATAATATCCTTGAACACAAAACACCTTCAAAAATTATTCCTCGAAGATCAACAACACACTACAAACACCCTATCGGCCATGAATATGAAAAACATGAACACACAAGAGAAAATCATCGACCGCAAGCACAATGATCAATGCAGACATGCAACACAGATAGAGCATGATCTAGAAACATCCACAAACATCATAGGAGCATACGCAACAACTCAAATAATCAGAATCACATTATCTTCTTCCAGCAACACCAGCTACAGTAGAAGAATAATTTTCGGACACATAAACTCATAACTTGCTCAAATCTTCATGCGCACCTCTAAAACTTTCGGTGGATAAACTAGATACACCTAAAAAAAAACCCTTTAATCCACAATTTCTCACCATCAACATACTAAAATTTCCATCATACTGATCTTCACTACTTCACAGACAACCTGCAACATATTTTATTACAATTTTCTCAATATCCTTGACATATATAGTCTTAAAGACATTAATACTAATAGTGTTGACATAAATGACAACCACATATCAGAAACACAACCACAACATCCAACAAAAATGGCACTCGAATTTGAGTTACCAAGAAAAATTAATGACACTTTGAATTTTTCCACCTATATTATAAAATATTGTCTTCTACAAAAAAATTCAGATATGTTTGAAAAAGATTTTAGTGCCAAATTTTAGGGGAAAAAAAGGCAAAAATTTAAGCCCCCTTAGGCTGGAAAGAACTAGGGGCTTCTATACCATAAGACTAGGGGCTTAAGTTTGGAGAAGGCTCCCCTCCCCTTTGCTGACCTGTGCCTTGGTGTATTCACTGACCTCAAAAAATGGGGCATAAAATAGCATGAACAATAGTGCCCCCTTTCTCCCAAAATTGATAGTTGTTGTGGCCTTCCTCCGAATTTCCCCTTGCTCCTATGAATTTTTGTCACCCGTGCACTATTTTTTGTCGCATGTGCACTATGAAAAATGGGATTAGGATACCCACCCACTATGATGAGCCTAGTTATTGGTCTTAACTTGGGTAGAATCCATAGTTTATTTGCTGAAGTTGACATGGACTTTGATAATTAAATGTTGGTATTTCTATAATGTTTCCCTCAAACCATAGACATTTGGTTTAATTCAATTTCTACCAGTTTTAATGACATTAGTTATTATGTGGACTATCTATATTAATTTTGCATGTGGCTGATGAATTTTCTTTAAGGTGGTTTTAGACATGCAACTATTATGCGTACTAATGTTTCCATGTAGACATACTTGAGGATACTAATTTGAGGAAAGCAATCGCCAGTTGGTCATTACTGAGGAGGCGTTCGAAGGTCAGCTAGAGAACAAAGGCGGAGATTCCCCATGTCAACTGCATGTAACCGCCTTATATTGGTATCGCACGATGTTAAGCAGCCATGGGTGTTACTACAGTAATTGAGTTTATGTTTGGACTTGCATATCTGACTGGATTCCCTTCATGTGTATTCACCCTCCATTCTTTTCTTTTCTTTCCCTAAATGGCGTCCTCCCAGTTAGTGGGAGTTGACTGCCCTATTTAGTGGGTAGAATAAATAAGGTTCCTTCTTCGGGAGTTCGAGAGTTCGAAGGTTACCAAGTTGCTGATTATTGATGTTGTATCTGATAGTTTACTAAGTATTTTCAGATATGAGCTACTCTTTTGTAATTGCATTTCTGAATGAATAAGATGAAGTTCTGAGTTGAGAATCTGATTTAACATTAGTTTTAGAGGATACTCATCCAAGAGGGGCCACTTGGTGAGTAATCCTTCTTTTATTTTAGTTAGATTAGTTATTATTTTATGTTTAGTACTTAGTTCAGAATCTGACACTGATTGTTCCTATAGACACAGTAGTTCCATGTTTTTTGTTCATATTTTCATTCCTGTCATGCGTTTTCAGCTTAGTTTAATTGTTGAGTGATTTTCAACATTTACTTTGTTCCATTCCATGAAATTTACTTTCATTATTGAATATTTCTTAGCTATAGAATGAAGATGACTACTTTAAAGTTCCTAGTGCACATACTGTGCTGACCCATTTCAAGTTCACGTCCCTAGGTTGACAATTTAAATGTACCTTCATGATGGTTAAAATGGCTATTCAGGTTAGATGTCCAATCTTTGAATCATGACTTTAAAGGCTTAGTTATTAAGATCATTATAGGAGGCCAACATTTTTGGCACCATTGTCAGGGATGGTGTCAAACTAGGGATTTCTTTGAAGCCATTGCTAGCTTTCTTTCTGCTATAGTATTTTTTGGAGTTTTCTCTTAGTGTTTAAAAGTTATGATCCACTATTATTTCACCAATTATTTGTGTGAGTTGATTGATGTTGAGTGATACCGCATGCATAGAAGAAGAAGAAGAGATGATTATGGGAGATTCTTCCTAATAATCCAGAACCATTTCAGCTAGTAGAGCTTCCAAATTTGCCTAGAAATGAAGAAGAAGAAGAGTCACATCCCTTTGCTGATACACTTCTTGACTTAACTAATTCTAAATTTTCCCTTGAAGATCAAAATCCAGTTAAAGAACCCTTTACTTTAGAACTTCATCAAGAAGGCATGGCTGATGAAAATGGACACAAGCCTAATAGGCAGAACCAACCAGCTTTTCCTTTTCCTATTGCTCAACAAAATGAAGTAGACAACCTCAAAAATATCCCTGCTTCACTACTTCATAAGTTCTATGGACTTGTCACAGAAGATCCTGATACATTCTTGTTTTAGTTTGATAGATTCTACAGAAGCTATGAACATACCGTTGATGCCCATAGGCTTAAGCTATTTCCTACCACTTTGAAAGAAGTTGCATTAAGATGGTTTATGAGCCTTGGTAGAGATACTGTGGAGAGTTGGGAGGACATGAAGACTAATTTCCTTGAGAAATACAAAGATTATTGTAGGGGAAGTGATATGAGAGGAAGAGACATTTTTCATAATATAACAAAAGGAAGATGAAAGCCTAGAGGATTTCATTTCAAGATTTTTGTTTTGTTTGCAGAAATATCCACACCATAAACTCAATGAAGACTCACAAAAGCTTATTTTCTTGATAGGACTAATAAAAGATACACTGATGCCTTGGACCTGATGGCAGGAGGAGATGTCACTCAAGTTCCTTGGGATGATATTAAGAACATATGCCAGAACTATTCTAGGGTAGCCTCAAAGAAAGGGAGAGCTTACCAATCCTCTATGGGAAAGTCATCGACCAATGGATTTTCAAGGATGAATATTAATCATTTGGTGGAAGATTTCAAGTAGAATATCATAAAAAATCTAGCTACTCAGTTGGATACACTTCATGCCAAGAAGAAACATGAGGAGGCAAAGGCAATGCTAATAGAATATTGCCCTCATTACAGACAAAAGAAGAAGGACCACAGATAAAATATGGTAGTTAAAATTGACATCAAGCATATTTCACCTGAGTTCAAACCAATTCAGACTAAGGAAGATCGAGTCTACTTTGTTGCACAGAAAAGGCCATGGGCTCTGAGACAAGGTATGCCACTAGATCCACTATCTTTTGTTGGGCCATATTTTAATTCCTATTCATCTGGTAACTAGTGGCAACCACCATGTCCATACAACTATGGAGGATAGCCAACATAGTCTTGGGATAACCCTCTAAATGCTCGGCCCAATTAATGACAACCACCTTTAGAGAACTGGCAACAAGCATCCCAATGGAGAGGTGGACAGTAGTGGACACATTAGACAACCAGTTACATGCAGCCACCTTCTCAACCCCAACAACTTGCTATCATGCCTCCCCCTACCAACCCTAGCCCAAATATGCCTAATCCCACTCAATTACCATATGATCCCACACCTAACCCAAATAATAAACCACAACAGCAGCCTGTATACTCTGCTCATCCAAATCAATTTCTTGCATATTTTGTGAGTTTAAGTGACCTACATTTGTGTTCAGGAACGACTTTTCCAACTCCTTAGACACCTATCATCATTGAGCTTCCTGTGGAAGAATAACGTTTGAATTTTTCCTTTTAGGCTGGTGCACCTACAAACCCTGAACCGATTCCAACCAAATAAATAGCACAAGAACCACCATTCCCCCAGAGATTGGAAGTTTCCAAATAAAAAGAAGACAAGAAGGATGCCACTTTTGAAATTCTAGACCAGTTGAAGCATATATGTGTCCAGATACCCCTATTCCAGGCCATAAAAGATGTCCCTATATATGGAAAATCAATCAAAGAAGCATGCCTCAAGAAGGCGGGTAGGAAAAAGAAAGACCCAACTATAGTTCATGTAGTGGGACAACTGGATGACATCATGCTTGAAAAATTAACTATCCCCAAGTACAACAATCCAGGTAGTCATGTGGTTGAAGTTATTATCAATGGGAAACAGATAAAGAATTCTTTGATTGACTTGGGTGCAACAATAAATGTAATGAATAAGGACATCCTGCAACAACTAAAAATTATGAGTATGTGATACACTCCTACTATCTTGCAGCTTGTTGATATTTCCACTGTTAAGCTTGATGGCATAGTAGAGGACCTTCCGGTGATTCTAGATTCTTGGGAGTATCCATCTGACTTCATGGTTCTTTCTCCTAAAGCTACACTAGGCGGGTATCCTATCATCATTGGAAGGCCATGGTTAGCAACAATAGATACTTATATTGGATGTTGATCAAGAGACATGACCATTTCTGATGGCAGGAGCACCAAAAATCTTGTTCTTTATCCTCCTGCTCAGCCATCTCATGTTGAGGATAATCCTGTATGACCGTATGTAGGTGAAGAGGTCGAGGAAGCTAACTCTGTGATGTAGCTTATTATGTTAGGTAGAATCCCATTCCTGCAACTTCAAGATGAATATGAAGTGTTATCTAATATAATTAAGAACCATTGTGAGATAGAGGAGGTTCCACCCTCTCATGCATCTACATCTTCTAATCCCGTGAAGACACTTATGTCTGCTCTACCTGATCTTTCTACAACCACTATTTTTGTAGATAGACTTCCTATAGTCATTCTTCTTGCAGTCACTCTTCCTACAGAGAAACTTACTACAACAATAGGTATGTTCCACACAATGCTGCCATATGAACTTAAGGCACCATGTATTAATGAAATAGCAATGATAGAGTTAACTGTGGTACACAAGTACAAGTTTTAGAGGGAAATTTTTTGAATATTAACAACAAATTGGGAGAAAAATAATAGTTGTAATTGACAAATTTGTTGAAGGCCCACCAAAATGCATTTGCATGGGATTACCATGATATGAAAGGCCTAGACTCCAAGATTTGCACCCATACAATATGTATCAAATATGATTGGAAGCCGATCAAGAAGCCACAAAGAAGAATCAACCCTACATTGAGGGAGATTGTCAAAACAAAGTTGCAAAAGTTGCTAGATGCAAGATTTATCTATCCTATCTCAAACAGCCAGTGGGTGTCCCCATTAGTGATTATGCCCAAGAAGGGAGGAAAATGGCGAGTTTGTATTGATTATAGGGAACTTAATGTTGCTACTAAGAAAGACCATTTTCTCTTTCCTTTTGTTGATCAAGTGTTGGACTCACTTGCAGGAAAGCAGTACTTCTCTTTCCTTGACGGATTCAGTGGCTACAATAAGATTCAAATTGCACCTAAGGACCAAGAGAAAATGACCTTCACATGTACATGGGAGACATATGCCTATTCATTATTTCCCTTTGGTATATGCAACACACCTGCAACCTTTCAGAGAGAAGTCATCAGCATAATTTCAAATATCTCTCTTGATTGCATAGAAATCTATATGGATGACTTTACCACCTATGGTGTTGATTTTGATGAAGCATTGGAGAATCTCAAGAAATTACTACAGAGATGTGAAGACCAAAATCTCTCTTTAACTAGTGAGAAGTGCTTCATGATGATGCAAGAAGGTGTAGTTCTTGGCCACCACATTTCCCACAAAGGAATTCAGGTAGATCCTGCAAAAATTGAGGTAATTACTAATTTTCCTACACCTACAAAACAAAAAGATGTTAGGAGTTTCCTGGGAAATTCAGGATATTACAGGCATTTCATCAAAGACTTTAGTAAAATAACAGCACCCTTATATACTCTCTTAACCAAAGATGTTGAATTTTAGTAGACAAAAGATTGTGCCACAATATTTTTTGACTTGAAGGCAACCTTGACTCATGCTCTTGTACTTAAGGGACCTAATTGGGGAATTACTTTTCACATCCACACTAATACATCAGATTATGCTATAGGATCATTCTTAGGACAAAAAGAAGGAGCCATTAAAAATTCCATTTATTTTGTCAACAAAAATTTACAAGGAGCTGAATTAAATTATACAGTAACATAAAAAAAAATGCTTGCAGTAATCTACACCCTGAAAAAATTCAGGCACTACATAATAGGCTACCAAATCTTTGTGCACACTAATCATGCAACCATCAGATATATCATGAGCAAACCCTTGATCTCAGGAAGGTTAGCCAAATGGTTATTGTTGTTGTAGGAGTTTGACATAACCATTATGGACAAACCAGGGAAGGCCAATGTTGTTGCAGATTTTCTTTCCAGATTGACCACATTAGAAGACAATCAAGTCATAGATGAATCCTTTCGTAATGAGCATCTATTTTCTATTATTGTGCACACACTCTGGTATGCTGACATAGCTAATTACCTTGTGGCAAGGAGAGTTCCTCCTCACTTCTCTCCAAAAGAGAGAAGAGTTCTCATTGAAAAGTCTTTCCCTTTTACATGGATTGTTGGATGCTTGTTTTATACTGGACTAGATCATGTTATGAGAAGATGTGTGAGGGAAGATGAGACATATGAAATTTTGGATGCATGCCATGATGAACCCTATGGAGGGAATTTTGCATCCAAAAGAGCAGCAATGAAGATTTTGAATACATGATACTATTGGCCTACACTCCACAAAGATGCAAGAATATTATAAGGAAATGTGATAGGTGCCAAAGAATGGGCAGGCCAACCAAATCAGATGAGATGACACTCTACCCCCAAGCAGTAGTCACTCTTTGATAAGCGAGGATTGGATTTTGTGGAACCCATTGATCCCCCATCAAATGGTAAGTCTTATATCTTGTTATGCACTGATTATGTAGCTAAATGGGTAGAATTCAAGGCCATGAAACATGCCAGAGATAAAAAAGTTGCAAAAATTTATTTATGAAGAAATTTTCACGTGATATGGAGTGCCAAGAGAAATAGTAACTAACCAAGGAGGTCAATTTACCTCAACACTTTTTATAGCACTAGTCAATGAATATAACGTAAGGCATAGGAAATCTACTCCTTATCACCATTAGGCCAATGGACAAGTTAAGGTGACCAACAGAGAAATTGAAGCCATCCTAACCAAAACAGTAGCTATTCATAGGAAGGATTGGGCAAATAGATTATCAGAAGCAGTTTGGGCCTACAGAACCACTTGGAAAACTACTATAGGCTTCACTCCATTTGAGCTACTATATGGGAAGACAGCTATGATGACTATTGAATTTGAGCACAAAACTCTTAGAACTGGGAGATGAATATCTATGAGGCACAAAAATAAAGAATCATGCAGCCGAGTGCTTTAGATGAGATGAGGAAGACAAATTTGCACCACATTGAAGTCATGTAGAATCAAAGAATCAAATGGTATGACATTTTCATCAAAGAGAAGAAATTTCAGCCAGGTGACTGGGTGTTGCTTTATGACTCATGATATCAGGAAAATGCAGGAAAATTGCAAACAAGGTGGCTAGGACCATATGAAGTTGTTGAGGTCTTTCCCAATGGAGTTGTTCAACTCACCACCATTGATCCTGTCAGATTCAAATTACTAGTCAATGATCATCCTCTATGATTGTATCACAAGACAACTTCCAAAGAAGAATTTCTGCAGCAATTCAACCAACCTGCAACACTTGAGCTTCCTGCAGCCAAAGGCAGTGGACCTAGTGTCCCTCCTTCTAGCTAATTAAGGTATGTACTTGTCATAATAAAGACTTCTACTTTTGTAGAAGTCCATTTCTTCACCCATCCACCCATCCGCCCATCTGTACCAACTTTCTCTTTCTTCCATCACTTCATTCCACCTCACATCATTCCACTTCATCATTATTGATTTCTCAATTTATTTCCTAAAAAGGCGAACAATAATTTCTCTACAATCTTTGCAGTGTATCCACAAATTCAGGTATGTGCACATTAATTGCTCTCTTAATTACCTTTTAAGTGCATTCATTTGATCGATGTACGATTAGTATGGACGTTCACATAATTTTCATGCCTCCTATCAAATCACTACTACCATCTCACATGTGTGGACACATCTCCAAATTTAGGGTGGGGGGGGAAGGAAAGATGTAGGTACATTGCCCACATGTCAATCCATGATTTTTCTGCGTCAGTAAATCTAGTTGAGCCGATTTAAAATTTGAAATGAGGGATGGCTCATATTTGTGATGTGACACTAAATTTCCATCACCATTCCTTTTCATCATAACTCCTTTTATTACCTCATCTTTTCCATTATTGACCTTGTCATAATCTTGAATTGCAAAAGGTAAAAAAATAGAGAAGGAAAATTCAATCGACATTGGTGCGGGATAATTTCAGCTAACAACTGTTGCAAAAAGGAATTACAGGAAAAAAAAAATTGTAGACTGGCAGTGATTACAAAAAATGGGAGGCTCACTAATTCGAAATGAGTCTTCGGCTCATGATACCTTATTGCAGGATGCATAGTGCCTGATTGAATTTAGAAACTGTGGCTGGTTGGACTACTTCCTAAAGTTTGGTTTCGATGAAGGAACTGCACTTGAGTTCACCGAGACATTTTCAAAGGGAAAATCCATAGTAAAAGGACTGGAAGTTGTGGCAACTGAGGAGAGAATTAAATAAGTTACAGGGTTACCTGCTGACGGTGAGCATTACCCTGTTTCTAGAGATGCCAGGTCAGTAAGGGCCATATTCATAATACATGGTGACCCTCCAATCGACATAGACAAGAAGGGTTCCAAAAGAACCTTTGTGCCCAAGCCATGGAAGTAGGCAGTCGTCTACATTATTGGGTACCTCACTTGTGAAGGTCGATTCTCAAATTTACATTCAGTGCATTTCAAACTTTTGAGTCACATGAGGCATGGAAGATGGATGAATTTTCTTAATTTCTAATACAACCTTCTCTCCATCATGGCGATTGAAACACAGAAAGGTAGGGATAACTCTATCTCACTCCATTGCCTCATTAAATTTTTGGTTGAAAAATCTTTGCATGATGTAGCACCCAAGATGACCTGGGAGGAATTTGCAAATGTTAATCAATTTAGACCTGAGCAACCATAATCTAGGGCTTTACCTTAGACATGCAAGTCTAGCAGGAGATTAAGCATGACTGAAGCCACCCCTAGTTCTTCAACCTCTAGTGCTAGTATGGATCTTCCTATAGCAAAAGGGGCCATAGAAATTAATTCCTCTGAAATAGGACACTCTGAAAAATAGATTTTTCATCGGACTTCGATGATGATTCCACTAGAAACCCTAGCAAGAACTGGGGCACAAAAGAAGAAATCAGAGGCAAGAAAATGAAAATCCAAAACACAGCCTATGGAAAGAGAGGTATCGAGCCCTAAGAAGAGAAAGGTTGACACTATTCATCCTAGAGCCAAAGGAAACTGTGAAAGCCCTCTCAAGAAATAAAAACCAGTGGTTGATATGCCTTCACAAAATAACCCTAAGCATGGAAGGACATCACACTAGAGCACAAATGCCCCAATGGGGTAGGAAAATGTTAGAGAAAAGAATGTATTCGAAGAGGCAACAAAAATGACCCTAGCAGATCTTGCTACCATTGTTGAGGAAGTTGAAATTCGAGAACATGAGGAAAATCTGGAGTTCCTGCAGCAAGACCAAGAGTTAGATCAGGAGTTCCTATAGCTACTAGGGTGATCCCACAAAGCTAGTTTACAATTTGTAAGAGGAACTGATTTTTTCTAAAATCACATATTTTTAAAAAATATAATGATTTAAGCCTTAAAAATTTCCATTTTAAGGATTCCAATTGAAGAGGGTTTGATCAAACCACCTTAGATCAAACCCCCTTGGATAGAACCTCGCTAGTATTAAACCATACCTATAAATGAGTCTCCTTTACACCTATCAGAATGCTGATAAAAAATCACTTTTGATTTACCTTCTGGGGGATCAAATGAATTCATTTAAAATTTATTTCAAATGATTATGGTATTCCTAAAAACAAGTTATCCAATGAATATAATTTTAATATGTTTTGGTTTTATTATGTATTTGTTTTCTTAGTTTTATTAAACATAGGTTTTTTATCGAAAATGAAGGTCTATGTTCTACACATGTGGAAAAATAGCAGATTATCAAAACCAAATTTTGAAAAATATGAGTGCACGAGATATTGAAGTCCTTGATCCAACAAAAAAAAATTAATTTAATTTTGATATATACAAAAAACGTTATGCATTATACGGTTGCACTATGTTTGAATTATATTTGGTTTGACTTTGAAACTTGATTAAAGGAAAAATATTCAATAAAAAACTATCTAACCAAGTGGAAGCACTAGATATCAGAGTTAAAAATCTAGATTCGAAAGAATTAGAATTTTATCCTTTATTGAAAAAAAGTTATGTGTTATATGGTGTGTGTCACTTTTTTAAAATGTTGTTTTCTAAAAAAAACTATTTTTTGTGGGAGATGGAAAAAGAAGTGCAATTTGATTCCAAAAATTTTGGAAAAAATATTTTTAGAATCTACAGACAAAATTTCACAAGACTCTAGTTTGCATCATCTTCAAATTTCTCATGGTTTAGCCGCTATAGGTTCCCGAATGTGAACATTTAGTTAAAAATAATAATTTTAGTGTCCAGTTTGGCCAAAAATTGTAAACCACTATTGTGGGATCACCCACTACAGGAACAAGAAGAAGAGGCCATGCAGCAAGAAGTGGGAGAAAAAATTGTACCTCCCCAGCCTATGCTAGTAAGACAACCTAAATCTATGCAAATAGTGCTATATGAGGTGCAACCATCAACAAAAACCCTGATAGGAATTCATAATCCTCTTGATTTTTTAGTGGATACAACAATTTTAAATTTATGGAAAGAGATACAAAGGTGAGAGGAAGAATGGAAAAAGGAAAAGTGAAGATTGCAAAAGGAAATTCAAGAGAGGGATGAAATTATTGAAGAAAAGAATGAGGAGATTGCCTCTCTAAAAGATAGGGTGGGCAGCATTGCAACCCTAGTGCCATAGATTTTAGAATGTAGAACACCTCCAAGAGTTTATGCTATGTACTTAAAGGAAAAATATCTCTCTTTTCATCTATCAAAATGCATCTCAGGTTTGAATCCCTCAATTGAGACCCCCTCTGATTTTTTCAATGCTTATAGGATTGCCTCCCCTAAAATGAAGAATTTGTTATGTGAGTTTTATTTACATAATTTTGTTGTAACTCAAGACCAAGACTGGAATCCATTGTTGTATGTTGGATATATCCAACTAAGAGCCTTCATGTCTTGGGTACGAAATGAGATTAGTTGGGGAGAGCAATACAATGCTTATAGGAAGATGGAATCCAATATCCCTTTGGCCATTAGAGTAGAATCAAGAAACCCCAAGGATATTTACAGAGATTGGAATAAAATGCTTTTAAGGCCTAGTTATGGTAACATAATTATACCTTGGATTGAGGCAATTTATAGTGAATATGAGGTAAAGATATCAACAAAAGAGGACACCATGAAAGGATATCTATCACAGAGATGGAACACTTTGACTGGTGAGTTGAAACAGGTTGAACCTCATTCCATCCAGAACTATCATGCAGAAATAAAGAGGATTGAAAGGTACATTCAGCTTGGGAGATCAAAGGGCCGAGAGTGGCTTTTTTTTACTTTTCAGCCACCTATCCTCTTGTGGCCTATTCCAAATTTCAGATTCTACCATTATGACATTGTTGAAGAAAGGAAAAGATGGAAAAGACTTGATAGAATGGGTGGATTCTACTGGGACCCTGACTCGCACTTAGCAAACACATATATTGGACAACTATCAGTTAGAAATTTTAGAGCTTTCACCAAGTAAAAAAATAGCTCTTCCTCTATTGGAGGACCAACAAAACATTAAGTTGGGGGCAGTGATGAGCCTAGTTTTTGGTCTTAACCTGCGTAGAATCCATAGTTTATTTGCTGAAGTTGACATGGACTTTGATAATTAAATGTTGGTATTTCTATAATGTTTCCCTCAAACCATAGACATTGGGTTTAATTCCATTTCTACCAGTTTTAATGACATTAGCTATTATGTGGATTATCTATATTAATTTTGCATGTGGTTGATGAATGCTCTTTAAGGTGGTTTTATACTTGCAATTATTATGTGTACTAATGTTTCCATACAAACATACTTGAGGATACTAATTTGAGGAATGTAGTTGCTAGCTGGTCATTAATGAGGAGGTGTTTGAAGGTCAACTAAAGAATGATGATGGAGATTCCCCATGTCATCCATATGTAACTGAGTTATATTGGTCTCACACGATGTTGAGAACCCATGGGCGTTACTACAGTAATTGTGTATGTGTTTGGACTTGCATATCTGAATGGATTCCCTGCATGTGTAGCCACCCTCCATTCTTTTCTTTACTTTCCCTAAATGGTGTCCTCCCAGTTAGTGGGAGTTGACTGCCCTGTTTAGTGGGTAGGATAAATAAGGTTCAGACTCTCCTTGTTTGTGAGTTCAAGAGTTCAAAGGTTGCCAAGTTGCTGATTATTGATGTTGTATCTGATAATTTACTAAGTATCTCTAGACATGCTACTCTTTTATAATTGTATTTTTGAATGAATAATATGAAGTTCTAAGTTGAGCATTTGAGTTTACATTATTTATAGAGGATACTCATCCAAGGGGGCCCACTTGGTGAGTAATTTGTCCTTTAGTTTAGTTAAATTAGTTATTAGTTCATGTTTAGTACTCAGTTCAGAATCTGGCACTGACTTTTCCTGCAATCAAAGCAAATAGAGTAGTTCCCTATTTTTTGTTCAAATTTTTATTTATGTCATGCATGTTCATCTTAGTTTAATTGTTGAGTGATGTTCAACATTTACTTTGTTCCATTCCATGCAACTTACTTTCAGTATTGAATATGTCTTAGTTGTAGAATGAAGATTACTACTCTGAAGTTCCTAGTGCACATACTATGCTGACCCATTTCAAGTTCACGTCCCTAGGTTGAAAATTTAAATGTGCCTTCATGATGGTTAAAATGGCTATTCAGGTTAGATGTCCAATATTTGAATCACAGCTGTAAATAATTAGTTATTAAGATCATTTTAGGAGGCCGACACGCTGGAACAATGGTCACTGAAAGTGGTCATGTGTGAATGTGGGCCAAAGAGATCACCACATGAATGTGTTGACCTAAAAGGCATGTAGGTAGAAAAAAAGTGGAATGGCCGCATGAATGGTGTTGTGCAGATCAAGTAGAATGAGCAAGTCCATGGATGGTAAATTGTAGGTGATTGACTAATCGCTCATCTGCAAACTATAGAGTTGAATGGAAGAAAACATGTGACCTCTAAGTTCTTTGAATTCTCCAAATCATGGCCTCCTTGTATCACTTTCCAAAGGTCCTACAAATTAATTAATAAACATAGGCACTTCAGGTGATAAACAAATTGCAATTGATCAAGTTAACCTTTTAGCCTACTAGAATCCTGGTTTGCTCTGATACCATATGAAATATTGCAAATATTAGTGATTACAAACAAGCACAATGAAATAATATTGAATAATAGTCGACCGAGTAAATTAGGCAAACCAATATTTTATTTTTGACAAGGTTGGCTATGCACCTCAACCATGAAATTTAAATTAGGTTAGAACTATGAATTCTTGTGGTGGAAAGGAATGAAAATGGACCAAACCACACCTCAACTCGAGTTACTTAAAATCATACATACATGCCATACCATGCTTCTACAAACACTGAAGCACATCTACAATTGGTGTAAACACCCAGGTTTGATTGAACCAGTGTGAACACCATTAAAAAAAATTTAAGTGCATGCTTCCTTTGATCCAAGGATGACTCACAGACAACAAACATCACTTGAACACAATTTGGAATATTCCATAAACACCCTAAAATCCAACAAACTCCTTCACAACAAATTTCACCTAAAGAAAATACTCATCCTGTACACCTACTTAATTTTCCACACACTATAACAAATGAATCCAACCTTGTAAAGCACTAGAATATACAACTCTAATGGAAGATAGATATCATAAATATAAGAAAACTCTCAAATTTGCAAGACCAAAAACCAAACTGCAAAGAAATGAGGAGAAAAATAATTTCTCCCAAACATCACTGCAAAACACCATTCACACACTGGTGAACATAAATTTCTCTGCACAGTGATCCAGAACCTAAAACTCTAGATCTAACACCTCTAAACACCTCTGATCAACATATTTAAACTGCACAAGCGGGTCTTCAACATAGAATAAATGTGGAGAAAAACTAGAACACTACTCTATCACATAGAAAACTTCTCCAACACACTGTTTCTTCTTTTATTTAAATTTTATCGAAGGCACTTGGAAATCAAGCACCACAAACACATTATCATCACTTGCAACAATTCCTCATTGCAACCAAACCAGCTACAACATAGCATCTCATCCATACACATGCTTATCAAGGAAACACTACAGGTTGACACCAATGATACTACTAATGACATGAATATAATGCAACTAATAAAATCATCACCAAGGTTGACATCAATGCAACAAAAACATATATTTGTTGACATCAATGACAACACAAACTGCACATACTTACAAAAATCTCTCCCTTTATCATTTATGGAAACACAAAAACCATCAACAAAAAACATAACACACACTACTCCATACCAACACTTTCACTTATTAAATCTCTCCCCCTTTTATCTTACTCTATCATTTTTCACTTTACTCTCTCCCCCTTTGAAATCAATGGAAAAGTCTTCCATGCTTGTGTCTCTCCTCTTTGACATCAATCATACATACATATGTTTTTCAACTTCTTGTTCCTTTACTAATTTTTCTTTCCTTTACACCTTATATGCACACTCCCCCTTAGGAGTACACACCATACTACACCAACCAACAACTACTACTCATATCCTTTGAAACAACTGACAAAGCAAAAATACCTGTATACAACACAATGACAACACTTACTCCCCCTGATTGTAATAAACAAAAATGCTACTACCTACTCTTTGTGAGAGGTAGCCACCAACATTATTCCAAAATAAGGAATGAATCTTGAGATCCACTGGAATGATGCATATCCTTATGCATATAGTTAAAAGGAGGGGCAATAACCCCCAACTTCTCCTAGTGATACTAAAAAGTATTTTGTGAAGATATATGCAACTTGATCCTTAGTAGGCACATACTCCAACTTCACCTCATTCTCTACAACCTTCTCTCTCAAAAAGTGATACCAGATTGAAATATGCTTTTTCCTTGAATGCATTTCTAGATTCTTTAAAATAAATTAATAGCACTTGTATTATCACAAAGGATAAAAATAGGTTCTTCATATACCATTTTGATATCCTTCATAGTTTGATTAATCCACAAAAGTTGTGTGCAACATGATTTTGCAACAATATATTTTTCCTCTATAGTAGATAATGACATTGAATCCTACTTCTTACTTAGCCATGACACCAACCTGCCTCCAAGAAAGAATGCACCACAACTTGTAATTTTTCTATCATCCACACAACCTACCCAATCTACATCTATATAAGCACTCAAATAAAAATTAGTATCCTTTGGATACCACAAGCCATGTTCTAGAGTTCCCTTAAAGTATATGAATATTCTCTTTATTGTTGCAACATGTGACTCCTTAGGATCTTCTTAAAATCTAGCCACAAGAAAAACAACATGCATGATATGCAATCTAGTAGAAGTTATATATAGTGTAATCCTCCAATCATTGATATGTACTTTCTATAATCAGAATCAAGAGATTCATCATTCTTAATCAGCTTGCAACTAGTAACCATAGGAGTACATGTCAGTTTAGATTTGTGAGAACCCCAAAAACACAAAGACTAAAATTCCAAGCACAAAACTGATTTCCCTATTAGATGAATAAGATGTACATAGTATAGGAGAGTGTTTGATCACCCAATCTCCATGAATTGAGGATAGGAATCCTCAATCAAGTAGTGGTGGTGATTTTTCGAGCACAAAATTAGCATGAGGTGTCAAAAGTGCTTTGCCACCTCTAAAACTTCTAACTAATGTTGACATCTTGCATGTCCAAGTGTCATGTACACCTAATTAGGCTTATAAGCACATGTGTAAACTAATTATTACACTAACACCCCCCTTTAACCATAACTTAGGTGGGCACAAAAACTATGGAAATTTGAGTCTCATCAACAAGGCCTGATAAGGTAGTCATTTACAATGTAGTCTCTTGCAAATGATGGAGAAAGATAGAAAACCCAATGCGAAAAAAACTATCCTCCAAAAAAAGAGTGTTTCATATTTTCCTCCTTTTGTGATTTTTTTGCTCATTGTATCTCTTTATTGTAAACTACATTTGGCTTCTTTTGACTCGATGCTTAGTTGTGATTTTCAACCTTTTAGAAAATTGATACAAATTTGGAGTGGTTTTTTAATCACAACTCTCTCTAATATACCCCCTTTTTAATACTTTTTATTTTCCCCCCCTTTTCGGAACTTTATTTTAGTGGACGTAATTCATAAAATAATGAAGGTGAAAGATGGCACTTTGTATTTAGTGAAAAATCACCAACATTTGAAAAAAAATGAAAAAATAAGTACTTCAAAACAACATTTTTAAGTTTTCACTTTTTGCAATTTAACACTAATAAAATTTTACATTTACAACTTGACTATAAAAATAAAATGTTAAAAGAAGTTAGAGAGAGGAAAATAGAGAAAAATTAAGCACTAGGAGGAAAAAACTAGGGGTTAAAACCCCATGTAACCAAGAAAAGCACGCCCCCTCCCGAAATTTAGCTTCATGGTTGTCAAGGTATGAAAGGAAATCTACCTTCAAATCACACCTCCTCACCAGAAAATCGTGGTCTCTAATGGACCGGTCTGGGAAGAATGTCGCACCCCAAGAATAGAGGCATCCATCCCCAGATGTTATATTTTTTCAGCAAAAAACATGCCTCCCTCTTTTCAATCATTCCTCCAATACAATAATTTGTAGCAGATAAATCTAACTTGCAACAAAGATATCAAATATCTCATATTAGAGATATCATAGCATACACCAATATAACAAATTACAGCCTACAAATGAAGAAAAACGAGTTTGAGCAGAAACTGAAGGGAATCGACCTACAAATTGAAGCAGCCTCTTGATTCATGTGTATGGGTTTGATCTATGTCACACACGCCTCCTCCAAATTATCTCTGGATGTAGGTGATGTGGCCTTTGGTCTGCAAACCGGGTAACTTCTCTGCAAATCATGTCACGGGTCTCCAAAAAGATGTCTGTCACAGATATGAAAATATTTGAATCATAGTTTTCTCGCACAGATCTTCAAATGCCTCTTGGAGATTTCAATCACCCCTATTTCTAATTGTATGTGAGCTCCTTGCAGAAAATTGCACGCATTCTCAGAATAGAGATTAGTTCAACCAACATGGTGATTGATTCGTCTTGTAGATTGATGGAAGTCATTCACAACAATTTTGAGCACCGATCACATATTTGCATCCATTCAAATGGAGGAAATTTTCATGTCGTCACCCAATTTTTGTTCAATGCATTTTCCTATGGCCTAAAAATTTCTTTGCAAGGCTCTGATACCATATGAGAACCCCAAAATCACAAAGACTAATTTAATTCTAAGTATAAAACAAGAATTGCAGAAAACCGATCTCCCTATTAGATGAATAAAATGTACATAATATAGGAGAGTGTTTGAGCACCCAATATCCATGAATTAAGGATAGGACTCCTCAATCAAGTAGTGGTGGTGATTTTTCTCACACAAAAGTAGCATGAGATGTCAAAAGTGGTTTTCCACCTCCAAAACTTCTAACTAATGTTGACATCTTGCATGTCCAAGTGTCATGTACACCTAATTAGGCTTATTAACACATGTGTAAGCTAATTATTACACTAAAAAGACTCTTCCATTCCAAAATTCTTCAACATTTTTGACATACTTTGATTATGAAATGAATATCCCTTTCTCTATTTGATTGATTTGTAGTTCAAAGAATAAATTCATCTCCCCAAACATAAACATCTCAAACTCTTTTTGCATCTCTTCTATAAATCCCTTGCACATTGAGCTTTGCTACCTCCAAAAATAATGTCATCAATATACACAACCACAATCAAAATTTTACCTTTTCCAACCTTAAAGTAGAGATTACTATCTGTAGTGCCTTTATTGAATACTTGCTGCAATAAGTACTTATCCAATCTTACATACCAAGCTCTAGGAGATTTCTTGATTCTATATAATTCCTTATTTAATCTACAGACCATATTAGGTTTATCTAATAACTAAAATCCTTCAGGTTGTTCAATATAAACTTCTTCTTCCAACTCACCATTCAAGAATGGAGACTTCACATCCATCTTATAAACTTTGAAATCCTTATACACTAAAAAAGCTAAATCCATCCTAATAGCTTCCATTCTTTCCACTACAGTAAATGTCTCCTCAAAATCTATTCCTTCCACTTTTGAGTAACCTTTGCACACAAGCCTTTCCTTATTCCTAAAAACTTCTCCATTCTCATTTAGTTTATTTTGGAACACCCACTTAGTTCCAATCACATTCTTATTTGTTGGTCTTGGTACAAGTTCTCAAGTTTGATTCTTCTCAATCTACATTATTTCTTCCATATCCTTGATCTAATACTCATCGTTGCATGCTTCAATCACTATTTTAGGTTCAACTTCTAAAAGTAAACATAAGTTCATATTTTTTCTATCATGACAGCATGTCTTCTTGTCAATACACCTCTTCTTTTGTCACTAATGATTTGATCTTCAAAATGATTATTCTGCACATACTTAGGGGAATTAGGGATCTCTTTCAGAGCTTCTTCCTCTTCAACCTATA
Source organism: Sequoiadendron giganteum (assembly GCA_007115665.2). NCBI lineage: Eukaryota > Viridiplantae > Streptophyta > Pinopsida > Cupressales > Cupressaceae > Sequoiadendron > Sequoiadendron giganteum. The sequence goes on from CM021108.1 coordinate 632,141,884, forward strand.
CTTCAATTTCCTTATCTTCATCCTTCTCTTATCATCTACAAAAAGACTCATCTGATACATATTTGTCTATCCCCATTGAACTTTTATGTAATTCTTCATCCATCTTGACACTTTCACTTTCAATAATCCTTTTCAGCCTCTTGTTGTAGCATTGGTAAGCTTTGATTTTTGTATAATATCTAAGGAATATTCCTTCATCATATCTTGCATCAAACTTTCCTAAGATTTCTCATCACTCTTGATATATAATTTTCTTCCAAACACTCTGAAATATTTCATAATATGGGTTCTTCCATACCACAACTCATAGGGAGTCTTTGAACTATTTTATCTTGCTTGTACTTAGTTTTGGTAGATTTTCTTCTTTCATCATTATTCTTGCAACTTCCTGAATAGTCCTATTCTTCCTTTCAGCCACTCTGTTCTTCTTACGAGTCCTAGGGGCTAACAGATACCTCTTTATTCCTTGATCTTCACAAAAAAGTGTTAAAATCATTGGAGGTGAACTCTCCACCTCTTTCATATCTCAGACATTTTATTTTCATATCCATTTCACTCAACCATAGTTTTGAAAGCCTTAAACTTATCTAGAGATTCTAATTTTTCTTTAAGAAAAGTAACCAAATTCATTCTATAATAGTCATCAATCAATAGCATGAAATACCTATCACCTTAAGAACTTCTTATTCTTGTATGTCCACAAAGGTCTATATGAACCAACTCCAAAGGACCGGTAGATAATTTTTCTTTGACTTTGAAACTTCTTTTGTCTTGCTTCCCAAATTGACATTCCTTACAAACATCATTGATAGGTTTTGTAATATTTGGTAGATCTCTCATAACTTTTGTTGAACTTATCCTCACTAGGATATCAAAATTGATGTGAGACATTATTTTATGTCATAGCCAACTTTCATTAATTTGAGTCATAAAACACATACCATTAGCACCTTTAAGTTGATCAACATTACCATATGTCCTTCTTCCTATAGAAACTACAGTTCCAGAGTCTTTTCCAAACTCACAACCATCATCCTGAAACACAAGGTTATATCTTTTACTACACATCTATCCTGCACTTAGAAAGCTATGTTGTAGACCCTTAGCATAAAGAACACCATTTGTATTAAATGATTTCCATCAAAACTAATTGAAACTTTTCCACATATCTTAGTAGATGTATCATCACCAAAATTAACATGTCCTTCAAATTTTTGAAGTTTGATAAACTTACTCTTATCACCATTCATGTGATTTGATTATCCACTATCAATGATTCAGTTATTCTTTTCTTCCCTAGCATGACTGATCAGTCACCATTTCTCTTGTTTTCAAAGTACTTTCCTCCATACATCTCTCGAAGTTAGCAGAATTAGTTCGATCATTTAAAGCCATGAACAAGAATTCATTATCCGAGCATCACTAGGGTAATCAGATTCACCATCAAATATACTAGCATCTTCTTTAACATAATAGATTTTCTTAAATGGTTTTCCTTTTTTCTCCTTATATTTACGTTTTGAAGCTTTGATAGGACATCTTGAAGTATAATGACTAATATTTTCACAATTTAAACATTTGAAAGGTAACTTACCTTTGTATTTTTTAGTACCCTTTCTCAATCTTCTCACTAAATTTTCTTCTACATCATCACTATCATTCGATTTTGATTCCCCATTCTTTTCATTTTTTTCCAACTTTAAAAATAGTCTCTTTTCTTAAATTGTTTGGACCAAATTCTCTCAATTCAAAAGTAGTTAAAGTACCAAGAAACTAATCTCTAGAATAATTATATAGATTTTGAAATTCCTCCATAGGAGAAACTTTATGACTATGATTTAAGTAGAGTTTTCAGTACCTTATTTACCACCTCATCTTCATCAAGTTTTCCACCAAGACCTCTAATGGAATTGAAAAATTCATCCATTTTCTACATGTAGCTTGTAATATCTTCTTTCTCTAACATCCATAAGGTTTCAAATTTGATCTTTAGGTTCTACATCTTAGCTTTCTTGACTTTTTCATCTCCTTCATAAACACTTTCCAGCTTCTTCTAGATATCACTAGCATATTTAAGGTTCATAACATTAACAAGTTTAGAATTAGAAATATTGCTCAAAAGAGCATACCTTACTTTATCATTGTTCTCATATGCTTTCATTTCATCAACAGTGCTTGGGCCATTTGCAAGCATAGTATATCTAGATTTAAAAACCTTTCAAACTCCAAACCCTATTAAAACAAGGAAGCCTTTCATCCTAGTCTTCAAAAACTCATAATCAGATCCATTAAATAGAGGAGCCTCCTTCTTTTGCACCATCCCAGATCTACCTCAAGCAGTTAAGATTTCTTCCAAGGAAACTTTCTTTGATACTAATTGTTGAATGCACAAGACAACTAAGAGCGAGCATGAATCAGTTGTAAATTAAAACATAAAACTCTTATCAACATTCAGATCCACATTAATCTTATTATTCTCTAATTCTATTAGAAATATTTAAATTGTAAGAAAATAATAGAAACTAAAACACAACAATGTACCATACACAAAAAATTCCAGATTTACGTGGAAAACTTAAGAAGAAAAAAATCATAGTGAGGATTAGATCACAATATAAAGTAATCACAACACCAAATACAATAGGATCATTTCCGAAGGGCTAGCTATCTAGAAGAAAAGAAGGGCTCGGTGCTAAATTATAGAAAAGAAGAAAGAAGAATGTTACAATGAGAAATCCATCTCTAAGCAATAGAAAGATCCACCACATCATCACCAACACATTTGTAGCTTCTATTAAGAATTTAGGTTCACCTTCTACTCACTTCTTCTAGTAGTCTAACACATTAAAGCTCACACTGCACTTCATACTTTCGCACTTCAAAAATATTCTCTTTGCATCACACTAATCATCACTAAATTCTCCATCAACTCAACACTTATGTATACCATCCTCAACCTTGAAAATGATTGAAAAGGTTAGTTATGCACCTCAACTATGCAAATTTAAATTAGGTTGGAACTAAGCATTCTTGCAGTGGAAAGGAATGAAGGTGGCCACACCACACCTCAACTCGGACTTAAAAACATACATACATGTCATACCCTACTTCCACAAACAGTGAAGCATATCCACAACTAGTGTAAACACCCAAGGTCAATCGAACCTATGTAAACATTATTAAAAAATTAAGTACATGCTTCCTTTGATCCAGAGATGAACCACTTGAACATAACTTGGAATATTCCATAGAAACCCTAAAATCCAATAAAATCCTTCACAAAAACTTTCAGCTAAAGAACATACTCATCTTGTACACACAATTAATTTTCCACACATTGTAACATATGAATCCAACCTTGCTGAGCACTAGACATAAACAACTTAGAGTGAAGATTGATATGAGCAATGTAAGAAAACTCTCAGATCCATGAGACCAAAAACCAAATTGCATAGAAATGTGGAGAAAACCATTTCTCTCGTACATCATTGCAAAACATAGTTCACACATTGGTGAACACAAATTTCTCTACACAGTGATTCAAAACCTAAAACTCTAGATGTAACACCTTTGATCAACATATTTGAGCTGCACAAGTAGATATTCAACATAGAATAAATGTGGAGCAAAACAAAAACACTACTTTGTCACACAGAACACTTCTCCAACATACTATTTATTCTTTTATTGATTTTTTCTCAGAAGCACTTGGAAACCAAGCACCACAAATACATTCTCATCACAACCAAACTAACTACAACATATCATCTCAACCATACATATTCTTATCAATGCAACACTAGAGGATGACACTAGTGATACTACTAATGACAATATAATGCAACTAATAAAATCATCACCAAGGTTGACAGCAATTCAAGAATAAAATAGATCTTTTGATATCAATGACAACACAAATTATATGTATTTGTAACAAAGTGGATGATTCTCATTTTTTGTAATATTTCAAGTCTTGTATGATATGGGGGTCTCAATATACTATAAAATAATAATGTTCCTTGTCCTCAATTTCCATGTCACCTTGTTGTTGCAAATAACTTCCATCTTGTATGCTATAAGAGTAGGAGAATCCTCATGCTAGGATAATTTTGAGTTGATTCTAGCTAGCTTCTTTAATTTTTCCTTATCAAACAATTTCTCTTCTAAAAAAATATCATCCACCTTCAAGAACCCTTCTTTTAAATCCTCAGCTATGGTAGGACCTTTTTTATTAGCTTTCATCATTTGACACTTGAAATCATAAAAAAGCTTATTGAAGTCATTATTGAGGTGACTACACTCCTTCAACAACTTATTCTACTCCAAAATATTCTATTTCATCACAGTAAGCTTCAACTCAATTCTCTTTTTTCACATCACAACTCTAGGATCATCCTTATATAGAATGATATTTTCTTAAGAAGATTTCTCCATGCCTAGTGCAATAATTTTAGCAAGTTCATTATCAATTTATGTCCAAGATTTCTCCTCCTATTTACAATTCACTACTTCTTATTTGATAAAATTCCTTAATAAAATGAATTCAACATATCGATATTTTAATTTTTCAATTAGAGAAGGGCCCTTTTCCTTCACATTGAGTACCCATCCTTGAGAAACCCTCCCATAATGAGTATCTCTGTGTATCTTACTCATCATCACCTATCCAACTATGGAATTGGGATCAAAAGAAGGGCTTTCCTAGCTAAGGGGTTAAGGAGAGGAATATTTTAATAATCTAAGGAAATTAGAGATAAGTTCCACTGCCTTCTTGAACTCATATTTATCCTTCTTGTATTTCTCTATTCTCTCACCTGGAGGTTATTACCTTAAAATTATGAACATCCTCATCCCTAGTAGGTGGGCCTAGATCCACCTTAGTTGCATTATAGTCAGCTAAAGTAGCCTAACTGGGATCTTTTTGCATAAAAGGCTACACAATCTCCATGATCAAATTCTTGGTGTTCTCATCTTCCATTAGCCTCAAAGTATTCTTTAGCTTCTTTTCCTTGGGATTCTTCTAAAAAAAATTCCCAACAATGTTGCCATCCGAAAAATCAAGTGGTACTATTTTTTTTTTTCTAGATAGGGTACTATCAAGCCAAGAAGGCACTAAAGTGGAGAATCAAATAATTCTCGTAAAAGGAGGATTCCCAAATATACTTCATGAACTAGAAGGGAAAGAGGTATGAGATTTATCACTCTATTTTCCCCTCAGTCATGTCACGAGACTGGCTTGTTTGCTCCATCTAAACACCAACATCTTCTCTTTCACTTTCTTGTTCCTATTCAATTCCATTTCCTCCCTCACCTTCATTTTCCTTTTCCCCCTATTCCTCAACCTCTACATCAACATGAGGACCCTCTCCACATGTTTTTTTTGGGCCTTTATTCCTATCAAGTAGGTATTCCCCACTTCCACCACCACTCAATAATGATGTACTCGATGGTGGTAGACGAGCTAATATAGTGAGGTTTACACCAGCTTGACTTGCACTAGCCTATCCTTTGGTTCCTCTTTTTTCTCTAGGCAGAGCCTTAGTAGTCTCACATTTTTTCTTGGCAAGATATTTTTGTCTCCTTCTCAACATCATGGAAGTCTTGGTTTGTAAATCCTCAAGCTCTTTGCTAGTCCAATAAACTGACATAAAGGGTTGTGTTTGAAATTTATTCACATAGATAGGTTCAACTAAGTTAGACCTTTCATCATCGATTCCTCTAATATCCCATCCCAATTTAAAATTGAAAATATGCCCCAAGGATAACCTCATCCAACTTCTATTCCTTACTTCAAAATTGTCAACATAATCAGCCCAAAAGTATTCCAAATGTGGTGCATGGTAGAAACCAAGACTCAAATGAAGGTTATTCCTTACAAAGTTCTGGTTGCGAAATGGGAACCTTCTTTCATAGGTAGAAAAAGTATACATTAAACAATATCCTTTTCCAAGTTGATGGAATTTGGCTAGGACTTACATTGATAGTATCCTAAGCTGATAACAAAAGGAATACTAATCTTCTTCATTTTTGCATACCTCTTGTTAACCTCTAAAATTTTTTGGTGGTTCAATCAAGATGAACTTATCTTCTACATACCTAGGAATATTATGAGGGAATCCATCAAACCCTCCCACCCTTAGGTATGTAAATTCCAAGAATTGTATGAAAATATTTCCATTATTTGTAATTAATTGAAAAGCCTTTGGGGAAACCCTCTAGTGCAAGTCACCCTATAGCTCCTTGACCAACCACATAGTAAACACTTCATTCACTCTTCAAAAAAAATTGTAACTCTTCTCAAGCTACAATCCTAGATAATAATCATAAATTTGAATCTGTTTCTCAAACTCCTCTGTAGGTTTTAATCCAATCCAGGGCCTTTTACATACTATGGCATAAAAAATATAGGACGATGTATAGAAAAATCTATTGTTAGAAAATTCCTTATCATATCGTGCAATTGGTCACTGATTAGGGTGGCCCAATACAAGTAATGTGTGCCAACATAGATAATTTGGACAAAAAATACATCCATTCCTCAAATTTGTGTGTATTCATACTTCCCCCTACCTTGTGTAACAAGACAATAATATTTGAGATTTCCTCTTGGAAGTGGGATTTATGTAGATTCTTTGATAATTGAGAGTTTCCTTTCCTAGGGGTTGGAAACCATTCTTTTGCAATGACGTTCCTATAATAACCCTTCTTCTAAGAAAATTGGCATTCTAACAATGTGAATTCAAATTGGGCATACACCTCTCTTTTTGGTAACCTGAAGCATCTACTAATGGTAGCCCTATCTAAGTTTATCGATAAATCATTGTCTTGAGTACAAATTTCCCTAGTCTTGGGGTTGTAGCGTGCTATGCATTCTAAAACAAGGTATGTGCATTGTACAACCACTAGGAAAGTGGGCCTTGCTTCCAAAAATCTGCTTTCCACCAGTATTTGAGTGATGGGAGCCATTTCTAGTTTATGAATTCTTTCCTAAAACTCCCGCATATTAATGTGTCCCATCTTGGTATCCCCTATTTTGGGTAGCAAACTGTTGAGACTGGCCAAGTGCTCATATTTGAGGTACTTGTATCCCATTTTCCTTAGACTTTGGTTTTAATTCAATATAAAATTTAATAGCGTTTCTTTTATCATAGAGATATCGACCCCTTATAATCAGATTAGGATTTAGGATGGTCACTTAACTGATAACATGGCACCAATATTAGCCAAATTCCCCTATGAATGTTGGTCATACCCCACTTTTCTCTGTTGTGCTAACCTTAATTTTCCACGGCAAGGAGAGCACTTATGCCACAAAAAGAACCTTAATCCATATATACTTAAATATTTATTTCATATAATTAGGCTCTGATAGCATTAACTCTCTAGCATGTAGGCCACTTGGCACAAATTTTGGACTCCATTATGTACTAGATAGGTTTGGGTTTTTAAAACACTTTCATAACTAAGTCAGATTCTGGTAGAGTTTCTAAACCTTGGCAATTTCCCACTCTAGGTGTTATTCCCTCTATTGCATGTTTTTCATCCATCAATTGAGATCTAGTGATAGTTGTGGAATTTCTTTGACTTCCTCTTTAGTTGTGAAAACTTCCTTCGGCCTCAACTAGAGTTGTCAAAATAATGTACTGTTTCGCCTGTGCCTTTTCTTTGAACATTTCCAGCTTATAAAAAAATTATTTCATAGGAACGAGTTGGTTTTGAGAAACCAAGTGGTTCTCGAAATGGGACCGTTAACTTCCATAAGGTCTACTGTAGAGACTTAACTAGACTAACTTGTGACCAAAATTCTCAATCATAGGTTGGGTAGGGAATACTATACGTTATGAAAACCTTATCAAGAATTGATGGATTTTTAAAACTATGTTGATACTTGACCAAGAATAAATAAAAGGGTCAAATAAGTATGAAGAATAAGAAATGTTTAGTGGGGCAAGACTAAGGAAGCTCTCGATTCAAAAGCTTTACTAATGCTCTGAAGGCTAAAAATCAACACAAGTGAATTTTAGTATTTATAACTAAAAATCAATTTTAGTCAAACATACGATCTAGTAAGATTCATTCTAGATAAGTTAAATATGTCCATAAATTTTCCAACTAAAATTGTTGCCTAAATGCATATGTAGCACCAATTTGAGGCCGGTTTACTAAAAAAAAATAATAATAAATAATGTTTCAACAACTCCTACTCATATAAATAACATTTAAAAAAAAAAGTAAAAGATACCCTTTTATAGATCCATAAGTGTAGTTTTCAAAATAAATATTGATTTTAATAGTTAAATTATTATTTATATTTATTTTCTGACTAAAAGTATGATATCATCACAAAAATATTAGGTTGATTACCATGTCAAAAGAAATACTAAAACTTATTAAAAAAAATTAAAAAATATGATGCCCTAGATAAAAGAATCTAGATTAAGATAGTATAATTTATTTTCTATTTTAGATAAATATTTAATATAAAAGTTGACGTCGAGTGGAGATAGTTTTTTTTTAGCACACACACATTTAAATATGAATTTATTAGAATTGAAAAAATATATATCCATGCCCTAAATTTTCAAGTTATAAATATACACAAAAAAATTGAAGGAAAAAAAAAATTACTATAAAGCTTGACGTCTCATGTAATGTCATTTTTCAACATTTGATCAGCAACTAAATTATAGTGTTAATTTATAAAAAACACTATATTCAAATAAATTTTTTAATTTTGTCAAAAAAATACAAACATAAAATATACTAAAAAATACATATTTTATTAATTTACATCATTTCAAAATTAAAAACATATATGCCATTGTCTAGTGATTCAAGTTTAAAAGTTAGATCAATGTTGGTCATTTCCTTTATAAAATTGTGACACACCTTTGTACTTATGTGGTAACAAACCCTGAGAGGGAAAAAGGTTGATTTCAAGGCTAAAATGAGCCTACACAAAAACTAAGGGAATGGACACCAAAGTCGACATGAAACATAGTGTGAAATTGTAAGGGTATACAATTTACAACACTACAATATGATTTATTAGGTGAGGTCAATCTAAAGCTCCAATATATATCTAACAATAAAATAAGAAAATAATTTATTGTTCATACGAAATTTTTGTCTTGTATCAAAACCACAAATACAATAAATTATTTGATAAAAATATTTTAATTTTTTTGTTATGACAAAGATTATTGCTGAGATGTAAATTGTATTGAGCGTTTCACCTCTAAAGCAATAGATTATACTATGTACATTCATTTTTATTTTTTCTTAATAACTAAAATGTGACCCTATATATCACTTTAATAATTTTAAAAAAGAAGATAATTTAATTAATGTGATATAGGGAGGTATTGGGTGTTGGGAAACATGCATAGAAGATGTGGGTTGCTTCTAGTTGTAATTTATAATTATGTATAAATAAATTTATATAGGTCAATTAGAAGAAATTTCATTCACCGCATGTTGCTTTTGCAAGATTCATGAAGTTATAATTTTCAACAACACATAGTATTATATTATAAAAAAGAATCATAATTTCATGGGTACCTACTTAATTCCAACTCTAATATAGTAAAAAAAAAAAAAAAAATTCCTATACCAAGGTCATGTAGGTTCAGTACAATCTTATCCAACTTTGTAAAACTAGTTATTAGACACCTTTTGATCATGTCACATGGTCCTAGCAAAAAAAATAACCAAGCATCTCTAAATTATTCCATTAGAATTTAAATGAGTATGTATAATATAAGTGATATATATTGTATTATGAGGATTACTTGTTACAATTTGTGTGGAAAACGTTTGGTAGTTGATATATCTATATGTGATTTAAAATCAAATCTTTTTTGTAGGATGCATTTGTTTCATAAATCATCTTGTTTTTCCATGTCAATGATTTAATAAGTTTTTGGCAACTAAATTTTTTTTTGATTCGAATATAAGTGTGAATATTACCCTTAATTATTAGTGTATAAATAGTAAGGGATATAAAAATTTGACCAAAAATAAGGTACATAGGAAAAATCATAAAAATAAGGGGGTATTTTAATTATACTAATATATATAGAGGGGGTAAACAAAAAGCATAAATATGAGGAGTCAAAATAAAGTTAGGGTTGATTGTTAGTACTTTATAGATACATAGGATATACCATTGCTTTATTAAGTGAATCCCTTAGGTATATTTGTAAAAACAAATCAATTAACTAAAATAAAATTAAACTAGTCTAAACTACTTTAGATTTACTTTGATTAACCTAGAGCTTAACTAATAAATAGCTAGATGTTTTTTATTAAGACAACTACATAATTTTTTAATCAATATAAATTATCCATATTTCATGAGTAATGGTTTTCAAGAGACCATTTGTAATGAGCATCTAATAGTCCACTTAGTAGTTACTACATCAAGGTGATGTTCATAAAGGTGAATCATAGAAAGTTCCTAGAAGCTCATCCATCCCAATACTATCTTTTGACTCAATTGTGCTTACATGGTTAAAATTAAAAACCATTTTTTTTTAATTCTTAACTTTTTAAGAGCATGATTCAAGAACAAAAAAGAGAAAATGAATTTTTCCTTGAATATTGATGCTCATCCTAATTTTTTTGTGTTCAAAATTAGAGATGAAATCTTGCAAGACAAAAAACATAATGGAATTATGTTTTGAATTAACTATAAAATGGATAAAAATGGTGTAGAATGTGACTATGGATGCAAGAGGGATGATAATGAAAAAGGTGCTATGAAGATGTAATATTGTAAGGTATTTGAAATAGATTATTTGAGGGAGAGAAAATAAGGAAACAAGATCGTTTAACCCTTATATTTCTCATACAAATAATTTCATCAAAATTGCTACTTTTAATGAAGTGAGTGTTTCATCATTGTAATGATTATAAAATCACTAGGGTAGTTATGAAATCATAGCAATAGTTTTCTCAAACTTTAGGAAAATTAGTATTTTCCTCGTATCATGAAACAAAACTTAAAAGATACCTTTAATAAGGTAGGGAAGATGATTAGGGATAGAAGATACTATGAAATATATCAAAGGGGCTTCAAGAGGTTTGGATTAAAGGAATATTGTTGGAAGTTAGAGCTATTTTCATTGAAATTAAGGAAAACATTGGGGTTCTAGGTCCTAAATACAAAGGACCTAGGATGTAAGGGCCCTTTTCCAAGATTTCATTAGAATACCAACCACAAAGCTAAGAGATTTTCTTTCACCCTCAATGATGAGCCAATCAGACCTAGTTGGTGATTCTTTAGGGCCTTAGGATGATGAGGAATGATATAGAAATGATTTGAAATGATGAAACTAATTAAACTATATGACCTAATATATAAAATATAGATTCCAAAAGATAAATAGACTGTAACAACACTTTGTAGGTAGATCTGGGAGATATTAGAGAGCATGTACTTGTCACCAAAAGTTGATTTCAACATGTGAATGGGTATTTTATTAGACTTTCAAACATACTTTTAACAGTCCTCCAGTGCTAGATCTAAGATTTTTTTTTCCACCTACAAATTTTTTCAGGATGATAGAAATGAATTCTACAACCTAGTTTCTTAGGTTAACAAGAATGATGATAATAAATGCAACTATACAAAATTTCTCTTCAATATCTCTTCAATCATTCTTCAATTTTTAACCTACACATACACAAAGAGGAAAGATTATTATGCCATATATGGGCTTGCCTCAGTCAAACCCCATGAATAGTGTTCCCACTTTCACAATGGCAATGTCAATAATAAAAACCTTAATGGAAAGTGAAACATAGAAAAGAGGAGAAGTGGGATGAAAAGGTGGGGAAAAGGATGATGTAGGGGTGTCCACCTAGGTTCACACACACTACCCTAGTTTCATTAGAAAGAGAGAATATCATAAAGGATAGGATTTACTTTCAACCTTGAGGTGAGTCAACCCTATTTTGGATCTTGGGATCTCTGATTTCTTATGACAAAAATGAATGATTTGCAATGTTTTGGAATGATTTAAAGTGTGTTAACTAAATTATTTATATGACCTAATAATTGAAATGAAAATTTATATGATAACAAAAATTAAAAATACAATTTCCAAGAAGATCTAAGAAGGGAAAACTGGTGTGCACCTATGATAAAAATTAGGTATCAAGATTTTGCGCAGGACTTCTTCACCCTAGGGAAAATGGGTCCCGAATTAGTTTTTGTAGTCCTCTAATCCCATATCTAAGCTTTTGATTCCTTTAGTTTTGACTGTTGGAAAGCTAGAAATAAAATCTATAGGTGAGTTTGTGTAGCTTGACAACAATGATGATAACTTATGCAACTTTGAAAATTTGCTCATTTGATCAAATTTTAGTCCTTCTTCACCTGCAAATCTAGACATACAAAGAGATAAGTAAAAATGTTTGTTTTGGGTGAATGGGGGTTTTCCTTATTTAAACCCCATGTTTGGTAATTAAACCTTGATAATGAAATAATGATAAAGTGAAGGAATCGATGAATGAACACTTGCTTGTTAAAACTCACCAAACCCTTAATGGTTTCCCTTAGAGGACTGAAGTCAAACACATCACTCTAAGGCTTGGATCTTGCATGAATTGGCTTGGTTGATTAATTTATTTGATGTTTGAATTATTTCTTGAATTCTCGAAACCTACATCACAATTTTAGCTACAAAACATGATATGAACACACATGAGCTTTGACATGATGATATGATCTTGATTGTTGTTATAGATGACTCACAAATCTTCTCTTCAATTCTCTTGACAATAATTTTTTTCTCAATATTTTTTCCTTCCAAAGTCTTAGATCTAAAATGATAGCCATGTATTTATAGGTGTTTATCTAATTTTTCAAAAACCAAATTCTAAAATCGGAAACTTGAAACTTGAATTTGAATCATTAAAATGTTGCCAAAAGCATATTTTAAAATGGGTCTTGGCACTTAAGGAAGACCCATTCACTCTTGTCTAAATGGATCCTAGGCCCTAATTCTAAGACACACATGATCCAAGATGTTTTAATTAATGATGTAAATTGTTTAATATAGGTTCCCCTTTTAAAAAATGAGAATAATAAGGCTTTGGAATGCTTAATTTGGTCAATTAGAGGCTTAATTAAGTCATTAATTAAGGGGGTGCAAGAATTATTATAATTGTGAATAACATGAGCCACAGGATCAAACAATGAACAGATATGCCTTCCATGTAAGAGATCTTCAAAAAAATAATTGTTATATTCCTCAACAAGAAAAAGCTACAAAATGAATCTCAAGAATCTTCAAGGAAAACAAGAGTCCTCAAAGGTTAAGAGTTCGAGAGAAAATATCTAAAGAGATAATACAATGAGGGTTGAGTGTTATATAGGAGAAAACCTAAATGAGAAAGGAATTATAGATCATGACAACTGTCAACATCTCATACAAAATGATCTAATAATAGCTTAACTAATAAAATTATAAAATCACTCCTAAGCTTATCTTAAGTGTATGAGAATAAATTAGACTAATAATTAATTAAATATTAATTGATAATTAGCTAATGCATGATTACTCTAATGCCCCCCTTAAGATGAACTTAGGGAGTAGCTAAAAACCCTAAAAATAATGCAATATGGGTCCTAATAAATAAGGCCTAGTGAGGTACTCATGTACAAACAAAAGATCTCTCAAAACTAGAGAAAAGGAGAAAACCACAATGGGAGAAAACTTTTCTCCAAAAGAGATATATGCAAATGAATGACTAAAAAAATCTCCACTCAAGGTGAAGGACTAAGAATCCTCCAACCAAACAATTTCCTAAAAACAAGAGTAACATGTAGAATATCACTAAAGCACACAAAATTTGTGACTTTTGTCGAATGATGACTAATATAGTCTTGAAATAAAGAGCCTCCAAAAATAGGAATGCAAGATTTTCCATATGGTAAATGATCCATCACACAAAAAAGCATGGATAACCAGTCGTTGATGTACACATTGCATCTAACTAGTACATAGGAACAATAATTATATACATAGAAATTACATTCACCAACTTTATAGAAATTTCATTCACCAGCATTAACTCTCTTTTGGTGGGTAAAGTTTTGCATTACCATGAAATTTATAACTGTGGGTTTTATTGTCACTGCTAGCAATTCCTCTGTTGGTCGGCTTAAATGTTATCAGTTGTGGTGGGAAAGGATCCCATTAGTGGTGGGCTTACATGGGCCCATAGGCTTGCTATTGTAGGTACCTGGGGGTACAACCATTAAAGGTGACCCCACTAAAAAAAAATCCACCTCATTTTTAATTAAAAAAACCTTTGCAATAACTTTTTTTTTATTAAAAAAATAAAGATTTAAAATCAAACACTAACTTGTATAATTCTTCCTACTATTTTTTTGCTCTCGTTTTTCATGCCTAGGGGCCATATAGAAGTTGGATAGCCTCTAAGGCAATAAATTTTGTCCTCAGAAACACTTGACGGTGAAATAGGAAAAATTTATAGTCAAAATTCATCGAATTAGCCTCTTGAATCCAACGACAAGATCCTCTTTGTGCCAAAATAATAGCTACCCTCTGGACTTGGAAAAAATAAATTGCTTTAAACCCTCCCAAATCTAGTATCAGGATTCCAAATTAAGCCAAAAAAATCCAGATCCGACTTGCTCGATAGCTATGAATCCAATGAAAGACTTTGTTTTGATCCTAGATGCACCAAAATTTACAAAAGAATCAAAGGGGATTTAGATTTGAAGCCAATAACCCTTGTTGAAGAAAAAAAACTCATAAATCAAGAAGGGGTTCGCTGAATTGAATCTCTAATACCATGTTAGAATTGTGAAAAACATGAGCCACAGGATCAAACAACAAAAAAATATACCTTCCATGCAAAAGATCTACAAACAAAAAATTAATATATTCCTCAACAAGAAAAATCTACATAATGAACCTCAAGAATCTTCAAGGAACACAAGAGTCCTCAAAGGTTGAGAATTTGAGAGAAAATATCTAAAGAGATAATACAATGAGGGTTGAGTGTTATATAGGAGGAACCCTAAATAAGAAAGGTATTAAATCATGACAAGTGGCACCATCTCATGCAATGAGATAGAATGATCTAATAATAGCTCAACTAATAAAAGTGTAAAAGAACTCAGTTTAGCTTAAGTGCATGAGAATAAATTAGACTAATAATTAATTAAATATTAATTAATTACTAGCTAAATCATGACTACTCTAACACACATAGTGTGAAATTGTAAAGGTATACAACTTTCTACACTATATTTAGCCCCCACTTTAGTGAGAGTATGGACCCATGCTCAAACTCACACTAAAGTAGACAAATATGCATCAAGAGAGGTCTAAATGTACAAATTTTGGAGAGATAGGATGAAAAAAGATCAAGGAGTTAGCCAATCCCCTAGGATCTAAGATCCCATGGCAAACCAACATAAGGACAAAGGAGCACACAAGATGTGTAAGATACGAGTAGGAATACAAGATACATAAGCATGCAATGTCAAAGTTAATTCAAAAGGGATGGACTAGCCATGGTTGCACCATTGTCCATCAAATATTCTAACATGGATCCACTAGCAAGAAATTTTTGTTATGCTCGGTGTCCATGAAAATTCACTGACAAGGGCTAGTGTAATTTCAATATACACTAAGTGAGCCCTAAAGGAAAGGTGAGAAACACACACTAGGTCCACAATGTGTGTAATCACAATTTAAGGTGGTAGATGGGAAATTCATGCCAGGTCTATAAGCTCACATACGTCAACTATACCAAAAGTTATCATGCTTGGTAATTTTGATAAGGTACCAAAAAATGAACATGCTTCACAAGGCTAGCAAGCTGCATTATTCTAGACACTCATTGAATAAAATAAGGAAAGGTTTAAATGAATAAAGTTGAAAAAAATAATCAAAGGGGTTTTTTATTAATACATGAGAGGTCTCGCCTTAGGGAACATCACACTTGACATCACCACCAAGAGAGGACTAATCAAGTAAAAAAATATTCATGTCTTAAGGAATACTAATCATAGCATTACCACCAAGAGGAATGTCATATTCCAAGAAGTTTTACACTCTTGTAGAATATTGAGCATAATATCACCACAAAGAAGACACTTCACATAGATCAAGAAAACCACACTTTGAATAAAAACGTCACACTTCCTAGGATATGTATGCTATCATCACTAAGAAGGGAACATGCAAAAAATGAGTGGGGGACAATATGCCCCCACTTAAAATGTCTCATCTCAATTTTTTCTCATTTAATAATGTTAAGTTATTTAAATATTTTTGGAAAAAATGAAATTTATGAGCTTTCACTTGTGATAAATTTAAAATTTCAATGTCATATGAAAAGGTTATCCATATAAACTTTATGATTGAATATAAAGGATGAATGTTATGAAGGATTAATGAAATCATTTTGTTTCGAGCATTGGTTAATGGCTACTAATGAAAATTTACAAGTGCAAGTGTGTAAATGTAGGAATAGGTTGAAGAATGAGAACATGGTTGAGGTAGGAGTATTTAGTCGGATGACAATCGGTAAGCTTGTTGGAATTTAGAGAACACACACCACTGAAGAATCATAGTATTTGCATATGAAATATGAATTTGATTTGAATTTCTTGTGTTTGCTTAAAATACAAGGGAAATTGTGTCATTGATTAAATAGGTAAACTAATGGAAAATAAAAATTATTAGTTCATTCAAATTGCCTTGTATATTTAATGTTCATTTTTCCTCTAAATTCAAAAAGAAAAGATGAATATGTAAATATAAGCATATATATAAATATACATATATGAGCTCATGAAAGATAAATGAATGATTTTAATTGAAATATCTTTTATGAAAAAATTGTTGTGAGCCACGAAAGGCGGTTTAACATCTGCCTTAATTTCAAATTTGAAAAAATAGAAAGTAAATATGGAGGGGGCCACCCATAACCCCTACAAAATAAAGACTTTTGTGAGATGAAAAATGACGACGGCTCATGAAGAGGAGAAAGTAGACAATTAAACACAATCCCAATATGGAGAAAACAAAAAAAATTGGAAACAAAGGGAATCACTCATGAAAGTTTAGGAGGCTTGTTGAAAAATCAAGAAAGAGAAGAGATTTGGTAGAAAAGCGGGGGAGGTGGTCAAGATTCTAGTGCGAGAAGATAGAGGGTGATAACATTAAGGAAAAAACATCAAATCCATCACTCCACCAATATGTTTGGTCGAATATTTAGCAAAATTTAGAGGTATGAACTATTGTTTTGATTTGGAACTTTGCTTGAATTAATCAACAGTTGATTTATTTCTTCATTCTTACTTGTGAACCTTAATCTTTGTTATTTTGTGCAATCTACTCTTAGATTTCATTAGTCATTGCATTTAACTATGCATTGGTGATGGTTGAGCACACCTTAGAATGCATCCCTTCTTTCCTTGCCTTTGACAATGGCTTTTATCATTTCCCTGTCGTTAATCTGGGAAAACCCCAATTTATTTACTTGTTTGTAGCCTCTATACTGACTGTATTTTTCCAATTGATAATGATTATCAATCTCATACACCTCTAGCTATGTAGAAGAAGTAAACATTATGAATTGGATGTGGGTTTGATAGATGTGAACCCTCTTTTTCTTGTGGTTTGCATCCATTCTAAACTCGATTTCAATGTGATATGTTATCATTTCACTGTTAATGTGAAATCAATACGTTGTATTGTGTTATCATTTCATTACAAGTTAGTGTGAACCCAATTCATTTTATTATGTTATCATTTCATTATTAATATAAACTTGATTCATTGTATATGTTATCATTTCACTGTTAATGTAAAACCCAATTTCATTATGTTATGATATCGTTTCATTGTTAATGTGAAACATGATTTCATTATGTTATGTTATAGTTTCACTATTAATGTGAAACCCAATTTCATTATGTTATGTTATCATTTCACTGTTAATGTGAAACCTGATTTCATTGTGATATGTAATCATTTAACTATTAATATGAAACATGATTTTATCGTGCTATGTCATTGATTCACTGTTAATGTGAACCCGATATCATCATGATATGTTATCATTTCACTAATAATATGAACATGATTCCTTGTATTAAATGTTAACATTTCACTGTGACTATGAAACCCAATTTAATGCTCATGGGAAGCACAAACCCATCGGTTCTATGGCATCGAACTCATTTCTTATGAAAATTCCAAATTCAATGCTTATATGAAGCTTGATTCTTTGTTAAGTGAAACCTAATTTCTTTATTATTATGAAGTTGAATCCATGTCATTAAATTTCTTTCTTTTGAAGTGTTTGAAAGCTCTTGACAAGCCTATTTGAATAAACACTCCAATAGTCTCAAGGTTCTAAAACACTACAAATGCAGTATTTTCCAGTCGTTATATGCTTGAGTATAGTGTTGTTTATGACATTTCATTATTCAAACTATTACTTTGAAATGAGCTTCTCTCCTAAGGTGAATGCATGTCTTTCTTGAATAGGTGAAATACACCTAGATTTTTTCAGATTATGATGGAATAATCTTATATTGTCTCAGAGGGATTCTTAGACTAATGGCTAATAAAAAATTGACTTTCTCTTTGAAATGATAACTGGATCTAAGATTTATTTTAGAGAACATTGTCGCTCCCTTCATTTGATCAAATAGTTCATCAATTCTTGGGAGAGGATATCTATTATGACATAACAGTGAATCAATGGCATAACACAATAAAATCAGGTTTCATAACAGTGAATCAATGACATAACATAGTAAAGTAATAGTTTGAATATATGAAAATCTCATAAACAACACTATACACAAGCTTATAACAATTGGAAAATCTACATTTACAGTGTTTCAGAACCTTGAGGCCATTGGAATGTTTATTCAAATAGGCCTATCAAGATTTTTCAAACTCTTCAAAAGAAAGACATATAATGACACGGAGTCATCTTCACAATAATAAAGAAATCAGGTTTCACTTAACAAAGAATCGAGCTTCATATAAGCATTAATTTCAGAATTTTCATATGCAATGAATTCAATGCCATAGAACTAATGGGTTCGAGCT
Source organism: Sequoiadendron giganteum (assembly GCA_007115665.2). Taxonomy (NCBI): domain Eukaryota; kingdom Viridiplantae; phylum Streptophyta; class Pinopsida; order Cupressales; family Cupressaceae; genus Sequoiadendron; species Sequoiadendron giganteum. The sequence continues at coordinate 632,161,002 of CM021108.1, forward strand.
TCCCATGAGAATAAAATCGGGTTTCACAGTCACAGTGAAATTTTAACATAATACAAGGAATTAGGTTCACATTAACAATGAAATGATAACATCTCACAATGAGATCGATTTCACATTAATAGTGAATCAATGACATAGAACAATAAAATAAGTTTTCATATTAATAGTGAAATGATTACATCACAATTCAATTGGGTTTTATATTAACAGTGAAATGATAACATAACATAATAAAATTAGGTTTCACATTAATAGTGAAACGATAACATAACATAATGAAATTGGGTTTCACATTAATAGTGAAACGATATCATAACATAATGAAATTGAGTTTCACATTAATAGTGAAATGATAATATATACAATGAAAAAAATTATATTAACAATGAAATGATAGCATAATTAAAAGGTGGAAAATTGTTGCTTTGGCTAGGGTTTAGGACCTAGAAGAACAATCTTCACTATATTTCACTCAAGAACAAACCCTTGAGATCTCAGTGCAAAGGAGAGAGATCTTGCAAGAGGGTTGTTCTAAGGGCTGAATATAAGATAATAAGGGGTTCACCACCAATTTTAGAATTGGAAAGATAAATGAAATGAAAGATGCAACACTAAACCCTAATTCAATGCAATGACCTACAAAATGACCTAGAAAAGTAGATGAAACTAAACAGAAAGTAGTAAGATGAATGGTGTGCACCTGGAAATCTCAAAATGACTGGAAGAAGCTCTAGAAAAATGGAAGATTTGATTTCAATACTGATTGGGACTCATTCACCAAGCTAGGAAAATCAGTCCAGAATCTGGGTTTTTGTGTGAGAATGGGAATCTACCAAATGGGTATCTGAATCTACAAAATATGAATTTTGACTAAAACTGTGACTCATTCACCAGAAGTGGTGAATTAGTCTATTTAGGGCTTTTTGAAGCTTCAAATTTTGAATTTTCTCTTCTCAACCTACTCAATCTACTTCTGCAAGCTTCTAGATCCAAATCTCTGTAAATTGACCTGTAGGTGTTCTCCAATGTTCTCCAAGGCTTGATGAAAACTTTGACATCTTTGAATGACTTGAAATATTTTCTCCAATCTTGCTCCTTAGAAAATATGCAACCTAAACTTTCAAATCACACATAAAGAAGAGGGTAAAATGTTGTTGGGTTAGTGGATAGGGGTTTGCCCTAGTCAAACCCCGTTTTGGTAATCAAACCTTGAAATAGAATGAAATAGGAATGGAGAATGATGAATGAACAAGATAAGATGGTGCAACTCACCAAACACTATCAAGTGGATGTTTCAAACATGTGTGAGATGGCTCCAATGGATGTAGATCTTTACTCTTGCTTGAAGGTGATAGATCTTGAATTGAACACTTGCTTGAATCATAAACCCTGCATCACAATTGTTGGCTCAAAAATAAACATGATGCATGAATTCTTTGACATGATAATTGATGCTTTAATAATGCTCTAAAATGCTTGATAATCTACCCTTGAATTCTCTTGAGTAGTCTTATGAATGCTTGAATTCTCTTTTGAACTCAAACTTTCTATTATGAATGCCCCCACAAAATTCTTAGGTGAAAATGAGTGAAAGAACCTTATATCTATACTCAATTATGCAAGAATTTCTGAAATTACAAAACTAAAAGCCGACATCAGATCTAGGAGGATAAAATCCCAGCAAGAATTTTAATTAATTTTTATTTTTGGCCACATGGGACTTATTCACCCAAGGTGGTGAATGAGTCCCATTAGGCATAATTTATGGGACCAATTTTCAAAATTCTTAAGAATGTGTGAAACTAGATTCAAGACCCAAAAATCTAGGTGGGACTCATTTACCCAAGGTGGTGAATGAGTCCAAGATCACTAACTATGGGCCACTCAAGCCTAAAACACTTGAATTATGATTGGGTAATGATTTGTGTTGGGATTATCCTCAAAAAGATGTTTTAAATGAGGCTTGTGGATGCAATTTAAGGCCAATTAAAGCATAAGAAATCCCAATTATTAATGACAACCCTACAAAAGTGTGAAAGTGTGTTACACCACTTCACAACACTTTAAATAAGGTAGGATTAAGGTTAAAAATATGTTTATTAGGTGTAGTTAATTAATAGGACCTTAGAAAGTGTGAAAGTGTGTTACAACACTTCATAACAATTTAGCAAGGTACCATTTAAATTCATTAGTTCATAAGGGCCCAAGACCTAATGTGAATGTTTCAAACACATTACAACACTAAATCAAGGAATCTTTAAGCTTAATTATGCAAGGAGGTCCCCAAAAAGTTTGAAAATGTCACCGATGACATTTTTTGACACTACATTTAGCCCCCACTTTAGTGAGAGGATAAACTTGCTTCAAACTCATAGTAAAGTAGAAAAACATGCATCAAGAGGGGTCCAAGTACATGAATTCCAATAAGATAGGATGACAATGATCAAGAGGGGTGATCAAGCCCCCAGGATCAAGATCCCATGGCAAACCAACATAGGCACAAAATAACACACATGAGAAAAATGATAAAGAGCATCATCAAAGCACAAGCATGCATTGTCAAAGACATAAATAAAATGAAATAAAATGAAAAAGAAAATGGGTGGATCAAGCTTCAACCATTTTTCCATCATGATGTGGATCAAATCTAGGTTTTTTGTCCAAAAAATTTATACTCAGTCTGAGGCAACGAAACTTTAGGTTGTTTGTTGGGTGAGAAGTCCTAGAAGGTGAGACACATACACTCATGGCCAGTATGCTCTCTCACACACACGGTTGAGTGGCTAAGGTAAATTCATTCCTTCATTAGACTTCCCATCAAACCATACCAATGTTATACCTCCTAATAACTTTAATAAGGTGCCACAGAAAAAGGATTTTTGAGCTTCATGAGACAAGAAAAACTTCATATGATTGAAGCTAATGAACAAACAAGATGGATCCATAGGCATGCAAGCTTTATTATGCAAGGTGGCCATATAAATGAAAATGAAAAATGTAAATAATTTTCAAGGGATTCTTACTTAGTTCATGCGAGGTCTTTAACTTAGAGAACATTGTGCCTAATATCTCCAAGAGAGGACCAATCCAAGAATAAAAGATTCGCAACTTAGGGGATGCAGTGTATCGCATCAAGCCACTAAGAGGAATTTAATATGATAAGAGAGATCGCACTCTTGAAGGACATCACATACAATATCATCCACAAAGCGTAAAACACATCGTATAAAATAATAAGATTGCACCATGAACTATGAAAAAGAAAAATTATAAAGAATATTGCCAATGTTTTCCCCCACTAAAAGAAATTTCTAAACACCATACTATGAGCAATTAATTTAAAGTAACAAATGAAAAATTCTAACAATAAAGAAGACATGAGAGCCAACTTGGAAAGCCCTATGCCAAGTCATATGTTTCCAAGTAACTTTGCATCATGCGAAATAAAAGGAAAAGACAAGGATTGCCCCAAAAAATGAAAACACCAAAGACATAAGGGATCTATGGATTTGGGGTCGGTATGTTCTTGCTACAATATTTTTAGAGAGCTCAGAACTGTCATCATTCCCCAAATACACATAGAATTGGAAGAATGACACAAAGAAAGTGAAAAAAAAAAGAAAAACATTTTGTGTCAAGATGGAAGAGATATGAATGTCTCGACACCTTGTGTCACCCCCAAAATGAAAACACAAGACAAAGAAAAGATAAAAGAAAAAGCTTTTGGGTCAACATGAAAGAGACATGAATTTTTCAATGCCTTGCATCATCCCCAAAAGGAAAACACAAGACAAATGAAAAAGTAAAAAATATTTGTGACATTGAGAAGAATGAAGGTACACATAGAGGAATGTCACAAAGAGAGAAATACATCAAACCTAACAACACGGGGGATCACAATACTCACATGCAATCACACAAAAGAAAATGAAAAAGAAATAATACAAAAGACTAGTAAGTCACATGCAATTCAACCTATAAGTAGGTTGTTTGCATACCAATCATGTTCATTGTATACAAAAGGTGGACAACTAGCTAAAGGGACAATAGTAAGTGTTGAACTAGGACCATCAACAGGTTCAACACTTGTCTTAGGAGAATTTTTGTTTAATCTCATAGAAGAGGAAAACAATGTATTCAATTCATTATGGATCTCTTCATCAATTTTAGAAGTTTCATCATCATCATCTAAATTAATCACAACAGGAGGTCAAATGATAATATCCAAGGAATGGTTCAACTCTTGTTGAAGTGGTTGTATTGGATTTCTTTATTTCAGGGCAGAGATAGAGACATCATGCATTGCTTCAATCAACTTTGGATTTTGATTTTCTTTTTTATTTATTCATGCATTTTGTGAGCAAGGGCATATCGTCTACACCTATGCTCTCTATCACCTTTGTTTATTTTAGTATTTTTTTTAAGTTGCATTTGTGTAGGAGTGGGTTGATCAACCATCAGTTTATTTTCTTCCCTAAGGGGAGGAACGAAAGGAACCACGGGAGGTTGTTTAGCCACTTTCTCTTTGACTTTGTAAACTTGTTTTATTCTAGGAGGTGTGACTAGATTTTTTTCATTATCTCTTGGTCGTTTGTAGGAGGTAGGTGAAGGTTTTGTCTTAGGTTGGTCTAGGTTTTTTGGAACTTCTTTATGTTCAATCATGGTTTCATCTAGGATGGTAGGCTTGGTGGTGGATGGGGACATGTTTCAGAGGGATAGTTTTGCTATCTTCTTTGCCTTGAACTTTTGATAAGACAAGAAAAATAATTCCTCTCATGATTTTATAGGTTCTATAGGCTCAAGAAAAAAATAATTTAAGAAAAATTTACCTTTGGAGGACAATGGGTTAAATCCATTATGATGCATAATAAAGATTCCATCATCAAAGGGAAAATTTAAGCATTTATGCACAATTGAAGGGACAAATTTAATGGAGTGAAGCCATGGGTAGCCTAGCTTCACACAAAATTGGTTTGACTGCAAGATGATGGAGAATGAGATATCTAATATTTTCGGTCGCATTTGCAAAGGAAGAGTAATTGATCCCATTGTAGGGCAGGTGAAAGCATTATGTGTCTTGATCTATGCTTTTGGTTTATCATATATATCTTGATATAGTTCATGAAAAAGTAAGAATTAATTCACATTCTCTCCAAAGACGGGATCTATTAGTATGACATTAGTTGCTTGTCATATATTCATCCAACTATGTAAAGAGGACCATCAGGTGCATGTTTAAGTATATCTTTAGAGGAGAAAGCAATGTCAAGAGGATTTTTAGTTCGACCCTTATGAGGAATGACATCTATCACTCCTACCATATCATCATTAGGATCATATTGAATAGTATCATTGTTATCATCATCTGTATCAACATTCATCACATCATTATTTGTAGTTTTGCTAGCTTTGACAAATGAAACATTATGATTAGGCATAGGGTTGGTAAAAAAATTAAGTTTTGGTTAGAAGGGGCAATGGACTTATTTCCATGATCATTAACACCTCCAATGGAAAGACGACCAGAGTTGATGAGGTCTTGAACTAGATGTTTAAGATGCTTATAATGTTTCATGTCATGTCCATTTTTTCAATGATAATGGAAATAATCATTGATCTATAGCTTGTGAGTAACGGTTTATTAGGATCGGGCTGCTTAACGGGAGGTAAGGTAATCATTTTTTGTTCCATGAGTTGTGATATTGTGTTATGTAGGGTATGTTAGCTCTCAAAAATGCAGGTTTGAACCATGAAAGGTTTCCAAGCTTCCACGATGTTTCAGGGTAACAAAACAAGGTTTTGAAAAAATTAAACCTTCTACTCTTTAGATGCTGCTAGACCTAGGCGGGTATACCTATTTTGAATTAAGCAGACTTGACTTTTGAACCTCTCTTATTGCCCTAATTTATCCAAGATGGCAATTTGAAATGGATAAAATAAAATAATGTTGGTACAACTAGTACAATAATATTTAAAACTAAAACCTAAAATGCTTAACAATGACAGATACAAGATTATGAGTGAAACTAGAGGATGAAAATGAAAAGACCAGTGCCTTATAGGGTTTACGGAGTCAGGAAAATCTAAAATGAGTTTACTTGTTCTAGCAGACATTCAAGTTGATAAGAATTTTATTTGGTTTATAACTTGTATAAACATGCAATATTATGATTACTGAGTTCTTCTTAATAATCCAATTGATATTCCCTAATTACTATGATCAATTTAGAGAATTTAATCTTTACTAGAAAGAGACAATTAATTGATCATACAAGTACAACAAATGTGCATTGATGAGCTATGTAAAAACTTGTTTACACTAACTCGAATAACCAGGAAAAACCATTATGGAGACAACTTCAATAATACTCTTCAACGAATATCATAAACAACTGATACTAGAAACATCGCACCATCATATTAAATTTTCATTTGATATCTCCATGATTTACATATGCTACCAATCTCATCCCTTTTCAAAAATTCTATATTAGTGTCTTCTTTATCCTCTACCTAATTCTACCTCGCTCCTTTTACATTGCTTTCAAAGTGGACATTTATACATTGAGAATACGAAAGGACGCGTCCCTTCGAAAATAGGAGAAAACAAAACAAATGTATAAAACAAAGATATGGGATAATTAAGCTCTAGTTAACCATAAGTGAGTCGTAGCAAGGTAATCCAAATAGTTTTGGTAGTTAAAAGTATCTACATCTTCAATGGCATTCTTGATCGTGGTTTCCATCTTGATCATTTCCTCAATCTGCTCGCTCACTTCTTCTAATGTTGTATCCTCTACAGGAGTTGTCTTCATGATTTCCTTCAACATTGTATCACATTCATTGTATCACAGTTGTCTTGGCAGCTTCAATCAATCCCTGTTTATCCCCGAGCAATTCATCATAGAGCTTTTGATGGTGACTGATAATATTATTTGCACCTTCAATTGCAGTACTGCCAGCCTCATCACATGTGGTCAATTCATGAAATTTATACATAATCCGCTCATTTATCCTTTCATGCTCCTTCACCGCATCCAGAGTAGAAGAATACTTCCCCCATAATTGATTTAACCAGGATGTTAAATTGACCTGTCTCTTCTTAACAATAGCTACAATGGCATCATACTTCCCCTGATTATAAGCACTTGTCCCGACCCAATTATTTTTTGTCTGAGAGCTTTCTCCTTGAGTGAGCATTTTGGTTGGAACTATTGGAGCACCAACCAAGTCTTTCAACTTATCATTCTCTCTTAGCAGTCTCTCGTTATTTGCCTTATACATTTCTCTTTCCCTTATCAATGCTTGAATCTATGCTTTATTCAATTTGGCAATATCAATACCAATCTCTGCAATAACCACAGGATCAGCCTCTCCAACTTTTAAGGTCATGACATGACCAAATGCCTTTTCTATATCAATCACTATTGATTTCCTGTGGGGTGGGTATAAATCCCATATCATTAATGATCCCTCATCAGTGTTGAATTTAGAACCTGCATATACCTTTGTCACCTTATCCTTATCCAATTTATGTGCAGTATTACTATCTTTTAAGAAACTATCAAACACTAATGTAGAATTTAAATCAAGTCCAGGAAAGATAATTACGCCAGCATTCTCCAACATTTTTCTCCCTTTTTCAGGAGTCATATTCATCATTTCATCATCCACACATCTCTTTAATTGATCTAAGAGTTGCTCTTCATTCCCAGAAGCGATGGCACCAACTCCTTCTCTTATTTCCTTCCCCTTCTACTTGTAAAAGAATGCTTTGAACTCTGGAGAATTTATAAATTCATCATCTGAGACAAATGACCTATATTCCATATGTCGTGCATCAACATCACCACTTTCAAGACTCTGTTCTCTAATTGGGCAAACATACTGCTGAGCTCTCAGCCTAGATACTTTCTCTGTTATGCTTTGTGGCACTTTATTTGTTGGAGTTTCCTCACTCCCAGAAGACAAGTTTCCTGTATCCTGCAACCCTTGATTATAACTTTCAACCACTACCTCTGCTTCTTCTTCATCCAGATTTCTGATCATGTCATCAAAAGGATAAGGTACATGCTGATACCTTCCAAAGTTAATCCTTTCTTTGGCTGAATTGATGTATCCTTCAGGGTCAAAGTTTTTCCTGGGTGGTCCACTCTTCATATTATAATGCAATAACCTATCATGGAGTGAATTATATCCCTCCTTGGCCAACACAGTGAAATCACCAAAGCATAATGTACTAGGCATAAAAGCCTGCTTTCCGTAAGAATTGAAAATCATGACACTGTTGTAATCCATTTGTCTAACAATTTCCAAATATGCAATCCTATTTGGAACCGTCTTTGGTAGAATAAAAGGGGTACCTTCAAACCCATATACCCTGATCATTGTGGCTCCTTCCAAACAATACCAGTCACCCCAATTATGATCAATTGGCCCATTGAAATCCTTTGGCCGAAGAAACCTCTTGATCTCAACAATTAACGAATAACTACAAGGATACCTATACAGTTTGTACAATTTTTTCACAAGATACTCTTCAAAATGTATGTAACTAGAATGAGCAAACCTGCTATCCCAAACGGCAGTCCACAATTGAACAGGCAATGCATCACCTTCTTTATCAACTTGAGAAATTCTCATCTTTGGATGCCACACTCCCAACTCTTGTCCGTAATACAGCACCAAGTGCATCAACAACGAATAATGTCTTAAATGAACAATAGAAGCTCCACTCTTTATGGCCACCAACCCTGAATCAAGCTCCTTGGAAATATATGAAGCATAATCAAATGGCCTGGAGTTGTGATATTGAATATCCGCTGTGATAATCATTGGTACAATTGACATGAGCTCTAGGGCATCCATCCCCAACACTTGACACACTGAGAAGTATGTGTACTTTATATAAGGCTCAAATAGATCCACATGATAAGGAGGCCCTTCAGATTCTTGCAAAGGTTCTGACTTGTTACCCTTTTTAATCCTATGGATAGGCAACCTCCAACCCTTATATATTGTATCCATTCTTGAAAACTCTTTCTCCAACTCCTCACAACTGATTTCCTCATTACAAAACCCTTCCAATTTGAAAACCTCACCTATTGCTTCCTTGGACACATATATTTGTGGCCTTCCAGATGGGTCACATATAGCTTTGTGCTTTGGATCATAGTTATCAGCAAGCAGCTTTATCAATTCTGCATTTACAAATACATTAGGGCACACCAATTTCCCTACATTTAATTTCCATGGGTTGTAGACTGGTTCAAAATGGTTTCTTCTATGATAATGGAAATTAAAAAGCTCAGAACCCCTTATTACAGTCCAGACATCACTGATGAACTTACACTTATCATCTAATTTATCTACCTCTGCCCTAAGCTATGTAGACCTCCTTGCTTTTGGGCCTGAGCCAGGCAGCTGATCAATAAGATCCTGATTTAATCTCCTCTCAGTACCCTCTTGCTCTGTATCAACTCTTTGCTTCTTTCCTTTTGACGAACTAGTCACAGCAAGCTTTCTACCCTTACCCTTTCCAGAACCAGAGGACTCCGTTCTCAAGCTTTATAGGATCAAAATGCAAAAGCCAAGGAATAGTCACTTACAATTTTTCTACTTGAGCTCTTCAAACTGAAAATGTCCAAGTTCTCTGCTCAACATGCCAATTCACCTGCAATCAATTCGGAAATGGAGAATTGATTCAATCTTCACCATTATATCCCGTCACGCCATTAATGAAGCACGAATGAACACCCATTTGAAACTGGCACTGTTGCATCAAATGTCCCTTCGATAAGAGATTTTCAAATCTTGGGGTGAAATCCCTTTTCAACGTCTATTACACCTTTCGCCAGGACAAAATATAGTCTTATCGACACCTGGGCTCCAAGAAATGATGACTATTGCTCATGTTTTCTATGTCGCAGTAGCATTCTGAGTCGAGGAGACATCATATAGACCTTATTGTGTCACATCAATATGCATTTCTTTCAATTTGTAGTCACTAAGACAAAATTACCCCTTTCACCGATGAATTATCACTTCGGCATGTCCATCAAGTTGTTTCACCAAAAGATCTACAAATGAAAATACACTTTCAGCAAGGCAGTGAATCTTCGAGAAGACTCATACCGATACCAAATGTCTTACCAAAAACATCTCTATAGATTACTCCCACTCAACAAGACTCTCCCCGAATTTCTTGTCGGTATAACACTCGGACCTCGACGAAGCTCACGCCGAAAGATTCCTCTCCTGGCGACACATATCTCTATCAGCATATCTTCTGAATCGGCAAGACACCAACACCTTTTCCAACAGTCCCTTGAATCCCCTTACATTAAGTTGGGCAAGACATAAGTAACCTTGCCAAGACCTTCCCCGAAGACATAAGTCCTACTAAAAACTTTGCTTACAAGTCAATCAGCAAGACACAATGATGTCGCTATGAGTTCATGCCGATACCCATTAGTTTGGCCGAAATGACCCCGCCACATTACTAGTCGGCAAGATCGATAGAGTTCGCTGTGACATTATGATGAAGCCCCAACATATGCCGATATGAATCTTCAGAGTCGCTAAAACAAAAGGAAAAGTCCTATCGACCATCTACAACCAATACATGTTAGTGAAAATATATTTTGGGGAGACTTTTACCATGTTTTGCCGATAGGGTTTTTTAATGGAATAAGAAGAGGTAAATGGATCCAAAATGGGTCATACGACATAGAATACGCAAGACAATACAAAGAGGGGATTTTATGCTTAATGTAAGGACTAAATGATGGAATATTCATGAATGCAATAGGCTGTAAAAATTCAAAATTTTACAGTTCTAACAAGGTATCGGGTAAGGGAGTGAATTGTCTTTTTGGGTCCCCATTGCTAAAGCGTATCATGGCTTTAACAACAGCTACTTGGTTATTGAAATTCTGAGTTGTTTGTTGAGGTGGATTGAATTGAAGGAAACCTTTATGATATTTTCTAAAAGGTTGGGAATTGTTTTGGTTTGCGGGCTTGAATTTCTCAATTCGGCTAGAAGTGGATTTTCTATCTCGATAACTAACCAAATTTTGATAATCACAGAGGGTAGTATTAGAATTGTGAAACAAGCACAAAACCATGAGCCACTAGATCAAACAACAAACAAATACAACTTCCACACAAGAGATCTACAAATAATATGTGCAATATTCCTCAACAAGAAAAAAATACAGAAGTAAGAGACTCTCAAGAAGATATGAAAGCTCAAGATAGTTACAATAAGGGTTGAGTGCTTATAAGAGAAAAACCCTAAATGAGAAAGGGATTAGATCATGACAAGTGTCAACATCACATGAGATGAGACATAATGATCTAATATTATTTCAATTAATAAAAGAATTAAAGCACTCCTAAGTTTAGCTTAAGTGCATGAGAATAAATTAGACTAATAATAAATTAAATATTAATTAATTATTAGCTAATACATGATAACTCTAATGCCCCCCCTTAAGATGAACTTAGGGATTATCTTAAAACCCTAAAAATAATGCATGATGGGTTTCGGAAAACAAGGCCATGTAAGGTACCCATGTACAAATAGAAGATCTCTATAATGCAGAGAGTTAGATAAAACCTCATGGGAAAAACTCTACTCCAAAAAGAGATGAAAGCCAAGTGAGGGAAAAATGAATCCTCCAAACAAGACAATATCTTGAAAAATAGGAACATGTAGAACATCGAGAAGCACGAAGCTATAGACTATTGTCAAAGGATGATTGATAGAGTGTTGAAATGAAGAACCTCCAAAAATAGGAATGCAAGAGTGTCAATATGGTAAATGATCCATCTCACCAAAATGCATGTAACCAGTCATGAATGTATATTACATCTGAAAGTACTGATGGCCTGCCTATTTCAAATTTTTTCCTTTGCACTTTCAGAAGTACACCTGGAGAATCTTCTTAGGTGACCTACTTTGGAGGCTTTTAATTTAAAGCCTATTGATTTTCATGCAAAACCCATTTGCAGACATATTCAATTGACATATGTGAATATGTATGTTAGTTTTCAGCTTCACATGATGAGTTTTGTCAAAGTTTTGGAAAGCGAAGCTGAAGGGTTTTGACAAATTTCTATTGTTTACAAACGTTCAGTTTTGTAAAGTTGCATCCTATTTGAGCTTTCATTTTGCAACCGGATGACTATCAAAATGAATGTTGTTCTGCATTCTCCATACCAAGATGAGCTCACATGTCTGGTTTCAGAGCCTTATGATCTGATTTGCTATTTTTAATAGATCAAAACCAAATGCAATTTCTCTTGTTTTACACCTGCATTTCCAGAAATCTTTCTGAGAGGCCAACTTCGATCGTCAATATCTTTTGACCGGTGATGATTCAAGAAAATTAATTTTGCACACGTGCTTAGGGTACCAAAGTGATCTACTATGTCCAGTGTCAGCTCTCCAGGAGTTGATTTATTTTTTCTTCAACAAGGTGATTTCGTGAGTTTTAATTTGTTTCTGAACCAGCACAGTTGCAGAAAGTCTAAGTAGGCACATTTGTTGATTAATATATTTCACCTCTTCACTCCTTTTTCTGAGCCATTTTTTGCACTGCATTATCAGGTCAAATGACTACATGTCTACAAGTTTTTGTGGCTTCACGAGGTTGTTTTCCTAGTTTCCTAGGCCGATTCCAGAGCTAACTTGGTCGGTTTTCACCATTGTGCAAAAGTGCCTCAAAAAAAAATTTATTGGCAACCCAGTTTGAATTTTCATGCCAGATTCATTCAAGGGGGCAGTGTTGAACAATTTCAGCTCAAAACGTGTTTGAAAACGAAAAAAAATTTAACCGGACCCACATGGGGACCCGACATGCTTTGCATATTTGTGAGGTTTTGAGTGTGTATTGTGGCAATCATTTCAAGTTAATTGTTTTGAGTGGGTCAACATACATAGGAATGCACCATCATAATTACCTTTAAGGGTTTGATGGTAGACATGCTCATTGCCACATTGCAATATTGAGGGTTGAACATAATCTCTCTCAGGGGTGCTCTAATTGGCATGTGTGATAAATACAGAAGCATTGATGGTGTTCATGAGGCTTTTGAAGGGCTTTCTAAGAGAAATGTTGGATCATGGAATTTGTTGCAACATATATTCAATATGCCCAAATTGTGGATACCTTATAAGTCTTTACCTAAAGTGTTGAGAGAATGGACAAGGCCAAGCCAAGAATATGGTTGGTAGTGTTTCAACAGAATGAATTAGATGGAGATTATATAGTGCTACAATTCAAGGATATGTTGAGAGAGAGCAGCATGATAAGCCTTACACAGCGGAGGATGGGATCCTTGGGGCATTATTGCTTTTCTTGGAGAGTTCACGTATTATGAGGTGTTGTCAAGGACACTAAAAGGAGTATGTGAAGTGATGGGAGCAGTGGAGGGTGAGTATGGTAATTGTTTCGCATTTGTGTGCAATGCGGGAGAAATAAGAGCAAGCCAATGCACCATGAGATGGCTTGGAAATTTTATTACAAAGTATTGACACAAATACAATTAAATGGTACACTAAATGGGAAATTTTGCACCACCAATAGTTTGTATCACAATTGTTTAAAGGAGGAGGATGTGACGCCACTATTGTTGTATATGCACAAAATGGGTGTGTTGAACAAGCTTTAGTAACTTTCTGGAAAATGCATGCAATGCCATCAAGCAGGTAAAGAGGAAGGAATTTACCATGGATAAAACCCATCTCACTACCATTGCCATGCATGAAGCAGCCTCCACACTAGTTGAAAAGGTCAATGGATGGTAGAGATAATGTTATCCCCTGGAGGTAGGTTGCATATATGGTTTGCACAATAATTGTTCACAGTGGATTATCTACACACAAAGCACGTTCTTCATCGAGATTTTGGGTGTCTCTCATCTATGTTGAGTCTTTTTTCAAACGGTGATGAAGAAATAGATTCAAGGACTTTACTAAGAGCATTTCAGGCTCACAACGTAGACTCTATGTATCAAACATGCAATATATAGAGGTAGCCACACAGTTGAAGAGGGCAACACTCTCAAAAGTGTGGGACACCATGTTTATAGAGATGGGGCACCATTGAATGAGGTGTAGAGAGAGATGTGTGTGATGAGATCCTATACCAAGCACTACAGTGACATAAAATGGATTTTTTATTAAGACTTTAGAATCTTCCTGGAAAGCGTTGCACAAAAAACAAGCATGAGGGAGTGCGTGGCTAGGAGCATCATGATGGCATGGATAGGCACATGAACTATGTGACAAAGTGCCTCAAGTGAATGTGATCTCGTGGTGTGCCATTGCAGGACACACACAAAGTGAATTTGTTGAAAGGCTTGAACCTTTGATGGGGGAAGGTTCGCACCAAATCATATGCAATTGGCGTAGCCATGAGAGAAAGAATTCAAAGTTATACAAAGAAAATAAATGATTGTTGGGTACACAAAAATGGATGCATTGAAGGGTTTACTAAAAATTTCTAGAAAATGCATTTGTGAGATTGATGTTGCCACACCAAATTTTTGGAGAAGTAGTTTGAACAAGCAAACAGGAAAGGGATTTAGGGCAAACAAATTAAAATCAACGGCTATCAAAATTGGAATCTCAATGGTCAAATCTCAACCGTTGATCGTGGGCCTTGCAGGAATAAGGTGACGTCACAAAATATGTTGGGAGGCTAGTGAGATTTCACCACGTGGCATGTGGGTATGTGTAAATCCTTCATCGAACGGATGATTCTTCAATGCATGGGTGGAGAATATTTTTAGGAGGCCCCATATTTTAATTTTTTTAAAGTTATTTTCTTTTAAAAAAAGAAAAGGCATTTTTAAAGGTTAAGCTTGCTAAATAAAATATTAAGAGGCCATTATATTTAAATGGTAATAGGCATTTAATATGCTCTGATATTTTAATGAAAGGAGGATGGGCCCATAGCAATTTTAAGTGGCCAAACATGTAAAGTTAAAATGTTTCCCAAGAATAAAAGCATTGGGGATCTTCTAATATGGGGTGAATAATGGAATGGGGGTAAAACTTATTTACCTATTTGTATTTTCACCATTTGTCTGCAAAGCTGGTGAAGTAAGGTGAAAATGAATAGGGGACATTCTGAATGGAGATAAAGTAAGATATGGGTAAAATACTTAGCCCTGGGGATATTTTCTACAAATAAATATTTTAAATGATTCTATTTTCTACAAATAAATATTTTAAATGAATCATTTAAAATATTTAAGGTGTGTGGGAGTATATTTGTTGAAATTGAATAATTATTCACAAGGTGAGGTGTTGTTGGGCAATGAAATGTGGTTGCAAAAGATTTTAATGTTGGATGTAAATGATGTAAGTAAAGTGAATTTTCACTTTCTATTCAAAAGGGCTAGTATATGTTGGAAATATAATGTGCACCAAATAAGGAACAAAAACATAATTTTCACAGGCAAGAGACATTTTCACACATCAGGTAAAATTGGAGATTCTCTACATGGGAAAGTTTTATGTTGCTAAATAACTTGGTGCAAAGGTAGTTTTGAGAGGTAAAGTTTGTTACAAGAAAGAGAGAGGAGAGATGCTTTGCATCTTGGTTTTTTAACAATGTATGGAGCTGCCAGTTGTCTTCAGTAGATCAATTTTAGGGTTTCTCTTGTTTTCTTCTTTATCTTTATCTTCTCTTCTTCTCTCATTGTAAAGGGGTTCCAAAAAATTTCTAAAAGCTTTGCAAGTCAGGCAGAAGCTATGGGTAGACTATAAAGTTAGGGGGAAATATGACTGTTAGTCATTCAATCTGAAAGTGTGTGTTCTGACTTATTCTTTTATGTTTATTTTATCTGATAATTGTCTCCATGGTTGAACTGTAATGCTATTTTGGATTCAATAATAAAATTGTCTGAGTCTTTTCATGCACATTTGTTTTATTTGAGTTACATCTTTTGTTGCCTTCTATTCTATGAATGGTGTAATTGCTTTAATAAAGCACAAGCCACATTTATTATTGCCTATTGTTCAGGGATAGTGTAATTTCTTTAACAAATATCACAGGAGTGTTATGTTTCAGGTGGATTTATAAGAAGAGTTATCAGAGAAAGCTTCAGTGGTCTAGTTGTCATAATGTGACAACATTTGCAAGACTTTCAGATCATATTCAACACTAAAAGATGAATGTTATTTATATGACTCCATAGCCCATTTTTATGGCACTGGTCCATTATCATGTTTCTGTTGTATTTAGTTTGGTCCCAACTCTTTGAATTAAAAAACCATTTCAAATCTATTTTGTTGAGTTGTGTTTGTCATCTTCTCCATGCTGGTTGATGAAATTCATTCAATATCTTGCCAATGTTGAGTGATATTTTAGGTTTCTCAGCATATTTATGTGAGAGCATTATCTGTTAAGCAATATCATGTTACTTGTGTGTCTATATTTTAGATGTTGCTAAAGGGTTACCCCCCTAGGTCTTACAAAGCCTGAAGTGCAAGGGAAATGTGTTCTAATCCTATTTCCTGTCATTTGGCCACTAGCCTTTATGGTTCTTGAATATAGAGGTTGGCTTCTTCTTAGAGAGTTTCAAAGCCTAGCTAGAAAAATAAAACACCAACAAGTACATAGGAACAAGAACTAGATACATAGATCACTCAAAAAAGAGAAACCAAGGAAGCATTAGCACCAATAGTAGAAACCTCTCCATAATGCTGAAAAAGGGAGAGGCGTGATAGGAACATCAAAATTGTGTGAAACCAAGAAGTGCATGTAGGAGAAATAACCTGCAATTAAAAGGGTATGCAAAGTAATGCACACATGCATTAGGCAAGAATCACTAGGATTCACTACTGTCATGGAAGGGACACTAACTAAACAAAGATTTGATGGCAAACTGAAGGCAAACATCAACTCCCCATGGCACTTTATATCATAGTGCGAATACAAAAGACACAACATGATGTGCAAAATCCCCAAAAATAATATAGACCAAAATGGCACTTTATCTTAGTGCGTCTACAAAAGAGAATATGTATAAAAGAATGTCTACAATGTCCAAATAGGATAAAATATTGGAAATACATATAGAAAAACTAATAACGAGTCATCCTACATAAACAAAAATTTTCCAGGAGCTAAAATGTCTAAGTAATTCACCAAAGTGCAAAAACACAAAATTCTGAATAAAATGTACTGAGGGAAAACTTTATAAAAATTGCATGCATGGAACTAAAGAGCTCTGAAAGGCAGTTCCAACGCCACTAGAATCATGAAAAATGAAGAAACTGGTCAAAAGTTACAAGCTCGGGACTGAAAATATCTTCTAACTTCAATAGGCTGTAGAATGTGTGGGCGGGTGATTTTACCTAGTCTAAAATGAAAACAAGGAAAACATAAACAACACCTTGGATTAGGCCTAAGTTTAACTTGAACCAAATACAATAAAAAGAATGATATTACCTTGTCCAAGTTGATCGGTTGGTTGGCCATGTTGATTGTTCGATGTGTGTGCTCCTAGACTGATTTCAACATCATAACTACTTGTAAATGCTTGATTTGGATGCAAGATGATGGTTGGAGATTGAAATAATAAGAGCTTGAATGTGATATAGAATGTTTGAGAGTGAATGAATGAGTTAGATTGTGAATGATAGTGATTAGGGTTGCAAAATGGCTAAGTGTTTTAGTCATTTAGTGAAGGAGAGATGAATTAATGGTCTAGATTCATTCTTGGTCAAGGACAAAAGATCAAGGGTGCAGATCAAAGGTTGGCCAAAAGGAATTAAAAATTCCTTTTTAATATTCACAGGAGAAAGATGAAAGGAATAAAATATTCCTTGGAAATCCTTGGGCAAATAAATGGAATTTAAAATTCCATTGGAAAGGACATGGGGATTGTAAATGGAATTAAAAATTCCATGAAGGGTGTTGGGAGAATAAATGGAATTAAAAATTCCATTGGGATGTGACAAGAGTTGACTAAAGAGGGTTGATTAGACTAGCTAATGATAGATTATAAGAGGGTTAGGTGGCTAATGATGATTAGGGGCCAACTTGCAAAAGTTGGAGGATGTGACACCTCCTAATCATGGATTAGGAATGTGTCACATCCCTAACGATGGGATTAGGAGATGAATTGGATTAATTGTGGATGGGACATAAAGGGAATTAAATAAGTGGGTTATTTATTTAATTCTTTGGAAGAAAGGGATAAAGGGGTAAGGTATTTAATTATTTAACTAAATACCTTAGGGATTTAGAGGACTTTAAGGATGTTAATTAAATAATAGAAGTATTATTTAACTAATATGGATAAAATGATATTTAGACGAAAAAGGATAAATTTGACCAAATATCAGTGGTCAAATTTAGATGTCTACTTTTTATCCTCTTTGAGATGGTGTTACTAAGTAGCATTATTTCAAACAAGCTTAAAATATAGTACTAGGAAGAAGAAGATTAGATTAAGGAAGATGCCCCAGTCATTCGAAGGAGTGGCTAGGGAGGAAAGATGATGGGAGTGAAAAATGAAGATTAGGGATTGAAGATGAAGATTAGTTATTTTATCTAAGCCTAAAGTGCAAAACTAAATGAAATTAAAACAAGGAAAACACAAACAACACCTTGGATTAGGCCTAAGTTAAACTTGAACAAAATACAAGAAAAAGAACGATTTTACCTTGCCCAAGTTGATCAGTCGGTTGGCCCTATTGATTGTTCAATGTGTGTTCTCCTAGATTGATTTCGGCAGCATAACGGCTTGTAAATGCTTGATTTGGATGCAAGATGATGGTTGGAGATTGAAGGCTTGATATTGATATGATAAGAGCTTGAATGTAATAGAGAATTCTTGAGAGTGAATGAATGAGTTAGATTGTGAATGATAGTGATTAGGATTGTAAAATGGCTAAGTGTTTTAGTCCTTTAACAAAGGAGAGATGAATGAATGGTCTAGATTCATTCTTGGCCAAGGACAAGAGATAAAGGGTGGAGATCAAAGGTTGACCAAAAGGAATTAAAATTTCCTTTTTAATATGCATGGGGAAGACAAGAGGAATAAAATATTCCTTAGAAAGTCTTGGGTGAATAAATGGAATTTAAAATTCCATTGGAAAGGACATGGGGATTGTAAATGGAATTAAAAATTCCATGAAGGGTGTTGGGAGAATAAATGGAATTAAAATTTTCATTGCGATATGACAAGAGTTTACTAAAGGGGGTTGATTAGACTAGTTAATGATAGATTATAAGAGGGTTAGGTGGCTAATGATGATTAGGGCCCAACTTGCAAAATTTGGAGAATGTGACACCTCCTAATCATGGATTGGGAATGTGTCACATCCCTAATGATGGGATTAGGAGATGAATTAGGATTAAATGTGGATTGAACATAAAGGGAATTAAATAAGTGGGTTATTTATTTAATTCTTTGGAAGAAAGGGATAAAGGGGTAAGGTATTTAATTATTTAACTAAATACCTTAGGGATTTAGAGGACTTTAAGGATGTTAATTAAATAATAGCAATATTATTTAACTAATGTGGATAAAAGGATATTTAGACGAAAAAGAAAAAAATTGACCAAATATAAGTGGTCAAATTTAGATGTCTATATTTTCCCCTCTTTGAGATGGTGTTATGAAGTAGCATCATTTCAAAGAAGATTAAAAGATAGCACTAGGAAGAAGATGATTAGATTAAGGAAGATGCCCCAGTCATTTGAAGGAGTGGCTAGGGAGTAAATATGATGGGAGCGAAGATGAAGATTATGGATTGAAGATGAACATTAGATGTTTTATCTAAGCCTAAAGTGAAAAACTAAATGAAATACAAACAAGGAAAATATAAACAACACCTCAAATTAGGCCTAAGTTGAACTTGAACAAAATACAAGAAAAGGAATGATATTACCTTGTCCAAGTTGATCGGTTGGTTAGCCTTGATGATTGTTCGATGTGTGCTCTCCTAGATTGATTTCGGCAATATAATGGCTTGTAAATGCTTGATTTGGATGCAAGATGATGGCTAGAAATTGAAGGCTTGAGATTGAGATGATAAGAGCTTGAATTTGATAGAGAATTCTTGAGAGTGAATGAATGAGTTAGATTGTGAATGGTAGTGATTAGGATTGTAAAATGGCTATGTGTTTTAGTCATTTAGCAAAGGAGAGATGAATGAATGGTCTAGATTCATTCTTGGCCAAGGACAAGAGCTCAAGGGTATAGATCAAAGGTTGACCAAAAGGAATTAAAATTTCCTTTTTAATATGCATGGGGAAAACAAAAGGAATAATATATTCCTTGGAAAGCCTTGGGTGAATAAATGGAATTTGAAATTCCATTGGAAAGGACATGGGGATTGTAAATGGAATTAAAAATTCCATGAAGGGTGTTGGGAGAATAAATGGAATTAAAAATTCCATTGGGATGTGACAAAAGTTGACTAAAGGGGGTTGATTAGACTAGTTAATGACAGATTATAAGAGGGTTAGGTGGCTAATGATGATTAGGGGCCAACTTGCAAAATTTGGAGGATGTGACACTTCCTAATCATGGATTAGGAATGTGTCACATCCCCAATGATGGGATTAGGAGATGAATTAGGATTAAGTGTGGATGGGATATAAAGGGAATTAAATAAGTGGGTTATTTATTTAATTCTTTGGAAGAAAGGGATAAAGGGGTAAGGTATTTAATTATTTAACTAAATACCTTAGGGATTTAGAGGAATTTAAGGATTTTCATTAAATAATAGCAATATTATTTAACTAATGTGGATAAAAGGATATTTAGACGAAAAAATGATAAATTTGATCAAATATAAGTGGTCAAATTTAGATGTCTATATTTCTCCCGTCTTTGAGATGGTGCTATGAAGTAGCATCATTTCAAAGAAGATTAAAATATAGAACTAGGAAGAAGACAATTAGATTAAGTAAGATGCCCTAGTCATTCGAAGGAGTGGCTAGGGAGGAAATATGATGGGAGTGAAGACAAAGATTAGGGAATGAGGATTCCCCCTCGAGAGGACATGCGTGTGCAAGAGAAAATAGGTGTGCTCTCAAAATGGATGAGATGATGAAAGAGGAGATGAAGAAGGTGATGCAAAATGATGGAGAAGAAAGGATGATAAGTGATAAGAGATTAGGAAAAGAAGATGAGAAGAAAGAAAGCACAAATGGATTCAAGGACAAATATGATGTTGCCCTAGTCAAGCTACAAGCCAAGATGGACTGATGATGGATGGAGTGTTGTTGATGAGGGAAGGATATCCCAAAACAACACAAGGATAGGGAAGGATACATATCGATAATGATGATGATGAGAGTGTTTTTGATGAGGGAAGGATACATCCCAAAACAACACAAAAGGATAGGGAATGATACATCCCGATGCTAATGATGAGAATGTTGTTGATGAGGGAAGGATACATCCCAAAACAGCACAAATGGATAGGGAAGGATGCATCTTGATGATGATGAAGATGATTATGATAATGATGATGATTGGATCAAGTCTTGTAGGAAGGCTGGGAACAAGACCAAGGATTTGATTAGATGATTTTTTCTAGATTGGATGGACTAGGATTCGATGGAGATGTGAGATTGTTGAAATGAATGAAAAGGATGGATGAAAAGATGCTTAGAATAAAAAATATATATTATCCTAAGAATATGGATGAAAGGATGATGATAGGATGTGAATTATGGAAGTAGAGGGATGGAAACAGATAGGATGGATAGATGAGGGAGAGTGATGAAGAATGAAAGGTTAGTAACCAAATCAAGCAATGTAATTGTTATACGTTATGTTGTCATGTAATGAGCACTTAATTTGATATAGCACAAGACATAATATGCTAGGGTATGAGGAGCCAAGGCAGATATGTGTCTAATGCATGAAACAAACACAACAGACAAGAAGGCTATCCCAACACCCCAAAGTCACAAGGACTTTGGTCAGGCCAGGTATTAGGATAACCACAAGCATGAATGATGCCCCATCATAACACAAGACCACGAGGATCTTGGTGGGTACTATGTGGGACAACCAAGAAGATAGAAGAAGACAAAAAGATCAAGATACACCCCTATGTTGACCAGTCAAAGTACACCATGATATGATGGATCATGGCGACCCTGAAGAGGTAGAATAGGAAGTTCAAATGATACACAAGATGTCAAAAGAACCAAAAGATCACAATCAAATTTCAAACATCCTTTGCCACAGGATCAAAAGGATGGATGGGATTGATGCGATATGTTAGGAAGGATGCATCTTGTTGAGACAAAAGATGAAGACTAAACTAGATGATCGACATGATGTAGGATATCTGAAACCAATTGAACCTCATGATACTGATGACCGTTGTTTGTAAGCACTAGCTAGGATAGGGATGTACTTGATGACATGTCAAGATTACAAGACACAAATCACGAGATAGGAACACCCTAAAGACCTAGGGTAAACTAGACCAAAACACCCTAAAGACCTAGGGGACACAAGACCGACACACCCTAAAGACCTAGGGGCTCAAGGGTTGATCCAAGATCGGTCTTTCCTACATGAAAGCACAAAGCCCTCGTAGTTTGATTAAATACCATGGATAAAAGTGGAAAGAGGATGATGGAGACCATGGTGGAAGATGAAGACGGATGGAAAAAATCCATGGGGGCAGATCAAATGATCAACCTTTCCTACTTGAAAGCGTAGGGGCAAATTAGTTTGACACAAGGTCAAAGACTGACAATAGAAGATGACAAGACAGACGAAAAGCCCCGGGGGTGAATCAAATGATTGACCTTGCCTACATGAAAGCATAGGGGCAATATAGTTTGAGACAAGACCAAAGATATAAAATGAACAAGGGATCATGAGATGACCATGATAAGTGGATAAAAGGATGGAGACGATATGATGAGCTAGGATAGGCCGTGTAGATGGGATTGTTGATACACTTAAGATGTGGATTAATGTGAAGCTCAAGGATGGGGTAGTTATCCAGATCATTAGAAGATGAAGGGGGAGGATGAGATGATGGATAGATGAGTGACTAAAAGTGATAATATATTAGGAATATCTAGGAAATAGATATGAGTGATGATAGTGAGATAGAATGGCATTGGATTGCATGGGTGTAGGCTATAGGTAAATACCAATGACAAGGGATTATGAGATGGAAGGAAAATAGAGATAAATGGATGGAATTATAAAGATGGGGAGATATAAAGGTTCTAGGATGGATAGAGGGATAAGGATTTTAAAATATGGATAGGAAGATAAGGATGGGGAGATAAGGATGAAAAGATGCAAAAGGACTAGTGGATGGGTCGATGGATGGGAAGATGAAAAGGGATTATTGGATGGGGTGATGGGATGATATGATTGATGGATAGGAAGATAAGGACGGGGAGACGAAAGGGATTACTTGGATGGATGGATGGATGATGTCACCAAGAACTATGTTACAAAGAAGAAGATGCCCCTCTCTAGATATATTGTACGTGACGAGGCAAGAGGGATGGTAGATAGTAGGGGGGTAAATAAGATATGGATATGGATCATAGTAGGATGGGTGGACAGTAGAAGATAAGTGGATGTGGATAGGATGCAGGGATAAGGAAGGTGGATGGATGGGGATAGGAATAGGATAGTGTATGGATGAGGGGAATGTATGCCAAGAGATGTCCAAAGCATGTGTATATGTGCCCTTGTCTTGATCAAGATCACAAATAAGGTGGAGGGACTAGATAAAAATGGGATATAATGGACAAGATGTAGAAGATAGGTGGATGTAGGAGATGGAGGAAAGAGATGCATAGATGGAGGCTGCCCCCAATTGTGGAAGTAAACCAAATGGGGGATTTATGCATTATTCTTGTTTACTAGGTTTTCATCATGGTACTTGTCCAAGGAACTTGTTTTCCAAGTTTTCACCATTGAACGAATTATTTCTCTTTACTATTTTTTTGGGTTTTTTGTTTTTTGTTTTTTGTTTTTTTTGTATTTTGACTTTTTGGACGGAAATGCAGATGGTGATGGATAAGGATAGGGATGTGGATATGTGGATTTAGAATAAGGAGATGGATTAAGGACTCAAGAAACAATTTCCATATGAGGTAATAAGAGCCCGTGTTGAAAGCTACTATTCAGATGTTGGTACAACCTTATTAGAATGGATGGATTATGCAAGAGGATGGATTAAAGGTGTTTGATGGGGTAGATATGTGGGATAATGGATGCAATGTTGGAAAGTGTATGAATGGAATGATGGAGTGGATGTGTGATGGGGGAATTTGTTTAGGACCAACATTGGCACATGTGGTAGTGGATGTGAAAGGATAGGAGGATGAATGGATGGAGAGTGTGGAGATAATGGAGGGGTTGGGATAGAGAATTTTGGGACATAGGGACCCAAAATAGATTTAGGAGATGGAGGATGTGAATGATTTATTGGTGGATTAGAAACTTTGGATATCATTATGGATTTTTCATCTGAAGGCATTGTATCATTTTTCTTTGGGATCCACATGGTTTTCATTTTTTCTTTAGTGGGCCTTGATGGCCTTTCGGATGAATTACGATTTTGGATTTGATTTTTATTTTCTTCAGCATGTCTTTTAAGGGGACATGAGGAGCTTTAGATTTATGGGATGTTTGGATTTATGCATTTTTGGTTTGGCATCCAAAGTGCTTTTAATAGAAATTGGATGGATATGAGGTGATGGATGATGTGGAGACGACGTGGATGGAGTGATAGAGTGATGGGGAGTCCTATCCTTCAAGAGAAATCTCAATCTTCCCAAGACCTATTCTTTGGTCTTCCTAGGGTATTCCACTCTACCCTACTTAGGGATCTCTCCTAAACCCCTCCCACTTCATAAGACTCTCTACCAATTTCAAATTCTTCACCTTTTCTCTCAATTCACCATTAAGCTTCCCTGGGCTCAATTTTTCCATAAAGCTCCCAAACCTTTCTTGGGTCTTGGAATAGGTCTTCCAACTATTCCTATGGTGATCTTTCTCCACTATAATCCTTCTTTCAGGATTCTTTCTTCATTTACCCATCGAATTCAAGAAAAACCCAATTTTAGGCCTTGTAGCCTTTTTGCCCCTTTTAGGTCTCCTAGAACCCATTTTTTTGGATTTTCTCAAAAACGGCCTTAACAACCCCCAAATATTTTTGGATATTCCTTCTATTAGTACCCTAGGCTCAATATTTACTAGGTTTAAGGTTCTACAAGTTTTCGTACATAGGACTATCCTTACACCCCCTTATTTCAAGGGTTTCTAGGGTTCTAGTTCCTTTTTCCAACTTTGAGGGCTTCAATGACCTCCCCAACTTCATCCTTTCTCACACATGTCTAGAATACATGTTTCCACACTCCCATGCTCTTTATTGCCTCAAACCAATCTGTTTATCAGCTTTCTTTACTGCTGTCCTCTCCAAGCCACTAGCCAGAATGCACTTGCACTCGCCTTGTGTTTGATGAATTCAACTCTTCCCCTGCAAACCAAGACTCCACACACCTTATTTACACTTTAAAAACAGTCCCCTACTTGATTCCAAGTTTCCATGGTATCCTTACCATATGAATTCAAGTGGGGATCATTATTTACAAAAACTGGCCTTAACCGGCAGTGTAACCAAGAACACCAAAACTTGCAAAATTACAACCAGATGAATTAAATGGATAATCTAATGCTTCACACTGTAATTAAATGAAAAAAAGAAAGACTCAAAGCATCATACCAGTCCTCTCAATCCATTCTTGATTGGATGAAGGCTCAAACACAAAAATTCACTCAAAAGTTGTTGAATTCCAATCACAAAATATGCTCTCCAAGTCTCAATTTGTGAAAATGAACTTCCAACTCAGGTATTAGGGTTTGGATGACCTTACATACCTTTATCCCATGTGCTAGGACCCTTAGGCCGGGATTAGAACATCATTAATGCCTTTTTTGCATTTTTAGGCCAAATTCCTAAGACAACCTTGTCTAGTTTTGCCTAATTTTGTCATTCAGACTTTTCCAAACCTCCAGGTTCTAAACCAACCTAAGTTTTCCACTAAACAACATGAATTCTACCTTGGGACTTTACAGTTAGTCCTTATTACCTTGGTGGTTGGCTAGATCCACCTACAAGCCAAAATCGCCAAGATTTTCCAAAAGCCCTTTAAGGTGCTCCTGCACCATAGAGGTAGGCTTTCAATGGTGATGTGTGGATGGAGGATGTGAGATAGATTGCATGGAGGGGTGCCTTTGTTGATCCTAATTAGGGATTATGATTTTAGGATTATTATGATGCGTGCTAGGGACTATTGATGGATGGATGTGAGGATGAAGAGGATGAGATGGAGGAGGTGATTTTGGGATATTAGGGCCCAAAATGGAGGATGTGTGAGGGTGAATGGAGGGATATAAGGACCCAAAATAGACGCAATAGATGGAGGATGGGTGATGGTGGATGGAGGGATATAAGGACCCAAGATGGACTTGGAGGAGGAAGGAGGAAGATGGACAGTTGTTTTGAGGTGATATGATGAAGGAGGGGGGATGGCGAAAAATTATTTGGTAGAGTGATGGGAAGTGCCTCTCATTCCTTTGGAGGAGGCTTGTTCAGGATGTATGAAGGTGGTACCAACACTTTTGGATTGTGATTATTGGGAGATATATCCAAGACCTTGTGCACCTGGATGTTCTTTAACCTAGATGGGCTATAAAATTCCTTGCTCATGAAGGCCTAAACCTTTTCCTTGATATTTCATGACCTTGAGCATGTGATCTATGGTAAGATGTTGATTTTGTTGGAAGCATGATGCGAGTCCATTAGCAGGTGGAGGAGGAAGGGTGGTGCATATACTTTGTTTTTCTTCTGCAAGAAGTCCACCATGGATGAGTGTAATGTTTCCAAGGTGATATAGAAGTGGTGTCAGGATGGTAGGGCTAGGCAGCGATGAATGAGCATGAGATGGAGATGATGGGATGGCAGCATCTTGATTTAGAGGGGTGAGTGACAAGGTCTCATGAGATGGAGCGATTGGATCTTGAGTGCAAAGGGGATCATGGGGTAGAGCAGATGAGCTAGTGTGATCTTGATATGGAGTAGAAAGGATGATAGGATCTTGATTTGGAGGAGAATAGGGATCATGAGATGGAATGGATGGGAGAATATGATCTTGGGATGGATCAGATAGGATGGTAAGATCTTGATTTGGAGGAGGGGATATTCTTGTATGCTTTGGATTAAGCTCTTGGCATGAATCATCTTGTGTGGAGGAGTGTTGGGGGGACTCCTCAAGTGGGGGAGATGGAAGATTGGAGGATTCATGAAGGTCATGGGATTGTACTTTGGTGATATTAGGACTAGGTAGAGTGGATTGGATTTTGGTGGCTTCACTAGTTTCAGTGGTTCTAGGAGTAGAAGATGGGGATTCGGTGGATTTTTTGGGTTTGATGGTTTCAACCTCTTGGGCAGTGTTAGGAATGGTAATGGGAGTGATATACATAGGATGGGGAAGGGCCTCATCACTAGTGATTGTACATGATAGAGCGGGAGGGCATGGTTCCACAACATTAAGATGTGGATTTGGGGATCTGTCTCTTATGTCATGAGTCCTTGGACAAAATTTGGGAGGAGATATTTGGGCATTGTAGGTTTAGGTGGAGTGATGGGAATGGATGGAAGATTATGGATGGGTGGAGGACTAGGATTAGGGATTGGTGGATTAGGATTAGATAAGTGGATGGAATTGGATGGAGGACTAGGAGTAGATTGAGGACTAAGCTTGGAAGGTGGATCAATATTAGATTGGGGATTGAGATAGGGTGAATTGGTAGGAGGATTAAAATATAATGGAATGGAGGGGGGAGTAATACAAGAGGATATGGATGTTGGATTAGGCTGGGGAGATTGGGATGGTTGGTTATAGTAGGAATATTGGGATGGTCGATTATGATAGGAAGGTGTGGATGTTGGATTAGGATGCAAAGATTGAGGTAGTACATTAGCATAGGAGGACATGGATGGTGGATTGGAATAGGAGGACATGGATGGAGGATTAGGATAGGAAGATTGAGATGGTGGATTAGGATAAGAGGACATGGGTGTTGTATTTATGTAGGAGGATATGGGTGGAGGATTAGGATAAGAAGATTGAGATGGTAGATTAGGATAAGAAGAATATTGGAATGGTGGATTATGATAGGAAGGTGTGGGTGTTGGATTAGGATGGGAAGATTGGGATATGGGATTAAGGTAGAGATATTGTGATGGTTGATGATGATAAGGATAGGAGTATGGGGATGGTGGATTAGTATAGAAGGATGTGGATGTTGGATAGGAGAGAGATGTAGAGGGAGGAAATGATGGATATGTGGATGGTGAGGGTATTGGATATCCCTTGTCCAGGGTAGCATAAGGACTATTATTAGATGTGGATGAAGGCATGGGGGGATAGTTTAGAGGAATGGATAGACTTAGAGAGGGGATCAAAAGAAGCTTGCTAGAAATAACAACATAAAGGGGATCTATATTACACTCATCTTGATCAATAAGACCCCTGTTATCGTCATCAACGTAGTTGGGATTCCCCTTGACTACTATTGTTGGTTGCAAAAAAGGAAGATAAGGATTCATGATGTTAGATAAAAAGAATACGGATGGGAAAGATAAGAATAGATGATTAGAAAGGAAGAATAGATGATGAAAAGATAAATAGGATGGATTGGAAGAAGATGGAAGAAGATATAGGTGGACTAAAGCTCAAGTTGGGAATCAAGTTAAGATCAGATGGGGATTGGATTAAAGCTCATATTATAATTCGATTGGAGCTCAAATTATGGTCTGAAAAATTCCAAGAGTGAAAGGATTGAGAAAAATTGAAAATTAAAAGTTTCATTTTTTTTTTGTTTTTTCTATGTCATAGTAAATCGCATTTTTGGAGTGAAATTTGGGGTTGAAACTTGTATCAATCCATAATATTGGTCCACTAGAGGGATGCTATTTTAGGTATTGAATTAGTACTCTTGGATACCTTTCCAACGATGTAAACGGTTCTGAATTCTGAGCACCGAGTAGAAAGTTATGACCCAACAAGTTGGGGTAAATAAATTCCTAGTTTTTTAAAAAAAATTGGATGGTTTGGGGATGTATAGGAAGAGGGGAAATGATTGGATGATGATTTTTGACTAAGGATGATGTAGGATAATTGTGGTATGAAGGATTAACTCTTTTGATTTTGTATGGGGAGTAGATTTGCCTATTCTTGAGGGGGAAATTCGCCTAAATCTGGACTGGTTCAAGGAAATAGGAATTTTTTTTTGGAAAATTCACCTATCTAAGGACACAGGCTCACCTATCTAAGTAAGTTCACCAAAATGGTAGAGTAGGATTGCCTGTGGGAGCAGATTCACCCAAATAGCAATCAGATTTGAACAAACAACTCGAGATTCACCTAAAATAACAAGTTCGCCCAAACCAGAAGGCAGATTCACACAAGCAGAGAAGCAAGATCACCCTTGGGAGAATATTCACCCAAAAAGTAAAGAAGGATCACCCCTATGAGAAGATTCACCCAAATAGCTAAAAATACTAAAGAATGGGTCGAGGTGACTGCAGAATGGGAAGGGATGACTGAAGAACCAACAAGGGGTACTTTGAGGATTGCCTAATCGGATGTGAAATGCAGCTATATAAATTTTAATAGGGGCTTGGATGAAGAATGGGATGAGAACGAAGGAAACTAACACCAAACGGGTTCGAACAGGGTCCCGAACGAAGAACGGGATAGCCACCAAAAAGAAAAGATTGAACTAAAAGGACTCAAAGTGAGGGTAGGACCACCAATGGAAAAATGGATACACCCAAAAGGATTGGAATGGGGACTCAGGCAAAGAAAGAGGCAGAAAACAGTCGAATGAACACCAAAATGAACCCGAACGAGGTCCCGAATGAAGAAGAAGAGGCAAATTCACCACTTTGTAGAGGCAGATTCACCCCTGTACTAATCAAGTTATCCCATATGTTAATAAATATCACCCATGACAAGGGGATGGGTGAATTTGCAAAGGGGAAGAAGAACAGATGTCAGAACAGACCCGAACGGGATTCCTGAATGGAGAACGAGGTAGCAAGACAGATGAACGGACTCGACAAAATGGATTTAGATGGAGAATTATAGGGAGGATAGGAACACTAATATAAAAATGGATACACCCAGAGGGATCATAATGGGGAATCAGGCGAAGAACGAGGCAGATAACAGTAGAATGGACACCAAAACAGACCTGAACGGGGTCTCAGATTAAGAAGAAGAGGTAGATTTTACCCTCTGTAAAGGATTATTTTCCATTGTACTAATAAATTTAACCCATGTGTTAAGAAAGATCGCCCATGACAAGGGGATGGGAAAATTTGCAAAGGGGATGAAGAACGAACATCAGAACGGACCCGAACGGGGTCCCAAACAAAGAATGGGGTAGCAAGACAGATAAACAGACTCAACAAAAATGGATTTGTATGTAGAATCAGATTGAGGATAGTACATATAATGGACAAATGGATTGGGATGTGGACTCGAACAAAGAATGGGACCAAGAACGGTCAAACGGACACCAAAACAGACCCGAATGAGGTCCTGAATGAAGCATAAATTGAAAATTTGCCCCTCTATAAAGGAAGATTCACCCCTATAGGAAAATTCACCAAATAGAGGAAGCAGGTTCACCCAATTAGTTGAGCAGGATCACCTTTAGTGGAAGATTCGCCCAAACCAAAGAGTAGAATCACCCAACAAGGGTGAAAATTCACCCGTTTTAAGGAACGGGTGAAGACGGGTGAAGGTAGACAACTTAGACTGGACCAATACTATGACAAAGTACTAAAGACAACAAAAAATAGATAAGAGGCTGGACTGACTCAATTGAAAAGAATACACTCTAGGCAACACGATCCTAGAACTAGTGAAAAGGTTGTCTACCTAGGCTGAACAAGGCTATCTCGTGAGTCCTCGATATATACACGATATGTGGGGAACAACTATGAACTCCAACCCATCACAAACATGAGTTGGGAGCCCCAACAAGGTACTGGAAAATGAGACCAACTCTTCACGTCTTGTCTAGGTATCACCCTAGCTTCGACGCTCCGCTAGACATGACGTGACTGGATTGAGGTACAGCTTTCGCTCTCCCCCCTTTATATACCCAATCAATGACACATGGTTGGGATACTAGGTGATGAAATCCCAAGCAGGTCCCGCTAAGGGAAAATAATTCTAGATGTTTCGGATTGTCCCCAGGCTCACACGTAGCGCAAGGGGAGAGTTTAGACAGACTATCGCCTCCTAGGAAGACTAGACTGGATAAGAGTGAGTTGTGATTTATCATCACCCAGGATCACCAAGTGGCACAAGGGGAGTGGATATATCAACAACCCACTCACAAGAACAAAAAATAGTAAATTGACCCTTCTAATTATAGCTAAATGTGCCTAGCTAGTATGAAAAATGACAAACAAACTAAGGGTCTTAGACCGATTGTCCTGCAAAAAAGCATTAGTAATTTTGGATGATTCATCTTGGATGAATGAAGACAAGCTTAGATTCACCTCTATGTGATGTAAGTTTGCCCCTCCAGAAAGTCAACCTTGCCCGTTTGTTGAAGCAAGTTATCCTGTCTATTAAAGAAAATTTTCCCCTCTATCAAGGCAGGTTTGCCACTCTAGTTGTAGTTGCAGATTCATCTATTCTGAAGTGAAGAATTGGATGTCTGAGCAGATTCGCCCCTCCAAATAGATTTTCCCTTGCTAGGAATGGATTTGCGCCTCCAAGTAGGTTTTCCCCTTCACATAAGAAGGTTCACCCAAGGAGTGAGGCAAGTTCGCCCCTCCAGGAAGATTCACCTTTGTGGGTAGTCAAGATCGCCTTTTCCGGGCAGTTTCGCCTCTGTAACTACAATCTGAACTTACAAAATTCAAACAACATAGGATGTGAAACAATAGATTCGTGATGTGGGTCCCACCTGGTGTTCCAGAAATGTTGGCAGGTGTTTTTACCTAGTCTAAAATGTAAAACTAAATGAAATGAAAACAAGGAAAACACAAACGACACCTCGGATTAGGCCTAAGTTGAACTTGAACAAAATACAAGAAAATGAACGATATTACCTTGTCCAAGTTGATCGGTTGGTTGGCCCTATTGATTATTTGATGTGTGTGCTCCTAGATTGATTTCGGGAGCATACCGACTTATAAATTCTTGATTTAGATGCAAGATGATGGTTGGAGACTGAAGGCTTGAGATTGAGATGATAAGAGCTTGAATGTGATAGAGAATTCTGGAGAGTGAATGAATGATTTATATTGAAATTATAGTGATTAGGGTTGCAAAATGGCTAGGTGTTTAGTCATTTAGCAAAGGAGAGATGAATAAATGGTCTAGATTCATTCTTGGCCAAGGACAAGAGATCAAGGGTGGAGATCAAAGCTTGACCAAAAGGAATTAAAAATTCTTTTTTAATATGCATGGGGAAGACAAGAGGAATAAAATATTCCTTGGAAAGCCTTGGGTGAATAAATGGAATTTAAAATTCCATGAAGGGTGTTGGGAGAGTAAATGGAATTAAGAATTCCATTGGGATGTGATAAGAGTTGACTAAAGGGGGTTGATTAGACTAGTTAATGATAGATTATAACAGGTTTAGGTGGCTAATGATGATTAGGGGCCAACTTGCAAAAGTTGGAGGATGTGACACCTCCTAATCATGGATTAGGAATGTGTCGCATCCCCAACAATGGGATTAGGAGATGAATTAGGATTAAGTGTGGATGGGACATAAAGGGAATTAAATAAGTGGGTTATTTATTTAATTCTTTGGATGAAAGGGATAAAGGGGTAAGGTATTTAAATATTTAAATAAATACCTTAGGTATTAGATGACTTTAAGTATGTTAATTAAATAATAGAAATATTATTTAACTAATGTTGATAAAATGATATTTACCAGAAAAAGGATAAATTTGACCAAATATAAGTGGTCAAATTTAGATGTCTATAGAATGTACCAACACAAAAATAAATTGATGAGACCCACACCACTAGAAATTTGGTGGAACCAACTTTCCGACGATATCTTGTTTGCTAGAAATTGATATGTTTCCCCAAGTTATAGTGAAAAGAAAAACAACACCCCTTTTAGGACACAAAGGAGGTCAAAGGGGCCTTCACAATCATCTATACTGTTGATGTCATGCTAACACTAGCATGACGTTGGCAAGATTTTCCAAGGAATATTCCCTACTCTAGTAAAAAAATTGGTCCCCTATAAAATGCAATTTTTCCAGAATATTCTAGTCGTGGTGGAAAGCAAAACCCATCACCTAAAAAACGTATGTGGTGGCCAACATCATGTGGAGGTCCCAGTAAATGAAAGGTGACCAGGAAAATGGGTCATCAATGGAAAATAGATGGTCACTGGCACATTTTTGGGGGTCACTAGTGGATATGAGTGGGGCCTGCAAGCTTGCCATGGTAGGTACCTGCAATACCCTCACCCATAAATGCTCCCATTTAAAACAAAAATCTGCCCCATCCTAAAAGATTTCAACTTTCCTTTTTTTTATTTAAAAAATTCCTACATTTAATTTTTTATTTTTATAAAATTTCTTTAAAAATAAATTTTTAAAAAACAAAAACTCTGAACCTTAAATAAAAATCGCCTCTTTTTCTTGATCTATGTGTAGGAATCCGTAGAAGGGTCATACAGGCCCCTACACAAAAAAAAATTGCCTTAGAAACTCCCGACACGGATTTTGACAATTTGATAGGTGATCTTAAGGTTCTTGGGCCTTCTGAGCATGATGGTGGTGTCTGTTTCATGCCAAAATGCACTGAAATTGCAGCTACCCTTGGGATCTGGAAACAAAGTGACCACTTCAAACCTTTGTAGATCTGGTGTCAGGAATCGAAATTAGGCAAAATAAAAGCCAAATTTGACTTTCTCGATAGCTCTAAATCCAATGACAAAGTCCTTTTTACAAAAAAATACACTAGAAAATTCCCACATCCAAAATTTTCAAAAAAGAAAAAGGGAATTTAGATCTGAAGCTTGTAACCCTCGTTGAAGAAAGAAAATCTCATAAATCAAAAATCTAGTGATCACCTACAAGCAAAATAACCTATCACGTAGAAGATATTCGAACAACACAAAGATATTTCTCTACAAACCAAGAGAGTAAAATTACATAAACAAGAAGTGGGAATAATTACAAAGAGATAAATCCTTAATAAAGGAGATCAAAACCCTAAAGTGAACCCTTTTAATAAAGTAATTATTAAAATGCATAAGTTTAGCTTAAGTGAAAAAAAAATAAAAGGTGAATTAATTAACTAATCAATATGATTGAATTAATTAATTAATCAATATGATTGAATTAATTAAGTGATTAACCTTATTACTCCAACACCCCCCCTTAAGATGAACTTAGGGAGAAGCTAAAAGCTAAGGACAAAATGGATGAAAGCAAAGATGGGTCCTGACAAACAAGGTTTGATGAGGTACCCATGTACAAATGTAAAAGATATCTCACAATAGGAGAAAAGGAGAAAACCTCATGGGAAAAACTCCTCTCCAAAAGAGATAAAAATATGTGAAGGACTAAGAAACCTCCAAATAAGAATGTCCCAAAAGATAGGAAAAAAGGATGAACATGAAAAAAATTGAAGCATGAAGAAGTTGCAAACACTGTCATAGAATGATTGTTGAAATGCTGAAAGAAGAACCTCCATTGAAACATATGATGATTATGATCAAGAAGAAAAAAATCTATACGGGTGCCCCCAACGACACTACTTGAATCGGATGGAAAACCAAGGCATGCATCAAGAACTCAAAGATACAGATTGAAAAAGTACCAATAGTTTGAAGAACTGATCAAGTGAAAAATGGAAGGTCACCTCCAGAAATAGGAATGAAAGAGTTTCCATATGGTAAGTGCTCCATCTCACCAAAATTCATCGATAACCAGCCACTACATTTGCCTAGTACATAGGAACAAATATTGTATACATAGCTCACTCCAACATGAAACCAAAGAAGCATTAACACCAATAGTAGAAACCCCCCCATAATGTTGACAAGTGAGAGGTATGATATGTACATTGAAACAAAATGCTTGAATGTAGTGCATGATAAAGAACCAAGAACATCTGAATGTGCAGACATGAAAGTACAAGCAGATATAAAGGGTGTGTAAACCAAGGCACACATGCATGAGAAAGGTATGAAGAAAAAACAAAGGCAAGCATTAACCCCCATGGAACTTTATATCATAGTGCGAGTACAATAAGACATAAAGTGATCCATAATATAGGTACAATATAGAGGCACTTTATTTGAGTGTGTTTACAGATGATAAATACATGTGCAATGTGAGCCCATAATGTCAACAAAAGACACAATATTGGAAATACATGTAGAACATCCAAAAAGAATCCATCCCAAGTGTGTCGCCAAAAAGTGTATACCTTAGCACTTTTTCACTCATTTTGGCCTTATCCACCGGATTTTGGCCTTGTTTACCTTGATTCAACCTTGTAAGCTTGTAATTCATGAATGACCTAGCGGTGTTTCACTAAGGTGTTGTGAAATTTTGTAATGTATTTCCTCACTTTTCTAAGACCCTTTCAACATAATTCACCTAAATAATACATTCTTACACCTTACTAAGACTTAAGACAGAGTGTTGTAAAGTGTTGTATTGCATTTTCACACTTATCTAGGCTCATCACCCTTAAATCAAGCCTTTTTACATACTAATTTTCCCTTTTAATGCATCATTAGTCCTGACCTAAGTGTGTTTCGGGAGGCAAAACTGATTAACTTTATTAAACACAAATTAATTCTTGACCACCAACAAAATTTTCCTAGGTGGATTAGGTCGCCACTTTGGGCAACCTAATCCCTTTAGGCATAAATTTCAAATTTTAAATAAAAATCAACAGGAATCTTGCCTCCTAAACCCTAGGGTCGGCCTATCAGGATGCATTTCAGGAAAATTAGGGTTTCACATGTACAAATAAGGGTTTTCATCCTCATTTGGCTCTCTCCCAAGCTCATTTTTTACCTCTCTCTTCACAAGAACTCAAGCATCAAGGTCTTCACAAGCAAGCATTCAAGAATTAGGGTTTCACAAGCCATCTCCATTGGAGCTTCTCTTGCATGGTGTAGACATCCTCAACAAATGATTTGGTAAGTTTTTTCATTTCTTTATCATTCAATCATCTTTCCTTCCTTTTTTGTCATTTTGGATTTGATTATCATCGAAGGGGTTTGACTAAGGAAAACCCCTAATCTCTAACCCTAACCTTTTGTCGCCTCTTTGCATGTGTGTTTGCAGATCTTGTAGGTATGGAAAACATTCAAAAATGGATTGAAGACTTGCTAGGGAATTTCCTTGACAACTAGGAAAAAACATCCACAAAAAGACACCTACAAGCCAAAAATCAAGGTTTTTTGTCTGAACACTTGGAGGAACAGAAAGTGCAGACCAAGAGCCTCTATTTCCACCTTCAGATTTTCAGAAAAGACAAAAGGGACATTCCCACCAGTTGTGGCAACCTAGTCCCACTGTGCATATTTTCCAGAGATTTCTATGGATCTGGATACCCATTTGGCTGAAACAGGCCTAAGGTCAGTTTCCCGAAATCACCCTGAAAAGGGACTAGGTCGTTTAACTTAGCACAAGTGTCCCACCAGGCTTAAAAATCAGTATTTCAAGAATTTCTAAGCTCCCCCAGGTCTGCAAAACACTTCCAGGTACTTCTCTTTTATTTACAACTTTTTGTTTTAGTTTAATTTACATTTTTAGGTCATTTTATTTAATGTTAGCATATCACAATGTGTTTTCCAAAGTTTCATATTCTTTAGATTTAGCATTAATAAGTTATATCTATTTTAGCTTATTGTATTTAGACATCATATTTAGACACATTTGTACCTCCATTAACAACCCATTAACATATAATCTTTGAATGTAACATAAGCATTTTGGCCCATCTTTCTCCTTTTGGGTGAAAAACCCTAGAAGTGTTAGAAAGCACTAAGGTGCTAAAATCTATGATACATTTTGGTGAACCCAACCTTCGAATACCCTTATTTACTAGTTTAGAGTCCTTTTTTGTCCTAGAATTAGCTTGCATTGCATTGTGCATTGTTAAATTTGCATTCTAGGGTTTTAAAATTTTGCATTAGTGAAAATTGCATTTAGATTGCATTTTTTGCATGTTAAATCATTCAAACACATCAAAATTCTCCATTTTCATTTTAGGTTTGCATCATACAACCTAGAAACCATCAAAATCAAATAGAAAAATCAGAGAAATCTCAAAAAAATCACCAGGAGGACTAGGTCGACATTCTGGGCGACCTAGTCCCTTTAGGCCTTTGAAACTGTCATTCACAAGGGTGAAAACCTTTTTTTTAGGCTTCTATTTGATTCCTTTATCCATCTATATCAGTGGGTTTTCTTTATGTTACATGCATTTTACTCAATCTAGCTTAAATTGGCACATTTCATGCATTGCTTAATTTGCATTTTGCATTCACCACTTTTTATTTCCCATATAATCAGTAAATTACATTGTGTAAAATCGGAAAGTTTCATTTCATCCTATGTATTTACATCGCATTGTAATTTTTCCTAGATTATATTACATTCAACTTATTATAAATAAGCATCGTTTATATTCATGGCAAGTAGAATTTTACAATTTTCATTTTCTACATTAGTTCCTCAAACATTTAAATCAAATTTTGTAGAAAATGAAAACACAAATTTAACATCACAAGAACCCACTCACAGCCTCTTAAGCCCTTTATTAGTGACTACTTAGACATGTTATATGAATCCCTTGATTAATTTATCTCAGATTCTAGTTCATCCACTAAATCTTTGACCGATGAGGATACCCACAGTGATAATCATGATACTCATAATTGTTCTTCTCCTGATATCTCTCCCATTGGTGATGAAGGTATCTTGATGAAAGAAAACACAACTATTGAAGATCATGATGGTCCTTCTTGTATTCCTCCTCCTCCCTATTTCCAAGACCTTATAACACAAAAAGATAAAATCATGGTTACTACCTTACCTAGTCTTCCATCCTCTCCCAACACCTCACCTATTTGCAATGATACTTTAATAACTAAGGTTATGTTTGTATCAAGCACTCTAATGATTGAGAGTTATAGAATTATTTCTCTCCTTCCTAATATCCCTCATATTTGGAAGGGTCTATTTGAACAAAATAGTCCAATCATTGGTAACCATCTAATTCCTTGTTATCCTTCCCTTAATGCCTCTCCTAGGAGCGATGAAGCTACTTTACCAACTCTAATCAAGCCATGTGATAAACCTATTGTTTGTCACTTTCCAAGTAGATCTCCTCTTAGGATAGATACTATAGCACAAGAGAATCACACCTTAGATGAAATGAATGTGACCATCAATAATCACAAGAATCCAATTTCCCCCTCTCCTAATATCTTTCTTATTAGTGAAGAAGATATTATGGTGTTACAAGATCCCCTTTATGAAAATCATGCATATCTTATGGAACAAGAAACTTCAACCATAGATCATTCCCTTATTTTTGATGAAGTTCATAATTTAGAACCAAACAAGGAATATCTTGTTTGTAGTTCTCCTAACTCTCCTATTTGGTAAGGTATCATGGTGGAAGAAAAAAACAACATGGTGGCACTCCTTTCATGCAATAGTCATATCTCTTCCTTGGGCAATGGTAAAAACCTGATACTCAATTGCCCTTTCCTAGAGATACATCAACCCAAGCCCATAGAGGTTATGCATATGCAAGTGTCCATTAGATCCCCATATATAATTGGACCTCCTAAGCATCCTCTCCTTCACCCACCTAAGAATAATGTCTCATATCACCAAGTTACAATGACATTAGTCACCTATATGAAAAAGTCTATACCATCAAGGTTAAATTTGTTGAAACCTTGTTTCCCTACCCACATAAATAACATTAGTTGCTGCTCCTTGAATTTTAATAGTTGTAGGGTCATAACACACTCACTATTGCATGTTTTTCATTTGTCGTGAGGAGAAGCATCCCATCATCCATACCAGGCTCACCTTTTCCTTACACTAAGTGGGGGCAAAGGGGTTGAGTAGCCTTTTCCCTCATATGTCACTTGTCGTTGCCTCTTTTGACTAGGAATTAACCTCTCATGAACATACAAGAGCAAGCTTGGGATGTGGATGACATGTCTTAAGTTGGATCGCATGTGACATAATTACCCCCTCATACCTTCTTCTACTTTAAATAAATTTCTCACAATACGATGTGTAGCAATTCCTTTAAAGTGGGGGCATACACTGGCACTATTTCCTTTTGCATTTTTATTTTTTTGGTTCTTAGTGCAGCCTTATCACTTCATACCATGAGTCTCTCACTTGGTGGATGACATAATGTGTAATTTCCTTCATGAAAGTGACTTATCTTAGCATATGTGACTACATTCCTCGTAGTGGTCTGATGCGACACACTACATCCCCTCAGTTGTGAATTTTCTATCCTTTTATTGGTTCTCTTTAGGAGAGATTAGACGCAATATTCCCTAAGTCAAAGACCTCGCATGAATAAAACAAGACTCCTTTAAACATCCCTTTTTTCTTGCATTCTCTCCTTTTGCATTTTACATATTGCATTTTCTACACCTTTGCATACATGGCCACCTTGCATAACACAACTTGCATTCCTGTGCTGCCATCTTGCCTTTGTTCATGAGTTCTAAGAATCCAAGGATTTGCTTGTCTCATGAACCACAAAACTTTGTGGCACCTTATCAAATTTTTCAGGACGTATAACTTTGGTATGGTTGAGCGAGAAGCCCAACTAGCGGCATGACTTTCCCCATAGCCACCTTTTTGTGTGTGAGTGCATACCAATCATGTGTATGTATCTCACCACCTCTTGGTATTCTCACCCAACAGAAAATAGAAAGTCTCGTTGGCCTAGAGTGAGTACATCCTTTTCTTTCGGACAAACAACCTAGATCTGATAAACAACTAGCTGGACAAACAATCGAAGCTTGATCTAACTCTTTCCCTCTCTTAACATTTTTCACATCACTTCTTGTGTGATCTTTTGTGCTTATGTTATGTTTTCCATGTGATCTTGATCCTAGGGGCTTGATCATCTCTCTCAATTGATGCCATCTCATCTTGCTAGCATGAGTGCATTACATCCCGCTCAACATGCATGAGTTAGCTACTTTAGTGTGAGTTTGAAGAACATTCATACTCTCACTAAATAGTGGGGGATAAATGTGTTGCCAAAAAGTGTATACCTTGGCACTTTTTCACTCATTTTGGCCTTTTCCATTGGATTTTAGCCTTGTTTACCTTGATTAAGCCTTGTAAGCTTGCAATTCATCAATGAACTAATGGTGTTTTAATAATGTGTTGTGAAGTGTTGTAATGCATTTCCTCACGTTTCTAAGACCCTTTCAACATAATTCACCCAAATAATACATTCCTACACCTTCCTAAGCCTTAAGACAGAGTGTTGTAAAGTGTCGTATTGCATTTTCACACTTATCTAGGCTCATCACCCTTAAATCAAGCCTTTTTAATACATCATTAGTCCTGACCTATGTGTGTTTCGAGAGGAAAAACTGATTAACTTTAGTAAACACAAATTAATTCCCGAACACCAACAAAATTTTCCCAAGTAGACTAGGTTGCTAGTTTGGGTGACCTAGTCCCTTTAGGCATAAATTTCAAATTTTAAATAAAAATCAATGGGAATCTTGCCTCCTAAACCCTAGGGTCAGCCATTCAAGTTGCATTTTGGAAAAAATAGGGTTTCACATGTACAAATAAGGGTTTTCATCCTCATTTGGCTCTCTCCCAAGCTCATTTTTTACCTCTCTCTTCATAAGCACACAAGCATCCAATTCTTCACAAGAAAGCATTCAAGCATTATGGTTTCACAAGCCATCTCTAGGGTACGTGCAGGATCATGATGGGCCAAAAAGTGGTAATATGTAAGTGATATGATGGCCCATGTGGCTGATGACTTTTTTTTACCCAAAATTGATGAAACGAAAAAGGTTTTTGAAGGAGATTCTCAGCTTTCCACCAGTATAAATTATGCTTTACTTTGAATTTAATAAATAATTATTATTCATTTTCTATTTGAATTAAGACTAAAGTCCTGATTGATAGGCTAATTGAAAAAAATCTAAATCTTTCAAACGCTATCACATTTTTTGAATCTAAAACATGTGTCACATTCTATGCTTCGCATACTATGGGATTTTTGTTTTAAATGAATTTCATTAAGTTTTGACCAAGGTAAGGTGGCTAGATAGATGATTTTTTATATTTTTAAAAGTTACAATACAAAATTCATAATTAATTATTTACTTAGAAAAAAATTACAAAAAAATATGCATCACATCAGGATATGATTCCTCTACTTATATCTAAAATCTTATAAAAAATAATTATCATTTATTGTGGTTAGGGTGGTCAGACAAACGCCTACTTCTTATTTTTTCCCTAAAATCTAAGTACTACTACACTGAAATTTCAAATTTTCACTAAAGGGGTTTGACTAAGGCAAACCACTAATCTCTAACCCTAACCCTTTGTCTCCTCTTTGCATGTGTGTTTGCAGATCTTGAAGGTTTGGAAACCATTCAAAAATGGATTGAAGACTTGTTAGGGCATTTCCTTGAAAACTAGGGAAAAACATCCACAAAAGGACACCTACAGGCCAAAAATAAGGGTTTTTGGTCTAAACACTTGGAGGAACAGAAAGTGAAGATCAAGAGCCTCTGTTTCCACCTTCAAATTTTCAAAAAAGACAAAAAGGACATTCTCTCCAGTTGTGGTGACCTAGTCCCACTGTGCATATTTTTTATAGATTTATGTGGATCTGGATACCCATTTGGTTGAAACAGGCCTCGAGTTAGCTTCCCAAAATCACCTTCAAAAGGGACTAGGTCGCCCAACTTGGCACAAGTGTCTCTCCAGGCTTAAAAATTAGTATTTCCAGAATTTCAGAGCTCCCCAAGGTCTGCAACACACTTCCAAGTACTTCTCTTTTATTTACAGCTTTCTTTTTTTATCAAAGTTTACATTTTTAGGTCATTCTAGTTTATGTTTACATACAACATTATGTTTTCAAAAATAGTTCATTTTGGTAGTTTTACTTTGTCGCCAAAAAGTGAGGACTTTGTCATTTTTTTCCTCATTTGGACCTTTTCCTATGGACTTTGGACCATTTTCAGTCCCTTTTTACATCTTTCCAAGCCTTGTGACGAAGTGTTGTAAGGTGTTGCAAAACATTTTCATACTCTCCTAAGCTTTTCATCACTTAATCAATACAGTACTATGTCAAAATGACCTTCTAATACACATATAAATCCTATCTTGGTGAGTTTTCAGAAGACAATCCTGATAAATACAAATAATAACATTTTAATTACCGAAAAACAATGAAAACTTCCCAGGTGGACTAGGTCGCCACCTTGGGTGACCTAGTCCCATGTGGCATAAAATTTGAATTAAACTTAATATCTTTTGGTATTTTGGTCTCTAAAACCCTAAGGTCGATCAATATGATGTTATTTCAGACAAATTAGGGCATAACTTGTATAAATAAGCCTCAAAACCCTAATTCCTCATTAGATACCCTCATTTTCCACCTCTCCTCTCAATCTCTCTTCTCTCCTTCTCCTCAAGCAAGCTAGGGTTTGATCCTCCAATTCAACAAGACACCATTGTTGAAGTATTCAAGTGTTGATTTTTGCAACAACACAAGATCTCTCATCAAGACAAGGTAATCTACTCCATTATTCTATTGTTCATATTCATGCTTTAAATTTATGTTTCATTCTGGTTTAGTTACCTAAAAAGGGTTTGACCAAGGCAAAACCCTAATCTCTAAAAATCAACATATTTCTCTTTCTTGTCTTGTGTGATTGCAAGTTTAGGTACTTTGGAGATCATTGAAGGAATTGAATACTTTGTGAAGACCAACCCTTGCATGCAACCTGATCAAATCATCCACCAAAAATCACTCTCGGGTCCGAATATAAAAGTTTTAGAAGAGGGGAACTGTGAAGAACCAAGGTGCAAACCTAGGGCTTATGTTTCCTCTTCAGAAACTCCAAAAATCTTGAAGAGGACTAAGTCGCCAAGAATGGTGACCTAGTCCCTCTGGATATGCCATTTTGTGATTTTACATTTTTGGACACCCATTTGGCAGAAAATTGTTTTAGCAAAGTTTCTCGACAAGAGGACTAGGTCGCCTAACTTGGCGGGAATGTCCCTATGAATATTTCAGACATTTTCCAAAGGATTCCAGAGCCTTTCATCTGCAACATCTCATTCCCAGCTGCACAAGCTTCTACCTTTCCCATTTCTTTTCTATTTGTAAGCATTTAGGTTATTGTCTTTACATTGTATATAGTTTAGATTTAAATTTGCATCATGTTTCATAGTTAATTAGATTCATTCTTTTACAGCACTTAGAAACACTTACACACACATATCACAAACCCAAATCTTAACCCCCTCTTTGAATGAACACCCAAAAAACCCCAAAGACCATTAAGGTAAAAGAGAGTACATTCATCCAAAAGTTAGCTTCTAGGGTGAAAATCCCTAGAGACTCATTGGGGGAATCCTCTTTCCCTTCTTGTGTCTTTGTTTTTGGTGGTTCATTTTGGTGAGCTCGACATCCCTACACCCTTCCTTTCTAGTTTAGAGTCCATCATTGTCCTAGGATTAGCTTGCATTTCATATTGCATTAGTGAAAGTGCATCCTAGGGTTTCAAATTTTGCATTAGTGAAAAGTGCATTTAGGTTGCATTTTGCATCTTAGAACATTAGATCTTTCTAAACTTTTTCATTTTTTTGTTAAGTTTGCATTACCCTATACAAAAACCACATGTATCAATCCATAAATCCTGAAAAAATCTTTAAAAAATCATCAGGAGGACTAGGTCGCCATTTTGGGTGACCTAGTCCCTTTAGGGTTCTGAAACTACCCTTTACAGAGCTAAAAACCCAATTTTTGAGCTTCTATTTTGTTTCATTACATACCTGTATCAATAGATTATTTTTATATTACA
The DNA here is from genome assembly GCA_007115665.2 of Sequoiadendron giganteum. Lineage (NCBI taxonomy): Eukaryota > Viridiplantae > Streptophyta > Pinopsida > Cupressales > Cupressaceae > Sequoiadendron > Sequoiadendron giganteum. Next base: position 632,205,189 of record CM021108.1, read on the forward strand.
TGAATTTTATTACAACTGGCATAATTTAGCTCATTTCCTGCATTGTATATTTTCAATTTTTCATTTACAAAGTTTCATTTCCAAATCATTGATAGTGTAATCAAAACATTGCCTTCTTTTGCAATATAAAAATGGAATTTACTTTATCTTCTATTGTAAATTCTTTATAAATATTCATCTATTCCTTTTTCTTTATATTGTTTATAAACTCTTTAAACATGCTAAAGATTCTTTCAATACATTCCCTAGTTATGAGATTCTAGCGAATAAAATTCTTTATAATTGGCCTAAACATAAACAACCTACTATCTCTCCCCTTTGTGAGGATGATGTGTTAGAAGTAATACAAACATAGATAATTATGATGATCATAATTGTTCCCCTCTTGATACCTCTCCTTCTAGTGATGAAGGTATCTTGTTAAAGGAAGGGACAATTGTAGAGCATCATGACGGTCTTGCTTGTTCTTCTCCTTATTCCCTTTGGGAAGATAGTTTAACACAAGAACATGAAATTATAAACACATTATTAAATAGTACCTTACCTAGTCTCCTTAACTATGTTGATCAATCTTTCCCCTCCTCTAATACCTCTCCTTGATACAAAGAGGATAGTTTGGTGTTAGAATATACCTCTCCCAAGGGTCATGAGACTATTGACCCCCCCTTCCCTCATGTTCCCGCCCTTTGGGGTAATCTATTTGACAATATTGGTGGATCTTCTCTTGATGCCTCTCTCCCTTGTGATGAAGCATGTGATGAACCTCTTCCATGCTCCCCTACTAGGGTAGATGGTATGGAGCAAGTGAATGAGACCTTTGAAAATCAAATAGACTCACCTCTTAACCATCCCTCTCCTACCTATCCCATCAATGATCATTCCCCTATTAGTGATGAAGTCACTTTAGAAGATCCAAGCCTTGAATGTCAATAACATGAGGCTTGTAGTTCTCCTAAACACTATTCTTCTAGGGTGAATATCATGATGCAAGCCCAGGATAACATTGACTCTCGTACCCAAGGATATGTTAATAATATTCAACCTCAACTCATCCTCTCTCCACCTTCTAAACCTGAATTCGCTCTATCCCCACCTAAACCTAATGTGTTGCAACAATTCAGTCATAATACCATTTCTCATACACATTGCACTCGCAACACTCAATGATCCCAACCATCAACCTCAACAGCTTTACCTTCATCCCCTCCTATTATTCCTACTACTCCTCACTTCAACTCCTTCCTTAGGGAGTATGACCTTGTTGACCAACTAAGTAATACTCCCACAAAAATATCTTTATGGGACCTCATCCAAGCTTCCCCTCACTATTATAACATGATGCAATATTTCTTACAAAAAATTATTGTCCCTTCTAATGCACAAACAAATGATATTGCAGCTATGATTCATGAATTGAACGTTGATATTGTTTTCCACCAAAGTGAGCTCCCTCCTTTGGAAGTGCAAAACAAAGTTAAATCCTTGATAATCATATCTCAATACAAAAGCATAGGGATCAAGTGAAACCTTGTTGATAATGTCTCCACTGTCAATGTGTGTAGTTTCAATCTCCTGGATAGGCTCCATATTGATAGATCGACCATCCAACCTTCCTCCATGTCCCTCACTTGATTTGACAGTATCAAACAAAATCCTCTTGGTGTGATCACTTTACCTCTTACAATTGGAGTGGACACATTAAACACATCGATCCATGTTATGCCAAATGATGTTTCATCTAACCTCATTTTGGGTAGGCCAAGGATTCATGTTATGAATGGTGTGCCTTCCACACTTCATCGAAAGATGAAGTACATCTACAACAATAAAGTGTACATAGACGTTGATCTTGAACCTTATAGTGCCTTACACCTTGAGCAAAACAAATCCAAACCCTTCACCACTACACCCACCCAACATGTGGGACTCGTACAACCAAAGTCCTTAGATGATGTTTTGGGTTCCTTAGACTCCACCCCTCCTCTCAAGAGAGCAACCAAGACCAACAACAAAGACTCTCCAAAGGGAAACGTAGTCTTGTTAATACAAGACTCAACTGATCCTTCGATCGCATCCACCTCAACTCCTATAGACACCAATGCACACAATGACCCCTCACCTGATCCAAAGAAGCTGAAAAAGATTTATGGAAAAGGTTATGAGATAATGAAACAACTTGGCTATAGTGGAAATAGTTGTGGTGCTAAGGAACAAGGAATCTACAACCCTATAGAGCCTAACATGCAATCAACACATCATGGTCTTGCATTTTGTCCTTTCATTGAAATCGTCAAACCTTCCTCCAACATCAAGACCATCCCAACCCATTTCTCTCACCCAAACTTCATAAGTTATCCTTTGACACCAACAAAGGACTCTTTTCTTACTACCCATGTCATCTCACAACCTCCTCTTGATTCAGATCTTACACACTCCTCCAAAGGAGTATACAAAATCTCATAATCCATAGAGCCTTGTGCAGGTATGACATCCTCTACTAAGCAAGATGCTTCCTTTTCCAAAACCAAAGGATCCCCTTGTACACTTGATCAAGAGGGTATCTTTTTGAGACTCCTCCAAGATCACTTTATCTCTCTTGCTCCTCGCACTCGAAAGAAATGTTTCAACAAACATTACTTTTGTGCCTTCCACCAATTTCATTGTCATCACACCGATGAGTGTAAGGCCTTGAGTACCAAAATCCAACATCTTAAGGATTGTGGGGTTCTTCCTTCCATGGGGGCACCTAAATCCTTTAATTAAAAAAATCATCCTCCCTTTCATCCCTTCAATTCCTTTCAGCTCTCCCTTGTCCTACACTAAGTGGGGGCAAGGGGTTAGTTAGCCTTTCTCCCCTGTATGTCACTTGTCATTGTCTCTTACGACTTATCGTTAACTTTTCATGAACATATAAGAGAAACCTTGGAACATCGACTTCTCTTAAGTTGACTCGCATGTGACATACACCCCTCCTTCATGATGCGGCTTTTCAGACCCATATGACTTGGCATAAGGCTTTCCAAACAAGCTCGCATGTCCCTTTCCTCTTCTACTTTAAATAAATTTCTCACATTATGGTGCTCTACAATTCCTTTAAAGTGGCGGCATACATCACCACTTACATTTCATTGTGTGATCTTCTTTCTTCTTCTGATTCCCTCTCTTGAAAAAATTACAAACAATGTTGTGCAGGATTGAGTCATCTATATTTTTCCTCTTTTTCATACAAGATGAGCCCTTCCCTCTCTTGCATACAAGATGAGTACATTTTCACTTTTCCTCTCTTGAAAAACATTACGTATAATATTTCCTAGGTTGAGACATCGCATGAATAAATAAAAATCCCTTTGAAACAAAAATCATTTCAAAACATCACTTTCTTTTGTGACGCCTTATCAAATTTATCACGAGGTATAGCTTTGGTATGGTTAAGCAGGAAGCCCAACAAGCGACATGACTTTCCCCATAGCCACCTTTGTGAGTACATACTAACCCTGTGTATGTTTCTCACCTTTTGGGACAACTCACCCCATGAACAACCTAATGTTTTTTGGCCCCAGAGTGAGCATGTATCTCTTTATTCTCTTCACGCAAAACCTTCTCATTGCATGATCATGCATCTCATCTTGTTGTAATGCATTCACCCTTGAATGTCTCCTGCATTGATGTCGAATTGACTTAGAATCTCAAATCCTTGGGGGCTTGACCACCTCCTTCACCTTTCCCATTCTTCTTCTTTTTCATTCTTCGCCATCTCCATCAGGCTACTTTAGTTTGAGCTTGAAGCAAGTTCATCCTCTCACTAAAGTGGGGGCTAAATGTGTCACCAAGAAGTGATTACTTTATCACTTTTCGCTCATTTGGACCTTTACCTATGGACTTTCAACCATTTTTCAATCCCTTTTTACATCTTTCCAAGCCTTGTGATAAAGTGTTGTAAGGTGTTGCAAAACATTTTCACACTCTCCTAGGATTGTCATCACTTAATCAATACATTATTATGCCAAAATGACACCCTAATACACATATAAATCCTATCTTCATGACTTTTCAAAAGATAATCCCGACAAACACAAATAATAATATTTTAATTACTGAAAAACAATGAAAAATGCCCAGGTGGACTAGGTCGCCACCTTGGGTGACCTAGTCCCATGTGGCATAAAATTTGAATTAAACTTAATATATTTTTGGATTTTGGTCTCTAAAACCATAAGGTCGATCAATATGATGTTATTTTGGGAAAATTAGGGCATAACTTGTATAAATAAGCCTCAAAACCCTAATTCCTCATTAGGTACCCTCATTTTCCACCTCTCCTCTCAATCTCTCTTCTCTCCTTCTCCTCAAGCAAGCTAGGGTGTGATCCTCCAAGTCAACAAGATACCATTGCTAAAGTATTCAAGAGCTGATTGTTGCAACAACACAAGATCTGTCATCAAGACAAGGTAATCTACTCCATTATTCCATTGTTGTTATTCATGCTTTAAATTTCTATTTCATTTTTGTTTAGTTACCTAAAAGGGGTTTGACCAAGGCAAACCCCTAATCTCTAACAATCAACATTTTTCTCTTTCTTGTCTTGTGTGATTGAAAGTTCAGGTACTTTGGAGATCATTCAAGGCATTGAAGACTTTTTGAGGACCAACCCTTGCATGCAAGGTCAAATCATCCACCAAAAATCAATCTCAGGTTCGAATATCAAATTTTTAGAACCGAGAAACTGTGAAGAACTAGGGTGCAAACCTAGGGCTTTCGTTTCCACTTCAAAAACTCCAAAAAATCTTGAAGAGGACTATGACGCCAAGAATGGCAACCTAGTCCCTCTGGATAGGCCATTTTGTGATCTTTAAATTTTTGGACACCCATTTGGCAGAAACTTGTTCTGGAAAAGTTTCTCGACAAGAGGACTAGGTCGCCCAACTTGGTGGGAATGTCCCTATGAAGATTTCAAATATTTTCCAAAGGATTCCAGAGCATTTCATTTGCAACATCTCATTCCCAGGTGCACAAGCATCTATCTTTACCATTTCTTTTCTATTTGTAAGCATTTAGGTTATTGTCTTTACATTGTATATAGTTTAGATTTACATTTGCATCATGTTTCATAGTTAGTTAGATTTATTCTCTTACAACACTTACACACACATATCACAAACCCAAATCTTAACCCCTTCTTTGAATGAACACACAAAAACCCCAAAGACCATTAAGGTGAAAGAGAGCACATTCATCCAAAAGTTATCTTCTAGGGTGAAAAACCCTAGAGGCTCATTAGGGGAATCCTCTTTCCCTTCTTGTGTCTTTTTTTTTGGTGGTTCATTTATAGTAATAGTTGATTTACATTTTCATCTTATAGGATTTAGTGCATTCCATATCACACACTTCACACCTTAAATCCCTATTAACACATAATCTTTGAATGAAACATAAGCATTTTGTCCCATTTTTCTCTTTTTGGGTGAAAAACCCTAGAAGTGTTAGAAAGCATTAAGGTGCCAAAATCCATGTTACACCAAGCAAACGAGAAGTTTTCAGGAGCTAAGATATCCAAGTAATTCACTAGAATATGAAAACAAAATAACTAAATAAAATGCACCTGGTAAATTGTTTGATGAAAAAATCTATACATCTGGAAAGAACACTAGAAGACCTTTCCAACGCATATTCATTTTCAAAAAACGGAGTCCATATGAAAAAATTATGTAACAAAAATTAGGTCATCTAAGAACAACACTGCCTCTGGTGATTTTAATTTCTTCAAATTGCCTCAAAGACATGTGCTACTATGCCATAAAGTGGAAACTGGCACAGTTGATTTCCCACATTAACCTTTCTGAGAAAATCACATGTAGACTTAATCATATTCAACACTATGCACATATTCAAATTTACAAAGTCAAACAACATGAAAGATAATCATAAATGGACACATAGATTTATGTGGGGAAAACCCTTTTGAGTAAAAATCCCCAAACTCCAAAAGATCGAGTCATTGTATTATTCAGCAACAAATAGAGTTACAATACAATCTTGGACTCATAGCCTTTATAGGAGTTACATCTTGTTTCATCTAGAGAATACATGAAACAACATTGTTCAAAATCCTCACACTATTACAGTACCCTCATAGAGCACACAGTGTACATTCATCTCTTTTAACTAGTCGAATCTTTTCCATCGAGCCTCTTAGCCATCCCAACCTCTTTGGCCTTCATAGATTCACATTCTTCACATCCTATGTCACAACATTCTCATTGTTACAATTCTTATCAGCATACAATTTGAACACATATAAATTTCCATGTCAAACCTCTCATTCAGTTGACCCAACGATCAATTCGTTCCCTGTGTAGAATGGTTTGGCTCAATAGTTTCCACAATTTAGCAATTGTCACCAGTGATTGAACAATCACCTCCAAAACAACACAATCAAATGTACACATAAGAAGTCGATGTTCATTCAGCCAAGTCCATCTTTATGCCCATTGGCTTGACCAACACACTAGTGAGAGTCTGGAAAGTCCAACCGATAGATCAAGTTTCTCGATGTCCAAAGAGAAGCATCATGGATCATATGCATCGCCAAGAGTCGCACCAATCAGATCTATCGACAAGAACTACACTATCGAAAAAAGATCAACAAGTCTCATCGAGTTCATATGTCACCCCGATGACCTTCAACTCACTATAGTTTGGAACACTTCATCGGTAGGAGTCACACCAAACACGCCCATCGGCCAGAAATCCTACTTCGGAGAAACCCTGAGAACTCATCTCGCTAGACCATGTCACACCAACTCACACCAATCGAATCACATCATCCAGACCATCACTATCAGTAAGATACATTCTGAAGTCCCATGTGAGCCCAAACATTTGTTCATCGGCAAGACTCACACCGATTATACCTATTAGCCAGACTAACACAGTCGGTCCAACATTCTCAGGTCTACCTGAAGACCAATGTCATCCTAATGTGCTTCACTTGGGAAAGAGTCTCCCTAATAGAACTCTTTGGCCAGACCACAAGCACCAGAGTGAAATTCATAGGTCATTCTGAAGATCAATGTCACCCTAATCCGATCATTGGCCAGAGTCATGTTGACATGACCCATCAGACATAATTCTACTATCGGACCAAACTTCCTAGGTCTAATCGAAGACCAAACTTAGCCTGACGAACTGTTCATCAACCAGAGTGTCCCCGACGGAACTCTTCGGCCATAATTCTATCTTCACCGAGAGTTAGGAAACTTGTGTCAACTATTAAAGCTACACTGATGGCTCTCATCGGCAAGACTGACCATAGGTCTCACTGATTTTCTCTTTCAGGAGGTTCAAGTCAGGAGGATTGAGGCACATAATTCCAATAATTTATGCCCCCGAAAGCGCAAAAAGAAAGATCTTACTTTGATTAGAAATAAATGCATCAAAATAGTAAAATCGGGAAAAATCACCTGCACCAATAGATCGGGCTCATAACCAACTTTTCGGTGATAATTTGTTTTCAAAAATCTGAGTTCAGACGCAAACGTTATGGCCAAAATACCAAAACTGCTCCAAAAAGGGATTTGGTGGTTAAGCTAGCCGCTAGCATTAACCACTTGTAACTAATGGCGGCACTTGTGCAAACTGGTTTTTCTTAAAAAAATCTTGGATTTCGTGTTGTACCAAGTTGTATGGCCTAGAAAGGAAAAAATTTAGCCTCTTAGAGTCACTGTGTCCGATTTCGACAATTTTATAGTTGATTTTGGGGTTTTTGGGCACACTGAATGCGATAGTGAGATCCGTTTGGGCTAAAAATACTCCAAAATTGCAGGTACCCTCTAGATCTGGAAACCCTCTGAAACTTCAAACCCTCGTAGATGAGGCACCATATAACCAAAATTGATGAAAAAAAATCAGTCTTGACTATTTTGAACCTTTTGGATGTAATGGTGAGGTCCAAATTGACTCAAGAAGCAATAAAATACTCTTTCAAGGCTTTAATCCCTCAAAAGATGAATAAGAAGTTGTAGATCTGAAGCTCTGATACCATGTTAGAATTTTGAAATAAGCACAAAACCACGAGCTAGAGGATTAAACAACAAACAAATACACATTGCATGCAAGAGATCTACAAACAATATGTGCAATATTCCTCAAAAATAAAAAGCTACAGAAGCAAGAGACTCTCAAGAAGATATGAAAGATCAAGATAATTGCAATGAGGGTTGAGTGCTTATAAGAGAAAAACCCTAAATGAGAAAGGGATCAGATCACGACAAGTGTCAACATCACATGAGATGAGACATAATGATCTAATATTATCTCAATTAATAAAAGCATTAAAGCACTCCTAAGTTTAGCTTAAGTGCATGAGAATAAATTAGACTAATAATCAATCAAATATTAATTAATTATTATCTAATGCATGATAACTCTAAGAGGTAGTACACAAGTGCATAAGGGATGGAAATTTCATCATGGTAAGCTTATCTTGTATCTTGCTTTGCAAATTTTCTGTGAAAATATTTTGAAGGATCAGAAACCTTGGCATCGATTTGGGAATAAAGCAATTCATAGCATGAGATAAATTCAGTTGTCTTTTCATCTTCTTTTTTCTTACATCTCATCAAATCAATTGAGGTAATCTTAGGATTCATATGCACTTGGAAATGATTGGAAAACTCCTCAACAAGTTCATTGAATGAATGAATTGAGTTTTTTGGTAATGAAGAGAACCATTCCAAGGCAGTGTCTTTCAAGGACCTAGGAAAAAGCTTAGCCAAAATTTTATCATCAAGGACCAAGTCACTACACAATGTGGTCTAAGAATTGACATGGTTAGAAGTATCTCTCTTCCCTCCATATTTCTCGAATCTAGGTACCTCTACACCTTGTGGCATTGGTGTTCTCAATATCTCCAAGGAAAATGGACTACTTTTAACATAATATGTCGGTGGGTCATTTTGATTTTGGTTGATGGTGGAAATTTGATTTTGAAGGGATGAAATGGTTTGGAAGAGTCGGTTTATGAGGGTTTCATTTCTTGTGTTATGAGATAGAGGTGAAAAAGGTGAAGGGGTGTATTTTTTCGAGGGACAAGTGAATGGAATACTCATAGGTGGTAAGGTAGTAGGAGATATGACATGTGATGCCACAAAGGTACTAGGGATGATAGCAAAAATACCCAAGAAAGGAATCACATTACTAGTTGGTTGAATTGTTGTTGTGACTTGAGGATTGGTATAGGTAGGTATTGAGGCAATTATTGTGGTAGGAGGAATTTGAGTTCCTCCTTGACTTGTGAAATTACTTGTAGGTAAAGGACAACTAGTGGTTGAGGTGAGGTGCTTTCCAAATATTTGAACTATTTTTTCACAAGTTCAAGTCCATCTTCACTTTCAAGCATGCAGTGAATGTTGTCTATAGTAGGTATGACGGTTGTTGAAATGTTGTTATTTTGCACTTGATGTTGTAGGTTTGTGAAGTCCTCATGGATTTGAATTATGTTTTCTTGCAGGACACTATCATTCCTTGTTTTAGCATGCATCACACTACTTGAAGGCAAAGATTTGTTAAGGGTATGGTCCATACCTAATGTACTAGTTTCAATACTAGGATTGAAAGAGCTAGACAACCCAAGATCCACAACGATTATGCTATCACGGGATGACATGAGTCTCAAAATTTATATCACTATAGTATTAGCAATAGGACACCAAATACTCATGCAAGGGATTTTAAATTCAAGATGAATGCAAATGCAATGTAACCGAATAACAATGAAATGCTTATAACATAAATTCTAGAAATTGAAACAGCAAGGAAATAATAGCGAACAAAACTCAGAAAGAGAGTTTTAAATGCCAGAAAATGCAGTGCAAAATCTACACTGGGACTCATTCGCCCAAGGTGGAAAATAAGTCCCAATGAGAAAAAATTTCAAAATTTAAAAAAAAATCAGTTGGATTTTATGCTTTTTATGTTTTATTATCTATATCTTAGATGCAAATGCAGATTTTGTGTGATTTTCAATAAAATGAGATGCAAAAATGCAAGTTATATGAGCTTTCACTAACACAAAATTAGAAACCCTAGAATGTAAATTAACCAATACAAATTCTAATGCAATGTTAATGCAAGCCAAATCTAGGATGGTGATGCACTCCAAATCAAAATTATAATGTTATAAATGTAGGTTCACCAAAATGAAAGGTGGAAAATTGTTTCTTCGGCTAGGGTTTAGGACCTAGAAGAACAATCTTCACTAACTTTCACTCAAGAACAAACCCTTGAGATCTCAATGCAAAGGAGAGAGAGATCTTGCAAGAGGGTTGTTCTAGGGGCTGAATATAAGCTAATAAGGGGTTCACCAACAAGTTTAGTCTTGGAAAGATAAATAAAATGAAATATGCAACACTAAACCATAATTCAATGTAATGACCTACAAAATGACCTAGAAAATAAGATGAAAAGTGAGCACCTAGAAATTTGGAAATGACTAGAAGGAGCTCTAGAACATTGGAAAATTTAACTTCAATGCTGACTAGGAATCATTCTCCAAACTGGGCAAATCAGTCTAGAATCCAATTTATGTTCAAGAACATGAATCTACCAAATGGGTACCCAAATCTGTAAAAATTTGAACTTTCACTAAAACTCGGACTCATTCACCGAAAGTGAAAAATCAATCTAGTTAGGGATTTTTGAAGCTTCAAAGTTTGAATCTTCTCTTCTCAACCTACTCAATCTACTTTTTCAAGTTTCCAGATTTGAATCTCTGTAAATTGACCTGTAGGTGTTCTCCAATGTTCTCCACGAATTGATGACAACTGTGATAACTTTGAATGACTTGACAACTTTTCTCCAATCTTGCTCCTTCGAAAATCTAAAACCTAGACCTAAAAATCACACATTTAAAGCAGAGGAAAAAATGTTGTTGGATTAATGGATATGGGTTTTCCTTGGTCAAACCATGTTTTGGTAATCAAACCTTGAAATAGAATGAAATAGGAATAGAGAATGATGAATGAACAAGATAAGATGTTGTGACTCACCAAACTTCATCAATAGGATCTTGCAAACATGTGTGAGATGGCTCCAATGGATGTAGATCTTGAATTGAATACTTGCTTGAATCATAAACCCTACATCACAATTGTTAGCTCAAAAACAAACATGATGCATGAAGTCTTTGACATGATGATTGATGCTTCAATAATGCTCTAGAGTGCTTGATAATCTACCCTTGAATGCTCTTATGAATGCTTGAATGCTCTTGTGAACTCAAACTTGGTATTATAAATGCTCTCACAAAAGTCTTAAGTGAAAATGAGTGAAATAACCTTATATTTGTACTCAATTATGCAAGAATTCCCAAAATCACAACATTACAAGCCGACATCAAATCTAGGAGGATAAAATCCCATCAAGTATTTGAATTAATTTTGATATTAGGCCACATGGGACTCATTCACCCAAGGTGTTGAATAAGTCCCATTAGACATAATTTATGGGACCATTTTTTAAAATACTTAAGAATGTGTGAAACCAGGTTTGAGACCCAAAAATCTAGGTGGGACTCATTCGCCCAAGGTGATGAATAAGTCCCAAATCACTAAATTTGGGCCATTCAAGCCTGAAACACCTGAATTATGATTAGGTAATGATTTGTGTCAGGATTATCCTCAAAAAGATGTATTAAATGAGGCTTGTGGATGCAATTTAAGGCCAATTAAAGCATAAGAAAGCCTAATTATTAATTACAAACCTAGAAAAGTGTGAAAGTGTGTTACAACACTTCACAACACTTTACATAAAGAAGGATTAAGGTTAAAAAGAGGTTTCTTAGGTATAGTTAATTAATAAAACCTTAGAAAAGTGTGAAAGTGTGTTACAACACTTCACAACACTTTAGCAAGGTACCATTTAAATTCATTAGTTCACAAAGGCCCAAGACCTTATGTGAATGTGTCAAACACATTACAACACTAAGTCAAGGCATCATTAAGCTCAATTCTGCAAGGACGGCTCAAACAAGTGTGAAAATGTCACCGATGACATTTTTCAACACTACATTTATCCCCCACTTTAGTGAGAGGATGAACTTACTTCAGACTTACACTAAAGTAGACAAACATGCATCAAGAGGGGTCCAAGTGCACTAATGTCGATAAGATAGGATGAAAACGATCAAGAGGGGTGATCAAATCCCCCAGGATCAAGATCCCATGGTAAACCAACATAGGCACAAAAGAACACACATGACAAAAATGATAAAGAGAATCATCAAAGCACAAGAATGTTCTATCAAAGACATAAATAAAATGAAATAAAATGAAAAAGAAAAGGGGTGGATCAAGCTTCAACTATTTTCCCATCACAATGTGGATTAGATCTAGGTTGTTTGTCCAAAAAATGCATACTCACTCTAAGGGAATGAAACTTTAGGTTATCTGTTGGGTGAGAAGTCCTAGAAGGTGAGACACATACACTCATGGTTGGTATGCCTCTTGATGTTGAAGGGCTCCAGCTATATGCCATTTGTATTCTTTCATCATACTCTGTAAATTGGGATTTATATTTTTCAGAATGCATTAGTTGGAGTTCCTAATGGATAAAATTTGTGCATACCATCTTTTAAAATCTTCAAATTATATAAGTGGATTATAGTCACCTTCATATACTAGTTTAAATTTCATAGAATTTATAAACGTTTTAACACTATCTCCAGGTAAGTTGATTCCTCCTATGGTAGCTATCTTTAGAGCCTAGATCTATTTCTAGGCCTAAAATTATGACAACTTCCAATTAAGACCTATCCACCCCCATTCGCCTCATGTCAATTTCTTGCCTTAGGAAATTTGGAATTTGAAACACAAGAGCTAGTATGATGGTGGAAGACTGAAGAAATATGCTATATGTAGTATATTAGGTTTGTGGAAAAGAATGTACTATACTACTAATTTTAACGAATGAAGATGGTTTGATCTCCATTCACTCTATGTGAAAATAGTGGTGGAAACTATTACATTTACAATCAGCAATAGTCTTTATCCATTCAATAATATAAAAGGGCATGCCAAATATAGTGAACATAAATCTATAAACCAAAAAAATTCTAAAGACAATTCCAGATGGTCTACCATTCACATTAGATTTAAGCTTCATAAATCACTATAATGGAAAATTAGTGCTCTAATATACTAAACACAATTACATATATATAGGAATAGTATTTTTCTTTTGTTGATTATTAATTAGCAACAAGCAAAATTGATTTCCCTAATATATATAGTATGGTTGGTATTTCTTTGTTGAATGGACGAAAGACTAACATCAAAGGATTTGTAACCCTTAAAGATGCCACGAAAAAATTATTATACATCAAAGAGAGATTTAGTTTTGAACCATATGTCTCTATAACCATAAATTTCACATATATTTCTATGGGGTAAAAGAGAAAGGCGCTTACCTTTGAGTACCATTGGCATCCCTACGGCTTACTAAAAATTTCTCACTTATTGTGGTTAATGTGTGGCTTCCCTATGTAGGGCACTTGCATAATCAACGAAATGTATGAAGCTCCTATTTGAAGTTAGACAAGGTTAATCTAAATCGCTACAAACTAGTGCCTAGATTAACTTGCAAGATTAAAAATCAATATAATGCAAGATGATCATCTCAACATTCTAGATATCATAAATAGTTACATAACCTTAGGCTTCAAGAATCAATTCTCCCTCATAGAACATGAGGGATCAATAGATATGAGATTGGAAGACTCCATGAACAAAATTCAACTTTTTAAACTCTTAAAATCATTTTTTTTTATGAAAATAGATAAGGATGATAATATATAGGATTTCATGGAAAATTTATTAAAGATTTTTTATTTTCTTTATCTTGAAAATTATTTTAATTAGATAATTAATTTAAATATAATTTTCAAAATTATTTTATTATTCAATAATTATGAAACTATTTAATTACAAGTCATTATTAATTATTTGGATCAATTAATTAAATATGTGTTTTCCCCATCTAGAATTCACTATCATATGTATAGATTTATCAAAATAGGTTAATATGTAAACCCGGTTTATGTGTGAGGCTTCTTGATAGGTCTTAACATCCACATACTGTCACAATCTACCTCTCTTGTATGATACTCTCCATCTAGCAATTTGACGAGGGTTAGACTAATAATCATACATCCACCTCAAGTCAACAAGCAGTAGTTGATCACCTATGTAATATTGGAAGAAAAAATAAAAAATTTCCTTACCCAAGTGCAATCATTCCAACTAGATTGAAACTGGTTACCTACATTTCTTACCTCAAAAAATTTAAGATTTTCTATGTCAATTAGTTGGAGTCATTATTATTGTAAAGTTTTAAAAGTCATAGTTTTATTTTGAAAGTGGAAGCTTTCACAAAGTTTGAAACTCCTCCTAACTCCTAAAATACTTTGGGTTATAAAAATAAAGTGTTTTTCAAAAATTTAAGTGGATCTATAACTATTGTTGAAACCCACGTGATTCTCAAAACCTTAAAAAACTTTGACATATGAAAAAAGGAAACGTGAATAATATTATATATATTATCACATGAGGTTTTAAAACCTCTCTTAGCTCTTGATGAAGTTCTTATAACCATGTTGAAGCCCAACACACTATTCATAACCTCATGATACTTTAAAAGGTGAAGTTTTAAGAGGTTTTTCAATACTTGCAACAAGTTTTGAAGCCCTGAAATTGATCAAAAATTTGTTAAAGTGGAAGGGGAGGCTAAAAGAGATATCCAAAACCTCCCTTTTAAATCTTAAGGCTATGGGATTAAAATTACAATAGAAAAAACTGTGCTAGGTGTAGGAACTATGTCCTATAGATAAAATTTAGGAGATAAACCCTAAAAGAATGTCTCAAGAGCACAAATTAAAGTTCTCAAATTTGTCTAATTTTTTAGGGTTTCTTCAACTTGACCTCCAAATAACTACTTCTAGCTACCAAATATATTCAAAATGTACTCATTATTCTATATTCCACCTAAAAAATAAATTTAATACAAGAAACCCTATAAAATGGTCATGTTAAAATGAAAGCTACATTGGTCATCTCCCTAGTGTGTATTCAAATCTAGATCAAGATTAGAGATAAAGATAGAAACAATGAATTAAAATATAATATATGAAATTTATAATTAGAATGAAAATAAAACCCTAATGATGGTACTAGGAAGATGGAAGAGTATGAGTTATATAAAGAAGGTAAACAGAGATAGGACCACACAAATTGCTATGGAAATTTTATAAAAATAAACTCCAAAACTCTATAATGATAATTTTATAGAATAAAAATGCTCCAATGCTCCAAATCAATAAAAATTAAGAAAATTCAAGAATAGGAATGTTTGTATGATGTGAGTGTCACTATTGTAGTGTAGGGAAATGCATACCCTTGAACTTTAACACTATTTTGGGCTTGTCTTGCTTTATTTATTCTTATTTATGTCTTGATTGGTCCTATTTTGCATCCACAAGCCTAATAAATTATATCTTTTTATGGCTAATCCTGATAAACATCAAAGGGTAAATGATAATTTAATGGTTTTGGTTATGTGTCCTTGATTTTTGGACTAGGACTAAGATACCACCTAGGGTGTCTTTGTCCCCCAAAGCTCTTGGGACCCTCTTTTAAAATGTACCTTAAAATTGGCCCTTTTTTGGAGTCCATGCCCCAAATTTCAAGCCTTGAGACTAAGACACCACCTAGGGCATCTTAGTCCCTAGGTTATTTTTGGGATCTAATTTCAAATATTGGCAGGTATTAGCCTCCTTTAATTAATGAATTCATATGTTGGCTTGTTGTGGTGTAATTTTAGGATATTAAGCATGAAAAAGTATAAATACAAGGTTCTTTTCACTCATTTTTCATCTAACAAGCAATTAAGTGATCTAAGACTTTTGTGAGAGCATTCATAATAGAATAATTGAGTTCACAAGAGAATTCAAGAGCAATTAATCAAGCATTTGGATCCATCATCAAGATTCAAGCTTCATTTCAAATATATTCTTGCATCATGTGTGTTTTTGAGCTAACATTTGTGATGTAGGGTTTTGATTCAAGCAAGAAATTCAAGTGAAGATCTATCAAGCATTCATTTGATTCAAGATCTAAATTCAAGCTAGATACTTCACACAAGTTTTCAGATTTCATAACAATGGTTTGGTGAGTTACAACATTGCACTTTGTTCATTCATCATTCCCCTTCATTATTTCATTTCATTCCAAGGTTTAAATACCAACAAGAGGTTTGACCAAGGAAAATCCCCATTCACTAACAATCAAATAATTTTCCCTCTCTTGTCTATTTATGTTTGTAGATTTAGGTTGAAGATCATTTGAAGTGAAAAATTGTAAAGTTTCAAAGTTAAATTGCAAATTTTTCATCTTCACGAAAAGTCACCTATAGACTAGATCTGGAGGTTTCAGGACATGAGATCTAAGAAGAAGGAAGTGTAGAAATCAAACCTCAAGATCACATTTTGAAGTTTTAGAAATTGACATTGGGAATAAGTCAGAAGTAAGGGAATCTTAGTCCTCCCAAGGTTATTTTGAAAAGATTCTTTCAGATTCTATTTTGACATTTGAAAATTTTGCATTTTCCCCAAAAAACAACGGCGGGACTAAGACAACACTAAGGGCGTCTTAGTCCTCCCTAACATATTTTGACAAAAAATTTTCATTTCTAGAATCCTCATCCCATTTCCAGACTTCACAAGTACATACATCCTAACTTGTTGTTACTTAATTTTGTCATTTGCATTCATCATTTGGCTTGCATTACTAGGTTTTGTGAGTTGAATGTTAAATTGTTTTTTTAAAGCTTTTTCTTGGTGGTGTAGTGTAGGAAAATGCATACCCTTGTATTTTCACACTTTTTTGGGCCTACCTTGCTTTATTTATCCTCATTTATGGATTAATTGGTCCTATTTTGCATCCACAAACCCTATGAATTACATTTTTTCTGGCTAATCCCAACATTCTCCAATGCATAAATGATAATCTAATGATCTCATCTGTGTGTCCTTGATTTTTGGACTAGGAATAAAATGCCACCTAGGGTGTCTTTGTCCTCCATGGGTCTTGGGACCCTGATCTTGAACACACCTAAAAAGGTCCCTTTTTGGAGTCTGTGCCTCGAGAATTGACCCTCGAGACTAAGACGCCACCTAGGGCATCTTAGTCCTCCTTGGCTTATTTTCGGGATTCAATTTCAAATCTTGGTGGGATTTGGCCTCCTTTATTTAATGATTTCATATGTCAGCTTATTGTGGTGTAATTTTGAGATATTAAGAATAGATAAGTATAAATACAAGGTTCCTTCATTCATTTTCAATCAAGTCTTTTGTGAGAGCATTCCTAATAGTAATTTGGTGTCCACAAGAGCATTCAAGAGAAATTCATCAAGAATTTGGAGCCATCATCAAGATTCAAGCATCATCATATTTGTTTGGAGCTAACAATTGTGATGTAGGTTTCTATAATTCAAGCTAACATTGCATTCAAGATCTATCGTATTCAAGCAAGATTCAAGATCCACATCTAGAGCAGCCATCTCAAGCATATTTGTAGCATTTTGTCACAAGGTTTTGGTGATTTGTAACATTGCATGTTGTTCATTCATCATTTCCCTTCATTATTCCATTTCATTTCAAGGTTTAATTACAAACAAGGGGTTTTACCAAGGCAAACCCTCATTCACTAACAAACAACAATTTTTTCCCATCTTGCATATTTGTGTTTGCAAGTTTAGGTTGAAGTCTTGAAGATCATTTAGAGTGCAAAGTTGTAAAATTTGTAAAGTTGCATTAAAAAAAATTCATCTTCACGGAAACTCGCCTACAAGTCGAATCAAGAAGTTTCAGAACCTGAGATTGGGAAGGAAACAATTGCAGACCTTGGAGCTCAAGATCATATTTAGATTTTTCAAAAATTCAAAATGGGACTAATATGCCACCTTTGGCGTCTTAGCCCTCCTAGAAATATTTTTTATATGTTCTTTCAGATCAAATTCTGACATCCGAAGATGTTGTATTTTCCCTAAAAAAAGCAGCAGGACTAATATGCCACCTTGGGTGTCTTAGTCCTCCATAATACATTTTGGTAGCTTCTTTGCATTTTCGAAATCCTCACAAAATCTCTAGACTTCCCAAGTATAGACCCCCTAAATGTTGCAAAATTTTATCATTTTATCTCCTTATTTGACTTGCATTTCTTGATTTTATGGGTTGAAATTTCAATTGTCTTTTCCCAAGCTTTTGCTTTGTGGTGGACCCTTCATTGATTCATACCCTAAGACAACCCCCTAGTAGATATATTGCCTCTAATCCACTCTTGGGGTGAAGATCTCTAGGGTATTCTTGAATGATTAATTGAAGATATGTTTGTTTCTAGGTCTTAAACCCTAGAACACCCTATTTTTCTTCTAATCAGGTGGTAAACCCTACAAAGCCTAAATAACCCCCTAGGTCTTCCTTGTTGAGAATTGAATCACCTTTATGTTGATATTCAATCCAATTTTGTATCCTAGGGCATCCTTCCTCCTTGAATGAATGATTGTTGGGGAAAAATGGTGTTATATTACCCAAGTTATAAAGCATACATTCCCCTATTGCTCATTTTGGTGAACCCAACATTTTTTAACATTCCTTTTTCTGATTTGGAGTTCATTAAGGTCCTAGATATAAGTTGCATTCATTCTTTCATTGCATCTTGGATTAGTGACAGTGCATCTAGGGTTTCATACATTTGCATTAGTGAAAGCACAAATAGGTTGCATTTTTGCTTTCTTAAATCATTTTATTACATCGAAAAAACTGAAAAGTGTATTTTCAATCATCCTAATTGCATTTAGGAACATTTTTATTGCACTCAATTTTTCTTTTTAAATCAACTTTGCATTAAATTGCTTCTCATTAGTTACTTTTTCTTGCATTCATTTGCACAGTTTTTTGTTTCTAAACATTAGGTCCCTAAGTAGGCAACCTAGGAACACTATTATCAACTTAGTGTTAACTCCTAGAAATGCACCCTATGCAAAGTTATGAAACTAAGCTTTCTAGAGAAACATGGGATCATTTCAAGGTTGTGGGTCACCTAAAGTTGAAATGAACCTTTGGATAAGGTCGGCGCCTAGCTGTTTACCACTCTAAAACTATTAACTTGTGAATAAAAGGGGAAGAAAGATAGCTTAAAATGAAAGTACTGAAAATAAAAGTGAAGTGATATACCAAATGAAAGTAGCACATGAAAACACATATTTTCATACACTTGGTTTCCACTAATATAAATTAAGTCTGCAAAACTCATTACAACATGTCTCTGCATGAATATTTCACTAAAATGACAAAATGCAAGAATTTATAAAAGGAAGGCAACTTCACAATCTAAAATCGATATGCATTCTTAAGACACAATTAGCAACCTACATGAACATGCTATTTGCATAAAAGGTATAAAATAAGAGACAAAGTTACGAGGAAATAAGAAACTTTTTCAAATAACTTAATCAATCATTTAACCATACACAAAACTGCAAGAAAAAGAAGGCAAAATTTTTCTACCAATAATCTCCAAGGGTCTATATATCATATCCAGAAGATTGATTTGCAAAAAATTGCAAGTCTGAGAAAGGATTGCAAGAATCACTAACTCCCAAAATTGCATAAGAAGAACTTTGCACAATAAAGTCACTAAAGTGACTATATACAACATCTCTCCAAACAACTCCTCAAAAAGAGGTTCTAGAAACTCCATAACTCGGATGCCCTCCAAAAGCCATAAATTTAGCAAGTAGATCTCATCAAAAAGGACTCCAAAGTGTTGAAAAAGTCAAAATTGACTTTGTCCAACATGATGACAAGCCAAAAGTGCTCCTCGATGCTCAAAAACTCTTAACAAGGCCAATAAAAGCTTTCCTAAACATCCTCCAAGTGTTTGTTGACTGATTCAACTTCCCATTATGCCCTCCACATGGCTAGCAAACTAAAAACAAGACTCCAATATTCCCTCCAAAATCCATAAATGACAAGGCATCTTCCTCCTCCAAGACTTGGCATTGAAGACATGTGATCATATTCCTCTCCAAATGATATCCTTTACAACATTAAAACCTTTGAAAAATATCTTTACAAGATTACATACACCTTTTACATGTCCCTTTTACATGTAACAATTTTTCATTTATTAAGAAAGCCATGACTCAAATGATTTAAAAAATTATTACAAAGCTAAGCTATTTTAAAGGTTTATCCTATGCAAAATATATAAAATGTCTAATTCTTTGGGAAATACTCAAGTCATGAGGGAAAATACAAAAGACCCCACCCTTAAGTCTTTTGTTGTGGCTAGCAATAATAGCATTTGATTTTATGTAAACAAATGTAATAAAAATCATATTTCTCCCATTGGCATCTTTAGGGCAAATAACCCTAAACTTGAAGAGAAGAAAAATCATTTGCATTTCACATTCCTTTTGGAGACTTCAGGAAGAAGCCACCACCGCCATCAATGAGGGTTTCCTGAAGCTCTTCAATAGTGGATCCTAGTTTCATTTTTGTTGGCAAAAAACATCACAAACAAAAGATGAGGTAAACTTTGAAATCATTTTCACTCCATTTTTTGTGTTTCATTCCTGTAGCTATGTGCCTTTATATAAATCTTTATTTTTTTCCGATGGAGTATATGCTCAAAGTTGGGAAATATTCTTTTGTCGGTATTTTTGGCTTCATAGCCATGACTACACATAGGGTTCGCAAGTATTCATGTTTTCTTTGTCATGGAAACCCATGCCACAATTCATCTCTCACTCTGCACATTCAGCCTCTTGTTTATTTGTATGGCACAGGGTTTCAAAATCTTGTTTTATTTCTCGGAATACACCATTCTTAGCATTTTTTTCTCACCCAAATGAGCATGATTGTTGGAATTTGAAAAATGGAGGTTTACATTCCTATCTTGTGAGTTAAGACCTCCATCTTCAACTCTTTCATACCAGTATGTTTGTTCTTGATGCCTTTCAAACCGAGATAGTGTATCTTGAACATGAGAAACAGACTGCAATACTATTACCAGGCACTGCAAAAAATTACTTTGCCTTACTACAAAAGGTTGAGCATTTCTAGTTCCAACATCAGGCTAGCTAAAAAAGATAAAAAATAAAAATAAAAATTTGAGGTACCTGTTGACTCTAGGTGGTTGGAATTTTTTCCTTGCATTGTTAATGATGGATCTTTAATCTTCACAATACTTCCAAAGCCTTCACTTATCTCCTCTTCATCCTAGCTTATGAAAACAGCGCCTATTTTTGGTCCACGGTTGGGCTGAGTTTTAGGGTGATCATGGATACCCTTATAGACAATCTTTTGTTACTTGTTCATCATGAGTATAGTACTCCAATACAATCCTACCATTTTTTGGATTAACCTGCCAATGATAAATGTGATTGTACTTGCATATTATTATTGACTGTGATATTCTTGTGATGTATTGTATATGATTAAAGTTTTCCTTTGTAGCACGATGTCACGAACTGAACCCAGTCCCCCTAAGCTTGTCATACTCTTCATTCTTTTCTAATATTTTGCAGCATGCATATAGCTATCTTAAACTTTTGATACCATGCACTATTCCTACCACTATCCATTGTGATAAAGGTTACTGCCTACTATAGATTTCTCTATATGATGTTGTTGAATAACTCATTGTGCAAAAAAAAACAATATTTTAATTAGTGTCTTCAAACTATATTAGCATTTCTCTCTCATGTTATTTTAGCCTTGTATGGCTAAATCTCCATGCACAAACTGCAATCTCTTTCAACATCATTATAGAATATCCTTGAAATGTATTTCCCTAATACAACTTTGACACATGATTCTAGTTCACTACTTTGTTCTTTCATACCATTGTCCACCTATCTGTGCCTTGCCATAGTAGATTTCAGAATTCCCTATTAGTTTTTCCATCATATGTTGCTCCAATGCATGAAAAACCTATGTCGTTTTTATTAAAATGAGCTTTGTTCTATGTTGAATTATTGTCCTCAACATTTAGTATTGTTCCCTGTCAAACACATGCATGCTTTATGACTGTTTGTTGCTAGTGATTGCCATTCTTTGATCTCCACCATCTCTTTAACAATATTTTGTAGGTTTTCTCCTTTCAAGTGTATAGAACTATTGTTTTCTCTTTCATGTCATCCTCATAATTACATTTCCACCATGTGAGGACTATCTTCTTACTTAGGATTGTCCCATTGTGATGCATTGTATTTTATCACTACCACAAACACTTATAGTACCCTGCTCTTAGTATACCCTGTTCTTAACTACCATCCTTGTAGTGACATTTCCTTGTAGGCCATATTTCTTTCTAGATTTAACATTTTTATACTTGCACCAAGCCTTTTCTTCACTTTCTTGCTCAAATTTTGATTTGGAAGTCTTCATGAAAAAACCCTTTGTTCATGAAATTATTGCCTTCATAGTGATACGCAACAATCATGGAATGAAAACTAATTTTCATCATGACTGTCCTCAAACTAGCTCAAAATTTGCAATACATTATTTGCCTTGGTCTATATCAATTTTCAATTATCTAAACATTCCATCCCTCTAAACATATGAGGGCAGCATGATGGGCTCGACCCTCGTGGGAGCCCATTTCACCCCACATGCTAAAATTTAATAGATAAGATCAGAAACAAAATGCATCTGTATCTACACATGAAGCAAACATATTAGAGAAATAAAATGCATATCTTAAATTTTTTTTTTAGTGACTTCAATGGCTTTCTAGGATATCCAAAATATGCATGCTTATTTAATGCAGATTGAGATCAATATATATATGCATAGGTGTATGTTCATGTGTAGTTGGAAACCTTTCATTGCTTAGAGAATTTCTCTAACACCATTGCTTATGTCAAATGCAAGAATTAGGAGTGGTATGGAGCCAGGAAGGACACTAGAAGCTTGGGGCAGTAGAAGGATGAGATGACACATCAGAACCAGTCATTCACAGGCAATGGCTGGTTTCTTTCTCTATATGCACATTTATTTACTTATTCATGTATATTATTTTCTTTATCTGTATTGAATAAGTTAAGTCAATCTCATGGATTATGTGAGATAATGCACACTTATACATTCAATAAATATTAATTTTTAGAAAGATTTATGGAAATCTTTTCTCTGTTACGTGCACTTGTATAAATGCAATGACCTATTACAATAATCTTGTAATCTTTTCTAATTTTTTTGTTTATACAATTGAATGTAATGTAGGAAAGATAATAAAATGTAACTTTTCTTTCTCTCTTTTGAAACTTAAAACAAACACCTCTACCTGATTGAACTATAAGTGAAAATCTGCTAACACTTAGATTTTTTTGTTTTTCTAAATAAAAACCTTTTTTGGGACTAAAATGCCCATAGTGGCATCTTAGTCCCTCTGTGGGTTTATGGCTCATAACCATGTCTATATTATTTTCTTTATGTTCCAAATTTTGGAACTTCATAATTTCGTTAGCAAGATAAAGACACCCTTGCTGGCATCTTAGTCCTTATAGACTTTGAATTTTCAATTTTTAGGGTTTGAATCTTCTTTTCTATTCTTCTATTGGTTGCTTTCAATTTTTTGTTACAGTTTGTAGAATTGTTATTATTCCAATTTCTTTCATTTCAATTTTAGTTCTAAGCATGGGATATGGTGTTCATTACACTTTCTTTTGTTTATCCCTTGCATGAGTTGTACTAATTGGTGTCCTACTGCTAATATTGTGGTTAGATGAAGTGCAAGACTCATGGCATCCCATGATAAAACACTCATTGTGGATCTTGGGTTATCTATCTCTCTTAATGCTAATGTTGGTACTAGTTCACTAGGTATGGATTGTACCTGTGATACCTCTTTTTCTATGCCTACCTTACCTACAAGTTCTATGCCAAGTGTTCAAAAAATGGTTGATCATATCCCTCAAGAAAATATAATGAAAATACATGAAGACCTAGCTCATTTACAAGACAGTGTGAGTATTGAAAAAATTTCCAATGCTTTTATACCTACCATGGAGATAGTATTCATCGCATGATGGAAAGTGATGAAGGACTAGAATTTGTGCATAAACTAGCTCAAATCTTTGGAAAACATCTTCCTTCCACCACCAATGGTACCCAAACTTCAAATAATATGGAAAACCGAGGTGGAATTCAAATTCCTCTCCCTTCAACCATAACCTCCATCCCCACATATAAAAAATCCTCAAGTGACCAATATGATGCAATCAACTAGAATTTTCCTTCCTACCTTGAACAAGTCCACTTGTGCTCCTTATACTTATGTGGCATCTAACCTAATATCCCCTCCCACTAGCAATACATTCACTTGTCCTTCCAACACATACACACCACCACCATATTCACCTCCATCCCAAACCATAAACAATGACCCTATCATTAACCACCTCTTACAAAGCCTTTCATCCATTCAACATCAAGTTTTTACTATAAATCAAAATCAAAATGGTCCACCTTCATACTATGTCAAAAGCAACCCACTATATTTAGAGATATTGAGAACCTTGGTGCCACAAGGTATAGAGAACCCTAGATTTGAGAAACATGGAGGAAAGGGAGATCCTAATAATCATGTTAATTCCTTTATTGCTTTATGTAGTGACTTTATCCTTGAGGATAAAATTTTGTCTAAGCTCTTTCCTCGATCCTTGAAA
The DNA here is from genome assembly GCA_007115665.2 of Sequoiadendron giganteum. NCBI lineage: Eukaryota > Viridiplantae > Streptophyta > Pinopsida > Cupressales > Cupressaceae > Sequoiadendron > Sequoiadendron giganteum. Next base: position 632,229,972 of record CM021108.1, read on the forward strand.
GACATTGTTGAAATGAGGGAAATGGTGACCTCCCTCTAGGGTTTCTAGGGTTTTAAACCTAAAAGGAGAGACGTCAATTTTCTTCTTGGTGTTTCACTCATGAACAAACCCTTGAGATTTCAATGCAAAGGAGATTGAAATATGGCAAAGGGAATTTCCTAAGGGGTTGAAGGATGATAAATGAGGGGTTCGCCGCCAAGCTAGGGCTTGGAAAGGACAATGTTTGAAAACATAATGTAGTATGCAAAATGACCTAGAAATGCAAGTAAAGTGTAATAGAAAACTGTAAAACTAGAAATTTGCACCTAGGAAACTGAAGAAGGTAGAATGGAGATTCGAAATCTTGAAAAATCCACTATTGGAGCTAACTGGGACTCATATTCCAAGCTAGATGAATCAGTCCAATTTTAGGTAAACTATGTCGAAACAGGTTTCAGACAAATGGGTACTCAAATCTATTAAAATCCTTGATAGATAGGTATATTGGGACTCATTCACCAAGAGTGGCAAATCAGTCCACTTCTAGATTTCGAGAAATTCAAAATTGGATCATGTAGCTCTCAGTCTACTTTTTTGTTCCTAATTCATATTCAGGTCCAAAACTACAAAATTCAGCCTATAAACCTTCTCTAATCTTCTCCAATGTTTTTCCACAACTTTGACAACTTTGAATTTCTTTCACAACTTGATGAAAACTTTTCCAATCTTGCTCCTTGATAAATCTGCAATCTAGACCTACAAATCACACACAAGAAGAGGGAAAAATAGTTGTGGGGTTAGATAATAGGGGTTTTCCTTGGTCAAACCCCTTATTGATAATTAAATCTTGAAATGAAAAAAAATATAAAGGGATAATGATGAATGAACAAAATATAATGTTGCAAATCACCAAACCCTAGCAATGAAGTGTTGCAATTATGCTTGAAATGGCTGCAATGGATGTGGTTCTTGACTCTTATTTGATGTTGATAGATCTTGAATGCAAAGCTTATTTAGATCATGAAATCTACATCACAAGTGTGAGCACAATAACAAACATGAAGAATGTGATCTTTGACATAATGATTGATGCTTAAAGAATTTTCTTGAATGCTTGATAATCAGTACTTGAAAGCCTCGAATTCTCTTGCTCAAATGATCTTGTGAACTCAATTTTCTATAAGGATGCTCTCACAAAAGTCTTAGCTGAAAATAAGTGAAAGAACCTTGTATTTATACTCTATTATGCAAGAATTCTTGAAATTACAACACTACAAGCCGACATTGGATCTTGGAGAATAAAATCTCGCCAAAGATTTAAATTAAATTTTATTTTTGAGTTAAAAGGAACTCATTTACCACCCTGGGCGAACGGGTCTCGCCTAAGGGGACTCATTCGCCACCTTGGGAGAATGGGCCCCACCTAAGGGGATTCATTTGCCACCCTGGGAGAATGGGCCCCACCTAAGGGGACTCATTCGCCTCCCTAGGTGAATGGGCCCCACCTAAGGGGATTTATTCATCCAGAATGGAGAATGAGTCCCACCTAAGGAGTTTGAGGTTGGTTTTCAGTACTTTGATGTTTTAAATGCCATTTATTGGGATTATCCTTAAAAATATACATAAATAAGGCTTTTGGATGCAAAATGGGGCCAATTAAAGCATAAGAAAGCCCAAACATTAATGACAAGCCTAGAGGAATGTGAAAGTGGGTTACAACACTTTACAACACATCAAATAAGGCAAGATCAATGTAAACTATGATTGAAATTATATTTATTATGCTTAGATAATTGATGAAACCCTAGAAAAGTGTGAAAGTGTGTTACAACACCTTTGCAACGTACCATTAAAATACATTATTTCACAAGGGCTCAAGATCTAATGTGAAAGTGATCCACATTACAACACTAAATCAAGGCAACATTAAGCAAAAATCTGCAAGGAGGACCCAAACGAGCATGAAAAAGACAAAGGACCCTTTTTTCAATGCTACATTTAGCCCCCACTTTAGTGAGAGGAGAAACTTGCTTCAAACTCACACTAAAGTAGACAAACACGCATCAAAGGGGTTCCAATTCTATGAGATGACAATGATCAAGAGGGATGATAAAGCCCCCAAGATCAAGATCCCATGGAAAACCAACATAAGAACAAAGGAACACACATGAAAGTGATATAAAGAACAATGACAAGGCCAATCATACACTACCAAAGATGAAAAATAAATAAATGAGAAAGCGGGATCAAGCTTCGACCATTTGTCCATCATGATGTGGATAAGATCTAGGTTTTTTTTCTGAAAAAAAATGCATACTCACTCTAAGATGAAGGAACTCCTGGATTCCCACCATGTGAGAAGTCTCAAAAGGGGAGAAACATACACTCATGGATGGCATGTACTCACACACACATGAAAGTGGCTATGGGGAAATTCATGCCTCGAATTGTGCTCCCTCTCAACCATACCAAAGTTATACCTCCTAATAACTTTAATAAGGTGTCACACAAAATGAAATTTCAAGCTTCATGAGACAAGCAAAAAATTGTATGCTTGGAGCTCATGAACAAACAGGATGACTCCACAGGCATGCAAGCTATGTTATGCAAGGTGGCCATATAAAAACAAATGCAAAATACAAAAATAGGAAATTTTCAAAGGATTCTTGTTTAATTCATGTGAAATCTATAACTTAGGGAACATTGTACCTAATGTAGATCTAAGAGAAGACCAATCAAAGAATAGAAAATTCACAACTTAGGGGATGTAGTGTGTCACATCAATCCACTAAGAGGAATGTAATATGCTAAGAGAGATCACACTCGTGAAGGAAATCACACCCAATGTCATCCACAAAGTAAAAAATTCATTGAATGAAGTAAGAAGGTTGCACTAGGAACCATGGAAAAGAGAAAATGCAAAAGAATAATTCCAATGTATGCCCCCATTTTAAAGAAATTTCTAAGCACCATACTGTGAGAAATTACTTTAAAGTAGAAAATGAAAAATTCTAACAAGAAGAAAGAAATGAGAGCCAACTTGGAAAGCCCTATGCCAAGTCATATGTTTTCGAGTAAGGTTGTGTCATGTGAGAGAAAAATAAAAGAGAGGGGTTTCCCCCAAAATGAAAACACCAAACACATAAGAGATCTATGGATTTTGGGTTGGTATGTTCTTCATTGTAATGATAATAGAGAGCTCAGAACTATCATCATCCTCCAAATACATATAGAATTGGAAGAATGACACAAAGAGAGCGAAAACAAAGGAAAAACCTCTTGGGTCAACATGGAAGAGACATAGGGTATCTCAACGCCTTGCATCATCTCCAAAAGGAAAACACAAGAAAAAGATAAAGATGAAATGAAAAGGCAAGAGAAAAAGGATAGCCTTTTGGGTCAACATGAAGGAGACATGAATGTCTTGATGCCTTACATCATCCCCAAAAGGAAAACACAAGAAAAAGATAAAGATGAAAAGGCGAAAGAGATGCACGACATAGAGAAGAGTGAAGTTACAAATAGAGGAATTTCACAAAGAGAGAGAAGATAGAATGTCATGCAGGATCATATCACACATATGCAATCACATAGAATAAAATGAAAAATAAATAATACAAAAGACAAGGAAAATGCAAGTCATCCTATGAGCAAGTTGTCCACCTCCCAATCTTAGTCTGTATAAGCAGAAGAGGAACAACTAACCCAAGGGACAAGAACAAATGCATTACTAGGAAAAGGCTATCAACTTCATGCCCCTACTTAGTGAGAGATAAGAATGAGATGAGGTGAGTGATGGGAAAGGTCATGCAATAGTGAGAAGAGGATTTTATACAAATATTACATAACAAGGTGGGAAACAATGCTAGGAAATCACACGATGGCATTCATTGTCATCAAAATGAAATTTCTTTAATATTAATTGGAATGCACAACACTCTTCAATACTGTGTCTGAGAACTTGGTGATATGTGTAATGTGGGACCTTAGCATCCTTATGATAGAGGACTAATCTATTCACATGATGAAATGTTATGAATCCTTTGTTGAGAAGTAGTTGTAGTTTCCATTCAATTTCAGGTGGTGGGCGAGGAGGTTGTAGTGTTTGTAACTTGTAATTCCTTTTGTTTTTCTAGTTTCACTGACTTCTCTAGTTGAGAGTTGCAGAGGAGAACTTGAGGATATCCTCTCATTGTGAGGAATCATTGGTTGTTCTTTAGGGAGGAGAACACTCAAGTTAGGATGATGATCTAAAATAATTGTACTGTCACTACAAAGCCTTAGATATTCTTTAGGAACATTTTTGTTGCAATGGGGATCTTGATATCCTATCCCCTTTGTATTTTCCACAGTTGGTATTTGTTCTAAGAGTTGATGAATTTATTTTTCACTTGTTGTATCACACCCTTTTTTTCTTAAGATTGTGAAGCCTTTTCCATATTTTTCTTGAAGATTGATGGGATTGTTTATGACCTTGTTATCATAAAATGGTTGTATTTTCTTCTTTAGAAGAACTAGTTTCACCTATTGTATGGAACTTAGGTTCAACTTTTGTTTTGAGATGTAAGTAACAAAACATCTTAAGAGGTGTTATGGTAGGAGGATTTGGTTCATTCATGGATGGATAACAAGGTGCATTATCATCAAGGTTGTTAAGACAATTAGTTAAGAACCTATTCATGTTGTCATCATCTTCTCCAATGATGTCAACATCATGAGGAGGAGATGCATGAGGATTTGAGTGAGCATGATTGAGTTCAATGTCATTAGGTTAATTTCCAAAGGCATAACTTGACACATCCACTAAGGATTTTAATGACATCCAATGTTTTCCAAAGCACATATCCATGATGCAAATTTCAGATTCTACACTATGCAACAATGTTGTAAACGCAATTTTAATTTTTAAGAAATGCACAAGATGAACGAATATAAGATAAATGAAATGAAATGGAAAATTTGGAAACTAAAACACAAAGGAAATAATAGCAAATAGAAACGAAAAATTTGAACTGTAAATGACAGAAAATGCAATGAAAGATATGCAAAGGGACTGATTCACCCAAGGTGGCAAATGAGTCCAGGTACTAATTGTTTTGAAAAAATTCAAAAAAATTGAATTCAATTTTATGTTTTCTATGTTTTTTGATGAAAATATGAGATGCAAATGCAAAAATTTATTGATTTTCAATGAAATTAAGTGCAATAATGTAAGCTAAATGATATTTTCATTAATGCAAAAATTGAAACCCTAGAAATCCAATTAACTAATGCAATATCTAATGCAATGTTAATGCAAGCTAAATCTATGATGTAAATGCACTCCAAATAAAAAATGTAATGCTCTAAATGCAGGTTCACCAAAATGAAATGAGGAAAATGGTGACCTCCCTCTAGGGCTTCTAAGGTTTTAAACCTAAAAGGAGAGAGGTCAATTTTCTTCTTGGTGTTTCACTCAAGAAAAAACCCTTGAGATTTCAATGCAAAGTAGATTTAAATCTTGAAACGGGAATGTCATAAGAGGTTGTCCTAAGGGGTTGAAGGATGAGAAATTAGGGGTATGCCACCAAGCTAAGGCTTGGAAAATAAAATGTTTGAAAACATAGTGTAGTATGCAAGATGACCTAGAAATGCAAGTAAAGTGTAACAAAAAATTGTAAAATTGGAAATGTGCACCTGGGAAACTGAAGAAGGTAGAATGGAAATCTGGAATCTTAAAATATCCACTATTGGAGCTAACTAGGACTCATACACCAAGCTAGGTGAATTAGTCTAGTTTCAAGTAAACTGTGTCGGAACGGGTTTCAAATAAATGGGTACTCAAATCTGTAAAAATCCCTAACAAACAGGTCTAGTGGGACTCATTCACCAAGAATGGTGAATCAATCCACTTTTGGATTTTTGGAATCTCAAAAGTAGATCCTATAGCTCCCACTCTTATTTTCTATTCTTGGTTCAGACCTAGGTTAGAAACTACAAAATTCAGCTTGTAGACCTTCTCTAAGCTTGTTCAAGGTTTTTCCACAACTTTGAATTGCTTTCACAACTTGATGAAAACTTTTCCAATCTTGCTCCTTGATAAATCTATAATCTAGACATACAAATCACACACAAGAAGAGGGAAAAATGGTTATGGGGTTAGAGAATAGGGGTTTGCCTTGGTCAAACCCCTTGTTGGTGATTAAACCTTGAAATGAAAGAAAAAATAAAGGGATAATGATGAATGAACAAAAGATAATATTGCAACTCACCAAATACTAGCAATGAAGTGCTGCAATTATTCTTGAAATGGCTGCAATGGATGTGGTTCTTGACTCTTGCTTGATGTTGATAGATCTTAAATGTAAAGATTATTTGGATCATAAACTCTACATCACAATTGTGAGAACAAATAACAAACATGAAGAATGTGATCTTTGACATGATGATTGATGCATAAAAAATGCTCTTGAATGCTTGATAATCAGCCCTTGAAAGCCTTGAATGTTCTTTCTCAAATGCTCTTGTGAACTCAATTTTCTCTAAGGATTCTCTCATAAAAGTCTTAGTTGAAAATGAGTGAAAGAACCTTGTATTTATACTCAATTATGCAATAATTCCCAAAATTACAACACTACAAGCCGACCTTGGATCTTGGAGAATGAAATCCCACCAAAGATTTAAATTTTATTTTATTTTTTAGTTAAAAGGCACTCATTCACCACCCTGGGTGAATGGGTCCCACCTAAGGGGACTTATTCACCTAGAATGGTGAATGAATCCCACCTTAGGATTTTGAGGTTGGTTTTTGGTATTTTGATATTTTAAATGCCTTTTTTCAGGATTATCCTTAAAAATACACATAAATAAGGCTTATGGATGAAAAATAGGGTCAATTAAAGCATAAGAAAGCCCAAACATTAATGACAAGCCTAGAGGAATGTGAAAGTGGGTTACAACACTTTACAATACACAAAATAAGGCAAGATTAATGTAAACTATGATTGAAATGATATTTATTATGCTTAAATAATTGATAAAACCTTAGAAAAGTGCGAAAGTGTGTTACAACACTTTACAAAACCTTTGTAAGATACCATTAAAATACCTTAGTTCATAAGGGCCAAAGATCTAAGGTGAATGTGTTATCCACATTACAACACTAAATCAAGTCAAAATTAAGCCAAAATTTGCGAGGACCCAAACGAGCGCGAAAAATCCAAAGGACCTTTTTTTTCAGCTCTACACTTTCCTTGGATTGATTTTGTGTATTACTGAATAACTCAATTCATTCATTTAATGAACTTGTTGAATCCTTTATTAACCATTTCCAAGTGCATATGTTTCATAAAATGACATTAGCTAATTTGATGAGATGTAAGCAAAATGAGAGTGAAAAATTCATTGACTTTATTTCACATTACCAATCACTTTATTCCAAAATTTGCGTGAAGATTCCCAATTCTCACCTTCAAAAGATGTTCATATAAAATTTACAAAGAAAGATATAATACAAGCTTACCATGATTAAATTCCCTTCCCTCATGCACTTGTGTCCTACCCTTCGAGATTATCATAATTTTGTAGGTAGTTGTGAACCATTTTCCACATCTACCCTTCTTGGAAAGTTTGAAAACCAAAACACCTACTAGCCTTTCAGAAGACAAAATAAAATTTTCCTTCAACTAAATTCCACCTCCCAACCTACCCAATAGGTTGATACCCAAGTAGCTTCTATAAAGAAGAGTAATCCTTGAATATCTTTGGGGATCTACAAAGAGAATTTACTCCCTTACTTGACACACTTCAAAACATCATGACTTGACTATTAAACGAAAACATGCTCACCTTACCTCTCATTCAACCTCTTGACCCTATAAATTTGTTACCTCCAAGCTTTAGACACAATTCCTATTGTGCTTATCACAAACAAAAAGGACATGATACAAAACAATGCAAGCATTTTAAACATCTTGCACAAGACCTCATTGATTCTAAACATATTCAAATTGGAGGTGTGAATGAAAAAGGTAATATTTATCTGTAGCTCCTCCTAGCCAGAAATTTCAAATATTTACCAATCCCATGCCTAACCATAATATTTCATTTGTTAAGGCTAGTGAAAATAAGCCCGATGTGATGAGTGTTGACATGGCTAATGATAACATGAACAATAATGAACAAAACCTTATGGATGATGATGAACAAAATCCTATGGATACTAGTGACCAAATTCCTATTAGTATAATGATAGGAGTGATTGAAATCGATCCTTGTAAACAAAAAACCATAATGCCTATTGACATTACTTTCTCTTCAGAAGAAACAATAAAAAATGCACTTGAAGGTCCTCTTTACATAACTGGCAGAATCAATGACATGCCCACTCTTGGGATTTTAATTGATCTCGTCTATGGAGATAATGTGATCACAACGGAAATCTTATATGTGCATGAAATCACTCAAGATAGATATGATAAACTGAAAGCATGGATCAATCACACTCCCTTTACAAGTAGGACCAAACAAAGCAAATGTATCATTCTCTATTATCTCTAATTCAGATCAATTTTGTGTGAAGTAAAGCTATAAATGGCTTGACTCCATGAATGTGGTCCCATCCACTGTCCATAAGTGCTTAAAGTTTCCAATCGGCAACGAAATATTCGCTATGAACCATAGTGGCTTTCGACGTTCGTCTTCCTATGGAAATTTTTCCTTAGACTATTTTTGGTCTGTGCCCATGGAACCTATAAGACCCCATGAGGAATTCCTTTTCCTATCCTACCAAAAGTTCAAAGAAAAATGCATAGAAAAGTTATCCCTTAAAAATTTACCTCATTCGCCTAGTGAAGAAAACAATATTAAGCTCAAAGCCCTTTTGACTAACAAATACCCATCCATAAAAAATCCCTTGCCTATTTCCTAAAAAAGGCCAAAAGAAAACCAAAAAATTCCTAATCCACATCTTAAACAAATTTATAAAGCCAAAGAGAAAGTGGTTGAAAAACCTCCCATGGTTTCTTTTGTTCGTCTCCCACAAGAAGAAAAGGAACCTATGGATGGAAAACCCGCTCCTATGCAAACGCAACTTGAAAATCGTAATAAAAGAAATAGAAATGCTAGAGAGCGTAGGCATATATGTCGTGCTATTTCTCAAATTATGAACAAAAAGAACAACATAGAAAATCAAAATCCAAACTTGACAAAAGAAATAAATGATGAGCCTCCTCCATTACCAGAACCAATAGATCCTATGTCTCTAGCACAACAAGAACCAACACCATCTATAGATAGTTTCATTCATCCTCCTGTTGTGGTCAACTTGGATGATGATGATGAAATTGCTAAAATTGATGAGCAAGTTCATAATGAGTTGAATTTGTTATTTTCCTCTTCTATGAGCTTAGATGATAACAACCATCATGATCCTCCTAAAATGATTGATTCACCACGTGTTCAACCTGGTGATCCTTCTAGTACAACACTCGGCATGATCCCTCTCGCTAGTGATTTGCATTTTGCATATACTGAACAATACCAGGATGTGGATGACTTGCTAGATGGTTGACTCGCATGTGCTTTACTATTATTTTTTCTTTATTTTTTGTTGATTGCATGTGTGTAATGTGATCCCCCATATTTTTTGATGTTTCCTCTCCATGTGCATTCCTCTATTTGTACCTACATTCTTCTATATGTTGTAAGATCTTTTTCCTTTTCATTAGTCTTTACAGGTTTCATTATCATTTATCCTTTCATTTTTGTCTTGTGTTTTCCTTTTGGGTATGATGTAAGGTGTCAAGATACCCAAGTCTCTTCCATGTTGACCAAAAATATTTTTCATTATTGTCTTGTGTTTTCCTTTTGCGGATGATGCAAGGTGTTGAGACATTCATGTTCTTTGTGTCATTCTTCTAGTTCTATGTTTATTTGGGGAATGATGATAGTTTCAAGCTCTTTAATATCATTGCAGCAAAGACAAATACTTACACCGAATCCATAGATCCCTTATGTGTTTCTGGGGGGCAACCCTCTTTTCCTTTTTCATGTTTGATTACTTTAAAGTAATTTCTCACAACATGGTTTTTATTAATTTCTTTAAAGTGGGGCCATACATTGACATTATTTTGGCATAATTTAATTTACATTTTATTTCATGTTCCTTAATGTGATTTTCTTATTTCATGTGATGTGTTTTTCTCTTTGTGGTGACATTGGGAGTAAGGTCCTTTAAGAGCTTGATCTATCTTAGCATATTACATTCCTTTTTTTGGTGATGTGACACACTACATTCCCTAAGTTTTGAATCTCTTATCCTTTGATTGGTCCTCTCTTGGAGACATTAGGAAAAATGTCCCCTAAGATTAAGAACTCACACAAACTAAGCAAAAACCTTGAAACATCCCTCTTTCCTGTTGCGTGTATTTTCTTTCTTGTACCTTATTAAATTCATGGAGGTATGGCTTTGATATGGTTCCTTAGGGCTCACCTAGTGAACAGCTAGCTTCACTAGCCCTTGTGAGTGTGCATTCTTGCACCTTATTAAAGTCATGGAGGTAAGGCTTTCATATGGTCCCTCAGGGCTCACCTAGTGAACAACTAGCTTCACTAGCCCTTGTGAGCATTTATTTTCTTTGTCCTTATCATAGTCATGGGGGTATGACTTTGATATGGATTTCATGGGTCTCACCTAGTGGACAACTAGCTTCACTAGCCCTTGTGAGCATGCATTTTTATTTGCATAGTGGATAACATGTTCCACTTGTAAACCTTTTTGGACATGAAAAGGCTAAAAACATTTGGACATGAAATCTTGTAAAGGGACTATTCTAAAGGTTAAATGAGATCTAATGAGGGGTTCAAGTCACCAAGTTTAGACTTGGAAAAGACAATACAATGAAAGATGTAAAAGAAACCCTAGAAAAGTGTGAAAGTGAGTTACAACACTTCACAACACTTTATCAAGGCACCATTAAAATCCATTAGTTCACAAGGGCCCAAGACCTAATGTGAATGTGTTATCCACATTAGAACACTAAATCAAAGCAACATTAAGCCAAAATCCACATGGAGGACCCAAACTAGTGTGAAAATGTCAAGGGATCCATTTTACTACAGTATATTTAGCCCCCACTTTAGTGAGGGATGAACTTGCTTCAAACTCACACTAAAGTAGAAAAACAAACACCAAGAGGGGTTCAAATGTAGGGTAGAAGTACAAATTTGTGTCACACTTTTATGAAGGAAATGGCCAACACTGATCCAACTTTTAAACTTGAATCACTAAAAAATGATATAGATGTTTTAAATTTTGAAATGATGTAAACTAATAAAATATTTATTTTTTAGTATATTTTACGTTTGTATTTTTTTGAAAAAATTAAAAAATTATTTGAATATAATTTTTTAGAAATTAACACTATAATTTAGTTGTTAATAAAATCTGAAAAATCAAGTTACATGAGATGTCAACCTTTATATAGTAAATTTTATTTATTTTCCTTCAATTTTTTGTGTGTATTTATAACTTGAAATTTTAGGGCATGGATATATTTTTTTCCAATTTTGATAAATATATATTTTTAAATAAATATTAAAATGTGTGTGTATTAAAACTTAGTTGTTTCCAGTCAATGTCAACTTTCGTATAAATTATTTATCTAAAATAGAAAAAATATATACCATCTTGATGTAGATTCTTATATCTAGGGCATCATATTTTTTTCAATTTTTTTTAAAAAGTTTACTATTTTTCCTTGACATGGTAATCAATCTAATCTTTTGTGTTGATAACCTACATTTAGTAAAAATAAAAAGGAAAATATAAATAATAATTAAATTATTAAAATATATACATTTTTGAAAACTAACCTTATGGATCTACAAAAGGGTATTTTATAATTAAAAAAAAGTTTTTTACACAAGTAGAAGTTGTTGAAACATCAAGTTTTTTAAATAATTTTATTTTTTTGGTAAATTGGACTCAAAGTGGTGCTAAATATGCATTAGCCAACCATTTTTAGTTGGAAAAGTTGTGGACATATATAACTTAGCTAGAATGAATCTTACAAGATCATATGTTTGACCAAAATTAATTTTTAGTTAAAATTAGTTAAATTCAACTATGTTGATAAGTTGACCAAAAGTGTGACACAACTTTGTGTTGATTCCCAATACCAATGCTAGCAAGATGAGATGACAATGATCAAGAGGGGTGATCAAGCCCCCAGGATCAAGATCCCATGACAAACTAACATGAGCACAAGAGAACACACTTGAGAATGATATAACGAACAACGACAAGGCACAAGCATACACTACCAAAGAAAAAGAGAAAAGGTGGAACAAAGAATCGGATCAAGCTTCAACCATTTTTCCATCACGATGTGGATCAAATCTAGACTATTTTTCTAAAAACTGCATACTCACTTTGAGGCGATGTAACTCCTAGTTGTCCATCAGATGAGAAGTCCTAAAAGGTGAGAGACATACACTCATGGACGGTATGCACTCACACACATGTAAGTGGATATGGGGAAAGTCATGCCTCGGATTGGGATTCCCACTCAAACCATACCAAATTTATACCTCTTGATAACTTTAATAAGACATCACATAAAAATGATTTTTGAGCTTCATGAGGCAAGAAAAACTTTGTATGCTCGGAACTCATGAACAAACAAGATGGATCCATAGGCATGCAAGTTGTATTATGCAAGGTGGCCATATAACAACAAATGCAAAATGAAAATAATGTTCAAAGGAGTGTTTTCTAGTTCATGCGAGGTCTTTAACTTAGGGAACATTGTGCCTAATGTCTCTAAGAGGACCAATCAAATAATAGAAGATTCACAACTTGGGGCATGCAATGCATCACATAAATCCACTAAGAGGAATATAATATGTTGAGAGATCACTCTCTTGAAATACATCACACCCCTGATGTCATTCACAAAGTGACAAACACATCGTATGAAGTAAGAAAAATGAACCAAGAACCATGAAAAGTAAAATGCAAAAGGATAATGCCAATGTATGCCCCCACTTTAAAGGAATTTTTGTACACCATACTGTGAGAAATTACTTTAAAGTAGAAAATGAAAATTGAAAATAGGAAGGAAGACATGAGAGCCAACTTGGAAAGCCCTATTCCAAGTAAAGTTGCATCATGCAAGAGAAAAGAGAGGGAGGGGTTGCCCCCAAAATAAAAACTCCAAAAACATAAGGGATCTATGGATTTGGGGTCATTATGTTCTTTGCTAGAATATTTTTAGAGAGCTTGGAATTGTCATCATCCCCCAAATACACATAGAACTAGAATAATGACACAAAGAGAGCAAAAACAAAGAAGAACCTTTTGGGTCAATGTGGAAGATACATACGGTGTCTTGACGCCTTGCGTCATCCCCAAAAGGAAAACACAAGACAAATGAAAAAGAGAAAAAGGCAAAGGCAAAAGAAACCCTTTTGGATCAACATGGAAGAGACATGAATGTCTTGACACCTTGTGCCATCCCCAAAAGTAAAACACAAGAAAAATGCAAAAGGATAAAAATAAAAAAGTGAAAGAGATGTATGACATAGAGAAGAATGAAGGTAGAAATAGAGGAATGTCACAAAGAGAGAGAAAACATCAAACAGAACATCACGGGGAATCACGATACGCACATGGAATCACACCAAAGAAAATTCAAAAGACTAGAAAGGAAAAGGTGAGTCAACCTATGAGCAAGTCATCTGCCTCCCATTCTTATTCTATAAAAGAAGAAGGTGGACAACGCAGCTAAGGGATAGCAAAAAATGCATTACTAGGACAAGGCTATCAACTTCTTGCCCCTACTGAGTGTGAGACAAGAATGAGCCAAGGTAGGTGATGGGAAGGGTCATGTAATAGTGAGAATAGAATATTCTACAACTATTACATGACAAGGGGTGAAACAGTATTAAGCTAAGCAATCACAAGATGGAAATCATTGTCATTAAGGTGAAAGTTTTTCAATACTAACTGGAATGCATGACACTCATTGGTACTATGTCCAAGAGTTTTATGATATGCACAATGTGGAACTTTTGCATCTTTAGGATATAGAACTAATCTAGTCATAGGTGGTAATGTTATTAATTCTTTGTTTAAAATAAATTGAAGTTTCCTTTCACTTTCAAGTGGTGGACAAGGAAATTTTAGTTTTTGTAACTTGTAAGGCCTCTTGTGTTTGCTAGATTCACCAACTTCTCTAGTTGAAGGTTGAGGAAGAGGACCTAGGGAGATCCTATCATCCTTTTCATTGTTATGAGTGATTGGTTGTTCTTTAGGAAGAAGGATATCATATGAGGAGGGGAGTCAAGTATCACCATACCATCACTTCGAAGCTTTAGAAATTCTCTAGGAGACTTTATGTTATTATAGAGATCTTGATATCCTAATCCCTTTGTGTTTTCATCAGTTGGTATTTGCTCTAGAAATTGATGAATTTCATGTTTGCTTGTTGTATCATATCCTTGTTTACTCAAGATTGTGAAGTATTTTCCATAGGTTTCTTCAAGATTGATGGGAGTGTTTGTTACTTTGTTATCATAAAATGGTTGAGTGTTTTCTTGTCTAGAGGAACTAGGTTCACCTATTGTAGGGAACTTAGGTTCAACTTTTGTTTCAGGATGTAAGTAACCAAACATCTCAAGAGGTGGTATTGTAGGAGGATTTGGTTGTTTCATGGATGGATAGAAGGATGTGTTAGCTTCAAGGTTATTAAGACAATTGTTTAGGAACTTATTCATGTTGTCAACATCACAAGGAGGACATGCATTAGGAGTTGAGTGAGCATGAGTGAGTTCAATTTTGTTAGGGTCATTTCCAAAAGTACAACTTGACACATACACTAAGGATTTTAGAAACATCTAAATCTTTCTAAAGCACATTTCCATGATGCAAATTTTAGATTCTAAATGATGCAACACTGTTGTAAATGCAATTTTTATTTTAAGCAATGCAGAAGATGAATTTAAGTTAAATGCAATGAATCGAGTTTAACAAAAAAATTGCCAACTGAAACAGAAAGGTAACAACAGGAAACAAAAACTGAAAAAATGAAGATTAAATTTCAGAAAATGCAGTGCAAAATGTGCAGAGGGACTAATTCACCCAAGGTGGCGAATGAGTCCCAATGATGAATTTTTTGAATTTTTGAATTGAATTTTATGCTTTTTATGTTTTTTGATATATGTATAAGATGCAAATCCAGAATTTGATTAATTTTTAATGAAATTAAATGCAATAATGCAAGCTAAATGAAATTTTCACTAATGCAAAATTTGAAACCCTAGAATGCAAATTAACCAATGTAAACCTAATGCAATGTTAATGCAAGTTAAATCTAGGATGTAAATGCACTCCAAATTAGAAAAGAAGGTATTTTAAATGTAGGTTCACCAAAATGAAACTATTAAAATTTTTTGGACTCTCTTTCATCTTTAGGGTTTAGGACCTAAAAGGAGAGGAAACATCTTCACACTCTTCACTCAAGAACAAACCCTTGAAATTTTAATGCAAAGGAGATTGAAATCTTGCAAAGGGACTATTCTAAAGGCTAAATGAGATCTAATGAGGGTTTCACCACTAAGTTTAGACTTGGAAAATACAATACAATGTAGGATGTGGGTGATCCACAATACTGGTTTACAATTTTTGGGCAAACTAGACACCGAACTAATTATTTTTAACTAAATCTTCACTTTCGGGCTCCTATAGCGGCTAAACCGTGAGGAATTTGAAGATGATGAAAACTAGTGATTTGTGATGTTTCGTCCATAGATCTTCTAAATATATTTTTTTCAATTTTTTTGGTATCAAATTGCACTTATTTTTCCATCTCCTTCGAAAACTAGTTTTTTTTAAAACAACATTTTTAAGGAGTGACGCTCACCGTATACAACATAAAAAAAATTGTATGAAGGATTAAATTCTATTTTTTTCGAATTTAGATTTTTAACTATGATATCTAGCAATTTTATTTGGTTTTCTAGTTTTTTATTGAATTATTTTTCCTTAATCAATTTTTGAAGTCAAACCAAATACAATTTAGAAATAGGCAGACTGTATACAACATAACTTTTATGTATAAATCAAAATTCAAATTTATTTTTTTACTAGATCAAGGACATCAATTCCTAACATGAACATATTTTTTAGAATTTTATTTTGATAATCTTCTATTTTTCCACATGTGCAAAATAGAGAGCTTGATTTTCAATGAAAACCTATGTTTAATCAAACTAATAAAACAAATACATAATAAAACTATAACATATTAAGATTATATTCATTGGATAGCTCATTCTGAGGACTACCATCATCTAGTTAGGCCTGTGAAGTCTCCTCCATTTTCATCCCCAACCTGAGCTTCGAAGGGAATTTTTTTGGAGATTTTTGGTGCCAGGAGGGGAGAATGGGAGAAAAGGGGGGTTTGCTCAAACCAGGGTTCATTTGAACCCCCTTTCCATAAGCATTTTTTTTGCTTATTTTTTTGGAAAATGTGAGACCCAACATTAAATGGGTTCACTCAAAGGGGGGTTCTATCGAACCCTATTCAGGTTCACTCAAGCCAGAAGTTCGTTCAAACCCCCAAAAATGTTTTTTTTGCATGGGGTCATTTTTTGCAACTTTTCCTTCCTCACTCGAATTGTAAACCAATTTTGTGGGTTCACCCATGTAAAACAAAACCCTAGAAAAGTGTGAAAGTGAGTTACAACACTTCAGAACACTTTAGAAAGGCATCATTAAAATCCATTAGTTCACAAGGGCCCAAGACCTAATGTGAATGTGTTATCCACATTACAAGACTAAATCAAGTCAACTTTAAGAAAAAATCCACAAGGAGAACCCAAACGAGTGTGAAAATTTCAAGGGATTAATTTTACTACACTACAAGACAAACAACCTAGAACTAGTCCACACTGCATTAGATGGTAAGTCGAAGCTTGATTTGTAGCATTTTTCCTTTTCCTTTTGTCTTTCTTTTTCCTTTTTTATCATTGATGGTGTATGTTCGCAATTTGGTTATGGCTACACATATCATCTACAAGTGTGTTCCTTTGTGCAAATGTTGGCTTTCCGTAGGATCTTGATCCTAGGGGCTTGGCCACCCTCTTGGTCATTGTCATCCTATCTTACTAAAATTTCTACATTTGAACCCTTCTTGATTGCATGGTTGGCTACTTTAGTGTGAGTTTGAAGCAAGTCCATTCTCTCACTAAAGTGGAGGCTAAATGTAGTCTATGAAAATACATACCCTTGCATTTTCACACTTTTTGGGCTTGCCTTGCTTTATTTATTCTTACTTATGTCTTAATTGGTCCTATTTTGCATCTACAAGCCTAATAAATTATATCTTTTATGGCTAATCCTGACAAACATCAAAGGGTAAATGATAATTTAATGGTTTTGGTATTGTTTCCTTGACTTTTGGACCGGGACTAAGACACCACTTAGGGCATCTTTGTAGAAGTTGAGAAATCCAACTTCAGACTCCAAGAACACCTGCATGAAAATGGATACCTGTCACAAGGAAGAGAATGGATGGAAAAAACAAACAAGGGTTTGAGGCTCTGAAAAATGGAGAAATTATCTTATCAGAACAAAAAGGAATTAATGAATATACAATGGATCAATCCTTAAGAAGGAGATCATGCAAAACCCTAAAAGAAACCCTAATAGGAAAACATTTAATAATTAATATAATTATTAAATGTCACTTAATGCAAACTAAAGTGAAATCTTAAGAAGGGAATAAGGGTAACTTAATTAACATAATTATGTTGAAACCTTTACTCTAACACCCCCCCTTAAGATGAGCAAGAGTGCAGCTAAAAACATGTGCAAGAAAGCAAAGGTAACTATAATGCATGAAAGTAAATATGGGTCCCGACAACTAGGCCTAATCAGGTACCCAAATACAACCAAATCTTTGTAAAGTGGATAAATAAAGAAAACCTCATGGGAAAAACTCTACTCCAAAAAGAGATGTTGAAAGCCATGAAGAACATCACTAAAGCAGAAGAAGTTGCAAACAACTGTCAAAAGATGACTGCTATGATGTTGAAGAACCTCCTCTGAAGATAGGATGATCAGGATCAAGAAGATAACAATTTGCATGAGTGCCCCAAACGACACTACTCGAATTCGATAGCAAACAAAAGAAAACACCTAGAACAAAGATACAAATTGCACAAGTACCAATAGTCTGAAAAACACTGATCAACTAAGAATGGAAGATTCCTTCCAAGGCGAAACCAAGGAAGCATTAACACAAATAGTATAATACCTCCCATAATGTTGAACTGGGAGAGCTTGAAAAATCCATTGAAATGTTGTGTAACACCCTGTAGTGCATGAAGGAGAAGAAACAACATTTGAAAGTGCGCAAGAAAGCACTTGCAACTGAAAAAGTGGTGTGCAAAACAAAGCACACATGCATCAGACTGGAATCATATGGATCCACTGTCATCATGGAGGGACACTCACTGGAAAAAGGTGTGATGGAAAAAATAAAGGAACTACACAACCCCCCATGGCACTTTATAATATAGTGCAAGTACAAAATATGGCACAACCTTATGTGCAAAATCCCCAAAATACATGTACAATAGTGTGACACTTTATCTCAGTGCGTTTACATAGAATATTTCTTACAAACTATGCTCAAAATTCCGACAAAGGATTAAAAACTGGAAATACATGAAGAACAGCCAAAAAACAAAGAATCCCATGCAAACGAGAAGTTCCCAAGAGCTAATATGTCCAGGTAATTCACCAGAGTATGAAAACACAAAAACTGAATAAAATATACCTAGAGGGAAATCTAAAAATATTGCATGGATGGAACTGAAGAGCTCTAAAATATGGTTCCAACGCCACTGAGATCACAAAAAATGGAGTAACTAGTCAAAAGTTACGAGCTCGGGACTAAAAACAGCTCCTTTGACTTCAACTGGCTATAGAATGCACCAACAGAAAAATGAAGCGATGAAACCCACACCACTAAAAATTTGATAGAACCAGCTTTCTAACGATATCTCGTTTCCCAAAAAATGATATTGTATGCCCATGTTATGGCCTCTAGAAGAAAACAGCTCCAAAGGGGAAAAAAACCAGTGCTGGATTAAATTTGACAGTCATATAGCCGTTGCAGCAAAAAACCAGGCTTAAATTTTGACGGCTAAATGGTCATCGCCGCACATGCACAAGTGGGCTTATTATAGTAAAAATTGTTTTTTTATAAAAAAATAAATTTAAAAAAATACAAATATTTTTTTTGTTTGTAAAAAAATTAATAAAAAAAAAGAAAAGGCCGATGGCCTGTGTACCGCCATCGGTGGTACTGTCAGACCATCGGTCAATGGTACAACCAGTGGTGGTTGGCAGTATGTCGTTCGACGTACTGAGGTGCCCGCAAGCCTACGTATGTAGGTACCTGCGGGTACCCAAATACCAGGCCTCAGCAAGCCTTTAAAAGGCTTTTTTTTCCTGTTTTGATTTTTTTTTTTTTTTTTAAAATGGACGAATGAACAGTCGATTCAGGGGTTTTCGACCACTACGGACTCAATGGAAAGGTACGTTTGGACTCAAAATGCTTTGAAATTGCAGGTGATTCCCTAGATAAAAAAAATAAACCCCAAAACTATGAATGTCTGATCCAACCCTTATAGCTCCAAATTATTCAAACAAGAACATGCATGCAGCAGGAAAGCTCTGATACCATGTAGAAGTTGAGAAATCCAACTTCAGACTTCAAGAACACCTACATGCAAATGGATACCTATCACAAGGAAGAGAATGGATGGAAAGAACAAACAAGGGTTTGAAGCTCTGAAAAATGGAGAAATTATCTTATCAGAACAAAAAGGAATTAATGAATATACAATGGATCAATCCTTAAGAAGGAGATCATGCAAAACCCTAAAAGAAACCCTAATAGGAAACCATTTAATAATTAATATAATTATTAAATGTCACTTAATGCAAACTAAAGTGAAATCTTAAGAAGGGAATAAAGGTAACTTAATTAACATAATTAAGTTAAAAAAGTTCTTTACTCTAACAGTCTTTGTCTCCCAAAGGTCTTGGGACCCTCTTTTCAAATGTGCCTTAAAATTTTCCCCTTTTTGGAGTTTGTGCCTCAAGAGTTTCAAGCCTCGAGACTAAGACGCCACCTAGGGCATCTTAGTCCTTCTCAGGTTATTTTCAAGATCTAATTTCAAATCTTGGCGGTATTTAGCCTCCTTTAATTAATGAATTTATATGTCAGCTTATTGTGGTATAATTTTGGGATATTAAGCATGGATAGTTATAAATACAAGGTTATTTTCACTCATTTTTCATCTAACAAGCAATCAAGTGATCTAAGACTTTTTGTGAGAGCATTCATAATAGCATAATTGAGTCCACAAGACCATTCAAGAGAAATTCATTGCACATTTGGAGCCATCATCAAGATTCAAGTATCATATCAAAGATATTATTGCATCATGTGTGTTTTTGAGCTAACATTTGTGATGTAGGGTTTTGAATATTTGATTCAAGCAAGAAATTCAAGTCAAGATCTATCAAGCATTCATTTGATTCAAGATCTACATTCAAGCTAGCCACTTCACACAAGTTTACAGATTTCATAACAAGGGTTTGGTGAGTTGCAACATAGCACTTTTTTCATTCATCATTTCCCTTCATTATTTTGCTTCATTCCAAGGTTTAAATACCAATAAGGGGTTTGACCAAGGAAAACCCCCATTCACTAAAAATCAACAAGTTTTCCCTCTCTTGTGTGTTTATGTTTGTAGATTTAGGTTGAACATCATTTGAGGTGCAAAGTTATAAAGTTGTAAAGTTACATTGCAAAGTTGTCGTCTTCATAGAAAGTCGCCTACATGCCAAAACTGGAGGTTTCAAAACCTAAGACCTCAGAAGAAGGAAGTGGAGACATTGAACCTCAGGATCACATTTTGAAGTTTCAAAGATTCAGATCAGGCCTAAGTCGACAGTAAGGGTGTCTTAGTCCTCCCAAGGGTATTTGTAGAGATTCTTTCAGATTCTATTCTAACATCCAAAGATTCTGCATTTGCCCCAAAAATAGTAGCGGGATTAAGAAAACAGTAAGGGCATCTTAGTCTTCCCTAGCATATTTTGACAACATTTTTGCATTTCCAGCCCCATTTCCACTTCCCAGGTACATACATCCTAACTTGTTACTTAATTTTTTCATTTCTATTCATCATTTGGCTTGCATTAGTAGGTTTTGTGAGTTGAATGTTAAGTTTTCTTGTCCAAGATTTTGCTTGGTGGTGAACCTTTCAAAGCCTAAAGAGCCCCCCCCCTAGGTCTTCCTTGTTGACAATTGACTCACCTTTGTGTTGATAGTCAATCCAATCTGGGATCCTAGGGAATCCTTCCTCCTTGAATGAATGATTGTTGGGGAAAAGTAGTGTTTTATGACCTAAGTTATAAAGCATCTATTCCCCTATTGTTCAGCTATATAAATGAGAGGAAATGGATCCTTTATAGATATTGAAATTTTTTAAATTAGATCATTTATGTATTCTTAAATTTTAGTGAATTCCCCAAAATTACTTGTTTTAAAACAATGAAAAATAAACAATGGCAACTTGATCCATATTTTTATTCATTAAATATTACTCTTAAAAATTATTAGTTTTTTTAAACTTAGAATGCTAAGAAGGTTGTGATAATGATGGCACATATTTCAATGATTTGATGCTAATAATTTAACCTCAAATTTATAAAAATGTGTGCACATATCTAAAAACTATGGAAAATACTTAGGTACACATTATTCTTTGTAATAAAAAGTAAACTCTTGGGAAACATGATATATAACTCATCACCATCAAATTGATGTTTCGGTTTTAGACATAGAGGCTAAAAATATATAACATGGTCATGGATACACTCATTACTCTTTTGTGTGCCTCCAGTAAGATTATTAATAGTAATTTTTAAACCCATATTTATATATCAAAGTGTTGAAACTCAAACATAATGAATAAAACCATTGAATATTATAATTGTTAATATTTCTTAAGAACAAATTATCTAATACAATGTTAACATATGCAAAATCAGTACATGAGACTATGAATAATTATGAAAATGAATATTATTCTATCCTTTTCCATCATACATGTCAAAATGAGGAGTTAAATATCCTTGGGAAATAAACATGCAATAACCTCAAAATATAAAGGTGTGCAATGTGGAGGATTATATGCAATAGTATCATTTTTTAATCCTTAAGATGTTTCCCAAATTTTATATCTCTTGGATATTTGTATCCAAGGCGGTGGTTGGAACAATATTAGTATAATCTATGTATGTGATATAGTGGAATGGATGAAGATAGGCTATAGTGTATGACGCATGCACATAAGGGCAAATGGATTGCACAACATAGGAAACTTATTGGTTGTGGTTTGGGATGCGAAATGGTATGTGCTACATGGATGGATGTGCATAATGGTGGAATGTTATAAGGGATGGAGGTACTAGCCAAGGTAATGAAAGGTGTAATGCAACATTTGAATATAGGCCATATTGTAGATTAGAAACAAAAAAGAATCAGATGAGAATAACAATGGGGGTTGATATTAGTGGTGACTATGGAAGTGGTTCAAGTGCAGTTAGAAAAGAAGAATGAGTTAGATGCATTATTAGAAAGACTCGATAAGGATCTAAGATCTTCCAAAATTTACATGTCATGAGGATGTCAATACTAATGTTCTATAATTGAATATTTTTAGATATTTTTAGTTCACTCAGCTTCGTATCTTGAAAGAATTCATTAGAAAATTAATTTGCAATTTTCACGTGAAGCAAACATATTAGAGAAATAAAATGCATATCTTGAATGTTTTTTTATTGACTTCAATGGCTTTTTGGGATATCCAAAATATGCATGCTTATTTAATAAATATTGAGATCAATATATATATGAATAGGTGTATGTTCATGTGTAGTTGGAAACCTTTCATTGCTTAGATAATTGCTCTAACACCATTGCTTATTTCAAATGTAGGAATTAGGAGCGTATGGAGCCAAGAAGGACACTAGAAGCTTGGGGCAGCAGCAGGACAAGATGACATATCAGAACCAGTCATTCACAGGTAATGACTGGTTTCTTTCTCTATCTGCACATTTATTTACTTATTCATGTATATTATTTTATTTATCTATATTGAATAAGTTAATTCAATCTCACGGCTTGTGTGAGATAATGCACACTTATACATTCAATAAATATTACTTTTTAGAAAGATTTGTGTAAATATTTTCTCTGTTACATGCACTTGTATAAATGCAATGACTTGTTCCAATAATCTTGTAATCTTTTCTAATTTTTTTGTTTATACAATTAAATGTAATGTAGGAAAGATAATAAAATGCACCTTTTCTTTCTCTCTTTTGAAACTTAAAACAAACACCTCTACCTGATTGAGCTATAAGTTAAAATTTGGTAACACTTAGATTTTGTTATTTTTTCCTAAAAAAACCTTTATTGGGGCTAAAATTCCCTTAGTGGCATCTTAGTCCCTCTATGGGTTTTTGGCTCATAACCTTGTCTATATTATTTTCTTTATGTTCCAGTGTTTGGAACTTCAAAATTTCATCAGCAAGATAAAGAAACCCTTGCTGGCATCTTAGTCCTCATAAACTTTGAATTTGCAATTTTTAGGGTTTGAATCTACTTTTATGTTCTTCTATTGATTGCTTTCAATTTTTTGTTACGGTTTGTAGAATTGCTATTATTCCAATTTCTTTCATTTCAAGTGTAATTGTAAGCATAGGATATGGTGTTCATTACACTTTCTTTGGTTTATCCCTTGCATGATTTGTACTACTTGGTGTCCTACTGCTAATATTTTGGATAGATAAAGTGCAAGACTCATGGCATCCCGCGATCAAACACTCGTTGTGGATCTTGGGTTATCTAGCTCTCTTCTAGTGTTGGTACTAGTTCACTAGGTATGGATTGTACCTATGATACCTCTTTTTATATGCCTACCTTACCTACAAGTTCTATGCCAAGTGTTCAAAAAATGGTTGATCACATCCATCGAGAAAACATAATGAAAATACATGAAGACCTAGCTCATTTACAAGATAGTGTGAGTATTGAAAATATTTCCAATGATGTTATACCTACCATAGAGATAGTATTCACTGCATGATGGAAAGTGATGGACTAGAATTTGTACATAAAATAGCTCAAATCTTTGGAAAACATCTTCCTTCCACCACCAATGGTGCCCAAACTTCAAATAATATGGAAAACCAGGGTGGAATTCAAATTCCTCTCCCTTCAACCATAACCTCCATTCCCACATATAAAAAATCCTCAAGTGACCACAATGATGCAATCAACTAGAAATGTCCTTCCTACCTCGAACAAGTCCACTGGTGCTTCTTATACTTATGTGGAATCTAACCTAATATCCCCTCCCACAAGAAATACATTCACTTTTCCTTCCAACACATACACACCACCACCATATTCACCTCCATCCCAAACCATAAACAATGACCCTATCATTAACCACCTCTTGCAAAGCCTTTCATCCATTCAACATCAATTTTTTACCATAAATCAAAATCAAAATGGTCCACCTTCATACTATGTCAAAAGCAACCCACTATCTATGGAGATATTGAGAACCTCAGTGCCACAAGGTATAGAGAACACTAGATTTGAGAAACATGGAGGAAAGGGATATCCTACTAATCATGTTAATTCCTTTATTTCTTTATGTAGTGACTTTATCCTTGAGGAAATTTTTTTGTCTAATCTCTTTCCTTGATCCTTGAAAGATGTTGTTGAAACGAGGAAAATGGTGACCTCCCTCTAGGGTTTCTAGGGTTTTAAACCTACAAGGAGAGAGGTCAATTTTCTTCTTGGTGTTTCACTCAAGAACAAACCCTTGAGATTTCAATGCAAAGGAGATATAAATCTAGCTAAGGGAATATTCTAAGGGTTTGAAGGATGAGAAATGAGGGGTTCACCAACAAGCTAGGGCTTGGAAAGGAAAATGTTTGAAAACACAGTGTAGTATGCAAGATGACCTAGAAATGCAAGTAAAGTGTAATAGAAAACTATAAAAATATAAATTTGCACCTAGGAAACTGAAGAAGGTAGAATGGAGATTTGGAATCTTGAAAAATCCACTATTGGAGCTAACTACGACTCATACGCCAAGCTAGACAAATCAGTCCAATTTTAGGTAAATTGTGTTGGAACAAGTTTCAGAAAAATGGGTACTCAAACCTATAAAAATCCCTGTCAGACAGGTATAATGGGACTCATTGGACAAGAGTGGTGAATCAATCCACTTCTAGATTTCAAGAAATTCAAAATTGGATCCTATAGCTCTTAGTCTGCTTTTCTATTCTTGATTCAGATCCGGGTCCAAAACTCAAAAATTCATCATATAAACCTTCTCTAAGCTTCTCCAAGGTTTGTCCACAACTTTGAATTTCTTTGACAACTTCATGAAAAAATTTCCAATCTTGCTCCTTGATAAATCTGCAATCTAGACCTACAACTCACACACAAGAAGAGGGAAAAATGGTTATGTGGTTAGAGAATAGGGGTTTGCCTGGTTCAAACCCCTTATTGGTAATTAAACCTTCAAATTAAAGAAAATGTAAAGAGAGAATGATGAATGAAAAAAATATAATGTTGCAAATCACCAAACCCTAGCAATGAAGTGTTGCAATTATGCTTTAAATGGCTACAATGGATGTGGTTCTTGACTCTTATTTGATGTTGATAGATCTTGAATGCAAAGCTTGTTTGGATCATGAACTCTACATCATAATTGTGATCACAATAACGAACATGAAGAATGTGATCTTTGGCATAATGATTGATGCTTAAAGAATTCTCTTGAATGCTTGATAATCAACGCTTGAAAGACTTGAATGCTCTTGCTCAAATGATCTTGTGAAATCAATTTTCTATAAGGATGCTCTCACAAAATTCTTAGGTGAAAATGAGTGAAAGAACCTTGTATTTATACTCTATTATGAAAGAATTCTCGAAATTACAACACTACAAGCCGACATTGGATCTTGGAGAATAAAATCCCACCAAAGATTTAAATTAAATTTGATTTTTCAGTTAAAAGGAACTCATTCACCACCCTGGGTGAATGGGCCCCACCTAAAGGGACTCATTCACTCAGAATGGAGAATGGGTCCCACCTAAGGAGTTTGAGGTTGGTTTTCGGTATTTTGATGTTTTAAATGCCTTTTGTTGGTATTATACTTAAAAATACACATAAATATGGCTTGTGGATGCAAAATGGGGCCAATTAAATCATAAGAAAGCCCAAAAATTAATGACAAGCCTAGAGGAATGTGAAAGTGTGTTACAACACTTTACAACACACCAAATAAGAAAATATTAATGTAAACTATGATTTAAATTATATTTATTATGCTTAAATAATTGATAAAACCCTGGAAAAGTGTGAAAGTGTGTTACAACACCTTTGTAAGGTACCATTAAAATACCTTAGTTCACAAGGGCCCGAGATCTAATGTGAATGTGATCCACATTACAACACTAAATCAAGGCAACATTAAACCAAAATCTACAAGGAGGACCCAAATGAGCATGAAAAAGCTAAAGGACCCTTTTTTCAACACTACATTTAGCCCCCACTTTAGTGAGAGGAGGAACTTGCTTCAAAGTCACACTAAAGTAGACTAACACACATCAAGGGGGGTTCCAATCTACAAATTCCAATAAGATGAGATGACAACGATCAAGAGGGATAATAAAACCCCAAGGATAAAGATCCCATGGAAAACCAACATTTAAGCACAAAGGAACACACATGAAAGTGATATAAAGAACAATGACAAGGCCAATCATACACTACCAAAGATAAAAAAATAAATAAATGAGAAATCAGGATCAAGATTCGATCATTTTTCCATCATGATTTGGATAAGATCTAGGTTGTTTTTCCAAAAAAAATGCATACTCACTCTGAGGTGAAGGAACTCCTGGATTCCCACCAGGTGAGAAACATACACTCATTGATGGTATGTACTCACACACACATGGAAGTGGCTATGGGGAAATTCATGCCTTGTATTGGGCTTCCCTCTTAACCATACCAAAGTTATACCTCCTGATAACTTTAATAAGGTGCCACACAAAATGACATTTCAAGCTTCATGAGACAAGAAAAACTTTGTATGCTTGGAGCTCATGAACAAACAGGAAGGCTCCACAGGCATGCAAGTTGTGTTATGCAAGGTGGCCATATAAAAAAAATGTAAAATACAAAAATAGGAAATGTTCAAAGGAGTCTTGCTTAATTCATGCTAGATCTATAACTTAGGGAACATTGTGCCTAATGTCTCTAAGAGAGGACCAATCAAAGAATAGAAAATTCAAAAGTTAGGGGATGTAGTGTGTCGCATCAATCCACTAAGAGGAATGTAATATTCTAAGAGAGATCATGCTCATGAAGTACATCACACCCAATTTCATCCACAAAGAAAAAAAATCATTTAATGAAGTAAGAAGGTTGCACTAGGAACCATGGAAAAGAGAAAATGCAAAAGAATAATGCCAATGTATGCCCTCACTTTATAGAAATTGCTAAACATTGGATGTTGTGAACAATTACTTTAAATTAGCAAATGAAAAATACTAACAAGAAGAAAGACATGAGAGCGAACTTGGAAAGCCCTATGCCAAGTCATATATTTTCGAGTAAGGTTTGTCATGTGGGAGAAAAATAAAAGAGAGGGGTTGCCCCCAAAATAAAAACACCAAACACATAAGGGATCTATGAATTTAGGGTCAATATGTTCTTTTTTGTAATGATATTAGAGAGCTCAAAACTGTCATTGTCCCCCAAATACATATAAAACTGGAAAAATGACACAAAGAGAGAGAAAACAAAGGAAAAACCTCTTAGGTCAACATGGAAGAGACATAGGGTATCTCGATGCCTTGCATCATCCCCAAAAGGAAAACACAAGAAAATGATAAAGATGAAATGAAAAGGCAAGAGAAAAAGGACAGCCTTTTGGGTCAACATGAAGGAGACATGAATGTCTTGATGCCTTGTATCATCCCCAAAAGGAAAACACAAGAAAAATAAAAAGATGAAAAGGAAAAAGAGATGCATGACATAGAGAAGAATGAAGATACAAATAGAGGAATGTCACAAAGAGAGAGAAAATATAATGTCACGAGGGATCATATCACGCACATGCAATCACATAGAATAAAATGAAAAATAAATAATACAAAAGACAAGGCAAATGCAAGTCATCCTATGAGCAAGTCGTCCACCTCCCAATCTCATTTGTATAAGAGGAAGAGGAACAACTAACCCAAGGGACAAGAACAAATGCTTACTAGGACAAAGCTATCAACTTTATGCCCCTAGTCAGTGTGAGACAAGAATGAGCCGAGGTGAGTGATGGGAAAGGTCATGTAACAATGAGAAGAGGATGTTCTACAACTATTACATGACAAGGTGGGAAAAAATTCTAATAAATCACATGATGTCATTCATTGTCATCAAAGTGAAAGTTCTTTAATATTAATTGGAATGCACAACACTCTTCGATACTATGGCTGAGAACTCAGTGATATGTGTAATGTGGGATCTTAGCATTCTTAGGATAGAGGACTAATATATTCAATGGAGGAAATGTTATGAATCCTTTGTTGAGAAATAGTTGTAACTTCCCTTCAATTTTAGGTGGTGGGTGACGAGGTTGTAGTTTTTGTAACTTGTAATGCCATTCGTGTTTTCTAGTTTCACCGAATTCTCTAGTTGAGGGTTGCGGAGGAGACTTGAGGATATCCTCTCATTGCGAGGAATCATTGGTTGTTCTTTAGGGAGGAGAACATTCAAGTTAGGATGATGATCTAAAATAACCATACCATCACTACAAAGCCTTAGATATTCTTTAGGAACATGTTTGTTGCAATGGGGATCTTGATATCCTATCTCCTTTGTATTTTCCTCAGCTGACATTTGTTCTACGAGTTGATGAATTTATTTTTCACTTGTTGTATCACACCCTTGTTTGCTTAAGATTGTGAATCCTTTTCCATATGTTTCTTGAAGATTGATGGGAGTGTTTGTGGCCTTGTTATCATAAAATGATTGTGTTTTATTCTTTAGAAGAACTAGGTTCACCTATTGTATAGAACTTAGGTTCAACTTTTATTTCGAGATGCAAGTAACCAAACATCTCAAGAGGTGCTATGGTAGGAGGCTTTGGTTCATTCATGGATGGTAAAAGGATGTATTAGCCTCAAGGTTGTTAAGACAATCGTTTAAGAACCTATTCATGTTGTCATCATCTTCTCCAATGATAACGTCATGAGGAGGAGATGCATGAGGAGTTGAGTGAGCATGATTGAGTTCAATTTCATTAGGGTAATTTCAAAAGGCAAAACTTGACACATCCACTAAGGATTTTAATGACATCCAAAGTTCTCCAAAGCACATATCCATGATCCAAATTTTAGATTCTACACTATGCAACAATGTTGTAAATGCAATTTTGATTTTTAATAAATGCACAAGATGAACGAATATAAGCTAAATGCAATGAAATAAAAAAATTGGAAACTAAAAAACAAAGGTAATAACAACAAACAAAAACCCAAAATTTGAACTATAAATGATAGAAAATGTAGTGCAAAATATGCAAAGGGATTGATTTTCCCAAGGTGGAAAATGAGTCCAGGTACTATCTTTTTTTGAAAAAAATCAAAAAAATTGAATTCAATTTTATGCTTTCTATGTTTTTTCATGAAAATATGAGATGCAAATGCAAAAATTTACTGATTTTGAATGAAATTAAGTGCAATAATGTAAGATAAATGAGTTTTTCACTAATGCAAATATTGAAACCCTCGAATTCCAATTAACTAATGCAAGATCTAATGCAATGTTAATGCAAGCTAAATCTAGGATGTAAATGCACTCCAAATAAAAAATGTAATGCTCTAAATGCAAGTTCACCAAAATGAAATGACGAAAATGGTGACCTCCCTCTAGGGATTCTAAGGTTTTAAACCTAAAAGGAGAGAGGTCAATTTTCTTCTTGGTGTTTCACTCAAGAAAAAACCCTTGAGATTTCAATGCAAAGTAGATTTAAATCTGGAACAAGGAATGTCCTAAGGGGTTGAAGGATGAGAAATGAGGGATCCACCACCAAACTAGGGCTTGGAAAATAAAATGTTTGAAAACATAGTGTAGTATGCAAGATGACCTAGAAATACAAAAAAAGTGTAACAAAAAACTGAAAAACTGGAAATGTGCACCTAGGAAACTGAAGAAGGTAGAATGGAAATCTAGAATCTTAAACAATCCATTATTGGAGCTAACTAAGACTCATACACCAAGCTGGGTGAATCAATCTAATTTCGAGTAAACTGTGTCAAAATAGGTTTCAAATAAATGGGTACTCAAATCTGTAAAAGTCCTTGACAAATAGGTACAGTGGGGCTCATTCGCCAAGAGTGGTTTTAGATTTTTGGAAGTTCAAAACTGGATCTCGTAGCTCTCACTCTTCTTTTCTATTCTTGATTTAGATATGGGTTAGAAACTACAAAATTCAGCCTGTAGACCTTCTCTAAGCTTCTCCAAGGTTTTTCCACAACTTTGAAAACTTTTAATTGCTTTGACAACTTGATGACAACTTTTCCAAACTTGATCCTTGATAAATCTACAATGTAGACCTGCAAATAACACACAAGAAGAGGTAAAAATGGTTGTGGGGTTAGATAATAGGGGTTTGCCTTGGTCAAACCCCTTGTTGGTGATTAAACCTTGAAATGAAAGAAAAAATAAAGGGAGAATGATGAATGAACAAAATATAATGTTGTAAATCATCAAACACTAGCAATGAAGTGTTGCAATTACGCTTGAAATGGATGCAATGGATGTGGTTCTGGACTCTTGCTTGATGTTGATAGATCTTAAATGTAAAGCGTATTTGGATCATGAACTCTACATCACAATTGTGAGAACAATAACAAATTTAAGGAATGTGATCTTTCACATGATGATTGATGACTAAAGAATGCTCTTGAATGCTTGATAATTAGCCCTTGAAAGCCTTTAATGTTCTTGCTCAAATGTTCTTGTGAACTCAATTTTCTCTAAGGGTTCTCTCATAAAAGTCTTAAGTGAAAATGAGTGAAAGGACCTTGCATTTATACTCAATTATGCAAGAATTTCCAAAATTACAACACTACAAGCTAACCTTGGATCTTGGAGAATGAAATCCTACCAAAGATTTAAATTAAATTTTATTTTTGAATTAAAAGGCACTCATTCGCCACCCTGGGCGAATGGGTCCCACCTAAGGGGACTTATTCACCTAGAATAGTGAATGAGTCCCACCTTAGGAGTTTGAGGTTGGTTTTTGGTTTTTTGATGTTTTAAATGCCTTTTTTCGGGATTATCCTCAAAAATACACATAAATAAGGCTTGTGGATGAAAAATAGGGTCAATTAAAGGATAAGAAAGACCAAACATTAATTACATGCCTAGAGGAATGTGAAAGTGAGTTACAACACTTTACAACACACCAAATAAGGCAAGATTAATGTAAACTATGATTGAAATTATATTTATTATGCTTAAATAATTGATAAAACCCTAGAAAAGTGTGAAAGTGTGTTAAAACACCTTTGCAAGGTACCATTAAAATACCTTAGTTCACAAGGGCCCAAGATCTAATGTCAATTTGATCCACATTACAACACTAAATCAAGGAAAAATTAAGCCAAAATTCGCAAGGACCCAAATGAGCATGAAAAAGCCAAAGGACCCTTTTTTCAATGCTACAGTTGCCTTGGACTAATTTTGTTTATTACTCAATAACTCAATTCATTCATTTAATTAACTTTTTGAAGCCTTTATTAACCATTTCCAAGTGCATATGGTTCGTAAAATGACATTACCTAATTTGATGAGATGTAAGCAAAATGAGAGTGAAAAATTCACTGACTTTATTTCACGTTACCAATTGCTTTATTCCCAAATTTGTGTGAAGATTCCCAATTCTCACCTCCAAAATATGTTCATAGAAAATTTACAAAGAAATATACAATACAAGCTTACCATGATGAAATTCCCTTCCTTCATGCACTTGTGCACTACCCTTTGAGATTATCATAATTTTGTAGGTAGTTGTGAACCATTTTCAACCTCTACCAGTCTTGGAAAGTCTGAATCTTCAAACCAAAACACCTACTAGCCTTTCAAAAGATAAAATAAAATTTTCCTTCAACTAAATTCCACCTCCCAACCTACCCAACAGGTTGATACCCAAGTAGCTTCTATAAAGCAGAGTAATCCTTATATCTTTGGGGATCTGCAAAGAGAATTTACTCCCTTAGCTGACACACTTCAAAACATCATGAATTTACTATTAAAAAAAAAAATGCTTACCTTACCTCTCGTTTGACCTCTTGAACCTATAAATTTTTTACCTCCAAGCTTTAGACACAATTCCTATTGTACTTATCATGAACAAAAAGGACATGATATAGAATAATGCAAGCATTTTAAACATCTTGTGCAAGACCTCATTAATTCTAAACATATTCAAATTGGAGGTGTGAATGATAAAGGTAATATTTATCTATAGCTCCTTCTAGCCAAAACTTTCAAATATTTACCAATCCCATGCCTAACCATAATATTTCATCTATTAAGGCTAGTGAAACTAAGCCCAGTGTGATGAGTGTTGACATGGATGATGATAACATGAACAATAATGAACAAAATCCTATGGATGATGATGAACAAAATCCTATGGATACTAGTGACAAAATTCCTATTAGTACAATGATAGGAGTGATCGATATCAAGCCTCATAAACAAAAAACCATAATGCTTATTGGCATTACTTTCTCTTCAAAAGAAACAATAAAAAATGCACCTGATGGTCGTCTTTACATAACTAGTAGAATCAATGATAGGCCCACTCTTGGGATTTTAATTGATCTCGTCTATGAAGATAATGTGATCACAAAGGAATTCTTATATGTGCATGAACTCACTCAAGATAGATATGATAAACTAAAAGCATGGATCAATCACACTCCATTTACAAGTAGGACCAAAGAAATAAAATGAATCATTCTCTATCATCTCTAATTCAGATCAATTTTGTGTGAAGTACGGCTACAAATGGATTCACTCCATGAATGTGGTCCCATTTGTTGTCCATAAGTGCTTAAATTTTCCAGTCGGCAATGAAATATTCACTATGAACCATAGTGGCTTTCGACCTTCATCTTCCTGTGGAAATTTTTCCTTAAACTATTTTTGGTTTGAGCTTGATCTATCTTAGCATATTACATTCATATTTTTGGTGATGTGACACGCTACATTCCCTAAGTTTTTAATCTCTTATTCTTTTATTGGTCCTCTCTTGGAGACATTAGGAGCAATGTCCCCTAAGATTAAGACCTCACACAAACTAAGCAAAAACCTTCAAACATCCTTCTTGCTTGTTGTGTGCATTTTCTTTCTTGTACCTTATTAAAGTCATGGAGGTATGGATTTGATATGGTTCCTTAGGGCTCACCTAGTAAACAACTAGCTTCACTAGCCCTTATGAGTGTGCATTCGTGTACCTTATTAAATTCATGGAGGTAAGGCTTTCATATGGTTCCTCTAGGCTCACCTAGTGAACAACTAGCTTCACTAGCCCTTGTGAGGGTGCATTTTCTTTGTCCTTATCATAGTCATGGGGGTATGACTTTGATATGGATTTCCTAGGTCTCACTAGACAACTAGATTCACTAGCCCTTGTGAGCATGCATTTTTGTTTGCATAGTGGACAACATGTTCCACTTGTAAACCTTTTTGGACATGAAAAGGCTAAAACAAATTGGACATGAAAAGGGTAAAATATTTTGGACATGAAATCTTGTCAAGGGACTATTCTAAAGGCTAAATGAGATCTAATGAGGGGTTCACCACCAAGTTTAGACTTGGAAAAGACAATGCAATGCAGGATGTAAAAAAAACCCTAGAAAAGTGTGAAAGTGAGTTACAACACTTCATAACACTTTAGCAAGGCACCATTAAAATCCATTAGTTCACAAGGGTCCAAGACCTAATGTGAATGTGTTATCCACATTAGAACACCAAATCAAAGCAACATTAAACCAAAATCCACAAGGAGGACCCAAACTAGTTTAAAAATGTCAAGGGATCCATTTTACTATAGTACGTTTAGCCCCCACTTTAGTGAGGGATGAACTTGCTTCAAACTCACACTAAAGTAGAAAAACATGCACCAAGAGGGGTTCAAATGTAGGGTAAAAGTACAAAGTTGTGTCACACTTTTATGAAGGAAATGACCAACACTGATCTGACTTTTAAACTTGAATTGCTAAAAAGTGATATGGATGTTTTAAATTTTGAAATGATGTAAACTAATAAAATATTTATTTTTTAGCATATTTTATGTTTGTAGTTTTTTGAAAAAACTAAAAAATTATTTGAATATTTTTTTTCATAAATTAACACTATAATTTAGTTGTTGATAAAATGTTGAAAAATGAAGTTACATGAGACGTCAACCTTTATATAGTAAATTTTATTTATTTTCCTTCAATTTTTTTGTGTATATTTATAACTTGAAATTTTAGGGCATGAATATATTTTTTTCCAATTTTGATAAATATATATTTTTAAATAAATATTAAAAT
This sequence comes from Sequoiadendron giganteum, assembly GCA_007115665.2. Classification (NCBI taxonomy): domain Eukaryota; kingdom Viridiplantae; phylum Streptophyta; class Pinopsida; order Cupressales; family Cupressaceae; genus Sequoiadendron; species Sequoiadendron giganteum. Next base: position 632,264,720 of record CM021108.1, read on the forward strand.
GTGTGTGTATTAAAACTTAGTTGTTTCAAGTAAACGTCAACTTTCTTATAAATTATTTATCTAAAATAGAAAAAAAATATACCATCTTGATGTAGATTGTTATATTTAGGGCATCATATTTTTTTCAAAAAAAAATAATAAGTTTTACTCTTTTTTCTTAACATGGTAATCGATCTAATGTTTTGTGTTGATAACCTACATTTAGTAAAAATAAAAAGGAAAATATAAATAATAATTAAATTATTAAAATATATACATTTTTTGAAAACTAACCTTATGGATCTACAAAAGGGTATTTTTATACTTTAAAAAATGTGTTTTACACAAGTAGAAGTTGTTGAAACATCAAGTTGTTTAAATAATTTAATTTTTTTGGTAAATTAGACTCAAAGTGGTGCTAAATATGCATTAGCCAACAATTTTAGTTGGAAAAGTTGTGGACATATATAACTTAGCTAGAATGAATCTTACAAGATCATATGTTTGACCAATATTAATTTTTAGTTAAAATTACTTAAATTCAACTGTGTTGATAAGTTGATCGAAAGTGTGACACAACATTGTGTTGATTCCCTGTACCAATGCTAGCAAGATGAGATGACAATGATCAAGAGGGGTGATCAAGCCCCTGGGATCAACATCCCATGACAAAATAACATCAGCACAAGAGAACACACTTGAGAATGATATAAAGAACAATGACAAGGCACAAGCATACACTACCAAAGAAAAAGAGAAAAGGTGGAACAATGAATCGGATCAAGCTTCAACCATTTTTCCATCATGATGTGGGCTAGATCTAGTTTGTTTTTCTGAAAAATGCATACTCACTTTGAGGTGATGGAACTCCTAGTTTTCCATCAGATGAGAAGTCCTAAAAGGTGAGACGCATACACTCATGGCCGGTATACACTCACACACACGTAAGTGGATATGGGGAAAGTCATGCCTCAGATTGGGATTCCCACCCAAACCATACCAAAGTTATACATCTTGATAACTTTAATAAGGCATCACATAAAAATGATTTTCGAGCTTCATGAGGCAAGAAAAACTTCATATGCTTGGAATTCATGAACAAACAGGATGGCTCCACAGGCATGCAAGTTGTATTATGCAAGGTGGCCATATAACAAAAAATGAAAAATGAAAAGAATTTTCAAATGAGTGTTTCTTAGTTCATGCGAGGTCTTTAACTTAGGGAACATTGTGCCTAATGTCTCCAAGAGAGGACCAATCAAATAATAGAAGATTCACAAGTTAGGGCATGCAGTGCATCGCATAAAGCCACTAAGAGGAATATAATATGTTGAGAGATCAAGCTTTTGAAGGAAATCACACCCAATGTCATCCACAAAGTGACAAACACATCATATGAAGTAAGAAAACTGCACCAAGAACCATGAAAAGGAAAATGCAAATGTATGCCCCCACTTTAAAGGAATTTCTAAACACCATACTGTGAGAAATTACTTTAAAGTAGCAAATGAAAAATGGAAATAAGAAGGAAGAATGAGAGCCAACTTGGAAAGCCCTATGCCAAGTCATATGTTTCCAAGTAAAGTTGCATCATGCAAGAGAAAAGAGAGGGAGGGGTTGACCCCAAAATGAAAACACCAAAAAAATAAGGGATCTATGGATTTGGGGTCATTATGTTCTTTGCTAGAATATTTTTAGAGAGCTTGGAATTGTCATCATCTCCCAAATACACATAGAACTAGAATAATGATACAAAGATAGCAAAAACAAAGAAGAACCTTTTGGGTCAACATGGAAGAGACATAGGGTGTCTCGACGCCTTGCGTCATCCCCAAAAGGAAAACACAAGACAAATGAAAAAGAGAAAAAGGCAAAGGAAAAATAAATCCTTTTGGATCAACATGGAAGAGACATGAATGTCTCGACACCTTGTGCCATCCCCAAAAGGAAAACACAAGACAAATGCAAAAGGATAAAAATAAAAAAGAGAAAGACATGTATGACATAGAGAAGAATGAAGGTAGAAATAGAGGAATGTTACAAAGAGAGAGAACACATCAAACAGAACATCACAGGGGATCACAATACACACATGGAATCACACAAAATAAAATGTAAAAGACTAGCAAGTCAAATGCGAGTCAACCTATGAGCAATTCATCTACCTCCCAATCTTATTCTATAAAAGCGGAAGGTGAACAACATAGCTAAGGGATAGTGAAAAATGTGTTACTAGGACAAGATTATCATCTTCTTGCTCCCACTGAGTGTGAGACAAGAATGAGCCAAGGTAGGTGATGGGAAGGGTCATGTAATAGTAAGAATAGAATATTCTACAAATATTACATGACAAGGGGTGAAACAGTATTAAGCTAAGAAATCACACAGTGGAAATCATTGCCATTAAATTGAAAGTTTTTCAATACTAACTGGAATGCATGACACTCATTGGTACTGTGTCCAAGAGTTTGATGATATGTGCAATGTGGAACTTTTGCATCTTTAGGATATAGAACTAATCTAGTCATAGGTGGTAATGTTATTAATTCTTTGTTTAAAATAAATTGAAGTTTCTTTTCACTTTCAGGTGGTGGACAAGGAAACTTTAGTTTTTGTAACTTGTAAGGCCTCTTGTGTTTGCTAGATTCACCAAATTCTCTAGTTGAAGGTTGAGGGAGAGGACCTAGGGAGATCCTATCATCCTTGTCATTGTTATGAGTGATTGGTTGTTCTTTAGGAAGAAGGATATCATATGAGGAGGGGAGTCAAGGATCACCGTACCATCACTTCGAAGCTTTAGAAATTCTCTAGGAGGCATTCTGTTGTTAGAGAGATCTTGATATCCTAATCCCTTTGTGTTTTCATCAGTTGGTATTTTATCTAGAAATTTATGAATTTCATGTTTGCTTATTGTATCATATCCTTGTTTACTCAATATTGTGAAGTATTTTCCATAGGTTTCTTCAATATTGATAGGATTCTTTGTTACTTTGTTATCATAAAATGGTTGAGTTTTTGCTTGTCTAGAGGAACTAGGTTCACCTATTGTAGGGAACTTAGGTTCAACTTTTGTTTCAGGATGTAAGTAACCAAACATCTCAAGAGGTGGCATTGTAGGAGGATTTGGTTGTTTCATGGATGGATAGAAGGATGTGTTAGCTTCAAGGTTATTAAGACAATCGTTTAGGGACTTATGCATGTTTTCATCATCTTCTCCAATGATATCAACATCATCAGGAGGACATGCATTAGGAGTTGAGTGAGCATGAATGAGTTCGATTTTGTTAGGGTCATTTCCAAAAGTACAACTTGACACATCCACTAAGGATTTTAATGACATCCAAAGCTTTCTAAAGAACATTTCCATTATGCAAATTTTAGATTCTAAATAATGCAACAATGTTGTAAATGCAATTTTTATTTTAAGCAATGCACAAGATGAATTTGAGCTAAATGCAATGAATTGAGTGAAACAAAAAATCTGCCAACTAAAATAGAAAGGTAACAATAGGAAACAAAAATTGAAAAAATGAAGATTAAATTCCATAAAATACAATACAAAATGTGCAGAGGGACTAATTCACCCAAGGTAGCGAATGAGTCGCAATGATGATTTTTTTGAATTTTTTTTGAATTTTTGAATTGAATTTTATGGTTTTTATGTTTTCTGATATATGTATAAGATGCAAATCCAAAATTTGATTAATATTTAATGAAATTAAATGGAGTAATGCAAGCTAAATGAAATTTTCACTAATGCAAAATTTGAAACCCTATAATGCAAATTAACCAATGTAAAACCTAATGCAAGCTAAATCTAGGATGTAAATGTACTCCAAATTAGAAAAGAATGTATTCTAAATGTAGGTTCACCAAAATGAAATGGTTAAAATTTTTTGGACTCTCTTTCATCTTTATGGTTTAGGACCTAAAAGGAGAGGAACAATCTTCACACTCTTCACTCAAGAACAAACCCTTGAAATTTTAATGCAAAGGAGATTGAAATCTTGCAAAGGGACTATTCTAAGGGCTGAATGAGATCTAATGAGGGGTTCACCACTAAGTTTAGACTTGGAAAATACAATACAATGCAATATGTAAAACAAAACCCTAGAAAAGTGTGAAAGTGAGTTACAACACTTCACAACACTTTAGCAAGGCATCATTAAAATCCATTAGTTCACAAGGGCCCAATACCTAATGTGAATGTGTTATCCACATTACAACACTAAATCAAGTCAAATTTAAGCCAAAATCCACAAGGAGAACCCAAACGAGTGTGAAAATGTCAAGGGATCCATTTTACTACACTACTAGACAAACAACCTAGACCCAGTCTACACCGCATTGGATGGTAAGTTGAAGCTTGATCTATAGCATTTTTCCTTTTCCTTTTGTCTTTCTTTTTCCTTTTTTATCTTTGATGGTGTATGTTCACAATTTGGTTATAGCTTTGCATATCATCTGCAAGTGTGTTCCTTTGTGCCTATGTTGGCTTGTCATAGGATCTTGATCCTGGGGGCTTGGCCACCCTCTTGGTCATTGTCATCCTATCTTACTAGAATTTCTACATTTGAACCCCTCTTGATTGCATGGTTGGCTACTTTAGTGTGAGTTTGAAGCAAGTTCATTCTCTCACTAATGTGGAGGCTAAATATAGTGTATGAAAATACATCCCTTGCATTTTCACACTTTTTGGGCTCGCCTTGCTTTATTTATTCCTATTTATGGCTTAAGTGGTCCTATTTTTCATCTACAAGCCTAATAAATTTTATCTTTTTTATGGCTAATCCTGACAAACATCAAAGGGTAAATGATAATTTAATGGTTTTGGTTTTGTGTCATTAACACTAAGACACCACCTAGGGTGTCTTTATCCCCCAAAGGTCTTGGGACCATCTTTTAAAATGTGCCTTAAAATTGTCCACTTTTTGGAGCTTGTGCCTTGAGTTTCAAGCCTCGAGACTAAGACGCCACCTAGGGCATCTTAGTCCTCCTTAGGTTATTTTCGAGATCTAATTTCAAATCTTGTCGAGATTTAGCCTCCTTTAATTAATGAATTTATACGTCATCTTGTTGTGGTATAATTTTGGGATATTAAGGACGGAAAGTTATAAATACAAGGTTATTTTCACTCATTTTTCATCTAACAAGAAATCAAGTGATCTAAGACTTTTGTGAGAGAATTCATAATAGAATAATTGAGTTCACAAGAGTATTCAAGAGAAATTCATCAGGAATTTGGAGCCATCATCAAGATTCAAACATCATGTCAAAGATATTCTTGCATCATGTGTGTTTTTGAGCTAACATTTGTGATGTAGGGTTTTGATTCAAGCAAGAAATTCATGTCAAGATCTATCAAGCTTCCATTTGATTCAAGATCTACATTCAAGCTAGCCACTTCACACAAGTTTAAAAATTTCATAACAATGGTTTGGTGAGTTGCAACATAGCACTTTTTTCATTCATCATGTTTCCCTTCATTATTTTGCTTCATTCCAAGGTTTAAATACCAATAAGGGGTTTGACTAAGGCAAACCCCCATTCACTAAAAATTAACAAGTTTTCCCTCTTGTATGTTTATGTTTGTAGATTTAGGTTGAAGATCATTTGAAGTGCAAAGCTGTCATCTTCACATGCCAAATCTGGAGGTTTCAAAACCTAAGACCTGAGAAGAAGGGAGTGCAAACATTGAACCTCAGGATCACATTTTGAAGTTTCAAAAATTTAGATTAGGACTAAGTCGACAGTAAGGTTTTCTTAGTCATCCCAAGGATATTTTGCAGAGATTCTATTCCGACATCCAAAGATTTTTCATCTGCCCCAAAAACGGTAGTAGAACTAAGACAATAGTAAGGGTGTCTTAGTCCTCCCTAGCATATTTTGACATCATTTTTCATTTCTAGAATCCTCATCCCATTTCCATACTTCCCAAGTACATACATCATAACTTGTTGTTACTTAATTTTGTCATTTGTATTCATCATTTGGCTTGCATTACTAGGTTTTGTGAGTTGAATGTTAAGTTTTCTTGTCCAAGCTTTTGCTTGGTGGTGAACCTTTCAAAGCCTAAAGACCCCCCCCCTAGGTCTTCCTTGTTGACAATTGACTCACCTTTGTGTTGATAGTCAATCCAATCTGGGATCCTAGGGAATCCTTCCTCCTTGAATGAATGATTGTTGGGGAAAAGTAGTGTTTTATGACCTAAGTTATAAAGCATCTATTCCCCTATTGTTCAGCTATATAAATGAGAGGAAATGGATCCTTTATAGATATTGAAATTTTTTAAATTAGATCATTTATGCATTCTTAAATTTTAGTGAATTCCCCAAAATTACTTGTTTTAAAACAATGAAAAATAAACAATGGCAACTTGATCCATATTTTTATTCATTAAATATTACTCTTAAAAATTATTAGTTTTTTTAAACTTAGAATGCTAAGAAGGTTGTGATAACGATGGCACATATTTCAATGATTTGATGCTAATAATTTAACCTCAAATTTATAAAAATGTGTGCACATATCTAAAAACTATGGAAAATACTTAGGTACACATTATTCTTTGTAATAAAAAGTAAACTCTTGGGAAACATGATATATAACTCATCACCATCAAATTGATGTTTCGGTTTTAGACATAGAGGCTAAAAATATATAACATGGTCATGGATACACTCATTACTCTTTTGTGTGCCTCCAGTAAGATTATTAATAGTAATTTTTAAACCCATATTTATATATCAAAGTGTTGAAACTCAAACATAATGAATAAAACCATTGAATATTATAATTGTTAATATTTCTTAAGAACAAATTATCTAATACAATGTTAACATATGCAAAATCAGTACATGAGACTATGAATAATTATGAAAATGAATATTATTCTATCCTTTTCCATCATACATGTCAAAATGAGGAGTTAAATATCCTTGGGAAATAAACATGCAATAACCTCAAAATATAAAGGTGTGCAATGTGGAGGATTATATGCAATAGTATCATTTTTTAATCCTTAAGATGTTTCCCAAATTTTATATCTCTTGGATATTTGTATCCAAGGCGGTGGTTGGAACAATATTAGTATAATCTATGTATGTGATATAGTGGAATGGATGAAGATAGGCTATAGTGTATGACGCATGCACATAAGGGCAAATGGATTGCACAACATAGGAAACTTATTAGTTGTGGTTTGGGATGTGAGATGGTATGTGCTACATGGATGGATGTGTATAATGGTGGAATGTTATAAAGGATGGAGGTACTAGCTGAGGTAATGAAAGGTGTAATGCAACCTTTGAATATAAGCCATATTGTAGATTAGAAACAAAAAAGAATCAGATGAGAATAACAATGGGGGTTGATATTAGTGGTGACTATGGAAGTGGTTCAAGTGGGGTTAGAAAAGAAGAATGAGTTAGATGCATTATTAGAAAGACTCGATAAGGATCTAAGATCTTCCAAAATTTACATGTCATGAGGATGTCAATACTAATGTGCTATAATTGAATATTTTTAGATATTTTCAGTTCACTCAGCTTCGTATCTTGAAAGAATTCATTAGAAAATTAATTTGCAGTTTTCAATATTAAAACTAATGAAAAGCTATACGGAACATCGATGCGAATGTCTTGTGAGTTGGGAATCGGTGCCTCCGTAGTAAGGAGAGAATAATTACCTTGGACTCTTTCCTCACGAGGATGCACACTTTTGCTCGTGACTGCACTTTTGTTTTTCTTCTTATTTGCTGTTATCTTTACATTTTACAAATGGAAGTACTAATGGGATTGGTTAGCTCAGATTTCTTTACTTTATACATGGTTGGATGTGATTATTTATCACTTTTTTAGCAGAGATGAGTAATTAATTGTTATTGTGTTTGATTGCAAAGAATTTTTTGAATTTCATTTAATTAATTAATATTATCAAATGTGCATTCAAAAGCAAAACAGCAAATCAAATTGAACTATAACAATAAATTAGGTCACCAGGATTGGACATAAAACTTTTAAAAAAGAAAAACAAATGTTTAATGAAGTGAAGAAAATGCCACAGTAGAAAGGACAATTTTTTTAACATGAATTGAAATGTAGATCAGTACATGAACTTCGTGTACATATTTTTGATTTGTTTTTCCCTTGCTTGCGAGTCCTGATAGAATGACCCTGCTAATAATATAATCTCATATTCTTCCAGCTCGGATGGTTTCAAAACCTACATACAAATCGACCATTAGATCGGAGTTTTCTTTCTAACTAAACACACGTAACATTTTGTATATTCTATCCTGCAAATACAGAGAATCAATGGAACTCATATTGATAAATGGAGTAAATTCAAACTAATATGGAGAATATAAGCAAACGACCAATAAGAGTATTTGAAGCTTTCATCAGCTTCAGATAACCAGGCTTTTGAAAATGATCCAGTTAAAAAAAATATCAACCACAGAAACATAATATTTATATATAATTATAAGACCTATTATAGTGGCTTGATTTTAATACCACAAATATTTGAGTTAAATAATGAGAATGCAATGGCTTAAATTAAAAATTAAGCACGTTTTAGTGAAATGATTGAGAATATATTTCCTTGTTACCAGTTGTCATAAATCTGCACAATTTTTTAAAACTACATTAAAAGCACACAATTTATGAATGACAAATAATTATATATAAATAAATAAATGCAATCAACACAGTTTCAAGAGAAATCTGACAATATAATTGGATATATTTAAATAATGTTCAATATTTTTTATTTTTTTTCTTAAATTCACAGTTCAAATAAATTTATATAATTATAATATAAAAATATTTTTGATGTAAATTATAGTAATTAAAATGATATATTTATTATATAATTTTTTTTAATGAATTAATAGCTTATGTATTATTTGTGTAAAGAAATATATTATATCATTATTTTTAAAAAAAATTACTCCAAATTTATGTAAAATTATATTATATTGATATTTTCTACATAAAAAATTACTGAAACCAACCCTGTCTCTCATTCTTATAAATCAAGAAAAAATTATTAAATTCATAACCCACCTGCTCTAAAATAGATTAAATACCTAATCTGTGTAGCATGTACTTATACAATCATAATAACAATAAAGGACCCTTAGATCTATCATACTAAAATTATATTGTTTCTCATTTTATTTTATTAATAAAAGGGCATAAAGTCACTATTCTTAAATTCAAATTTCTAATAACCATTAAGGGAGTTACCTATTGAATACAAATTTAAAATCAGATTTGTAATTACTGATCCTTATTTTGAAAAATGAAAGCTTTAATGTTAGATTCTACCAAGATATTCTGGTTTAGCACTCTGATCACATTGACAGTGATTGCTTTACAGCCAGGGCTTTAACAGTAGTAAACAGTGAGCATGTAGACTTGGATTCAAATATTAATTCACAGCTCTTCTTTGCAAGGGAAAAAGAAAAACTCTATAATCCATAGCGAAAAACTATTATTCTCAGTAGTTAGTACTGTTAAATGAAATAGATATGATGAAAACCATTGCAAATGGTATGATATACTGTAATGAAAATTTCATCGCATACCTAAACATCCCTTCTTCGGAGCTCAGCCACTAAAGATGAGCTGCAGCTTCCATCATCAGAAAAACTTTCAGATTTTGCAGCATCCTTTGTTACCTACATGAAGCATAGATATAAATCAAAAGACCAAGAAAGAATACCGTATTATGTCAGTCATTCAATCCTGCAAAAATTGGTGGGACAGGATGACATGGGGAGAGAAATCTAATTCAAATTAAAGGGAAGTTTGAAAAAGTTACCTTGATAGATTTAGGCAGTAGGGCTCTCAACCTTGCATACAGCAAATTCAATTTCCTCTCTCTTCTTCGCTTGAGAATACGGCGGGTGATAATCCTCTTGTATGCAAAATCTTTTGTCTTTCCGTTTCGCAAGGCTCTGATAATCTTATCCTTCATTTTGGTGATATATTGTAATCATCTGGGGGAAAGGGAGTCTAAATATAGTCGTTAGGTTACCTCTGGTCTTGAAAAGATGGAGGTAAGTCGGTCTTGTAGAGAGTCACGAGATTCCCTGTATGTAGACCTGGTGTACGTTTTATTGGATTCGACTGCATTGTGACTTGACTTGCCACGCCTTTTCTTAAAAGGATTCTCATGTTTCGTCACGCTCTCAACTTTAAGTTTTGAAGTTATTATTCAAATTGCCTGCTCTTACTTAAAAAGTAATTTACCTCTATAAATGTACCCATTACCATGTGGACTGCTGCGTTCATGTATATCCATAAGTGGCCAAGGATGAGAAAGTATGAGCAATCTGAGGTATGCCTGTTAATGGACACCCAACCAAGTATATGAATTTATATTTGGGTTTATTTAACTTTGGTTGGTTTGCTTGAAAAAGAATGTAACTTAAATGTCAAAGCTTGAAGAATTTAGCCAGTTCAATTGAAAACTGGAAATTATAACTTTCTTAGATTGACTTGGTTGAAATGTTTTGAAAATTTAAATTATAAATTAATGTAAGTCATTATATATTTAAAAATTTATTGTTTAGTGGTACAAATTTACATAGTACATTTAAATAGAGGTGGAATAGAATTACATTTTCAAACAATAAATTTAAGTTTATAAACATATGGTACAAATTTACATAAAATAGAGGTGGAATAGAATTATGTTTTCAAAAGATAATATAAAAATATTAAGATAAAAGAAAAGTGGTCATAATTAAAGTAGTCCCAACAAGTAAGGATTTGTGAATGACCACTTCATCATAATTTATTTCTTACTCTCATAAAAAAAGTGAAATATTAATGCAAAACAAATATTACATAATGGAATTTAGAAGAAAAAAAAATTGCATTAAGCATTATGGGCTGTGGAAACTTAATTCCTTTAATTGAAAATTTATTCAAAATCTTAGAATGAGTTCACTAGGTATCAAGTCTTGTTGAGTGCAAGGTCTAGACATCATAAGAGATGAGGCCAAGATCATGCCCTAGATGAAATTGGTGGAGTGCATACCCCTTAGTCTTTCACTCTCATTTGAAGAGGTTTAAACCTATTTGGGTTGATATAAAAACCCTCCATCCAAAACAAATATTGAAAACTATTTTTCAAAAGAAAAATCATAAATTAATATGAATCTTTTGATTAAATTAATATAAAAAAGAAAAGAAAAATGAAGAATAGTATATGTAATGCAACTTTGAAAAAAAAATCCTAGCAATCAACCCATATTTTTATTAATAGTTTTAAGAGATTTAAAATGATATTGTTAATATGTAAGTAATAATTAAGTATAAAATAATTTTATATGGTAGTAAAATATTTTAAATTTTCTTTTTATAGAGTAATATGTGTAATGTTAATTTTTATAGGTAATATAACAACATTCATTAAAAAAATATATTTCTTATATAAAATGACTATAAATAAATTTAAGCAGTACAATTTCACTTGTAATAATGATTATATGTCTTTAATTCTTTTTAAAAGTGCTTTTAAAATATTATAAAGTAAATCTTGAAATTTTGTTTAGTAAAATGATTAAAATTTTAAATATTTGTAAATATTTAAATAAATATTTTATTGAGAAATGTATTTATAATGGTAAAATTAACATATCCTTAACAATCTCTATTTAATTTTGAATCATTTTTAGAAATTTTTAAAATATGATTATATAACATGATATTTGACATATTTTTATTTTAAGTTCATTCTCTTATTTGAGCCATATGTATGATTACTCTCATTTTTGTACATTTCTTTCTATTTGATTATATCTCTATTTTATTTATAAATGTTACCAAATTTACTCTATTGTTAGCCTTGATTTCCATAAATATAATTCCTACCTCTATATTTCAGTTTTCTTTGGTTTAGATTAGTCTCAATGTGTGGAAGTTTTCTTCCACAGGGCACATATCTAATGCAAAATTCAAAATTTTAAAGTCAAATTGCTAGCATCCATCTTTAGGAGCTAAATTGATCCACAATTATACAATTATTCACTATGTATTAGTATTTAAAGATATTCATTGAATCTTAAAATCATTCAAAAAAAAATTTAGAGCGATTATATGGAGCATTTAGTCATTCCAGGGAGTTAGAGATCAGATCTATGTTTTATGATCTTATGAGATTGTTGTGGGATCGATTTTAGAAAATCTCAAATTTGTACAAATTTCCAAACAATATGACACCAAAATCCTTAATTTTCCATCTTATAACAAATTGATTCTATAAATTATCTTGTTCACATTACATACTCAATTACAGTTTTCTTTTTTTTTTAACATTTAATTTCTCAAAATAACATGTTTTATTCACCCAACTCTATAATCTAAATTAATTTATACAAATTTTATATATTTTTTCTTCTCAATTTACTGTAGGTAATTTATATCCTCTCAATTTTTAATATTTATCACTTTAAATTTTTATATATTTAAATTTAATTTTAAAAATGATTAAAGAGAAAACTCATCAGTTTACCAATCACTTCATTTGGATATAAAAATACTAAATAATTTTAATATTTTAAAATGAAAAAAAACCTTGTTAACCATTAGACCAATTTTCAAAAGTCACGGACAAACAATCAGTTCTCGACATGAAGGATAAAGTAAAAACCTGAATGGAAGGTGGTGCTTATTAGAAAATCTTAAATTTAGTGATATATACAATCAATCCCGTATAGCTCACGAGAAAGTCAAAAAAACTGAGAAACTAAAAGCTGACATATAATAAGAATTACTTGTTGCTCGTGATCTGAATGTCAGTTTAATCTTTCTGATTTGCTTTGTAACGAATCCAAACAAAGGTAAAATATATTGGTGGTACAAAAACAAGCAATCTTTTCCCAATTCTAATGGAATATTATCTAAACGAAGTGATGCTTTAAAGCATTGTATGTCGATACCAGACAGATTTCTTCAACAAGAGTAGAAAAGTAGTAAAAAATTCAAAAGGCTGATGAGGTGAGAGCCATTTTTAATCTAAAATAAAACAAGGTGTCAAAAATCTCATGATCGCTCATTTTACGTTCCCATTGACAGGCAACTGGGAAACAGAACTGTTTTCTGAATATCCCAAAATACTTTTGAGCTCATCATCCCGTATTGCTTTCTCTTTATGAGACCAAGCTTGATAATGCAATATTTTGAAATGCTTAATATCTTAATGATTACAGGGATTAACAAGTTGAAATGACATTAGCGCTCTCTTTTTCTTTGGAAAATAAATTAATATCAATCAATTCTGATATGAAACTCTCGTGAAAAATGGGACGTACGGGATGAGGAGATCATTATGGATGCGCCCTCAATTTTGGACACTCTTTTTTTCCTAAGATTAAAAGTGGTTTTTAGGGTTTTTCAATGACACTCTTCCTTCTCCAAACGTGCCCAAACATATCAGCGGTACAGAATACAAAGATTTGAGAAACTTTGAGAGCGGAAATCTTTGACACATGCCCTCTCAAAGGCCATATCATGATGGAAGATGTTGTAAAATGTTTCTTCAAATTTTTACAAATTATTCTTTCTCTATGAAGTTGAATCAATTTATCTAATATTGTTAGAAATCATGTCACAATGAAAGATGTTACAAAATCTTTTTTTCATAATTAAAATTTTGTTTTTTCTTCATGAAATTATAGTGAACATTGAGTATTGTGAATGGTCGTATCACGGAAAATGATAGAAAATGTTTCTTAACACTTAAATCTTTGATGCTTTTTCTATGAAATTGTATTACTTTCTTTAATATTGTAAAGGACCATATCATGATGGAAAATGTTTCAAAATGTTCCCTAACACTTAATAATTGATTCTTTCTCTATAGAGTTTATCACTTAATGAACAATGAAAAAGTCTCTTTGATGATTGAAAATGTCAAAAAACATTTCATGACTCTTAAATATCTTATTCTTCTCTATGAGGTTGCATCACTTACATGAACATTATGCATAGCTCATATGGTAAGTATAGAATATTAACATTTAAAAATTAGCTCTTACATTTATGAATTATGTCTAAAGTAGGGAGACTTAGAAGGGTCCAATTGTGGAATGTAGAACATGTTTGCATAACCCTTATTTATTCATCGCTTGAATATATTTATATCCAATAAAATTTTAACAATATGTTGATATTCTAGACATAAAAATAAATTTAAAATTTAACAATATGTTGATATTCTAGACATGAAAATAAATTAACAAAAAAAATTTACACTAAAACACATTTTATCAAATTAATATTTAAGTTTTATATATCAAATTTTGAACCCCATTTCAATATAAAAATTATGAATATTGCTCACTAACTTCAAGCCTTTTCTAAAAAAATAAATTAAAATGTGGTATGGCCTTTGTGAATCCATCTTCAAGTTGATCCTAAGTAGAACACTATTAAAATTGTAAATCTTCATTTTAAATATTTTCTTTGATAAAGTGGAAATGAAATTCTAAATATTTCGATCATCACACAAATTTTGTTCTTTACTATTTTCAAAGAATTTTAAATAATCACAAAATAAATCACTAGTTAACTCAATGATATGTTATATCACTCAATATTTAATGAATCCATGTTTTTTATATAATTCCTTGTGCTTCTTTGTACTTTACTTCTATACATGAAATAATGACAACAAACCTTTTTGATAATACAAGAGATAACTCTAAATCCATGTGGAATATATATCCATATTTTGACTTTCAATAATTAATAGATCTTACCCAATTTATTTCTATGTATTTTCTCAAAAATAAATCAACATTATACACATTATCGATGTCATAATTTAGAGTGCCAAACACATATATCAACACCCTCTTAGTTGTTTTTCAATATAAAATTATAAACTACGATATAGCCACAAGATATAGTTAACTCAAAACCCTAGATCTAGTCAAGCATTGATAAAATTATGAGAATTTCTACCAATATCTTGTAAAGTGTACCATTTACCATTTCAAATTCATCAAGAGAATGTTTAGGATTGGTTAATTCAAATCTAAATGTGCTTGTTTTATAATGCACTTAAATTTTTGATTAAAAATCAGGGGTTAGGGCCATGATCCCATATAGTAAAATATTAAG
The DNA here is from genome assembly GCA_007115665.2 of Sequoiadendron giganteum. Taxonomy (NCBI): domain Eukaryota; kingdom Viridiplantae; phylum Streptophyta; class Pinopsida; order Cupressales; family Cupressaceae; genus Sequoiadendron; species Sequoiadendron giganteum. Next base: position 632,279,839 of record CM021108.1, read on the forward strand.
AAATGATCTTCATCGCCATAAGATTAGTTCTACAAAAGCAAGAAAAACAAAATAAATATACTGACATAGAGAATAAAACAACAATAGTCCACTAGGCCATCCAACCAAACATCAAAAAATAACCACACGAAACCATCTATAGAAAACAACAAACAAAAGAGAACCATAATAAACATGGGAGCATACAAGCTAGATTTAAAAATAGGCACATAGACCCCAAAACAAGGGAAAAAAACCAAGCTAATTTTTAGGACTATTAATCATGTCCCACTTAATCTTTAGTAGGTCCAACTCGACACTCTAGGGGTTCTTTCCTCCTATAGCATTATCCTCGATTGGCTTATACATTTCCTAAGTTGGTTCCATTATCCTCTACCTCTTCCTAACCTTAGAAAATCCATTAACAGTTCCAAAGATTGTCATATTCATAATACCATGGGTAATGGAAATTAGTCTTTTAAAAGTCTTGTCCAACCATTCCACTTTTTCTTGTAAACAAAAAACTAGGTCTTGTAATACTAAAGAGACCTATTATCTAGCTCAATTTCATACTTAGGGTCAATTATTTCTTGCACAATTTCTTCTTCTTCATTTTATTTGTCTAATTGTTGAGCTCCATCTTTTTTGTCTTCCTCTAAGTCCTTCACATCCTCTTGTCCAAGGCCCTCCTCCCCATCTTCATCCTCACTACTGATGGAGTCATCCCCTAGGTCCTCTCCAAGAACCACCTCTAATTCTTTTTTTCTCAAATCTAGGGGTTCCTCTTGGGAAGGGATAAATTCTTCATTCGAGGACCCATCTTCTTGTTGATAAAACCCCAACATTCTTCCTTTAGCATTTTTCCCTGCTAGTATTGCAAATATTCTTTCACCTTTTTTTTGTTGGAGTCTTCCACATTTCCTTCCTCCCCCTCATTAGGGATTTCAATTGTAACCATTTTTATAGTTCTTGGTTCAATACTATCTTTTTCCTTATGTTTAACACTAAAGGGGCTACCCAAAAACTTCTTTCCCTTAGAGGGAAAATTAGAAGGATCCTCTTTGAATAAAGGGCCTTTTGTGGTAGACATTTTAGCCAAGGCATTCTTTGAAAGAGAGAGAGGGGTAGACTTAGGTTTATCCTTAGAAGGTTCAAGATGATCAATACAAAGGGAGGGATTGACATTTGACCAAGTCTTAGACAAGGGATTGGCCAAATTTTGTTTCTTTCAAGAGATAGTGTTGAGATAGGGGTGAGGTTGGTTATTCAGGGCTTCAAATTGCTAGGGAACATTAGAATTTGAAGGGATGGGCAAAGGTGTGAGAGTAGGGACATGATTATACAGCCTTTGAATTAAGCCTTAGTGAAGGGGAAGCCAGGCACTTTTAGCTGTGTATTGTTTCAATGATGAAAATGGGAAAAAGGGAATATTAATTCTTTCATTCCTCCTTATGTGATTTAGAATTAGAAAATGGTACCCATGAATTGTAGTATATCTACCTTAGAATATTAATGCTAGAGATTTGAGCCCACTAAGCTTTAATGATAGATTTGGTTGAGAGGTGGCATAGAAATTACAATACCTTCATGTTATCAATTGAGGAGGCTAATATTACACTTGAGGCTTTATGGAGGGTTATATGAATTTTAATCTAAGGAGAGAAGGTGATCTGTGATATAGATCATGGTGAGAGTGCTTTAAGTAGAGTCTTCATGATAGAAGACCTAGGGATTGAGCATGAAGAGATGGATCTCCAATGGGGCATGGGTTGATTTGACCCACTTCCACTATTAGTGGCATATATCATCAAAGGGATAATGGTTCTAGATTGTAGGTCTAAAGACTTCTTCATTGGATAGGTGAAAGTACTAGAGATTATTCTTGAGGATGAGGTTATATATACATGGATACCATGTGTCCTCACTCAACTATACTATGATATGCATTAAGTGGTATACTAATATGAAATGATCTTGGCATATTGAGTTACACTATTACATATATGGACCTGCAAGCACATAGAAGTGGCACAGCTAGTGGCATACAAAGTGTGGGTCACTAAACTATCATATATATACATGTATACAGGAATGTGCATATAAATGGCTAGGAGACATGTGGTATTAGAAAGGGAGATTGATTATTTACATAGCCTTATATGGTGACTATGCAGGGATTGTGGGGCATGGGAGATTGTTGATTTATACAGCTTTATCCTAGGAGATATGGTGTTGCACAATTCCATGACTGACTCTAGAGATAGCACCATCGTCATGCCCAAGTTAGTGGTTGATTCCTTGAAATTAGAGTATGAGTCCCTTGATAGAGGAATCATGCAATTGGATGGAAAGAAATTCCAAGTCGTAGACCTAATCAAAACCCTCCCTCTAGCTCTATATTCTTGATAAGTAGGAGGTATTTTCTAGAGTGTGTCAAATTATGATATTGACATGTAGTTTTGAGTCAAACTCATTGAACCATGTTTCATGAGTAGTGGTTCAAAGGAACCCATCTCTCATGATAATTAATGGTCCACTTAGCACTCATTGCATCTAGGTGATGCTCACAAAGGTGAAGCACTAGGCCTTTCTAGGAGGTGACCCATCCCAGTACTAATCTAGCTCAAGCATGCTTAACCATAGAGTTTCCTCCAAGGTTAAGCTCACTTAGCTTGCAACCCAATTTGCAAAACCTTCAACGAGTGTTGTGCCTTATGAACCATTAATTATAGAGCCCCTCTAGCTCATCAATAGATAAGTAGAGGGTATTTTCCATAACATGTTAAATTATGATATTGCTATCAAGATTCAGTCGTGTAGTTTCCAGTCTTGAAATCATTGAGCCATGTTTCATGAGTAGTGGTTCACAAGAACCTATCTCTCATGATAATGAATGGTCCACTTAGCACTCATTGCATCTAGGTGACGCTCACAGAGGTGAAGCACTGAGCCTTTTTGAGAGGTCAACCATCCCAGTACTACTCCAGCTCAAGTACGCTTAAACACAGGGTTTCCTCCAAGGTTAAGCCCACTTAAATTGCAATCCCGTTTGCAAAACCTTCAACAAGTGTTGTGCCTTATATGAACCATTCATTATAGAGCCCCTATAGCTCATCAATTGATAATTAAGAGGTATTTTCCATAGCATGTCAAATTATGATATTGCTATCAAGATTCAACTGTGTAGTTTCGAGTCAAACTCATTGACCCATGTTTCATGAATTTAGTGGTTCACAAGAACCCATCTCTCATGATAAATAATGGTCCACTTAAAACTCATTGCATCCAGGTGATGCTCATAGAGGTGAAGCATTGGGCCTTCTAAGGAGGTCACCCATCCCAATACTACTCCAACTCAAGCATGCTTAATCACAAAGTTTCCTTCATTACAGTCACCCAAGAGGTGGTTGTAGTTGATATTCTACCTATTTTTAGGGTGTGTTTGTCTAGAGATTTCATTTCCAAAATAGGACGGTATTTGTCCTTGGATTGGTTCCCATTTAATCCTAAGGACCAAGTATGGTTCCAAAATGAAGATACTTTTGGAACCCCTACATGTAGAGCACATTACGAAGGATTTGGTGATGAATTTTTAGGCTGCTCATATGCCCATTTATAAGAACGAAATGTATCAAGTGTGGAAATGTTGGAAGATGAAGAGGCTACCAATGATAGAAGTGTTGAAAAGGAGGTCCTATTAAATCAATTCATGCAAGTTGATCCTTCTGGTAGCTTTTATGCTACTAGTATAGGGACTTACGTAATCTATGATGATGATCAATTCATTCCATAGATGACTAAAACCCAAGAAGCTTGACCCGAAAGCCTAGATGAGGAGAAATTTCTATGAACATTGCACTTTGATGGTGCAAGATGTAAATTTAGATCGAGATCCAACATTCACCTAATATCCCCTACCAGAGTGAAGACTCTTAAAGCCTTCCACTTCTAATTTCCTAGCACAGATAATGAGGCTGAGTATGAAGGCTTAGTCTGGATGGATTGAGTTTGGCAAAGCACATGGGAGTCAAAAGGTTGAAGGTTTTTGGGGATTCAGAGCTAGTGATCAAGCAAGTGTGGGTCACCTCAGCTACCAAGAACATGCGAATGTGGTCTTATCACCATAGAGTATGGGACCTAATGGAAGGATTTGAATCCTTCAACATCAAAGTAGTTCCAAGATTGCAAAATACCACAACAAATAGAATGGCTATAGTTGGCTCTAAGTTTGACCTGGTGACAAAATTAATGGTTAATAAACATAAAGTTCGGGTGATGGTGAGACCTATTATCATTGACAATGATCAAAACTTGTAGGTCTTCAAAAGCAATGCTCAAATTGCCACATTTATCTAGTATTTTTGGGAGTTTATAGAATAGTTGTAGCCCAAGGTTGAAGAGGCCTATGAGGGAAAAATTATCCATCTAAGGACAAGCAAGATTCCAAAAAGATTGACCACTCTTCAAAAATCTATTCAATTTCGATGATAACATAAGAGACAAGAGGAAATTCATGGCAAATAAGAATGATTACTCGAATCTAGATGTTGAAAGAGGCCAAAAACTAAAGGTCAAAAAGGATGTTCCTCAAAGGGGAAAAGAAAGGATAAAATCCTTTTTCATTGAATATGATAAGGTCATAGCATGGATGGTCTATGATGACCTAGAGGGTTACAACCCTAGTGTCATCCAACATACCATTGATCTTTTTGAAGGGGCTAAGTCGATCCATTGAAGCAGAGGCTAATCAATCCAAAGGTGGAATCCCTCATGTCCCAAGAGTTGAAGAGGATTATTGAATCTAGGATCAACTATTTGATTAATAACCTCACTTGGGTGTCTAATTTTGTCCTAGTCTAAAGAAATAATGGTGACATTCCACTTTGTGTGGACTTTAGGGATCTGAATAAAGAATCTTTAAATGATCACTATCCTCTCCCCTTAATGGATAAAATTCTTCAAATTGTCATGGGGTTGGGAATGTTCCCCTTACTTCATGGTATCTCCAAATACAATCAAGTGAGCGTAAATGATGAGCATCAACATAAAACAACATTCACTGGACTAAGAGTAGAATGTTTTCCTATGCCAAAATGTCATTTGGCTTATCCAATGTGGGAGCCACTTTTGAACATGCTATGGATGTTTCTTTTAAGAATTTGATCAATTCGGTCATCCTTATTTACTTGGATGACTTGACTATATTTTATAAATCCAAGGATGGTCATTTTGATCATGTGGAAAAGGGTTTCCAAAAATTCCAAGAGTACAAGATTTCATTAAATCCCCAAAAATATATTTTCCAAGTTCCACAAGGCAAGTTACTGGGCTATGTGGTCTCCAAGAAGGAAATTTCCATTGACCACGAGAGGGTAAAAGCTATTAAGGAGTTACCCTTATTGATAAACAAGAAGGGAGTCCAATCTTTCTTAGGAAAGATCAATTTTTTTAGTAGATTTATCTTTAACTTTGTTGGGCTAGTAGGGCTTGTAAGCTTCATACAGATGATGAGGGATTGTAGGGCTAGCTACACCCCTTTTTTATCATCTAACTTCAGGTATGAAGTAGGAAACATGAAAGAAAATCTAAACTAAGAAAGTAGGGGAAAGGTTTTGAATATAAAGTTAGTTTCTGAGTATGGGAGAGGAAAACCATGTAAGACTAGTGCATGCCTTGGGCTACAAAGTCATATATTAAGCATTTTATGATGACAACACCAAACATATCTTGGGGGTCTTTTGAATAGATTATCACCTTGTGATAACCCAACCTTCAGAAGCTTGTTATGATACTCTATTTAGAGATCCATATGAAGGTATAATATATTCAATCTCTAAGCAAGCATTTACATCACTCCTTGAATGACAAGAAAACACATAAAATTTTCAAAAAATAAATGTGTTAGAAGAATCTCAATAACCTTTCTACTTAGATTCAAAAAGCATTACACTTCGGAAATAGAGACAACAACATACCTACATATATTCATATATGCCATAGAACTACAAGATACAAATATAATGTCATGTAATGGCTTACAAATATAGATATATACCTTTCAACAATACACCAGTTGTACATAGCATCTGCCTTACCAATACAAAAAACTCTCCAAGAGAGAACTAACCTCCAAACCCTAAGAAAAATAATAACTTTCTTTTATGGTTGAAGCATAACCTAGAACTCGACTAGGCATAAACCCCAACCAAACTAGGGTTAGGTACCCATAATTTTAAAATATCTGCATATCTATAAAATTTGACTAAAAATGGAGAACGTTTCCACCATCAATGCATCTAACATTTACACCAAGAAACCATGTCAAAGAGCACACAAATAATGAAGAAAACCCCCACCAAATCCACATCAAATCACAACAAAGATTAGATCACTGATAGAATAAAGGATGGAAGCACACAAAAGGGCATGGGATTCACTCCATCATTAATGGGGTTAGTTCAAAACAACATTAAAGATCATCCTTTCCCCCAAAAAATTAAAATTGGTCACCAAGAGAGAGCTGCTACAACAATAATGGCGTTCAGGTGAAAAAATATAGAATTGCGAGTATGACCAGGCTATCAAACCAAAAGGAGATCCATCCCATGAATTAAATGGGTTGAAAGGCTAAAAAAACATTGTTGTTGAACATCAATCCTTTTCATTTCATCATACCTCATACTATTAGCATCAACACCAAACTTCAGAGATCAAATTGGAGGTCTACCAAATGCATTGAGGCTTTGGGAGTTGGAAGTTTGGCTTACCTCTTACCGCTTAGTGGTAAGAGGTAAAGGAGAATGCCAATCCATCAAAAGGGCATTGAAAATTGGACTTCAAGGTAGTGACTTACCTCTTATCTCTTAGGTAAGGAAGGATCCTAAAACTTGAAAGTCTAAAAAGGACTTAGGATTTCAAAGAAAAATGATGAAGAGAAACTTAATATTTTGAGAAGGAAAGAGGAAATGAAAGAAGAAAGGAAAAGGGAAGAAGAAAGCATCGAGCATCGGGCATACACCTTACACAATACCTTAATGAAGGTAAGGGACAAAAGGGATTCCCGATCTTCGATGCCTGAAAATGCCCAAAAGGTCATCAGAGGTCGAAGAAAGGTTTTACCTCTTACCTTAACTAAACTAGGCCCTTTAATGGCAATAAAAATTTAGAAAAATAGAATTAAGTAACTTGACATAAATATTTGAATAGGTTATTAACATAATCTAAAAAATATGTAAGAACAAAATTTGTAGCAAATTGAATGTAGTTTCTAAGATAATAGTCCTCTTTTGGGAAAAAGTAAATTTGTTTGGTGTAATTTTGAAATTTCAATATAGTAGTACAAAATTTTGAGGAAAAAATAAAAAAGAAAGTGTATGTTTGACAAACCTAAGTAGAAGCATGCTTAGATGTGTCATATTTTTTTTATAATTTTTTTGCAAGCAAATATTAGTTATGATTTTCTTATTATAAATTTAAAAAAAATATTAAAACTTGTTTGTTTGACCACCATAACTTGGTCAAAAATTTATGAAATTCATTTTTTTTTTGTCCTATAGTATGGGAAGCATAGAGTGTTCTGCATCTTTCAGATTCAAAAAATGTGAAATTTTTTAAGAATTATAGATTTTTCAATCAACCTATCAATCAGGACTTTAGTCAGAATGCATGTAGAAAATCAATAATAATTATCTATTTAATTCCAAATAATTTATATCGATATTGGTGGAAAGCTATTTTTTTTATCAATAAACACTTTTCATTTCATCAAATTTGGATAGAAAAAATGTCATCAACCACTTTTGGGTCATATCGCCACTTTTTGGACCCCCATGATCCTCCACTCACCCTATATACATACACCTATAGTTTAAATTTCACCTTTTTCCTTTGATTTTCCTTATTTACACAATGACTTTTTTAATACATGCCTTAACTGTTGTTCTTTTCACACTCATTTTATCTTCTATGCCTTTTTACATCATTGATCTCCCACCTAGGGGGCATTTTTATTTCCTTCTACTTGCTTCACACATATGTCATATTATTCTTATTCACATCCCTTTTCATATATTTTCTTTATATACCTTTACATTTTCCTTCATTCCCCACTTGGTTTGATATTTTATCTATTTTCACCTCTCCAACTTATACCCTTTTGTCCATCCTTTATTGCATGAATTTTCTTTTACCATTTTATTTTCTTGTATTCTAAGTCATTGCTTCTCAATTTATATTTATTAATTATTTTCATGTCTATTGTTATTTTCATACACCTATTATGTTTCTTATCATTTTCATGACATTTACCTCATTATGATGCTTATGTTCTTCATTGTCAATTGATTTCTTGTATTATTTATATATTTTCATCCCATTAATTTTTAGATTATACATTAAATCTATATAGATATACATTACAATCATAGATTTATTATTGAGCCCACAATTTCATATCATACCTTTAGAGTTATCACACAATACTCTGGGGCATCATGTCTTCCCCTTTATATCATGCATGCTTTCATTTCCATATCCTTACATTGGGGGCATCATACCTTCTCCCACCTATTGCACTCCCCTTGCCATATCTTTAGAATTTACACCTACATTTGGACATCATGCTTTCCCACCTACACATTATGATTTTATTGACACATTTTACATAATAGGGGCATCACATACTCCCTATTATGTTATGATATTTCTTGCAAATATTTATAAAAAATCAAAAATATAGTAGACCAATTCGAGGGGGTGACCTCCAATAATAAGATAATAATATATGAATTCAATATTGCATGATATAGGAGAGAGTTATCTTCCTTATTTATAGGCTAAAGTATGTAGGAAAATACCCCTTCATCCTAATTAAAAGGTATCAATGTATTAACTAATATTTATGTTAGGGTTAGGCATTCCACAAGTTCTTATCCTTAGGAATATACAATATATACTTAGGAATATATCATATTTGGACCATAATATTCCCTTCCCCTTTAGAAAAAAATTACCCTCGATGCTTAGCAACTCTAAAATATTTCATAATCATTCCATGTTGCAACATTCAATTAAAAATCTTTATTACTAGGAGTTCATACTTTTTCCCATGTATCCTAAAAATCCATGGATAAGTCTTGAAAATTGAAATATATTGTTCCTAATTACTTAAGCCATTTCACGACCAAAACTACATCCATTCCCCTAATAGGGATAGAAAAGATTTATGAATCTCCAATAATATAAGGACACAATTAATATAAGGAACGATTAAATTTTATAATTTCTCATTGATAATTTCCCATTGAGAGTTTTATAATATAAGCCCGTACACAATTAAAATATCATCTCCAATTGATACCATTTATAGGGAGTGACCTCCAATAATTAAATAATAATATATGAATTCAACATTGTATGATATGATGGTATGGGAGAGAGTTCTCTTCCTTATTTATAGGCTAAAGTATGTAGGGACATACCCCTTCATCCTAGTTAAGAGGTATTAGTCTATTAACTAATATTTATGTTAGGGTTAAGCATGCCACAAGTACTTATCCTTAAGAATATACAATTTATATACTTAGGAGTATATCATATTAGGATCATAACATATTATATACCATATTATCATTGAAACACATCTATTCCTTCTCCCATTTGACATTAAATTCCCATCTAGAATCATGTTACCATTAGGACCTATTACCTTATCATCATATGCTCATGTTACCATGTTGGGGGAATATACCTTTCCTTGTGACCAATACATTTCCATAATTATTCCTAGCCATCTAGGACCTCACCACCATTTCATATTTCCCTTATTGGGGAAAATAATCTCCTTGAAGATTTATCTCTAACCTACATGTGCCTACCATGCTTTATCATTTAACATGTTACATAATGATTATTACACAATAACTTTATATAATTATTAATTTATATGATTTAGATGATTACATGCTTATAAATATTAAGGTTACATTTATATTTCATGTATCATTTCTCTCTTTGTTTCAATCCCTTTCCTCCTGTGGATGCAACCAAATGAAGGGGGGGATATATTGACACTAACATTCCTATGTTGATCTTTGAGGTAATGAACATATGCTAAATAAAGACTCATCACTATGACTAGATAAATCATCATCATATGGCATGTCAACACCCCATACACCTTATCATCCTATGGTCACATAGCCAAATACAACATTATTAATTTCCAAGCAAGAAAAATTCTTAATTTTACTCATTTCTTAATTTTCCTATTTTCTAAACATTAAAAATTTATGTTTTGAATAGTTAGTTTCTATTTATTAGACATAAGCTACTCACAAAATATTTTTCCTCTATTTTGTAGGTTCCTATGAAGAGTTAGTAAAAGTACAAAGTTTTGTCACACTTTTATAAAGGAAACGACCAACACTGATCTAACTTTTAAACTTGAATCACTAGCAAGTGGCATATATGTTTTGAATTTTGAAATGATGAAAACTAATAAAATGTGTATATTTTAGTATATTTTATGCTTGTATTTTTTTGAAAAAATTAAAAAATTATTTGAATATAGTTTTTTATAAAATAACACTATAATTTAGTTGCTATAAAATGTTGGAAAATGATGTTCCACTCGATGTCAAGCTTTATATAGTAAATTTTCTTTTTTTTTTCCTTCAATTTTTTGTGTATATTTATAACTTGAAACTTTAGGGCATATATATTTTGTTTTGCAATTTTAATAAATATATATTTTTAAATAAATATTTTTTTTTGTGTATATTAAAACACGACTGTTTCCACTTGACGTCAAATTTTATATTAATATTTATTTAAAATAGAAAACAAATTATACTATCTTGATCTTGATTCTTTTATCTAGGGCATAATATTTTTTTTATTTTTTTAAATAAGTTATAGTATTTTTCTTGACATGGTAATCAACCTAATATTTTTGTGCCGATAACCTACTTTTAGTAAAAAATTAAAAATAAAATAGAAATAATAATTGAACTATTAAAATAAATATTTATTTGAAAACTACACTTATGGATCTAAAAAAGGGTATTTTTATATTTTTATAAATATGTTATTTATATGATTAGGAGTTGTTGAACATTAAATTTTAAAATAATTTCATTTGTTTAGTAAATTGGCCTCAAAGTGGTGCTACATATGCATTTAGCAAACAATTTTAGTTGGAAAAGTTGTGGACATATTTAACTTATCTAGAATGAATTTTACTAGATCATATGTTTAACCAAAATTGATTTTTAGTCATAAATACTAAAATTCACTTGTGCTGATAAGTTGGCCAAAAGTGTGACACAAATTTGTACTTTTACCCGACTCGTGCATTTCAAAGGACAAACCTACACAAGCGTTTTCCATACCTAGTTCATTACTTTATATGGATACCTATGATGTCCTTTTATGTTTGAATATTTTATTTTCTTTCATGTTCACACGTGCTATAATATATTTTTAGATACATGATCATTCTAGAATTCACATGTACCTTAAAGTGTGACAAAATGTAATGGTAAAATTATCATACCCTCACCTTTTTCTATTTAGCTTTTTGTCCATTTTGAGAAAATGTCTTCATACACATCTATATATATAAAAAATGATGTAATCTTGTGTGAAGTTAGGCTAATTTCCCTAGATTTTATATATTCCCACACATGTACACATCCCCATATATTTATCCGCACCTTATCCATATATTTACACATCTTCCAATACAATCTTTATTTATTGCACTACATATACCTATTCATTCATTCCCTAAGTTTAGATCCTATCACTTCGTCATCCTAGATCACTTTTATGGTTATGAGCTCAACCCCACAATCGTAAACTTGACCCCTAAAATTTTAAAATTTAAATTTAAGTGCGGCTAAGTCTTGCCATTCAACTAGTTGTTGTGAGTTGAATAAACATGTGTTTGTGTGATTTGATGCTAAATGCATATACAGGCCATTCATTTGCATCCATTTATCATCTCATTTATTTCATGCATCCTCTCTCATTTTAGAAGGATTCAAGAATCTATTGATAGTGGAACATTTCAACTTGGCACATTAAAAGGAGTAACAAATATACACACATCATTCTAGGATTCTTTGCTCTTGCTTGAAGTCGATCTTTTAAACACATTTATAGGGTTGACCTCAATGAATGTGTTCCCTTGTGACATTATAATAAGCCTTCTAAGGTCTCATATATCAAAAAAGAGAAAAGTAAACAAAGACCAATTATGCGAGTTTTAGAGTAGAGCTACACATTGAGCAAGATGAAATTTACATGGAAATGACATATCCATGGATGTGGATAGATCCTAATCTATGGACTTGACCACAACTAGAGTCTAAGTCTAATGTAGAGTCCAAAATATTACATAGACAAAGAGGTAACATTTCTAAATTAGAGAGCTTAAAATTCAAAATCCACATAAAATCATTTTCTTTGATCATGGAGCTAAATACTCTCGTTATTCTATTTACTTTCTATACTTCAATATTCAATTTTAAAATACATTAACCCAACAATTTTAATTATTAATCTAGATTACTAAGATTAAACATAAAACAACTTTTTCCATTATACTATAATAATTTTATTAAATTAATATATTTTCATCTAATTATAAAAAATTAAAGAATTTTATTTTTCTTTTAAAAATATTTGAATTATTAATTCATTAAATTTTTATATATTAAACATAATAATAATATTATTATTTATTTCTATCTATATAAAATGATTCTTTTATTTTGTATTTAAACTCCCTTTCATATTAAAAAATTATAATGTGTTTCCATATAAAATAAAAAAAAACTATTTCATTATTTTTAAAATAAATAAATAAATTTAAATATAAAGGAAAAAAAACCATTAAATTAAAGACAGCATATGTCCAAAGTACATTGTGTTGAGAATGAATATTGCTCATTTAACTCTACGAGTTTTTAACATCGAACATTTATTTTCCACGATTGATTTACTTTGTATGTCTCTGAAGGTTATTATTCTTTTACTTGTTTGAATTTTTTTACGTTTGCCTTTCTTGTGGAACAAGTTTTCCGTTGTAATAGCTTTTTTCTGAAGTAAAATACGGTTTTGTAATTCAAAATCTCTTTTGTAATAGTTTTTTTCCTGGAATGAAATACAATTTTGTAATTCAAATGCATTGCCCGAATTTCTTACAGAGCATTCCAGGGTGGTCTCACGGAAACATGCTTATACTGAATCTTTTGCTTTTCAATAATCCATTATAACTTTTGATGTAGACAATTTCGAAAGCTGTACCCTGGCCTTACAATTCGATCCTGCATTTAAGAATATTTTTTACTCGTTCTTCACCATCGGCTGCAATGAAGAGATGTACATTCTTCCATAAGTACGACTCCTATGGATTCTCAAGCGGCAGATGCTGGAATGCCTCATCTCTATTGCCCCGACTGAAAGGCAAGTTTTCTTGAAAACAATTTAAACCCTAATCAATTATATTGAATGTACAATACCTAATGCCTGCTTGAAATAAACGCGTGTTTTGTCATGCATTTGGAAGCTTCTGGCCATGAAAATCTGTTTTCAAGACGTGCAGAGTGAATTTCATTAAAGGCTGAAACGGCGACTGTAGGCAACAAGGTTAGGCTCTATATCCTTCCTTCTCATTTCGAAATTCCTAAAATGTGGAAAAACAAGCATTGTGTTTCTGATGAAAATTATAATTGAACAGATATATGTTTCTGATTTAAATTTTTAAAGATATTAAGCTCTGATGTTTTTAATCTGCTGAACTGAACAGCCGAATCACCCGGCGAGGCAGTCTTTGTTAGAGTTAATTAATTATGGCTCACGTTTTCCACAAGCCTTGCCGACATAGCCGCCTATAGCCGACTCACACCATCCACGTTGAATCCTATTTCAACTGCTCATAATAAATTTCTGAGCTAACTCCTTGCTGCAGCGTGTATTGTATTTATTGTAAATTCATCTATAAAAGAAATACTCCAGCCTGTGTTTCAGCAGCGCTCAGTTTTGAGCCAATTTGCTCTGTTCTGTTTCTTTCTTTTGTGTTTGTGTTTCTCTGATTCTTTTCAGTCTTGAGTATGGTCAAGTTTCCTAAAACAATAACAAAACAAAGAAAAAAAAAAAAAAAAAAACGCAAATCCTAAAAGAATTCTTATATATATTTTATTACACCTCCAAAGGCCAAGTCAAAAATTAGTCTGCCAAGTATTCTCATAGCCGAGTCCCAAGATTTATAGCAATTTAGTTGATTGAAAAGACAATTATATGTCAAGATTTTCGCAGAAAACTCACTACTGAAAATAAAAATCATTCTCGGTGGCGAATTTCTCAATGATATTGTCAGACCTTGCAAATGCAATTGCTTTATTAGCTTCTTTGAAACCAGGCATAGGAAGGCCTTTTTCCTGTAGGAATGTTCCCATTCTGAACATTCTTTATAGCAATTATAATGTTCCACTGATCTTTGGAGCTCCTTCTTTCATACGTTTTGGGTTCCTGCAATCCAGTATACAAAGAACTAAGCTGCACAACTTCAAAATTGAGGGACAGTAGTAAAGGTTTATTTCACTTAAAAGTTTGCATCGCAAGAAAAGGGTCTCTCATTTGCTACTGTTCCATATTATATGTACCCAACTTGGTTTCTTAACCAGGCTTATATTCTAATTGCATTATTTCTCAACAATTATCCATACCTGCTCAAATTAACATTTTAGAAGGGTACAACTTAATAAGCACAGTGAGGCAACTGGTGTCAATGCAAATGTTGAGATCAACAATGCACAATATAAAATAGATCACGTAATAAAAAGATGGAATGCCAACATGTTAAAGTATGCACATGAAGCTTCAGGCATTTATGGTAAGCAAATACACATATTTGCTGGATGACTGGCACGGTTAAATCACTCATGGTTGCAAGTTGTAATTCCAGATTCTGCTTTCCACTTGAAAGCTCATTATAGCGTTTCCTTTACCATGAAGCAACACGGGAAATAGAATATTGGTGCTTGAGAAACAAATTAAACCTCCAGAATGTTGAGTGCTCATTTATTATAAGCTGCAAACATGTAGTGAATTCAATTCACCGATAAACTACATGGACATTGCGGTTGTATTTCAATTTTTACATTTATATTCAAAGCTATGACAAGTATACAACTCCACTGCCTTTCTCTGACAACTTCATAAATTTTGGAATTAATTTTTGATTTCCACTTCTCTCATATAAAACTCATCTGCAAACAAAAACGTTAAGAAAATTAGAATATGAATCAAAAAAGTTAATGGAAACAACATGAACATTGAGACATGTAAAAGGCCCTGGAAGGATAAGGAAGTCACTCAATTCCGATAACATTAATAACAGTAGGTGCACCTCGCTCAAAGTCAAATTTTACTTGGACTTCATTTGAGCCTCTTGGTGCAAAGGACATGGACAAAACACATCATTTGAAGCGATATGCACTGCAGATAACCACCTATTTACTTTACCAAGGTTGTATGGATAGGATGTATCTTGGATATTTCAATTTCCATTGTCTAGGAATAGAGATTTGAAATGTGTAGTGTCCCTTTTTTGACATCCATGTTATACGGGATTCACTTCCTGGGACTGGCAGCACAGGAGAAGCATTGAGTAAGTGGACTGGTAGCGTAGGAACAGTTCGGTCAGTTAAATCATGAAATAAGGCGTATGAATCAGTGAGGGTCAGTTAAATAATGAAATAAGTGGATAAGTCAGTCAGGGTCAGTTAAATAAGCATCGGTTGAGTAATGGACTTGTTAGTTCATTGTCAGTTAAACTGACATTGATTGAGAACTGGATTGTCTGTGATTAAGGTATGCAGAAAAAAAGGAAAGAATGGAATATAGGAAGTGTTAGAAGGACAAGAAAAGGCACTGCTGAAAACTAAAACAAAATTCAACTTCATTTCCAGGAATGTGACACTGCTTTCAGCAGTTTTGGTACTTGGATGTAATGTCCCCTACTTGGAGTATGCCTGAATTTTCCTTAAGGGACAATTACACAACATAAAATTGATACATAAATTATATTCTATAGTAAATTATATAGCAGATATTGGACTTAAGAATAAATGAACTATTAACGTTTATGAAATAATGAATAACAACTTAAACTTGAATCCAATCTATAGACTCTTTTCCAATAATCAATCACGGCAGGGATTGGAGAGAAATGCATCATAAGGCACTAGAAAAACTATTCATCACAATTAAGCCCCAGGGCATGTTCATACCTCCCCTAGCCCCAAGTGGTAGGAAGTTAATTTTAATCTTCCAATAATCACTTTATATGAACATATATCAAGGTTGCCAGGATACTGGTACTAGTACTGTTATGGGAGACTAGTACTGGTACCGGTACAACTTTTTTTTGAAAATAGGAGACTGGAGTACTTGGAGACGCCATCTTTTTTTTTTAATATAAATAAAAAATAAAAAATAAAAAATAAATAATTTATAGAAAATATCATGACATTGAACTTTCAAAACAAGAGCAGTAGTAAAGTTTAACAATGAATATTAACTTAAAGGAGCAACTTAAGCGGCGATGAGCAGAAACTGCAGTAGCGATGCGGGTTTGAATGGCGATTCTGCGAGTGATGAAGATTCGGATGCAGATGATGATGATGGTGTTTGGGGGTCGGTTTTTTGCCTTCCGATGCCTCTGTGGTGCTGTTTTCCTGGCCGGTGTGAGGCTTTCCTTTCCTCCTGTCTGGTGCTATGTGGGAGTTGGGTCGGGACCTCCTCTGGTGTGGTGCTTGCTCTCCTTTGCTCATGGGTTGTTTCGGTGCTGCTGTTCTTGGCGTGACTGGAGGAGGCTGTCTCTTTCTCCTTCTCATGGTCTGGCTATGTTTGCCCTTCCTACTTTGATTCTAGCTACTCTCCTTACAATGGGTGTGGGTGTGCGTTGGTTTCTCTGAGGAAGTTTGGTTGAAGAATGGGCTTATTTATGCTCCTATTCGGTGTAGCAGGATGGCTTGGGGGCTCCTCATGCTGGCTTGTTTTGCTTCTTGTTTCTTCTTGGTCCTCCTTTGCTTCTTCCCACTGTTTGTTTGGTGGCTCTCTTTTGGGAGTTCTTGTTCCCGGACTATTTTGGGTTCTTCTTGTCCCCCCCCCCCCCTTATGGAGTGGTGGTGTCTCCCTGTGGTTTGTTTTGTGGAGTTTTGGCCCATCTCTGGCTCTGAACGGTGTGTTGGGGTAGCTTGGTGGTTTTTTTGCTAGGTCTTCTCCTTGTTTCCGTCCTGTTTGGGGCCCCTTGTTCCTCTTGGGGCTTGGTTGTTCCCGTTCACTCTGGGACTAGGTCTCTGCTCTTGGTGGTCTTTGGGCTTGTGCTTCTTTTTGTTGTTGTGTTCTTTGCGGCCATGTTCTCTCTGTTTGTGTGTCTTTTGGTCCTCTTTGGTGAGGTCGTTGTTGTTCCTCTTGACCCCTAGGTGGCTTGAGATGTTCTCTATCCTGGTGGGGTTCAGATCGTTTGTTCTAAAACTTTACTTCTGCTTGTTGAAGCCTTCTATTTTCTCTTTGTTTTGGGCTTTGGGCCTTGTCTTGTTGGTTTGGTTTTTTCTGTGCCCTCGTTGGGTTTCAAAGTTTTTGCTAATGTGGTTGGTTGTTTCTGGTTTGCTGGCTAAACTTTTTCAAATGTCTTGTCTCTTGGCTCAAGTGGATGCTTTCCTTTTGCTGTTGGCTGGGTTGTTTTTTACTTCTTGTGTCAACCACCTGGTGCTTGTGGTGCCTAAGGATGTAATGTCATTCCTTCCTACTGTCACTATCTTTTGCCATGTTTTACAGGTTGTGTCTTCTTTTGAGGTGGAGACTGCTCCTATTGAGGAGGAGCCCGCTCCTATGGAGGTGGAGTTGGTGGTTGTACACGTGGCAAAAGGAACTTTCCTCTCTTATGAGCTCTTATTGAGGTGGAGTTTGTGCGAGGTGGAGTGTAGTGGCTTCAGTGGGAAGGTTTCTCATTTTATCCTCTCCTATAGAGGGGAGCTCTCTCCTATCGAGGTGGAGTTTGAGATGGTGGATCGGGTGGGCTGGTGCTACAAGATGGGTGATGCTTCTCAGAATTTTTCTATGCTCTCAATCTCTGTTTTTCCTAGTTGCTCTCTTATTGAGGTAGGGAGTTTGGGATAAAAGATTGTTTTTAAAGGGTGCTTTGGCATCCCTTGTTTTTTTAGCTCAATGCTGAGCAGTTGGTTTACTATGGATAGGTTGCTGCAAGTTGTGTTTAGTGCCTGGTTGACTGAGGCAGTTCCTTTAAAATGATTGTGTTTAAGGTCCACGTGAATTCCTGGCTGTAAAAGGGTTTTCGACCCCTTCAAAATTGATTCTTTGTAGTTTGTTTTTTCATGTGTATCTTTTGGTAGACTGATGATGATGGGTTGTTGATTGTCTCTGCCTCTTTCTTTCTATAGCTTTCTTTGTTTTGTATGGGATTTTTGGTCTCCTCAAAACCGGTATGTAAGGGGTTTCTGGTCCCCCCAAAACCTGTTTATTGCTAATAAAAAACAATAAACATTAACTTTAAATACACAGATGTCATTGTGTCAAAGAGTCAAAGAGTTCATACTTCACAATCATAGTTCACATTTGACATTACATATTTGATATTTAATATTCGATTACATATTGAAATTTAGAAATATTGATAGTTTGATAGACTGATACACAAACGAAAAACAAAATCCAGAAATTTATCATTTACACCACATCATGACCATCCATATCACGTTCCTAGCTATGATGCTCTCCAAATACTCATCGTTCTCAAACTCAGGTTCCTCTACAGGTAGTATAACTGGGGCTAAATCACTAAGGCCATTTGCTTCAACCACTTCATCCACCATGGCTGCAACTTCTCCATCAGGTGAAATTTGGTCCCATTTTTCTGAAGGACCCTCCTTGTACCTAGGATCTACATGAGAGAGAAGACAAAGTGAGCTATGAATGTACACCAAGTTCTTTACTTTCTTTGAACCTAATCGGTTCTTCGTTAGTGAATGAATAAAACCACAAGTACTCCAATTTCTCTCACAAGATGAAGAGTTGGCTACTTGTGAGAGTAATCTTATTGCAAATGATTGCAATTTAGGGGTTTCAGCTCCATGGTTCCACCACCACTTTATAGGGTTTTTGTTTTCTTGCATAACATATAAAGCTTCTATAGAAGAAAAATCACTATGCCCACGTGAAAACTTATTCCATTGACTCGTCATAATTGAAGCTTCCTGAACTCAGCCATAAATCTTTTTTATTGCAGCCCAAAATCACTTCATTAGATCTCTATCCTCATATGGAGACCTTTTATTTGGTCACTTGTATATTATGCCATTTAGGATGTAAGGCATAGGCAGCACAATGAAGGGGTGTGTTAAGTTTGTTCCATCTTCCATGTAACTTTTCTTCTATCAAAGGATAAAATGAAAGATCTTTTGCATCTGTTATTTTCTTGATTCATTCACACATGGAATCTATTTCTTTATAAATTTCTCCCAAACATGGCTCGTTTGAATCTGCAAATTTGATCACCTCACATATGGGCTTAATAAAATCCACAACAAATTTAATATCAGCCCAAAAACAATCATCAAGGACCATACCTCTCACCTCCATTGCATCATTTGATGTAGATTGCCTCCAAGCTACCCATGCATCACTAACTACGATGGAACACAAAGCTCCTTTCATTTCACAAAGACGGTCAAGAAGAATAAATTAAGAAGCAAACAATGTATCAGCTGGTTTGAGAAGTTCCACCTTGGAATATTTTCGATAAATGGCTTGTGTGTGGTGATGGTTACATATGAACATCTATATTTTTCTGCCCTTTTCTATGAGAGCTGAAATCCATTGAAACTTGCCAATATCTTTGAGTGCATTATTCAACGCATGCACATAACATGGTGTCCAAAATATATGCTTGTACATTTTTTGCACCAACATGCCAGCTGCTTTACAAACAGCGGCAATATCTATAACAATTTGGACTACATGTGATGCCTTCGCCTCCTCAATGTCGTCACATAGCTGGTTAAAAAAAAACTTTGCATTTTTTCTTGCCCTGAACAATCAGTTGCCTTAAAAAAAAAGGCCCTTTGCCGCATGTTACCATGATATTAAGTAGCGGATGATTTCTAGTATTTGTCCACCCATCCATCACAATACTGCATCCTTCTATAGCCCACACTCTTTTCATTGGTGCAATTTTTTCTTTATCAATTAGAGTAGTGCAAAGCTTTTCATACATAGGTGGTTTATACCTAGCTGGTGCATTGGTGAAAGTTTGGACCATATCTCCATAGAGAGGTGAGCGAGCAACATTAAATGGTATTCCATTTGCATAAAAGAAGCATGCATCAGCCGATTCTCGACCTTGAACATCAAATAATCTTCCAATGGGGTTTGAGCTACCAATGTGTGGTCTCTTGTGAGAACTTGCTGCTAGTACATCTTTAGAAGACACATCCCCTTCTGCCTCTCTATTTTGATTTTGAATTGTAGTAGCTGCCTCTGTCATTGAAGCATGAGAGCTCAAATTAGAAACTTTCCCATCAGCCCTTGCTTGATCCCTCACAACCTCATATCGTTGCACGTCATTTGGACAACGATCAACACCTTTTCCAGGTATGTGAAGGAAATGAGCCCTCACCTTTGTGTAAGTACCTTGACATGACATTTCACATAACTTACATGTGATCGTGGCTGTTCCACCTAAACCGTTCGGACTCAGAACACAATTACAATACTTCCACATTGGGTACAAGTCTTGTTTTCCCCCTCTTGAAATTCTACATAAAAAGATAAAAAATTATTAGCATCATAACTATTTAACTGTATAACTAATAGGTGATAGCTCATAACGTCATTTATCACAAATATAACTAATAACTCTCATGGGAAATTAGGCTATATAGAAAATTTAGAGCAGCAAAATTTTCAATCTGAGTAGAAGGTGACTTGACAAAAACTCCATAAAACTTGGAAAAAAATTGAAACTCAATAAAACTCAATGACATGAACTTCTATTGCAGACTCATTGAGTGCTTGCGAGAACTCAATGCAGTTTTCAATGCAAAAGTCACCATGAGTAGATCAAAAAGTTTCTTGGTTGTGAATAGATCTCCCTAGTACTCACGAGTAGTGCAAGTACTAGTAAGTTTTAAAACTATTAATTAAACAAAATAATGAGAATTCAAAACATTAAATGGGTCATGGCATATCATTTATCGCATAGTTAAATATTTTAGATTTTTAGTCAGACATAATATCATGTATCTAAATACCACTGTGTAATGTTCTTAACACCATTTTGTGTAAATGATTTGTTTATAGATGTGTCAATTAAGTGACTATAACTTAAAATAAGGGTTGTTGCATTTGTATTCACTCCCATTGCTCTACATACTTATAGCCATCATCAACAAAATGAGGTTTGTCTGGCAACTTAACTACTAGAAGTTATGGAAAGTGGTTTTTTAGTTAAGTATTGCCAAATGTGGAATGAATATACATTAATTTAGGATTAATGGTTGTTGGAGGATATAGGAAGCACAGTAAAGGAAGGAGGAAGATTATCAAAATCACAAAACCAAAAACCTTATATTTTGAGAGTGATCCAACTACAACACTTTGGCACCTAGAACGATAAACCATAGGTGGTTCTACAACATGCTTTGAGGACATTTGGCGGCGGTGGCTAGAAATCTGGAGGCTCCAAATACATGTTTTTTTGCTTTCTATTGAGTCTTTGACTTGCACTCTCGTTAACCTTCAAAATCGTGACTCAAATTTAGACCTGAACTCTCGTCAAGCTTCAAAATCACGACTCAAATCTGGCGCAACCTCCACAATCATCCGTTGAAGAAGAGAAGCCCTCAAAATCGTGACTTTTCCTTATGTTTTGGCATTATATTTGTTCATGGCTTTTGTTTTTTTGCGACTTCTAGTTGGGAGACATCACAATTCCTGTCAAGAGACATCAGAGATAGCAAGTGAAGAACTCGGGCTCTTTGAGGCCTTTCGTGGAACATCTCAAGTACCCGAGATGAGTACCAGTACTAGAGACGCATATCAAGGGGCAAGAGATGCGTCTCCCAACAATACTAACATATATATATGTATATATATTTATATCTATGTTACTGATTCGTCCCTGGGAGGCTCCGGATTTGATATGGGTAAGATTCAGACAAGATTCGAAATTCTGACTGTGGATACACCCAAGATTCGACTTTTCTTTGTGGATTCGTCCATGATACACCCAACTGAATCCGACACGAATCCGATGTGAATCCAGACGTCAAAACGCCCAGGTCGTGGAAAAAGTGTTTTTTTTTGCAAGTTTAAATTATTTTTTTGACTAAAAATTGACTTCTAAATAATAAAATATTCATTCCAATCCTAATCTTTGCCTCCAAACACATCAAATATGTAAACAAACTCTCATCAAACCCTAATCTTCTTCTGTGAGGAATTGGAGCACATACTCCTTCATCCACTCAATAAAACACAATAGGCTACATTCAAAAAAGGCAGAGGACTCGGTGTATGTGCATTCAAACTTGCGCCTCCTTACACAAGAAAAGTTCCTACAAAGAAGGAGACACAAGGAGGTGGGATATTGAGCCAAAGCAGCTTGACTTGGATGATTCCACAAGTCACTTAGCTGCACTTGTTATTGATGATGAGTATGAGCCTGAAGCCGCTACCGAGCATGAGAGTGGTAGTGTCGATGCTAGTTGCAGTGCTTCTGTGAGTGCCACTGATGCTTTTTGTGGTTCTACACAAAATGTAGCATCTAATGATGCTGCTTTTTTTGATGACCCATATGATTCAGATTGATCAATGATCATTGATCAATAATGGCTGATTGTAAACACTTGACATTTTTTATGTTTGAGCTTTAATTTATAATTTTATATCATGACATTTGAGTTTCACTGATATTTTAATATTTGACTATGAAAGTGGTGATGTATTTTTGCTATGTTATTAGACTATTAATATGTGGTGTATTTTGAACTTAATTACTGCTGCAAATATGTATATATTTCTGATTTTTATATGTTTTTTGTATTGCC
The DNA here is from genome assembly GCA_007115665.2 of Sequoiadendron giganteum. NCBI lineage: Eukaryota > Viridiplantae > Streptophyta > Pinopsida > Cupressales > Cupressaceae > Sequoiadendron > Sequoiadendron giganteum. Next base: position 632,302,956 of record CM021108.1, read on the forward strand.
GTACCCAAAACATACCCAACCCCCATAATGTTTTTGACCGAATTCCGTACCGGATTCGCATATCCGTACCTGAATCCAAAAACGAATCGGTAACTTAGATTTATATTTATATTTAAAATTACTTACCAAATATATTCTTTGCAATAATACTTGATCCAATAGATCTCTTATAAATTATTCTATTTCTTCCAATCTTCTGCTTTATTCAGATCTCTAATTGATTTTCATTCATTGATGTCCTTTGCGAATGATTTGTCTTCTCTTATATACCCCCATGTCTAAGTGAAATGATGCATCTCTTAGAAAGGAGACAACTATTTGAATGGATGTGTCTTCTAGTTAACAAATCTGTCTTAGCATCAATCGCTGCCTTTTGTGATTAAATCCAATTGCTGCCTTCATGAATTTTTAATTATCTTCAACAATTATTCTAATGATGATCGCTGTGTACAATGGTGATCGCTGCATTTAGATGACCATAATCACTGCCTTTCTTTATTTATTTTATCCATACACCTTTCACGTACTAAACCACTGCTTCTTTTATTGTATATGAATCACTGCCTTTCTTTAATTTATTAATAGCTTAACATGAACGATTAATACATTCATATATTTTCTTTTTAATAAGATGTCTTCTGCTGCCTTTAATGAATCTTTGTCGCTTCCTTATACATATTAACTCTGCATATTAGTTAAATATTCCTTACATCAACTTGACCGATTAATATGTATTTATATCTTGCCACTTACTTAGGTGCCTGTAATCAATGAAGGTCATCCTGTAAATATAAACATGCTTTTATGAATGTCTGTTGTAGTTTGATCATGGCAGGGGCATGACATTGGAGATGAAAACCTACAGGTATGTCAATCCATTACCTTGGAGATGGAAACCCTCAAGGAACAGATTAAATTTCAGAGTGACTTCAGTAGTGTTCAGATTTGCATGTGTACCAGACAAGCATGCTCAGATCTATAAGTTGTATCAGATCGGTGAATTTCAAGTTGCATGTGTGTGTTAAAATAAAATATAAAAATAAAAAATATTTATTGCTGTGGTATTTCTGGAGATTTCTGTGTTTTTTGTAAGCATTTAGTTGAAGTCTTTACAAAATGGACATTAATACCAAATACTACCAAAGTCTTACAACTACTCCTCATGACTCAAATCATTTGTCTTTATTAAAATAAAATGTAGAGGATAGCATGAATATTGTTGATCATTATAAAAAAAAATACACGTTTCCATCATTTTCAGAAATCTCAATTGCAATCAAAGAAAAGCCATCTGTAAGTACCAAGGCTACTCCAACTTATGAAGATTAAGTTTTAACATATTTCAATTTTCAATGGTTTTCCAATAAGTATACATAGAAATGACTTGGGTATCAATTTTCCAGCGTGGGCTGGTTGTCTGTTCACAACTACATTTGCTTTCAAGACTGTTGGAATTAACAATATTGATTTCATTTGAGCAAAATGCTTAGCCCTTTGTTCATTGTATTATGTCTAAAGTCCCATCTATATATATATACACACACACAAGCACACACACTGGTACCACTCTTCTGCCAAGCACCCAATACATAGAAAAAACAGCATAGATCCATGAGGATAAAGATAGAAACAAAACCCCTAATCTTGTTATCAACTGAATTTATTTTTGAGCTAGTGGTTGGCGTACTAAAGCACAAGGCACGTCACCAAAAAAGGAATATCCTTAAATGCGCTATGACAATACAGTGGTACAAAAAACTAGATATGTTGAGCCACAAAATCATTTCAGCTTCAAACCTTGTATTAATGAGACGAAAATAACACACGAGATAAGCTAGGCTTAAAGTGAGGAAGAAAAGGAACAGGTAAAGTAAAACTATTACTTCTGTAGAAAATTAAAAAAAAGGTCTGTCTATAACAAAACCCTAAGAATTCAGTATCATCAATATATTTTTTTGGCTCTTAAGGAAACAATTCCTGCTGTGCATTGTCTAAAAAATGATAATCAGCATTCATGATCCCAATTCCAAGTTTTATATCAATAATCTCAAATATGAATTCCCTGGAATCATTGTTATTGCAATAGTTGAAATCCTTGGCCAGCTTGATTCTTTCCTTGCTATGGCAGGCTCTGCTCGTGCTGCAACTGTTGCTTCCAAACATAAGTTTAAGATTTCAAGCAAAAATATTGCTGCTCCTTAATTTCAGTTTTAGTCAGGTAACCTAAAAATTAGACAGAAGTGCACTAGCTTATAGTCTAACCTTCTCAAATAGATTACAGTACCTACGAAAATGCCACAACAAAAAACTAAGACATAGGAGGAGGTTTTGTTGGGAATACATGCCTCTTAATGACCTATATAGTGCTGCCAAGTTCAGCTGTAATTACACACACAAGACATAAATGCCACGCTAGGCAACTAAATATTAAATAACATAACTATACTTGTGGTGGAGACAAGTAACAAGCTACACATGTCATGCTTTCTATAGCATGACTCTTCATTTAGAGGAATAACATTTATGATGTTACAAATAGCTATTGTAATAAATAATAAATATAGATTATAGAATAAAGGTGTTGGTCATCATTGTCAGTGGATTTTCTATTTCTTCATGCTGAATGTTAAGAGGATTTCCAATTTTGTCACTGCCAGGCATGCAGTGCTCCCCTACTTCCTCACTATGACATTTTCATAGTTCCATGGAGTTTCCTGATGGGGGGATGTGGGGATGGGGGACCAAGTGCCTAAGTTTGGGGACGATGGGGGGGATAGTGGCAGGGTGATGGTGGGGGGTAGCACTGAAATACTCAAGTACCTGAAAAAATGGTTATAAAAAGATGTATAAGATTTACAAATGAAACTTTGGAAAAATAGTAGAACTTAGAAACTATTAAACTTTGAAGTGAACATTAACAATATAACATTGAACAATGAAAATATTGAATTCAAAATTTATAATTATATTCAAGATTTCATAGTGATGATTACAATGAGTACAATGATGATAACAAATGTTCAAGCTCCTCATCACTAGAACTTCTAGGATCTGACTCCACATAGTCAAGCCCCTCCATACTAATACCAACTAGCTTTGTTTGTGTAGCATCCTCATCAATCTATATTGGCTTCTCTTGCTCTACATCCCACTACAATGCTAGAATCTCATTGTACAAAAGTGTGTTGCGGCCAATGAGATTCAAGGCACTATGTACAAACACAAGCTTCTCTACTCTCCTATAGGTAAGCTTTTTCCTCTTAAGGGTGTGGATGAAGCTATAAGAAGAACAGTTCCTCTCAGTAGTAGAAGAACTAGAAACTTGAGATAGCAAACAAATGGCTAGAGATGTATTCAAAAAATTTGGTCCATGCATAGTCCACCAAAAAATTGGGTCATCCCATGCCACAGTTTCCCTATCCATCTTGGCCTCCTCAAAATAACCCCTCCCTAAGACTGGAAAATTTTATCCATTCAATATGAATGATGCCAACCTGTACAATATCACACATCTTTTGGATGGCCCTCATGAACCCTTCCTTCACCTCAGCTCTTATATCGGTGTAACTCTAATAGGCCTTTGCATGTACCACTTGGGCTTCAATGCATAGGCAACCGTGTGCAAGGGAGTGTTGAAATTCTTCCATCTCTGATGAATGATTGTCTGAATGTGCTCATTGTAGAGTGCTAATGTGTGGTCCTTTATTCGCATGGAAACCTTCATTCTCTCCAAGGTTAGGTGCATTGGCATCCCCATATCTAATCACTTGGAAGATTGGAGTAATGATGGAGACAATATATTTTGCATCACCCCAAAAATCATCACCCTTCACTACATCCTTCACCCTCGTCCCCTACTCCGTTTTGTACTCGAGCCATTGTGTAATGTCCCCTTCTCAATAACCATTCAGGACGATCATTTAGCCTTTATTATTCCCAAAGGCTAAAGGTGAAATAAGGGAATAATATTAAATTAATTAAATATTATTCCCTTATTTCACCTTTAGCCTTCGGGAATAATAAATGCTAAATGATCGTCCTGAGTGGTTACTGAGAAGGGGACATTACACATTGACTCTATTTTTCTGTCATAACCATTAGTTGCACTGCGTCTTGCAACTCAAGCATCCTCTCCAAGAGAATGAAATACAATGCATATCTAGTCTCTACAAGTTTCAAGAATTCGTTCTTAGAGAAGGTCTTGATGAGTGCATGTAAAGTGTGGTGGTTGTAGATAAACATCTGTATATCTCTAGCATTATTGACCACTCCTTTGATCCAATCAATCTTTCCCTTGTCCTTGAGTGCATTATTCATGGCTGCACACAACAAGGAGTCCACCAAATATGTCTACAAGATGCCTGAATTAACTTCCTTGCAACTTTTCACACATGGGTTGCATCTGTCACTACTTGAACCACATATTGTGGCCCAACCTCCTCTATAGCATCGGAAACTGAAAACTCGAAATCCTTGTGATCCCTTGAACAATCAACTACCTTAAGAAAATAATGGCCCTTTGATCATGTAACCATGATATTGATGAGTGGCCGATGCCTAACTTATGTCCACTCATCCATGACTATACTGCATCCACTTGCCACCCAACATTCCTTCATTTTATCCATTGACATATTTATCTTGGAATAGTTCTTATCCAAGATTGTGGTCCTCAATTTTGTCTCCCCTAGTGGCACATATGATGGTCCTGCCCTTGTTACCTTCACCATTGGTTCCTTATAATAAGGAGAGTGAGCCACATGGAATGGAATGCCATTGGCAAAAAACAATTTTCCAATGGTGTAATCTACCCCATCCTTAATTTGCACATTGAATAATTCTTCCAGTGGGTTAGGACCATCACTTGTCAACTTGTGTTTCCCCCTAGCCTCTATGGTTTAGGCCCTTGAAGTAGAAGAAATTGGCATAACTTTCCTCTGAGTCTTTAAACTAGAAATAGAACCCTATGGCTGGCTCTGATGACCCTTGGACCATAAAGACAAAGAAGAAAATGAAGGTGCAATTGCATTGTCTTCACTCCCTAGACCACCCCGTAGCTTACATATCTCTGCCCTAAATTTCAGCTTTTTTTCCAAGTCCTCACATACATCTACACCTTTTCCTCAAATATGAAGGAGGTGGGCATGAACTCTGGTAATAACGCCTTGAAATTCAAGGTTACAAAAGTGGCAATTGCATATCCTAGTGCCCCTATATGCCCTAGACTTGCTTTGTAATTTGGTTGCAAATTGTTTCAAAGGAGACTTAGGATCAAAGGGACCCTTCATAAAATCTGCCAGTATTGTGGAGGGGCAATTAAGATTTGCGGATGTACTCACAATGGAATTGGTGGTTTGGGTTTCATGATCACCCCTCTATGCTTCTACATTTTCATTAGCCTCAAGTGCATAATCAGATTCATTTTCACTTTGAACCTCTACCTCATCCTCACTTATTCCATGAGAATTCATAGTGACACTGCAATAAACAATATCAAATTTATAAGTTTGTAAGTTTAAAATTAAAATTCAAAATATGCATAATGCAAAGGACTAAGACATATTTTTTATTTTTTTAGTTCAGGTCGCATGAAGTGCAGAAGTAGAGGATACACAAAAGTTTAATTCTAGATTGACAAAATAAAAAAAATGAATATCTAAACTAAAAAAGAAAATATAATAGCTTGCTGTTATATAATTAAAAAAAATTAAAATTTGATCATGAATCATTAATATTTGTTATTATATTATTCATTGAATCATTGAATCGTTTGCAAAATTGAAACCAAACTAATATTTCAATTTATAAATTATAATGAACTTAGAAATTTTAATTAAGTAAAATAAATTACAAAATCGAAACAATGAAAATTTGAAATTTTAAAATTGAAAAACCAATCATGGAAGAAAGCCTCCCTGTTTGCTTGAAAGTTAAAAATTACTTGAGTTGATGTCACTCCACTCCTCTTCTCACTCTTCACTCACTCTTTCACCTTGCACTTGTAGGCTTGCAATTCTCAACACTCACTCTCACTCATTTCTATGGATTATCAGCTTGCTCTTAATTTTTTGTTGTGAGTTGAAATGGGATTGGAAGGAAAATTTATAGACTTTGTGGGATTTGGGTGCAGCCCATAGGTCACTAGGGTTTGCCCTTGAGCACATTGTTCAAAAAAGAATTTGATTTAAAAAAAACATGCTTTTTGGTCACTTGGCTGTGGGAGACGCCTAGGCACCCTTGGTGCCTCAAGGTGGCAGGGTGGCAAGGAATGTTTTCCCCAAGTCCCTATGTCCCAAAGACTCGTCTTGAAAATGTGGGGGTTTTTGGGTGGGATGCGTCCCCATGGAACACTGAATACTTTTTGTGTTAGCATTCAATGAAACAGTCAGTGTGGGTTCCATGGATGAAAAGAGCAAATGAAATTATTTGACAAACTTCATAAGCTCTTTTTTGGCTTTGGATGGACATCTTTTCATTTCTCAAAAGTTAATAAGCATTGAAAAAAAAAATTAATTCTTGTTTACTTATCCACTGAAAACTTAAACAGCATTGTGTGCTTATAAACTTGATCAGGATACATGATTTCAGGGGAAAAGTTTGGTTGATTGACCACATTAGGAAAGTCTTGAGTGTCCATACACAACCCAAAATGTTCCTTGTAGACTGCCCCTCATTTGCACCCACTTATATTGAGATTATTGGTGGTATAAAACTGCCTACTTGGTGTCCACACCTCCGGCATTCTCTTACTATGCTCCTCTTTCACTCTCGCAGCTGATCTCAGATCATTTGTAAATTTCTCCGTAACATGAACATAGTTATGATCATATCCTGCAGAAAGCTAATTTATCCTGCTTACAGTAGTAACTTCTTTGGTAAAAGCCAAAGGAATACCTTTCACAAGCAAGATCTGTGCTGTGGGGATAAAGTGCCTTATCAGTTGGAGTATAATATGAAGCCCATATTCTCACATTATGTCTAAGATTGTCTGTTCCACTGTTATGGCCTGCAAGGTTCCAGTAAGTATGCTGGACTAGGTTTACAGACATAGCCTTATTCTTGCCACTGCTTCCATATCAGCCTCAATTATTGCATCAAAGTCTATATGTGGCAGCTACATGAAGATCCCATGGAAATCATGTGCTTACACCAAACATATGCTAACCTCAAAGTGCATCATAAACTTGAATTTTTGGAACATCCATTGTATTAGGAACTTCAGAAATCCAAGATAAACTTCATACTTTTGAAAACCATTTGTACCATTCAAGTGGCAGCACATCAGCGTCTTGCAAGAATAAGAATTGGAAACACGTTTGTGCTTGAAGAATGTTTTTCAATGCAATTATTTCGTCCCCTTATACCTCTCTTACCTGCATTTCTCCTTTCAACTTATCAAAATTGCAAAACAAATCAGAAAGCATGCAATAAATTACAGGACCAAGCAAATGATCATAGACACAATTATGTGTATTTTCACCAAACTTAGAAGAAACGAGTCTTCTAGCTAAAATACTAAACCTGATTTCAGATGGATAGGTTGAGGCTTGTACCAAGTTCTTAATCATATTGAATACTGTCATCCAGCATCACAAAAACATAAATACTATGACCTTTAACCTGAAAAATGTATAACAACAACAAAGATATACACATCACTTATTAATATATTTAGAAGGGATGCATTTTGAGAATGCCAAAGTAGGTATTCTCCTGAAGTAGACTATACCTCACGCTCTACCATGAACAAGGCTGCTTCAGCACAAAGTGAATCTGAAATAAGAGCAGATTTTACCTCTAATAAAATGCCTACTGCACATACCATAAGAAAGCATCACTTACATGATGAATGATGAATGAAAGAAATAGAGAACATGGATGTTCTGGAATTATCTCCACAAAATGCCAAAAAATAAAACATTCTTGTCATTATCCATAGCAATGCAAATCATGGGCAGTAGTTGAGTGTTCAGCAGAGTAAGGGTATCCTTGAAGTTGGCCTGCTCATGACTGTTGCCAATAAATATAAAATCAAAGAACTTAAGAGAGCACATACGTGCTTTCCTTGTTCTCATCTACCGCTACCTTGATTTTTCACTGTTCACACAGCATTTTACTTGAAATATTTTGGTGCTCACTCCAGGTAATTAACACATGAGCATGCAATTGGCACGTTGAGATGGATGACAGCTAGGGGGGGGGGGAGGTGGTTGTTTTACTTTACATACATTCGCAGTTTAATTTGATTTTACAAATCAGAATTGGAAATGTTTTCCAGAAAATTACTCTGGGCCAATAGGGAAAAGAAATGCAAACTTAAATATTAGTAAATATACAAACTTTAGTAAACTGAATAATTTTTTCCCATGCATGAATATCAATGCATAATAATATAGTTTTGTGTAAAGTACAGTCTGCTATAGGCAGGGACTAACAAGAAATAGCAATACATTGTGGATTACCATAAAGAATAAAACCTTAAACTTGCATCAACTACTCGAGAGTTTTTGAATTTCATTGTCTATTATCTTGGGGCGACAACTCTAACCATGTTCATGAATGGTTATATGAAAGTGAGTGAGGTTCACATGGGTTATTGTCTTTAGCCAACAGTCTTAGTTAGCTGGGGCTTCGTCCACTGTGAATATTTCAGTTCCACTGACTGTGAGATATTGCTGAGAAACTCCCACACCCTGACACCATCTTGCATAGGGCTCCATGTTGACTCATAAATATAGAATTCAGCATCAATTGTGCCACCAAATTAAAGTGACATTCATAAAGTGCACTGACCACATATTAAAATCAGACACTGCATCCACCTACAAGAATCTGGCTATAAAATAGCATATATTGAGAAGCAAATGAAATTACGATTTCCCTGTTTACAGTTTCTATGCACTACTCCGATAAGAAATTGAGGTTAATAACATATCTGAAACAAAAGATTCCTGTTAAAATAATGGATAAATAAATAGAAATAATTAAAGCAGTTCCATTATTATCGGATAGGATTTTGCTTGGTGGTAGAATGGTTGTGAGAGATTTGTCAGTGCCAGTCAACTAGCTAGACATTGGGAAACCTCTCATTTCCACTAGTTGTAATTCCTCACAAGCCTGTCACGTTGACCACTTTCTGTTGGTTCTGACGGGAACTAAATCTGGCAGATACAGAAGAAATTTCAGAAAATTGTGCATAGAATTTGAACACACATCCAGTAAGGCATGACTTCCATGACGTGTGCCAGGATCAGCCTACGCCACCTGCCGCTGCTTCCCAAATGCTTCCAACCATCATATATTCTGGCTTACATATACATGAATTCACCTCATTTTTCTCACACCTCTTCCACAACAGTCAGAACAACTTCACGTCCAGATAATTGCTCTGTAAATCTCTTTGTTCTGCCGCCAAATTTGTTGTCTTCATCTTCTGCAATTTGATTTATTTCACTCACAGAATTTACCTTAAACTATGAAACCATAGCTTTTTGACTGGCAGGAAGAAGTACCAAAAGCATAAAACACTGTTGGAAAAGAATTAACATAAAATACAGAAGCTCCTATTACATTTTTGATTTTTCTCTCTCTAAACCTGTGATATTTTTTTGCTGAGACAGAATCAGAAACCTCAATATTACTGACTCACCTGTGAATTTGTTTGGCTGGATGCTTTACTGAACGATGATGACTGATGAAAAGATTTCACGCCCACCACTAATACCATGAATGAAACAGCAGTTTATCTCTATGCTTAGAATGTGTATTACAGTTCAACTTCCAATTTAAATGCAGTTTGTAATGTCCCCTTTTATAATCTGTAGCTGAGTGAGTGGTTTGGCAGAATAGGTGTAGCAGTTAGATGACTCTATAGTTACTTTCAGTTTTCACTTAGAAATGCATGTGTTTGGATTCTTGGAATAAGGTGGCCAAGTCTTTCATTTGGGAAGTGGCTGAGTCTTTGTGTCTTCCAGTTGAGCAGAGCAGTGTCTTTCAGTGCCTTTTAGTTAACACCATCAATTGAGGGGTGGACTGACTGGTTAACTTCACCAATTGAGCAGTGATTGCAGACTGCCACTGATTTAGGAGTGATTGTGACTGATAGAGGATTGTGGGAAGTAGAGAGTATAGATCTCTCTGAAGGAAATGAGAAAGGCATCTTTTGAAGATTAAAACTGAAACTCAATTTTATTCTCAGGAAGGTGGCACTGCTCCAGCAGCTTTGGGTGCTTGTAGACAGAAAGCTACAGGTGTTTCAACTTGAATACTTGAGGACGGAAACCCTTAGGAAGTAGTTAGTAGTGTAGAGTGACAACAGAATTCTGCAATGTCTAGTATCATCAAAGTGTTCGGTTGTAAGATACCACCCCAAAAATTTGCAATTTTTGGACTGTTCACTTTGTAGAGATTTTGTCAAACAGTTTGTGTATAGTGGTTTACACTGGTTTTGTTTTTGAAGTCATTTGGGAAATTCATTCAAATCTTCTCAAGCATAATTTTCATACAAAATCAAACTTAACATTCATAAAATATTTGAAAATTGTGACAGAAGTGGTAGTCATACATTTATTCAGGAAATAGGATATCAGAAGTCAAACACTGTAGCTTCTAGAATAGTTACAGTACTTAATATTATTATCACAATAGCCTGGAAATAATTATTAATAAAATTTTCTGACCTCTTGATAGAATCCCAGATCTGGCAGGAAACAATTCGAAACACCTCTCTTTAATCGCCTATTTGCAGGGTCATATCTGCAGCCTTCCTCAAGTCTGTACGGAACCTTGCTTAGTATGGCTTCCCTTCCAAAGGAATTTGATGGACTTTGAATTTAAAACTCTTTTCCAAAGTGGTGCTGACCCAGCTGACCTTCAAATGATACGCTGGAGTCTAATGACCATGTAAGACTTTCCAATAACATTTGAAACTTTCCTTGGGCTATAAACTGTATAGCAAGACAGCATATATGACTTCAAATGCTTCAAAATGCTTGTCTTTATTTTCACATCAGCTACTTGGTCAGCGATATTGAGATTAAAAAGGGCGGCGCTTGACTTTATTCCCACGTCAACCCTTAAAGACTCCAACAATCTCATTTAATCCATGGCAGCATCTTCTTTGAATATGCCTTGGTCTTCTTTGATAGTTGTGGCTAGACTTGAATGCCTCGATAGCTTTACGAAAGGGAATGGCTTAGTGAATATGCAATATAATAACACTGCAATAACCATTCTAGATTTTCTTTTTGAAAAATAATGCAACTAGAAATGAGATTACAATGCAATATCCATTCCACTTTTTGATCACCCAAATCCCAATATGGGCAAGGTGAGAGCATATAGTGTTCCAGATTACAATTAAAACAAGTCAACAACTGAAAGTAAGGCACTAGGTGGCAAGCCAGCCAATACCACTTATCCAACGGAGTGCATAAACAGTAGTGAAAGAAATAACCATCCACTTATTTAGTGGGAATTACAAGGGCACATCCACTTATTCAGTGAGAAAGCTTATACAATACTTGAAGATGAAAAACTTCTTCCACTTATCCAGTGGTGAGTTATTACAATATTACTACTTGTTTAGTGGAATAAGTACATCAGCAATAACAAATTTAAACCCACTAGTGGTACTACCATCCAATAGTTACAAAATAAAGTGCATAGATGTAATGTCCCCATTCTTGGAATGACACCATGGTGACTTGATTCTAGTCCATCCAACATTCTCGTGGGTTAGATGGCACAATAAGGGAATGATTTTGGCCATGAGAGTTAAATATTGTTATTAAGATGTGTTTAAGGGATTAAGAGGGAATTATCCCTAATCAAATCAAAGCATAATGTTGATCTTATTTTATCATTATCTCTTGGTCCACTTGTAAGTCAAAGCACACAAGGAGCTCAATGCAAGCAAGGAGCTCTACTTGCTGGTCAAAGCAAGCAAGGAGGTCTACCTCAAGTCAAAGCACACAAGGAGGTCAATGCAAGCAAGGAGCTCTACTTGTTGGTCAAAGCAAGCAAGGAGGTCTACCTCAAGTCAAAGCAAGCAAGGAGCTCTACTTGCTAGTCAAAGCAAGCAAGGAGGTCTACCTCAAGTCAAAGCCAGAAAGAAGGTCTACTTCAAGTCAAAGCAAGCAAGGAGGTCTATTTGTAAGACCAAGCTAACAAGGAGGTGAGTTGACCTCATCAAATCAGATATGTTTCTAGAAGATTCCCCTTCCTATGACGGTTTAGGTGACTAAGGGAGAAGCTACCAAAAAAATAGTATTTTAAGATCAAATCTGATCTCTTCCTTGGGTGGCTCAAGGAAGCTTCCAAAAAGAGAATTTTATAATGCTCAAAAAGGAAAAAAGGCAATTAGATCTTCCTAGGGCAGTTTCGGGAAACTTAGTCAAGAACATATTGCATATTATAATTGAGCAAATCAGATCCTCTTTAGGGCAACTTGGGCTAGGTGCCTTAGCCATGAAGTAAGTGAATATTTTATTGAAACAAATCTAATTCTCTTCTTAGGGCGGTTTTGCTTTGAGGCCTTATTTAAGAAGGCTTGGAAGGTTGAGAAAGCCATGCTTTTGTGTTGCTATTCTGATTGAAGAGAGTTGTCTCTTGGCTAAAAGTAATTTTCAGTCTATTCAAGATGATGCTCCTTGAATATTAGGGTATCATGATGCTCCTATTCCACCATGTGAGATGAATTCAAGTAGATTTCATCATAGAGCTTAAATAGATTGCTTTGGTTAAGTTTCAGTTGCAGATTGAGACCTTGTTTTGGTGACACTTTCATCTTTACTCGCTGGAAGGAGACTTTCAAGACGTTCGTGTTGCAAAGAAGGATAATCTTGGCGATTTCCAACTTTAGGCATAACCAGATTTTTGTTACAGCAGTCCTCAAGCTGACTTCATTATCATATCTGAAGAGTTTCTAGGCATCTACAATCTCCAGTGGGCTGCTACAATCGGTTTTTAGTCATCTCCAGCTAGGCATATCATCCCACTTCACATAGCTAGGGTTTGGACTTGTGTTTTGGCACATGTGGATGTAATTGGATGTCTGAAATTCAAATCAGACCTGATTGTTTGTACTTCCAGCCCTCTCTATTTGTAATCAGCTTTCAAATCAAATAAGAAGTTGAGCTACTTTTGCTAGGTATGTCCATCTATGTTTATGTGCCCTATTTAATTTCCTAAAGTCTATGTTCAAGTTCACTTCTTTCTATTTGTGCTTGGAACCTTTCAACCTGCATGTTATGGTAAACCCTAGTTGAAATCAAAGTTAGAGCAAATTAGAATTTCAGACCAGCACAGGGGAAAAATTTCAGTTTGAACCTATAAGGGTTCTTACAATAGAAATTGAATGTTTCTCGGTGGTATAACCATGCCAAGCATTACAAGGTTAGCACATACGCATTATGAATGCTAAAATAAGAGGATTAGCTTTTGATGTAAATAACTGCCGAAACACCCCACAATAGTGTCAAATAACGTATACCCAATAACCTAGCTATGAAATACCAATGTGATACCTTGAATGGATGAATTAGAAGGCTGGTACATGTCTGAAAACACCCTTTTTGCTGCTGTGCTTTGGACAAATCAGAACTGTTACACTGCTAGTAATGCTTTGGAAACTAAAAAAAAAGCATACAAACACACCCACAAGCTAATATTGGAAACTTCCTTCAAACTCCAACTAACACACCTCAAAATACATTGCTAAACATAGATTACCATTCGGAAAAAGGTTGCAAGTCTGCTACAGGTCTGAAACTACCAATGAAACACTCCCAAACCTCACAAATTCAGACCCAACACATCCACTCAAAGCTCAAAACTGAAAGGTTACTCCAAACCACCCAACTTCCACTTAAAAACACCCTTAAACAGAATGAACATCAAACACTAAGATTAATCAACATAAAATATATTATTCATTTCACCTTTATGTTTGCAACAAAGATAGTATGGCCAGGAAATGGAAAGATATGGCCCCAGTAGGAAAGCACTTGTCCAATCGCCCACCAATCACATGAAACTCTAGCAACATTGAAAGCTAAATTAAATCAGACCAAAAATTTGCCCTCGAAACAGTAAATAGATCTTCACCTCAGCAAAATCCAAAACTGAAACTCAATTTGGAGCACAATGGTGATCTCTAAAATGAAATTACTCCAATCTAGCTAAGGATTATCTCTCAAATCCAAAATTAGAAATCCAATGAGGCTTTTCAATCCGATAGCATAACAGTATGAAGAATCTTTAGCATATCAGAATGAGCTCCCAACACCTCATTTTATATATTTTTTTATCTTTTTCAAAAAAGCACTTTTATTTTGTCGTTTAAAAAAAATGTTTTATATTTTTCATTGCTTTTTTGAAAAAACACTTTTTGCTTTTTTTTTCTGAATAAAACTTTTTTTTTCTCGAAAAACACTTTTTTTTTTTTTTTCTAGAAAAGCACTTTTACTTTTTTCTGAAAAAGCACTTTTCCTTTTTTAGAAAAGCACTTTGCTTTTTAAAAAAAAAACACTTTTGCTTTTTTGTTTTCTTTAAAAACACATTTTGCTTTTTATTTTTTGAAAAATACTTTTGTTTTTTTTGAAAAACACTTTTTTCTTTTTACCAAAAAAGTGTTTGTTTTTTCAAATTAAATAATTCATTACTTGCAAAAACCCCTTACGCCTAGGCATCCAACTATTTGAAATACTTAATCATCTTTCCAACAACCTATTACACTAAATTGCGCTTGTATTATTTATCAACATTAGACAATATTATTGAAATGGTAGTATTTAAGAAAAGGAGCATCCACATTCCAACCAATCAAGGAGAAAATAAAATCATAATGTAGGTTATAGTAACATTTTCTTTAAGATTAACAATAAGATATAACAATGGTGATGGGCGGGAAGAGGAGTAGAGAAGGGATTTTGAAATCCTTTGATGGCGTTGATTAGGGGGATGCTGGTTTTGACAAAGATGCAGATGGGTGTTTTCCTCAACTTGTTTTAGAGTTTGAGGTGGTGGTTGGGGGAGGTCATGGTAAGCAGTTGTGCGGGGGAGGAAGCTTGGGCTTTGTGGTTAGTATTAGAGTTTCTCCTTCTCTGTTTTTCTCAACTTCGATAGCTTGGTGTGGCCTGGCGTAGTTCCCTTTCTCTTTGTCCTTTGTTGAGGTTATGCAGCCTCTGATGCTTGGTGTGGCCCGACGTAGTTCCCTTTCTCTTTGTCCTTTGTTGAGGTTATGCGGCCTTTGATGCTTGGTGCTTGCGGTGTCTTTTATGGGGCATTGTTGGTTGGTTGGTGTTGGGTTTTATTTCCCCGAGTTTCTCTCTGTTGGTGGTGTTTGGTGGTTGTAGTTGCGAAAACCCTCCTATCCTTAAATGGTTCTTTGTTTTGAGGGTCTTTGTGGTGTTTGGGTTCACTTGCTTGGGTGAATCTTCTTCTCTACTTCCCAAACGAGTTGTGTTGTTAGTTGTTATGCGGAGTTTGGTTTCCCCTTTTATGGGTGTTGTTGCTCTTCATGGTTGTGCTAAAGTTGATACTCGTCTTATGGGTTTGGATGCAGGGATTGGTCCCTTTTCCCTTGCTCGGCTTGTTATGTGGCTGGAAGCTTTTCCCTTGTCAATGTTGGTTGTCCTTGGTGCTCTTGTTTTTAAGGAGATTCTTTTTCTAGAGGATGTTGTTGGGACTCCGTCTTCTCTGGTTTTCTTTCCGATGTTCCCTATAGAGGCAAGGATCTTTCCTATTAAGGTGGAGTCTAATATATTCGATGTGGCTAGGGTTTTGTGGCTCTTTTTGATAGTGTATTCCCTTATCCAGGCCAAGAATGTCTATGCAGGAAAAGCTAGAGCTATTTCAAGGGGGCTTAGGCTGCCCTTCTTTCAGATTTTCTCTCTTTCTACTCCTATTGAGGTGGAGTTCTTGAAATTTGAGAGGATCTTGGGTCTGTAGGTTTTGTTGTTGTTTTTGTTGGTGTGTTCTCCTATTGAGGTGGAGAGAATATGTGTAGGAAAAATTGGAATTTATCCAAGTGGGCTTTTGCTGCCCTGTCTTCAATTTTTCTTCCTTTTAACTCCAATTGAGGTTGAGGGTAAGGAAGCTAATGGGATCTTTGATCTGCATCTTAAGGGTATTTACATGGAGGTCAAGAATGTTGATGGGATCCTGGATCCGAATCAAAGACAGTGATTTTGTGTTATTAGGCTTGAGGCCCTTGCTGTTGTTTTCTTGTTTTGGTTTGATTTGGGGTTGTTGCCCTTGTGTCTATGCAGTTTGTTGTTGATTGGGTATATCCTTTATGATTGTTGCGGTTTGGTTGCTGGTTGGTTATGGTTTATCCTAGCCAACATTCTTTGTTAAGATAGGGTTTCAGGTACCTTCAAAACTTGTTTGTAAAGAGTTTCAGAGCCCCTTCAAAACTTGTTTTAGTCTTGATCAAAAACATTAGACAATATTAGTGAAATATTAATTACTAATTTAATAACACACCCAAGTTGTTGAAAGCATAGTTGGAAAAATCAGACTCGGCAGCCCAAAAATATGACTCGGACTCAGAACTTAGCACGGACTCGGGAAAAAACTCGGCAAGGACTCGGCAAAAAAAAAAACCATAGTTTTACAAAAAAACAAGAAGAAATTAATACATTTAAAGAACATAAGAGCCTAATTTGATTATCAAACACTCATAATTCAAAGATTACACATGTCATATGATCATCAAACACTTAATAATTGAAATTTCATCATTCATAGTTATACAATTACTCATAGTTTCAATGTATAACAACATCATAAGTTTATAACTGTTTACATATAATCATGTCAGAAAGAGGAAAACATTAACAACCACATATAATCCACATCTTCCTCTTTCCCCTCCCAATGGTACTCAATTTTGAAGGCCTAGAACTAGAAGGTGCCTGTGCTATAGTATCCAAATGAGGACTAGGTGATTGAGCAATGGTTTCATGATACTCAAATGTGTCTTTGTCCTCCTCCATGGCATCCAATCTTGTTGCTTCTTCTTCTTCTTTTGCTGCTCTCTCTAATTCAGCAAGATCCTCATCAGTAAGGAAGACATCAACCTCATCATTTTGTTCATCAATAGTTCATTCACCATATGGATCAATGTAATCCAAGTCGATGGACTCATGTGAAACACCCTCCACCTTTCTAGTTCGAAGGCAAAGGTTGTACCGAGCAAAAACTAAATCATTTAGGCACTATTTAGTCAACCTGTTTCTCTTCTTTGTGTGAATGTTCTCAAATAAACTCCAATTACGTTCACACCCAGAAGCACTGCATGGCTGCAAAAGGACACATATGGCTAGCTTTTGAAGATTTGGCGTGCTAGCACCATAGTTCTCCCACCATAGATCTACAAATACATGTTTAAAAATTATAAGTATTAAGAAATAAGAATAAAGTAAAAAATCTATATGTAAGAATCAAGTTTCTAATTTCATTTTTACCTGGTTGTTGTTTTCCTCTCCTTTCAATTGCTTGTTGGGAGGAAAAAAGTCTCCCCTTTGCACCCTTGTAGACCTTGAATAGATAAAAGAAGAAGTAAATCAAATATAGAAAATTCATAAATAGTCAAGACTCAACATTGCAAATTCATAAATAAGATGTAACAAATCTCACCTCCAACTCATCAAGCACCTTATCTCTCAGCTCATGATCAAGTACCATCCTATCAATGCATGTGACAAGACCTACCATGACGTCCTCATCCGCCTTATGTGTTCGAGAAGTAGAACTTCGGATTCAAGAAGTAGGCAAAGGCATGAATCAGCTGGTGGAGTTGGTTTGTCCATCTCCGATCAATGATGCGCCAAATGATCATATTTCCTTTTGTTGCCGCCATAGTAACGTGATATGGCCTCTTTGGTCCTATCCATGGCCTCATAGATGAAACCCATTGGCATGCTCTCTCCATCCACCATACGAAGAACCCTCACCAAAGGTTCTGTCACCTAAAAAAATGGAAACAAATGTTAAATTATATCAAAATTAACCCCTCAAAAAAAAAAGTTAAATAGATTATCATTTATAATTTTTTTTTTTTTGTGTTTGTTACTTAACCTCCATCAACTCCTCTCCATTTTTGATCAATATCTCATCAAAAACTATGGCAACAATCCTCTCCGCTTCAGGTCTAGTGGAAAATGAGGACTCCTTCCAAGCATCAAACACAAACATTTGCTTGAGATGACCAATGGCGCCAAGAATGCTTTGCAATGTGAGGAAGTGGCTAGCAAATCGTGTCACTCTAGGTCGCACAAGGCCCTTTCTATTTGTGAATTTCCTCATCAAAGAAAGCACCCATGTATGGTTGTAGATAAATTTTGTAACACTTTTTGCATCTTCAACCACACTTTTGACCCATGAAATCTTCCCAATGTCCTCTAGCAACAAGTCCAAGCAATGTGCAGCACAGGGAGACCATGCAATTGTGAGATACCTCTCCATAAGTTGTCTACCTGCAATTACATATGCAACTGTGGTGTCCGTGATAATTTGGACAAGATTATCAACACCAACCTCTTGGATCACCCCATCTAATAAATTGCATAAAGTCTCAGCATTTTTTACTTCATGGGAGACATCTATTGATTTTACGAACACCAATCCACCATTAGATGCCACTAAAAAGTTTAGGAGAGTTTTGTTTCGTCCATATGTCCACCCATCAGATAAAATGTTGTGACCTTTTCTTTGCCAAAATTTCTTTTTCTCATCAACCACAAGCCGTGTATTCTTTACGGCTTCCTCTAGAAATGGCCCACTCAAATCTATAGCTAATGGGGTCTTAAACCCCTTTCCTACAACTGTAAGGGCATTCGCCAAATCTTCCCAATATGGGTTGCTTGCCACATTGAAAGGTAAATTATTGTAGTACCAAAAGTTTGTTGTTGCCATCCTAGCTTCATGATGCTTTTCCTTATTCCAATCGGTACCTTCAAAATAAGGTTGTGCTCCTGGAACATTATGTGGAATAAAGTAATTTGGTCCTGATGAAGGACCCTGTCCAACACTAGCAATAGAAAAGGAACCCTCAGGACTCTCATGAAAAGATGAATGTGGAACACAGATGCTTGGACTTGGAGTACCATGGGGCATAGATAGTGTAGAAGGGGATCCACTCATCACTGCTTCTAGTCCATCCTTTGTTTTTTGTCTTTCATCTTTTTTTAGCTCATAATTAGCACGAAGGGCCTTTATCTCTCTAATAATCTCAAGAGTAGTCTTAGGGCATCCCTCCTCATTTTGCCCAGGTATTCTTGCAAGGTGGTATTTTAATTTGTTTATTCCTCTTGTCATCCATTTTTTGCATTTGGTACATATCACTTCACCCTTCTTATTTCTTGGTATTCCATACTTCCATGCAGTGTCTTTTTTCGTTCCCTTTAGGTTTGAAGATGACATTGTTTTTTCAAGTTCAACATGAATCAACAAGGGTTTGGTAAAAAATCAGCAAATAAATGTGATTCAAACATTTGCCAAAAAAAAGAATGCAAAACCAAGCTAGAAATAATAGGAATTAGGTTATTAAGGGAAATAGAAAAAAATTTGGTAGCATTTCCCCTTATTTTTCTTGATTTTTCTGATTTTGAATTTAAGAATGGTTAAATAACTTACTTGGCTCTATTATGATCTTCTTAGCTCGTCCTCTTGGCTTCTTTCAACCCCACTTCAACTTGCAAACCTGTATTTGACAAACTAGAGTGTTAAAATGAAAGAAAAAAAAAAAAAACATGGGTTTTATGGTCTTTTTGATTCCCAGCCACATAGGAGAGTCATGGGTTGGGACTCTCGAGTCCACGGCGAGTCGACTTAGCTCACCCAGGGACTCCTGAGTTTGCCAAGTCCGCAGCGAGTCCAACAAAGTCCGCGAACTATGGTGGAAAGTACTGCAACGACATCGAAATCAAATTATGACCACACCATGATGAAACTTGTTGATGAATGGTAGCTTAGGTCAGATATAAAACTATGATTGCTATAGAACACCTTCATCTTTTATATATGATCAATTACTCTTCATATTTAATATTTCTAAAATAAGTAAAATTGAATTTTATAATGCATGTATAAAATCGAATTTTTGATGTTCAAAATTCATATTGAATTTAAATCGGAATTCTTATAATATATATCCGCCATGTGTGAGGGGGTATATGTGTTAAGTTAATTAAACTGAATGGTAATCGGCTGTAGAGAAGGCCCGTGCGCCCAAAGGGACACGTCCATTGAGCGGACGTGTCTCCACATGTGGAGACACGTCCTCTCAAAGGACACATCCCTTGGAGGCAGGCCTCTCTACATACAAATAGGAATTCCAAACATTGAATGCAAACATCGAAATTTATAAATGTTCTGCAATCAGCGCATTTAGCATAAGAGAAGAAATCTGAAAGTAATATCTTGACTTAGAATTCTCACACAGAATTTCAGACCTTAGTTTATTCTTAGATTTTAGGATCCTATTTGTGAAAGATTTGATTACATTTACATGATATCAGAGCCACGTTGTGTGAATCCAAATCAAATCTAAAATCAGTTTGCTCTAGAAAATTCGTATTTCTCAAAATCGAATTCACATCACATTCTTCATAATGTCAAGTGTGATCAGATTTGAAGATCGTCTTGCAGGAGTAGACAATTTCACATCATGGAAATTTAGAATCATGATGATCCTTAGAGAGAATAAACTAGACTCACTTGTGAGAGAAAATAAAAGAGAACCAGAGGCTGAACCTGAGAAAACTCAATAGATCGAAAACAATGAAAGAGCCATGAAAATCCTAGTAGATGCAGTTAGGGATCATATAGTGCCTATCCTAGCAAAACATGAAACTGCATACCATATGTACAAATCTCTTGAGAGTACTTATGAAATCAACAACACCTGCATGACTCTAGCATTAAAAAGGCAAATCAACAATGCTCAAATAAACAAAGGAGAGTCCATTAATGCATACTTCATGAGGATTATTGAACTAAGGGATCAATTATCCACAATTGGATATCAAATTGACAACAAAGAATTAACTCTAATTGCACTAGGAGGCCTACCAAACTCATGGGAGTCATTTGTTCAAGTAGTAAGTGCGAGATCTAAACTCCCTAAGTTTGACAGGCTAAGAACTGACTGCCTTCAAGAAGAAACAAGACTTTCCACAAAAGAGAATAAACAGAAACACATAGATGAAGACATTCATGTTCTCCACACAACATCTAATAAGAGGAGTAAGAAAAACTCCTACAAGAGAGGATCTTTTAAAAGAAAAAGAAATTCCAATGGAAAGGAATCTTATAAGAAGAAAGATATCTCTCAAGTACAATGCTTTAGATGTGATCAGTATGGTCACTATGCAATGGAGTGCCCTGATAGAACTAAACAACAAGCATCCTTTGCCAAAGTAGGAAAGTCAAAACCAGATCATGAATCTGAGAACCTTGTGTTCTATACAGCCCTTTCTAGTCAAGTATCTGACAACACTCAAAATTGGGTAATTGATACTGGTTCATCCAAACACATCACAGGGTTCAGACAACACTTGGACTCCATGACTGAAAAGTCTGATGAAGAAGTAACCATCGGGGATGATTCTGCATACCCTGTAAAAGGGGTTGGAACGTGTTCCATCAAGTTGAAATCTGGGATTTCTCTACAACTCACTGGAGTCTTATTTGTACTTGGAATAAAGTGAAATCTTATATCCATCTCTGCCCTTGAAGACAATGGTTACAGAGTCACATTTATGGATGGGAAAGTTCTAGTATGGCCTAAGAACTCAACTATCGAGAAAGCCCATACCATAGGCATAAGACAAGGGTACCTTTACAAACTATGCACTGAGGTTAAACAAGCCCTTACCCTTGACACTGTTGGTACAAATGAAATCTGGCATAGAAGATTAGGACACCTCCATTTCCATGCCCTACCTTCTATGGAAAAAAACTTGTTACAGGCTTACCCAAGCTAAAACCATCTCATGAGGGAACTTGTAAAGGTTGTGCCCTAGGAAAGAATACTAAGGGATCCTTCCAGAATAGCCTGAGTAAAACTCTTAATGTGTTAGAACTGGTTCACTCTGATCTATGTGGACCCATGTTTGTAGCTTCTAAAGCAGGATTTCTATACTATGTCATATTTGTAGATGACTTCTCTAGGAAAACCTGGATCTATTTCCTCAATGTAAAGAGTCAATAGAAATCCTCAAAAGGTTCAAAGAGTTTAAAGCCCTCACTGAA
The DNA here is from genome assembly GCA_007115665.2 of Sequoiadendron giganteum. Classification (NCBI taxonomy): domain Eukaryota; kingdom Viridiplantae; phylum Streptophyta; class Pinopsida; order Cupressales; family Cupressaceae; genus Sequoiadendron; species Sequoiadendron giganteum. The sequence goes on from CM021108.1 coordinate 632,325,216, forward strand.
AACTTCTCCGGAAAGAAAATAAAAACCTTAAGGATAGACAATGGGAAAGAATATACCTCTGAGATTTTTAAAGAATTCTGCATGAGTGCTGGAATTAAGAGGGAGTTCACAGTTGCCTACAAACCTCAACAGAATGGGGTTGCTGAGAGAAAAAATAGAACCATTGTAGAAGTTGCTAAGGCAATGTTGCTGGGCCAAAACATTGAAACAACTTTCTGGGCAGAAGCCTCTAAGACTGTTGTCTATATCCAAAATAGATGTCCTCATTCTCATCTTGATAACAAAACTCCTGAAGAAGCCTTTACCGGCATAAAACTTGACATTAGTCATTTTAGTATTTTTGGCTGTCCTGTCTATATTCATGTACCCAAAGAGAAGAGATTCAAACTAGAACCTTCTGGAAAGAAGGGAGTATTTGTGGGTTATAGTGAAACCTCCAAAGCATACAAAATATTCATACCCGGGCATAAACAAATTGAGTTGAGCAGAGATGTCATCTTTGAAGAAGACATTGCATTCAAGAGGTCGAGAAGTTCTAGTGAGACAGAAACCTATTCCCCTAGAGTACCTGAAATGGAACCTGCTCCTGAGATTCAGTGGGAGCATCCTGAGGAAATGCCACATGGACTTCCTGCCACTTCAAATCAGGATACAAATGACATCGGCAGAAAGAGACCACTTTGGGCCAGGAAGATGATCAAAGAAGCAGAGGATCATGCAACACCTAAAGGAACGTTCAGGGAGAGTAAAAGACCCAAACGGTTCTCTAGCTATGTTGCTTTAATGAACAACATCATAAACTCTAAACCTGCCAGTGTTATAGAAGCCTTCAGACATCAAGCTTGGAAGGATGCAATGACGAGGAATATCAGTCCATCCTAAAGAATGATGTATGGGATATAGTGCGTAGATCAAAAGAGAAATTTGTTGTCTCTTCTAAATGGCTCTTCAAAATCAAGAATGCTGCTGATGGTAGTATAGAAAAACATAAAGCACGTTTTGTGGCTAGAGGTTTTTCTCAAAAGGAAGGCATTGATTATGAAAAAACATTTGCACATGTTGCCTGTTACACATTAGTGAGAGCAGTATTAGCCACTGGAGCAGCTAAAGGCTGGAAGATCGATCAAATGGATGTGAAAACTGCCTTCCTGAATGGAACCATTGAAGAGGAAGTCTATCTGGAACAGCCTGAAGGTTTTGCGATACATAAATCTAACTCACATGTGTGTAGGCTGAAGAAAGCTCTCTATGGACTTAAACAGGCTCCCAGGGTCTGATATGAAAGAATTGACAACTATCTCTTGGGATTAGGATTTTCCAAAAATGATGCTGACTCCAATCTCTACTTCAAGGTAATCAAAGGTGATATGCTTATACTTATTTTATATGTTGATGCCCTGTTGATAACAGGAGAAGATAACCTCATTGCTCAAGGGAAACAAGATCTAATTTCTGAATTTGACATGAAGACTTGGGTATTCCACACTACTTCCTCAGTTTGGAAGTATGGCAGAAATCGGAAGGCATTATACTAAACCAAGGGAAGTATACTATTGACATTCTGAAAAGATTTGGAATGTTGGACCATAGACCGATGTCTACACCTATGGAAACCAACCTTCACAAATTGAAAGAAGCAGCAGCAGAATCCAAATGTGCAGATCCAACCCTTTACAGACAAATGATTGGATCCTTGATGTATCTGGTTAACACCAAACCTGATATTTGCTATGCAGTAAAGGTTCTCAGCCAGTTCATGTGTGAACCAAAGGAAATTCACTTAATGGCTGTAAAACATATTTTGAGATATCTTCAAGGCACTATTGGATATGGTCTTCTTTACAAGAATGATCAACTAGATCTACATGGGTACTCTGATTCAGATTGGGCTGGAAGTGTAACCGATCGGAAAAGCACATCATGATGTTGCTTCAGTTTAGGATCGGCTATGATCTCCTGGATTTGCAGAAAACAATCTTCAGTTGCACAGAGCTCAACATAAGCTAAATACATTGCAGCCTCAACGGGAGCAAGAGAAGCAGTGTGGCTTCGTAAATTGCTTGTGGGACTCTTTGGTGAGCCCTTGAATCCTACAATTATTCATTGTGATAATTAGAGTTGCATAAAGCTCTCTGTGAATCCTGTCTTTCATAACAGATCTAAGCACATTGAGATCCCCTATCATTATGTAAGAGATATGGTGGAAAGGAAAGTGATCCAATTGGAGTATATTAGTACAAATGATCAAACTGCAGACATTCTCACCAAGCCTCTCTCCTAGATCAAGGTAGAGCACTTCAGGAAGAAACTTGGTATGATTGAAATGTAATTTGTTATTTATGTTTGAAATACAAATTGTTTATAGTTGTACTAATATATAAAGATGTTTAATGTGTAAACTCTTTTGTCATGTGTGTGACTCCATGACTTTATGGGCCTACTCCCCTGTGTACATTATCGAAAGGTGACTATCTTTCTGATAATGAACACTTGTATTTGACATTGTAAAGTGATGACTCTACAATGATAAACTATCATGATAGATATCATGTGACTTGATATCTGTGGACATGTCATGATAGTATCTCTTGGACACTTTGATGGATATCATGGGACTTGATATCATCCGAAGATCATTGTGATCCTCAAGAGATAATCATGGTGGATATTTATATCCGTGGATATGCCATGAATTATGGTAGACATCATGTGACTTGATGTCAGTGCACATACCATAATGAAGATGTGTTATGAAGAATGTCATGTGACTTGACAACATTGAGAAAACATATCATATCTTCGATATCACGTGTGAAGGTGATATCTTGACTTATTTGATTTGAAATATCTTCCCTAGCTAAGAGGGAGTGTTGATGAATGGTAGCTTAGGTCAGATATAAAACTATGATTGCTATAAAACACCTTCATCTTTTATATATGATCAATTGCTCTTCATATTTAATATTTCTAAAATAAGTAAAATCAAATTTTATAATGCATGTATAAAATCGAATTTTTGATGTTCAAAATTCATATTGAATTTAAATCGGAATTCTTATAATATATATCCGCCATGTGTGAGGGGGTATATGTGTTAAGTTAATTAAACTGAATGGTAATCAGCTATAGAGAAAGCTCGTGCGCCCAAAGGGACACGTCCTTTGAGCGGATGTGTCTCCACATGTGGAGACACGTCCTCTCAAGGGACGCATCCCTTGGAGGCGGGCCTCTCTACATACAAATAGGAATTCCAAACATTGAATGCAAACATAGAAATTTATAAATGTTCTGTAATCAGCGCATTTAGCATAAGAGAAGAAATCTGAAAGTAATATCTTGACTTAGAATTCTCACACAGAATTTCAGACCTTAGTTTATTCTTAGATTTTAGGATCCTATTTGTGAAAGATTTGATTACATTTACAAAACTAAAGTAGTAGGAAGATGATTGGAGCCAACTCAATGACTTAAGAAAAAAAGATGTGCTCTCCAAAATGTTTGGAAAACACTCTAGGATTTTGAAAACATTTCTAAAAGTGTCATTGTGATCGATACTACTTATTGGGATCATTTCCAAAAATAGAAATCTTGAATTACTAACCTTGGATCCTCCAAGAAATTTGTAGTCCCCTCCTCTTACCAATCAGCCTGAGGGACTTAGGAGTTGAGCTAAAAGCTCACAAAACAATATTGTGTAAAATGGAGACATTATAATAAATTCTTATAATCAGTTGGGAGAATGTTCATAAATGTTGCTTTGTTTGTCTTTACACATGCCATTTTTTTTATTAAAAAATCACCAATGATTTTTCAACAATTCCTTTTGTATCATCATGAAAATACTGGTGACTATATCAGTAGGGGTAAGACTTAAAGATGGAAAATGTGTCTTAAAAGTTGGAGAAAAAAAGTAGTGTACAGGAAAGCATTTTGGTAAATATTTTATGCTAAGTTTCTAAACTAACTAAAGGATTTGCAAACATCTGCTAATAAAAATGTCAGAAAGCGATCAATGCATATTGAAGAAGGATATGCCTACAGTAGACTTCAAACTTCTCATGAGAAGATGGTAGGCCCCCATCAACTATGTTGAATAATTGGCTCGCAATAGATGCATGAAGAAAGGAAGGAAAACTAAATTTGTTTTGAAGCCTACCAAGATTTTTTTTTTAAATCTCATGTCTTGGCTGTATATGGATCTGCTTGTGCTGAGCCTTCACATGTTAGTTTAATGCAATCTTGGTTTTTTGCTTGGAGTGGGTCTGAATATGTTGTTAAGCATGCTAATTTTCTTTTGGTTCAAGGGATTTGGGCGCCCTTTTGGTCTAGACAATTTTAACACACAATAAAAGATCACATTTCTTGCTCGTCTTTTTCTTTAGTTTCTTTTCTTCTTTGCATAAAAGTCCTATTAGAAAAATATTGTCATTGATGTCAAAGGTGTTTTGGTGGTGTTGGTGGCCCCAAAATAAAATTCACTCTCATGTTGGTTGCCCCCTCTTGTAGTTTCGAAGATACATAAATGAAAATAAAAATTAATTTTTTATTTTACATGAGGCCGACCCTCCCCATGATGCTGCCCCATGTTGGGGGATTTTGTAATTAAAAATAAATTAATTTATTTTTGGGGGATGACCCCCTTAGAGAGGTGCGCCTAACCTTGGGCAATAAAATAAAAATAAATAAAAGTTATTCTTGCTAGTGGGCCGGACCCTTGGAGGAGTCGCCTCACTTGGGTGAAGGGGTGTGTGTGGACAAGTACAAATGAAGGATTGAGAGAGGGGTGAAGGCAATCAATTTCAAGAATTATTTATTCATATGAAGAGAAAAAATAAAAAGATATTTGAGCAGATTTACAAGAGATATGTGAGCAGAACACCAATTTTGGGAGAAGGGAAAAGAAAGAAAAGCAAGATCGCGGTGTTTCTATGAGCAGAAATACTGAAGACCATATTGCAGATTTATGAGTGAGTGTATTGCAGATTTGTGAGCAGTTAAGGGAAAATCTAAGAGGAAGTTGCAAACAAATTATCATATTATTCATTTGGAGGTTGGAGCCTCTTAATTAAGGAGACCGAGAGGTTTGTGCCTCTTATTAGAAAATATTGGTGTCTCTTGCTGGGTTGGTGCTCAGTGGTGGGGATTGGAGTCTTCAATGGGTTGGTGCCTACAAAATTTGTAAGAAGATTTATACAATAAATTTTTTTCTGTGGTTTTCTCCTGTAAGGGTTTCCACATGTGTAAAGACGCTTGCAAATTCTGGCCTTTATTTTTAGTTTTGAAGACTTAGGGATTTCGCCAAATAGTTGGCGAACAATCTTCTTTCAGTTGATAAGTGTCTGGAAAGATAATTGATATTCATAATTGCTTGATTACAAAAGGAGACGAAAGCTCCTTATAAGGAAATTTACAAGACTATGTTTGTAAAAAGAAACAATCGTTAACTTAAGCAAACTAAAACAAAAAACAGAAAGATGCTAAATCAACTAAATCATAACTAAAGTTACTAAAAACTAACCAAGATAAAAGGAAACTAAAGCTAAGATGACCACTAATATTACATTTAATATTTTAATAGTGTCTTCTCCTTTTTGATTTGATGATAAGATGCATGAAATGACTTCTAAATCTGCTAATGAAAGTATGATGCAATCCAAGTGTATTTCTGATTTTCCAAACTAATATGTAACTGAAAGTTCATGCAAGCATGCTGCTTCAGCTAAGAGGTATTTTGTCAAACATATGACAAGCAAACTCAAACTCCAATCTGAAAATGATATACAGCTATGCAAATGAGTGACTACAGCTAAAAGACATTTTGTCAAACATCTCATATGCAAACTCCAAGCTCCTTTGTATATAATATTGCAGCTCAACCCAATTTAAATATTACAATAACTGCCAATGATGCTCACAACAAATTGCTTTCTAAGGAGAGGAATTACAATGTAAACATCACTGAACTTATATGGCAGTGATACAATGTTCAAAATGTTAGAATAATATTTCTTTATACTATTAATGGTCAATAATGTAATTAGTTAGTTGAGATCTTAATGTCTTTTGTAGTGAGTAGGTAGATCCATAATGTCTTCGTAAATGTCTTGTCTATTGTGGTAGGTAGAGGTAGTTGGTTTCATTAATTTTTGTTGTAGCTTGTAACTGCTATATATTTGTAATCCTTCTTTTTGTTAATACAATAAAGTAAGGAATTACTAGTTCACTTCATGAACATGGTATCAGAGCTCAAAATTTTATTTTTTTTTTGAAAAATTTATAATTTCTTTTTTTAAATTATTTGTTTAAAATTTTTTGAAATTATTTTGTGCCAACTGTGATTTTCTCAAGTCTCTGAAAAAAATCGCGAGCAGTATCTTGGATGCCAAAATTTTTCATGGGTCTAGTTGAGGGTTTTTTGTTGGAGATTTTTTAATAGAAAAAAAAAAATGTCTTCTTCTGAGTAAAATCGCGTGGGGATTTTCAGAAGGTGTCAATCTGTTGGTGCACTTTTTCTGTGCTTGCTGTTTGATTTTCTTGCTGAGAGCCGCGACGAGGGTTTTCTAAGCTTTGTGTTTCTTCCTGTCTTGGGCATTTGCAAATCGTGGTTTTTAAACACGCGTTTTTCACTGTATTTAGGCGTGCGTCTTGGTCGTGTTTCATCTAATCTTGGATGCGTTTTTTTCTGAGACTCAAGGCGTGATGTTTACAGCCTTCTGGTCGCATTTTTTTCTCTCTAGGCGTGCACGACCTGCTTCTGATCTGCTCGTGTTTTTTGTGCCGCCCTTGACCCGCATTTTTGTTCTGTTGGATGCATTTCTCAGAAACTTTGTGCAGGATTTGGACAGGTTTCCTTTGAGTTTTTTCGACCCCTTTCCACACGTGTTTTTGCTCCTGTAAGGGCACATTTTTCAAATGTTTTTGGGCACAATGTTTTATTTTTTTTGAGCCGCATTATTGTCTCCATTCTGGACGTGATCTGTGCCCTTGCTAGGCACGATTTCTTGAATTCTTTGCAATTTTCTGAATTTTCATGGTCGCCTAGGGTCTCTGTGAAATTGGCCAGGGATTTTACCTTCAATTTCAAGCCGAAAAATTATTCTGATTAGAGATTCTTGGTTGGTTTTTCGAGGTCTCAACTGGGTTGTCTTTGGATTTTTTTGGGTACCTTGTTTTTCGTGCCTCAAAATTTGTGCAAGTGCGTGCTGCCAATTTTTTTTGGGTATTCTTCAAATTTTCTAAGTTTTGTCTTGAGGAAAAAAAACTCTGCATTGGTTTTATACCTCAAAATCAGTGCTAGGGTTTCAATTTTGGCCTTGAAATTTGTCCTAAAAAACTTGTTTTGTTTTTTTAGTGCACTGGTTTTTTTTGCCTTCACTAGTTTGATCTCAAGGTATGTGATGGCATCTCTGACAAATATAATGCTTGAAAGAAGCCAGAAGTTCAACGGGATGAATTACAACACTTGGAAGCAGCGCATGCTTACGATCTTTGAATATCCTTGCCTCTTTCAGATTGTTTTGGGGAACTCAACTCGTCCCACTGTAGCTAGAAAGGATCGGGACAAATGGGATGAACACAACCAGGAAGCCATCATGCTCATCAAACTCTCAGTCACAGATGAGCAGCTACCTCAGGTATCGTCTGGCAAAACTGTTATGGAAATCTGGGATCATTTGAAGGCCCTTCCTGAAACCTCCGACAAGAGCAGAGTGTTCTTTCTCAAGAACATGCTTTTTTCAATCATGATGGATGAAAAATGTTCTTATAGGAACATCTAACTAAGATTAAGGACATTTGTGATCAGTTGGAGGCTATGTTCCACGACCTTTCGGGGATAGGGACGGGGGGATGACTCAGGACGCATTTCCGGGACGTTTCCTAGAGAGCCATTTTTAGGGTACGGCAGGGGACGACGACATACAAAATACATATATGTATATGATTTTTTCAAAATTTATTAATATAGTATAAACAGAGAGAGGGAAAGAGAGAGATATGTCAATAAATTAATAATTGATAACAACAATATCAATATATAAAATAAATCGTGAGAGTAGTAGTATAACAACATAATAAATGTCATTAAAGCATTATAATATAAAATTTATCATAGCCAAATGTTTTAAACATGCATCAAAAAGTCTCAAAGTTCAAACATGAAAATCAAAATACTAAATACATTGTCCAACAGTCTATGAAATTAAGCCTCATTCAGCCTATGAATATCAAAAGGCTTTAAACTATCTGAGTGACCATCATCCTCTAGCAAGAGTGGATCATCCAATGGTAGCCCGACCAATCTTGGTTGCACCTCATCTTCATCAATTTTCGTAACATCCTCAGGATCAACATCCCATCATGCTGCTGGAGTCTGCCGATACTCAATAGTCTGTCGGTCTTGAAGTCTCAAGGCACTATGAACTGCAACTAATTTCTCAACTCATTTTGAAGTAAGCCTGTTCCTCTTAATGGAGTGGATGAAGCCATAGGTGGACCAATTCCTCTCTGCAGCAGAGGAACTAGCAATCTGTGAGAGCAAACGAATGGCAAGTTGTTTCAAATCCAGTGTGTCCTTCCCATGAAATTTCCACCATCCAATGGGGTTGTTCTATACAATGGTGGCCCTATTTGTCCTAGCCTCTGATTTGCTGAATGTAGGACCCTGAAGATTAGCAAACGTAAGCCACTGCTCTCTAATAATGGTTTCTAGCTCGTTGGTATACATTTTACGAAGTGTTGCTGTAAGCCCCTCTATCACCTCGTCATCCTCAGAAGGAAGCATTCGGCCAGGTCTAGGCACATAACACTTCGGATTAAGAGCATAGGCAAGCTTATGAAGAGTGGTATTCATTGTGTTCCACCCCTTTGTCACAATAGGCCTAATATGTTCCTCATAAAAACTTAACTCAGGTTCCTTTTGATGAATAGATTGCTTCATTTGGTCAAGAATGCTATCAAAAGTCTCATAGATCTCTCCCAAGCTAAGAGAGTCTGTATTTGCATACCAAATTACCCTCACAACTGGTGATATGAAAAAGAAAATATACCTACAAGCAACAAATTAAATATTAGAAATTTTAAAATACAAACTACAAAGTAAAACAAAGTGTAACAAATTGAAAAACATTTTAAATTTTCAGATTTCTTACTTGATAGTGGCCCACCAAGTTTCATTAAGTACTCTATCCCTCACTTCTTTGCCTTCATTTGTCTTTGATAGAGTCCACCTTTTCCAATCTGCACAAACAACCATGGCTTGTAGAGTATCTTGAACCTCCAACATTCTCTCCAGCAAAATATAATAGCTAGCATATCTAGTCTCAATTGGTTTGAGGAATTCTTTCTTTGAATAAAACCAGAATAGTGCATGTGAAGTGTGATGGTTTTTACAAATATTTTTATGTTTCTAGCCTCTACAACTGCTACCCTCACCCAATCTACTTTTTGAATGTCTTTCAAAGCATGTACACAACATGGAGTCCAGAAAATATGTTTGTAAGCACTCTCAATCATCAAACCAGCTAGCTTACAAAAATGAGCTGAATCTGTCACAACTTGCACAACATTAGAAGGCCCGTCCTCCTCTATGGCCTCCCTCAAAATGTCAAATTGAAAATCAGCATCCTTACGCTTCCCAGACTCGAAGAAAGTATGAACCAGCAGGTCATGTAACAATAACATTAATAAGTGGCCTATGTTGAATAGCAGTCCACCCATCCATGACAATGGAACAACTAGTCGTAAGCCATGTTTGCCTCATTTCCTCCATCAACAAGGTAGCTTTTAAATATTGTTTGTCAAGGAGGGAGGTACGCAATCTATGTTCTCTAAGGGGGCATAAGAGGGTCCAACTGTCAATATTTCTTTCACCATAGTTTTGAAATAAGGTGACCTTGCCAAATGAAATGGAAGAGCATGTGCATAAAAGAATTTGGCCACTGCATCATCAGCTTGCTCACATTTTTGCACATTCATTAACCCCATGATTGAAGTTTTCTCACTTTCTTTCTTCTTCCATCTATCACAACTCTCTGTAATTGATAAATTGGAAGAGGCTTGCAAATCAGCTAATGGTCATTTTTAATTTTGAATGGTAATGATTTGGTCATCACTTAGTCCAGCCAACTTTGCAAATTGAAGTAGCTGTTCCAATGTTATTTTCTCACAAATTCTAACACCCTTTCTAGTGTCACCCACTAGATGGCCTCTAATCCTAGTATAGCTCCCATGGTAATTAGATTCACAAACATGACAGCCATTTCCTGTTGCCCCCTGAATTTTTCTTCTTGTTGACAGTCACATCTATGGCAAACTGACGCAATGGTTTGTTGCGGTTGAAAGGGCCTTTTGCAAATCTTTGAAGAGTGGGTATAGGGCATGCAAAATGGTCTGAAGAAGAATGGGTTGGATTTTCAGAGGTAGAAGAAGGGTCTATTGACATTCTTTGAACATCATATTCACTGTCACTACCCTCACCCTAATGACTGTCATTGCCACTGCTGTTGCTGCTCATTTTGAAATTTGTATGGCTTTTTAGTTTTCTTTTATTTTTTAAATTGCTGGTTGAAAATTTGAAAGTTTTAAAAAATGATGCCAAATCATTAATCAATGAACATTGAACAATGAAAAGTAAAACAAAAAATGAAAATAAAAAATTAAAAAAAGCCAAAGGTAATGCAGCTCTATGTATACTAAATAGAAAAGAAAAATTAAATTTAAATTTTTAATCTCAAACCTAGAAGTGGTAGGAAGTGGAATTGAGAAAATGCAGCTCCTAGCTCCTCAAGGCATCCTAAACACAAACAAAATGCACCTAAAAACGTAGGCAATTATGCCCTAGCTGTGATTTTGACCCTAGCCCTGAGAAATTCGAAAAACTCGGCACTTTAATACGTCTCAAATTGAAAAATGCCTCCTCCAAATACAAAAACGGCTCCTCAAAATGCAGATGCACATGTTTGAAAGTTGATTTGGGGCGAGTTATGAGAGTTTTGATCTTTTGCGTGTCTATGAGAGTAGAGTCGTCGTTGCCAATCGATGGTATGAAACTTTATTAAGTTTCATTTACATTTTGATTTTTATGAAAAATGTAGGGTTGAGAGACAAGGTGGGCTCCGCACAGCCTTTACCATCAGGTAAAAATACTTTAAAAATTGATTTTTTAATGTGTTTTTAGTATTTTACTTTTGGCCTCCTCCATGTCCATGAGGGACAGTTAGCCATCCCCGGTACGATGGGGGAGGTTTCAAACATCCCCCAACCATACTGGGGACGGGGGACCATTCCCTACTAGGGGGAAACGTTTCCTCCCGTTTCCTAACATTTTTCCCAATTCGGGGACGATCGAGGACCATCCCCTATGCGTCCCCCTATGCTCGGGACGGATGGGGATGGGTACAGTGAGTTTTGGGGCAGGGGACGCGTCCTTTTATAACACAGGTCGGAGACGATTGGTTGAACAATGGAGGAAGAGGACATGGTTGTCATTACTTTGAAGAGTTTGCCAAAATATTATGAGCATTTCATTGAAACGCTGAATATTACTTCAACAAATGTTGATTTGAAGTTTCCAGACTTGTGTGCTAAGCTTCTGATCGTTGGAGACAGTAGTTTGGAAGCAGTACCAGTTCCGCCTCCACAGAGCAAGCGTTCTTTGCCAAATCATTTGCTAAGAACAAAGGGAAAGCTCCATCTTCTTAGCCAAAAGGCTCTGGTTCTTCTCAGGACAGTAAGAAGAAGAACGTTTAGTGCAATTATTGCCATAAATATGGCCACATGAAGGTTGATTGTCGAATTCGGTTGGCTTTTGAACAAAAGAAGTAGGGAGGGTCTCAACAAAAGGCAAATGTCGCAGAGCACTTTGAGCAGAAAGAATCTGCATTCTATGCTTTTTTGGCCAAAAGAACAACAGATCTGGTACAATCTTCTGCTTGGTATATTGATTTAGGGGCTTCTCTACATTTTACTCATCGTCGGGATTGGTTCACCAAATATGAACCATTCATTGATTTAGTGATCTTTGGAGGCGGCGAAGAGTATACAGTTGCCAGTAAGGGCAATGTTCAGATTCACTCTAGAGGGAGAAATATAATATTTCTTGATGTCTACTATGTTCCAAGCATGGAATATAATTGTTGACGTGTTTTGTTTGACAACACCAAGAATAAAATGTCCAACGGTCAATCTATTCTCTCTTGATCAAAGTATTCCGCATGCTAAGATTGCGTGAAAGTTCATGCGTTCAACTCCAAGGTTCTTTTTATTGCGAATAGACTCAGTTGGTTGATGTGAATATGCTAGGTATTCCAAGGGGACTTACGTAGTTGCTCATTCAGAAGAAAGGATCTTCAAATTTTGGGAGATTTGTCGATGATGCTCGAGTTCTTAAACTAACCGGATAATATTGAATGTAAAAAGAATAGGGATAGGGAGTCTACAATCTATCTCTAAAGATGGAATGCGAGGACAGGTTTTAACAATCTTCAAACCAAACTTTGTTTCGTCTCCCCTTCGAACAACTCTAACAAAGTTGGTGCAATCTTCAAAGGGTAGATAAGATGTTCAAATTGTGATCCAACACGCGCACCCCTTCACAACGAAGCAAGTGAACACACCAATCACAACCGAAGTTAGGTACTGATATTCCAGTTGACCACGTAGGGGCAGACTTACCATCAGCAAACCTGCTAGTGGTATGGATAAAGGAAGATTTGTCCAAACCAAACGCCACACTCCACAATTAACAACTACTTGCATGAAACAAAGTCTACTTTACTCTACTCTACTTGAATCGGAAAGACGAAAAGACCTTGTCAACTACCCACAATGCAAGATAGAATCACCAATCAATGAAAATCCTTATATTATGAGAGTCTTACACAACAATCTTTCACAAAAACCCTCAAAGGGAAAGTCTTTCTTTCCTTTTCAAACTAAGCTAACTCTCTATCTATTCTAACTTCTATCCTCTATACTCTCTGGTCTCTTGATCTAATCTACTTCTGTTACAAATGAGGGGGGATGCCCCTTTTATAGTTGGCCCAGTCCAATGGACGACTTAGATTGAATTACAATAAAGGGCTCAGATCGAGCCACATATGCCCTAATTAGGGTTTTTTTTGCCCTAAAAACCGCCATTGAGAGGAGTGGGGCAATAAATGCACAAAAGATTCTCCACTCCCCACTACGAGCAATTAATGCCCACTATCTTCTTCTAAAAGATTCTTGTCCAGAAATGCATTCCCACTGTTCTTCTCCGCCAATTCTGTTGCGTTAGGAGGAGGGTAAAAGAGTCTCTAAGGTTGTCTCCAGAGTTCGACCGCTCAGTCGTTCGCGTTCATCCCTCTTGTCGTCGCATTTGTAACTTTCATATTTCTCAGCTCACTACCTTGGGCGCATTTACCCCCTTTTTGCGCCACGTTCTTAATGCCTTAGACAAATCTTCAATGCCTTTTCCTTTTCCAAAGTTGTAACATTGTCCATCTTCATCACCTCAAGTCCTCATGCTCTAGCTCCGGTGTTCATTCTGCAAAACAAAAAGAAGAGCATCAGAACATTTATAATATAAATTCACTTTACTTACCCAATTCCCACGTTCTGACTTTCAAGGTCTGCTTGACCTCTAGATCTGATAAAATTCATCACTTTCCTAGCAAACTTTCATAATTTCAACATTTGAATGCTTGATCTTCTAGCTTCATTTCCTCTTCAAATTCTTCTATGCCTTGGACAAATTTCATCTCTACCCTATGAGTGTATTTGACCTCTTGAGCTTTATTTTACCATGCCTTAGAAAATTTATCCCTTAGAGCCTTAGGAAATTTGTTAAACGGGTGCTAGGCCGAAATCTTTGTCGAAACAACACGAGCAAGGTGTGGAAGAACTTTAAATCATCTCCCAGTGGGAAATGTTCAATACCCAGAAGAAACTTCCCCTCAAAAATCATAATTTCCATGCGTATCCCGACGAAGGGGTAAGTTTAATTTTTATTATTTTTGAAAAAATAATAAAAATTGCTAAGGTTTATCCATTTTCAATCTTGGGCGCACTTCATACCTGCAGTCTTCAATTTCCTGTCTTGGCATTTCTCTCTAATTCCTTGAAGAATTTCCTCTCCTGTTCATGGGCATATTTCATCCTGCCTCTTGAAATTTTAATATCACCCCCTAGGCGTATTTCTCATTTTACCTTAGAAAATGTCTTAGAACATTTTAATTTGTTAACTTACCTTGGGCGCACTTAGGAAGGCCTTCTCCTATTTTACCTTGCTTTGGAAATTTCTCACGCCTCAGAAAAATAATCTTCAACTCTTCTTCATCATGGGCGCATTTGCTAGGCCAAGCTTTCACTTTCACAGAATTAGGAACTTTTCAAGTCTTGCCCTCTTTCAACCTTAGGCGCATTTTGCATGTGTTCCATTTTAACACTTGGAAAAAATATTTTACTCCCACTTGATTGCTGGGGTGCATTTGAGGGTGCATACTTTCATTTATTTTATTTTTTTACCACTTAGAAAATTTCTGCCAACACCCTCACCTCAAGGGCGCACTTCAGCTAGTGAGAAGGATATTTCAAACACTTAGAATATTTCTCCGACATTTCTTTCCTTGCTGGGCGTATTTAGGCTCTTTGAGGTTCATGTTTCACATGCCTTAGAGAATATTCAAGCTTTTATCACAAGGTGGGCGTGTTTTGAGTGTGTAGCTTCTATCTTTGCCTTAGAAAATTTTTATTCACCCTCTCAACCTTGGGCACATTTTACCCTTGCCGCTTTTATTTTCAACACTCAAACATATTTCTTGATGCCACCCTCTTCCTTGGGCGCATATGACCCCCTGTACTTTCATCTCTAATGACTTAGAAAATTTCAATGCCTTGCAACCTCAAACACTTGCCTAGGGCGCATTTAGAGGGGTCAACTCTCATTTCAGCTTGCCTCAAACCTTTTCCTCAAGTCTTTCTCCCTCTTGGGTGCATTTTGAAGGTAGCACTTTCATTTTCATTACTTAGAATTATTTCCCAATGCCTTAGGCATTTTTTCTTCCTTGGGCGCATTTCACCCCATGGACTTCCATTTTGCAACACTTAGAATTTTTTTATGCCTCTTTCTTGCCAAGGGTGCATTTAGCTAGGGGAGCTTTTGTTTTGATGCCTTAGAAACTTTCAACCACCCTTCTCCCTTGAGGGCGCATTTTGCATGTGCTACTTCTATTTGTGTGCCTTAGAAAATTTCTAAAGTGGATTTCCTAAGGTGGGCGCATTTGAGGGTAGAAGCTTTTGTTTCACCATACTTAGAAATTTTTTCATCTCCACCTCATTCAAGGGCGCACTTAGAGGGGCTTCTATTTTGTAACTTCGAAAGTTTTTTGGCCACCCACTCATCTTGAGGGCGCATTCAAGGGGGTGAGCTTTCATTTCATACTTAGAAACTTTTTTAAACATCCTCCATGCTGAAAGCGCATTTCAAGGTGTCTTCTTCCAATTTAACTTGCATGCCTTCGAATTTTCACCTGAAGTGTTGAGGAGACTTCTGGAGGTGGCTCTCGAATACTTAGCCAATTTTTCAGCCTGCTTGCCCTCATTTTCTATTTTTTAGTAAATTCTGGAGGTATGTGCCTCTTCATGGCTTTTCACCTGTTCTGAACCTAGAGTCGACATGATATGCTTCTTGTGGCCTTGCTACCCAATTTATACCTGTTGCCCGAGCTTATTTGCTACTTTTAGCTCCCATGCTATTTTTAGCAAACCCTAAAATTCATAGACCTCTACAGCTCTGATTGACTTGAAATTTGCTAGGCGTGATCCTCATTGCTTGGTGAGCCTGTTTACATCTGCCCTTCGTGCTGACCTGCTATTTATAGCCATGTTCCGGAGACAACTTACTATAAATAGTAAGTGCTCGGATTGAGCCCAAATTTTACCAGTAGATAGCCTGAAGGATGTTGATCGCAGTGGGATATCTTCGTTTTTCAAAATTCTGGCCTTTTACCCTTCTTTTTAGGCATCGAAGCTGGAAACCCTAATTTGATATGCATGTGCTTCGAATGACCTCCATTTGACTTTATTTCTGCTATATGCTGCTTTGCTCGTGAAATTGAAGTGTCGGGTGACTGCTGGGGTGAACTTGCTATTTATAGTAAGTGTCCGGAAAGTGGTCAATCTGATGTCGGATGAGTTTGCACGTCACAGTGCCCATGGGATCTCAAAAAAACCTAGAAAAACCCAGAAAACTAGTTGACATGCAGGCACCGGCTAAAAATAGTAAGTCCCTGAAAATTGATCCTTTTTGCTTGCATGTCATACCATTCCGAAGCTCTCGGAAAACCCACAAAGAATATCCAGACATGCACTGAAAAACTCTGCATGCAAACCCTAAAAATAGCCTCGGAAGGCTGTACTGTTGAAAGTCACCATCTCGATTTGCATGTTACATCACTGTGAGGGTCTCGAAAAACCCAGATACATTCTCCCATCATTCATTGGAAAGTCATATGTTTAAACCTTGAAAATGGCCTCTGAAGCCCGAACTGCTAAAAATAGCCAGTTGTCTGAATTTGTTCAAATTTCACGTGTAGGCACCCTGAAGCTACCCAGATGTGTTGAAGTAGTTAGAATCCCGAAATCCTGAGGAAAAGGCCTCCATATTAGGTACTTACTAAAAATAGTAAGTTGTCAAATTTCAGTAAGATTTTAGTGGGATCCTCCCACAAGCTCTCTGATTGCAATGCCAAGCTCAGATGTCAATTAGCCAACTCAATTTAACTTCAAACTGGCCTGAAGAATGAAAACTCTAATTTCATAGACAGCCAAAATTCCAAATTAGGTCAAATGATAGGGACATCCCCGAAAGGACAAAAAGATCAGAGAGAGAGAGAAAGACGCAAAACTAAAGCCAAAAGACCAGAATCGAGCAAAAATTGGGGGTCCCCATTTGAATGGGGCGATGTGTGAAAAAGTCACAACAATAATCTTCTCTCCATCAGCTAGATCAGGAGGCATTCTGCCCAGTTGGATGTTGTTTTCAGTTTGTCCAGCCGCAACATTGTTGATAGGGAGACTCGTACTACAATCGCTATGGGCCTTGAGGATCATGGTCTATATAGACTTGCTGATTTCGGTGATTCTCAGGAGCACGCTCTGGCAGCAAGGAGTACTTCCATCAACAGACTTTGGCATCAACGTTATGGGAACTTGAATGTGCACTATCTCTCTCAACTGTCTCGAGAGGGTTTGGTTGCTGGTCTACGTGAGATTCAAACTCAAAATCATGGAGTTTGTGGATCCTGTCAAGTTGGGAAGCAACATCGGAAACCATTCTTGGATGGTGATTCTTGGCAAGCCTCCAAGGTACTTCAATTGGTTCACGCTGATGTATGTGGACCAATGAACATGTAATGTCTCCCTCTCAGCAGTAATCTTGGTCATGACCGTTAGCCTCTTTCTGAGACCTGTAGGCTGCTCGAAAGTGGAAATTAGGGTTTCCTATTTTGGTGGAGGTTGTTTAGCTTTTTTTGAAGGTTTCCCTTGAAATTCCAGAGTTCTGTTTGTGGTTTCTTTCTGGGTTTTCTGAGAGCTTCACAATGGTATAGTTGGCATGTTGTTTTGAACAACTTCCTGAATTTACTATTTTTAGTAAATTCTATTTTTGACAATGATCCTGTTGGCATCGGTACTCTTGGCTTTCCTCTTCGAGCAGTTCAGTTGGCAGTGTTTGATTTGGCTTTGGGATGCTTTTCCAGGAGAGATAAGTTATTTTAATGAAAATAATGTTATATTTTAATATTATGTCCCTTGGTCTAGCTTGATGACTTTTAAGTTGTTTTAAAAAGGTGGTCTTCATGGGTGGATGCTTCATCAAGGGGTTAATTGAAATATTTTCAAAATGATAAAGTGGACTAAGGAAAAAAGGGATGCCAACTTTTGGAAGGTAATTGTGATTTTAAAATAATGAAATATTTCATTAAAGGAAATGGGACGCCAACTTGATGAGAGGGTTGAATCAACTTGGAAATTCGAATTGTGTTGACTCCTTGGTTTGGGCGTACCTTCTAGAGGCTTCTAGAGATGCTCTTCACAGGTTATAAAAGGGAGTTAGTTCTCTTCATGATCTTATCTTGAGTCTACTGCAAAGTTATGTTGTTAGAATAGTTAAGATAGGATTGTCCTTAGTCTTTGAGTTGAGTTTTGAGCAGGTTGTAGTTGAGTTATTTGCATTTTATCAGATTTACAGAGTTGCTGGTGTTGTTCAGCTGATTGTAGTTTTTATTCATATCTTGCAAAATAAAAATAGCATCATTCTGGGTATTGTTCCTAACTGTTTCCTTCCTAGGAGCGACCCTTCATATTAATTATCAGATTTTATTAGAAAGTGTTGGATTTTTAAAGGCAAAATCACCCTTCTTAGAGGGTCGTACTTTCCTAGAAGTGCCTTGGTTTTCGTGCAAAATAAATGGAAGTTATTTGAGTTGGTTTTAGTGTCCAATCTTGGTCGCCATCCATGTTAGAGTATTATGCATTTTATCTCATGTCGATTGATTGAGTTTTGAGCAAGTTATGAGCAATTTAGTGAGGTTACAGGTTGCTGGTCTGTACAATTTCAGTCAGTGTTAAAGTCATATCAGATTGTAAGAATTCGTCCTTGAGTGGGATTGAGTCTAGGAGGTCAAGTTGAGTATAGGAGAGTCCCTTTACATTATTGCAGCATTGAATGACTTCTAATCATGTGCTCTTGGCAGGTTCTCTATCACATTGTAAGCTGAACAATAGTACTGTCAGGATTTCTCCTCTTCTTCTCTAGCTCTTGCAATTCCCATGATTGTGGAAGAGACTGGCCTCATTTCAGTCTATAGCTTCATGTTTGCATTTCTTGCATCACCCGCTGAATAAGTGGAAGAGGCTACCTTGCTGCCTATTTATTTATTGTAATGCATTACTTCGTCATATTACTGATCGGCTGAGCCGTCAACATACTCCTGTTGAATAAGTGGCCGAGTTGCATGTTTAGTTTCAGTAATGTTTTTCATTTTTAGTCCTCCCCTTGAATATGTGGTAGAGTGATTGTTATCTTCCTTCTCTACTCTTTCAACAATTTAGTTGTGCTAACGATCCCCTTTCGAGTATGCTCTCACCTTGCCCGCATTGGGATCTGGGTTGATCAGAGGAAAGGGTTCCCTTCAGTTGGATTGTTATTTTCACTAACGTGAATGGGTGAAATCATTGTCTCAAAAGATGAAAAAACTGGCTATCACATTTCAGAACACTTCATCTGTTTTTGATAAAAGGGTAAAACGGGTTTACAGGGACCAGAAACCATAAAGTTTACAAAATAGAGAAGAGAACACCAAAGTTCCACCAAAAAAACAACTGCCAGAGAAAAAACCAGCAGCAATCAAGCAAAAAGGACTAGGAGGGTCAGAAAAGAAGGGACAGCAGAGAAAGAACACCAAAAGCTCCAGCCATTACTTCAGAGACCTAAGGACAGTCTCTGTCTCTGCCTCCATATCTTGCATATCTTTAACCCCCTTTTTAAAGGTTTGAACCATTTTCGGGGTTAAGGGGGCCTTGCACTTCAAATTGGCACGGGTTCTTCTAGAAATGCCGCCATCCGTGTCTTGGCTTTTATCTTCAGTATCTTCCAGGTCAACCACCAGAGATCCCTGTTGGGCTTTGTCAAGCTTTTCAGTCATTGCATTAATAATTATAGCATTATGTCTTGCTATACGGTTGTTTTGTTCCATGATAGTTCTGATGGTATTCCTTAAGCGCTCAGCATCAGTATCAATATACCTGTTACTATGCACCGCTTCTTTCTTACCCATTTCAACAATCTTTACACCCATTTTCTCGATCTTACTTTGCAGGGCCCAGTTTTTAATTTTAAGCTCATTGATTTCTGAGAAGGTCCAATCCAGGAGTTTAGAATGGGACTCAGAATTGGTTTTAGCCAGGTAGAGAAAATCAAGGGAGGGCTCTTTACCAGTGTTAACAAGGGAATTGTCGACATTGTGTATGTCCGGTAGAGGGTCCACACAGCGCTCAGAAATGTTGGTATCAGTTTCCTCCGACTCAGAGGAATCTTCGGTGTAAGAGACAAGGCTTTTAGCCTGGGTAGTCTTGCCAGCAGGGCTGATCTTAGGAGGAGGACAGTTAGGCTCAAGCTCAACCCGGATTTTACCCGATTCCCTGGAAGGGCCAACATGCAAACTAGGGGCTTTTGGGCCCGGGCTAGGGTTAGGCAAATATTCCGAGCCATTGGGCTCAGTATCAGCACTCTCAACATCAGGGTTGGCTTTCGAGGTAGCAGGGGCAGGCACATGTAGATATTCAACAATAAGCCTAATTAACCCAATATGAAGAATAGGATATCTTTTGGGGTTTTTTTTATTGTCCTCCAAACTTTTCTTCAAAGAGCAGAAGAGATAGTAGGGGATAGAGACCCTTACCTTGTGGCGGAAATGGTTGAGGAGGGCGAAGTGGTACCCATAGACTTTCGTAAAACGCCCGTCCATCGTGATATACTCCATAATGGCCCGAAGGACCTTTCTCCATATAGATTTTATGGAGTCAACATCAAAGTAACTGTTTGCAATTTTGACCAAGCTTTGCTTTTCCTTGTCATTTTTGGGGAATCTAATAACAGCTTCATCTGAGTAAGCCCTGTCCCTAAAAACCTTCTTCCCATCAGTGGGTAAACCCGCAACTTTGGCAATTAGATCTTCGTTGAACTCCACATTCCTGCCGAACAGAGTCAAATTACCATCGTGCCAATTTTTGGCAAAGAGATTCGTAGCCTCCAGATCAGAACCATGAAGCTTCTCCAGAAAAGGAATAAGTCCTCCACTTTTTATCTTGTTCCAAACATTAGCGTTTTTCATGTGGGTTTCATAGCTGTCCGGCTCAGTTCGCTTTCTGTCCCCACCCATATCAGTCGACACAGAGAGGAAGAACCAAACACAATCCTTTCTAAAATTGGCCCCGCCAAATCTTAGCACCCACAAAGCGTGCGGAGTAAACTTGCAAATTACTCCACAATGCTCGGTCCCATACAATCTAATGATTGTGATGTGAAAGATCCAACCTGTCCTCATTAAAGGGATAACATGACGCCTTACCACGTGATTTATCATAGTTTAATAGGGCAGAGACTTTAATATTTAGATCACTGTTATTAAGCCAGGTACATACTTCTTTACTCTTAACTCCTTCATTAGCAAAAAAGTCTGCAACAGCATTGGCTTCTCTATAGGCGTGTGTTATTTTAACTTTTTCAAACTTGACCAATTTCAATTTAGCTTCATCATTCCACGATTTGATGGTCCACGAGGGAGGAGACTTGCCACGGAGGCAGTCAATTATGTTTTTGGAGTCTCCTTCAAGCCATAAGTTTTTAATATTGAGACTTTGGGCTAAATTTATAATATGGTAAGCACCAGCCGCCTCCGCCAAGTGATTAGTTTGAGAGCCACGAGGAGAGGCAGTTGCACCTATGAAGTTGCCATAGTAATCCCTTATAACTCCTCCACAGCCCGCCGCCCCCGGATTGCCTTTAGCCGCACCATCAAAGTTAGCTTTGATCCACCCGTTAGGCGGAAAAGTCCAGCAAACTCCCTCTCTGTCCTTTTTAGCCTTCATAGTAAAGCTAGACAGAAAGGGAATTATGTTCCATTCCTTAGAAACACAAAGATGATAGTTCGAGAACTCCGCATTCAAGGTCTTCCTATCCTTCTAAGCCACGACAATGAAGTTTTCCTTCAGAGATCTGACAATTTTATCAAAGACATAATCCACAAAGGCTTCTTTGCCCCTAAAAATTCTGTTGTTGTGTTCTTTCCAGATGCCCCAAGCAATATGAGGAAAAGATAACTCTCAAAAAAATCTAAGTAAAGGATTCCTCGTCAGGGCTTTCCGTTGAGAAAATAGATCTTCAATGAGCATCAGGAAGACCCAAGAAAGGTTCCATAACCTGTTAAAATTTTCCCAAAGAGAAGCAGCAAAAGAGCAATGAAGGAATAAATGATTAACAAATTCAACATCCATCTTACAAAGACAGCACCTATTAGGGATTTGAAATCCTCATTTACACAAATTGTCAATCGTAAGCAACTTATTTTGAAGCAAGATCCAAAAGAAGATGTTAATTTTGGGTATCAGATTATTGCACCAAGCTTTAGACCAAAAGGGAAGATGATCCAGAGAAGAAGTGAGCTTAGCAAAAGCAGAAGACACAAAAAAATTACCAGAGGGATCATCAATCCAGACCGCACGGTCCTCCAACTACTCCGAGCTAAGTCTAACAGCCAGCAACGTAGTCTGGATGGGGACCAAAGCCTGACTGACTCTGCTTAAGTCCACCCAATTACCATTCACTTTGTAATCTTTCACATAAGTACCAAACCTAGCCTTGCAATTCTCAGCCCAATCTTTGAAGGGATTGATATTTATCAGGGGCTCTTTAAAAAGCCATCTGTCTTCCCAGAATCTGGTACTATTACCATTTCTCACTTGCCAACCAATGCCTTCCTCCACAATCTTTTTTCCAATAATTAAATTGTTCCAGCAAATAGATCCTCTTGGAAGAAGGTGGGGGTCCTTCTTAATAATGGAAGAGCAATTGTTAGCTAAATATTTGCTAGCCATAATATCTATCCACTCCTCGGAGGAGGAGAAAATTCTCCAGATTTGCTTGGCCAAGAGGATTTTATTAATAGATCTGATTCTCCTTAACCCAAGGCCGCCATTCTTTTTAGGTCTACAGACCAGATTCCAATCAATTAAGAGAATTCTTTTATTTTCCTCAACACCCGACCAAATAAATCTTTTTTGAATTTTTTTAATTGTGTCAGCATATTTGGCAAGGATCTTAAAGAGGCTCAGGGCGTAGATAGGGAGATTCTGAAGGGAGGCTTTGAGGAGCTGAAGCTTTCCAGCTTGGCTAAGCAGAGCATCTTTCCATCCAACAAGCTTCTTACTAAATCTATCCACCAACGAAATCCAGAAGGCATCAGGAGGTTTCATACTTAAAGGAAGACCCAGGTAGGTGGCAGGAAGGGATTCCACCTTGCAATCCAGAATTCTGGCAATTTTGGTCTGTCGATGAGCCGGCATATTGAAAAAGAACAGCGAGCTTTTTTGATTGTTGATCAGCTGTCCTGAAGCTCTCCCATACTTGTCAAGCAGTTGTTTAAAAGATTTAGCTTCAGACATAGAAGCTTGACCCATGAGCATAGTATCATCAACGAATTGTTGATGAGAGCACACCAAGTTGCCCAAGGAAGGTTTGAGTTCGTAAATAACTTTAAAGTCAATCAGTTTTTTCAAGTTCCGACACTCCATCTATTACTGGGTCCAAGTACTTTTTATTATTTGTTGATGATTTTATTAGAAAAATGTGGGTGTACTTTTTGAAACATAAATCAGATGTGTTCATTACATTTCAGCAGTATAAGGCCTTAGTTGAGAAAGAATCAAGTTCTCAGATTGTCACTCTAAGGTTATATAATGGGGGGGAGTTTTGTTCAGCTGACTTCTCTACTTTTTGTATTATACATGGCATTAAGCACCAACTTACCACACCATACACCCCTCAGCAGAATGGTGTTGTTGAACGTGGGAATCGCACCATTATTGATATGGCTCGTTCTATGAGGGAGTATAGAAATGTCCCCAAGAAATACTGGGCTGAAGCGATTTATATTGTAGTCTACCTCCTGAATCGGTTACCTACACAGGCCGTTAAGAAGATGACTCCTGAAAAAGCCTGGTCAGGACGTAAGCCTAAGGTGGGCCATCTGAAATTCTTTGGTTCTACAACTCATGTATGGATTCCAGAAGCCAAGCGTGCCAAGTTGGACTCCAAGAGCCAAAAACTTATGTTTAGTGGTTACAACGACAATCACAAGGTATACAGGTTGATTGAAGTGGAGACGGATCGTCTCATATTCAGTCGTGATGTTGTGATTGATGAGACTACTGGTCCATTTGTTCCTTCTACCAGCCCTTAGGATCAGCCTATGAAGGTTTCTGATGAGGGTGTTTGTCTTCCTCTTGGTTCCCTTGATGGGAGGGCTTCAGAGCATTCTGACTCCAAAGATGAGGAGTCTACTAGTCATGATCTAGCACCACTTGATTTCCTCAGGACTCACATCCAGATGACTTTGTTCCAGAAATCCCAGGAGATGTTGTTTCTCCTATTCCAGATGTTGGTACTTCTACTCTCTGACCTAAGTGGTGGCTCAAGACTATTGGAGATCTTCAAGATGATGAACTCATTGAGGGCGCATCAGCTCGCAGAAAGCACAAGAAGTGAAACACTATCAATATTTCTCTTATGGCCAACATCCACAACATCTATGAGCCTTAGACATATTCAGAGGCTAAAGGAATTCCAGAGTGGGAAAAGGCTATGGAGACAGAATACCATAGTTTTCTGAAGAATCACACTTGGGTTCTTTCTGATCTTCCTCCTTGGAAGAACCCTATCAGTTGCAAATGGGTTTATAAGGTCAAGTATCATGCCGATGGTACTCTGGATAAATACAGTGTAATATCCCTTGCTGATAGAGATGTGAAAATGAAGTTTTGCACCCAAGGAATATTGTCAAACAACTCAAATGCAAAGTCTGATCTTGCTGGGACAGAATTTCAGTCTGATCGTATGCTTTGAGAAGTAATGATAAAATGCTTCAAATGCTTACGAATCAATACTACAATGATTGAACTAAATCCTAAGTGCGAGGATGACTCTTTTTGATCCTTTTCAATGCACATTAATGATTTCTATAAGCAAACTAATCACCTACAGCCAATTGACATTTTGTCAAACAGTTAGCATGCATACTATTAAGCTAAGTACAATGATATAAATATGCTCAATGACAACTATAAATAACCAGCAACTTATATCTTGTTGATTGTAATAAAATGTCCAATACAATGTTCATACAAATTCGCCTAGACTCTTGGCATTTACAATGATATCAAAATATGACAATGCTGGTTTAAATGTGCACCTACAGCTGCAATACCAAACTGACCTATATGCAATGATATTGTGAACAAAACATAGAAGAACCTGATTGCTTGATGGTGCCCTTGATGATACAAGAGGTAGCAATCAATCCCAATGCTCCATGGTCATTCTTCAAGCCAAATCGACCCTCTTAGACAATCGCCCCTGTTCTGGCCAGCAAGTGAGAAAATAAAATAATCTTCACAGTTCCAAGCCTTCTCAAATCCCAAACACTATCGCCATGGCTCAAGGAAAGGTGCGCTCAAGGTGAGAAGAAGATTTGATGCAATGGCAAGCTCCCACAAGCAAAATCAAACTTCTCTATGGCATCCCTTTATGACTGTAAAATATTTCCAGTTTGCTGCTAAAGAATATCAGGCTTCTCCTCCAACGAAATCAATGCCAAGATTGTTGATGTCTACATTCAGCCACGTGAGAAAGACTTCCAGATCTCTAATGAAGATTAGATTTAAATATAGCTTAAGAGCTATTTAAATTTACCTAATCAATTTGCTTAAAGAGGCGTTTTAATGCATATGTAAAAGATTAAATAATAAAAGACATAATAAATAAATATTATTTATTGGGGCCGGCTTTTCTTAGAATTCGGGCCTCCTCAAGAAGGCATCCTTTCTCTTGAGGCCGACATCTTTTCATGAAGGGGTGCAAATAGGATATATAGATGATATCCTTCATTGTGTAAATCATCAAGTTCATTCAGTATTTGTTTAAGGAAGAGTTCGCACCATTGCAGCAAGTTCGTCATTTTGTCTTAGCAGATCGATTGAACATATTATTTGTATCTTTGCATGTAGGAGAGGTGCTTTTCATTGCATGATATAGGCTTTACTTTGTGCCCAAGTTGTAAGCAGATTTCTGCACCTGATTACTCAATATATAGGACATATATTGGTTGGGTTTTTCTCCCTCAAGTTGGAGGGTTTTCCCAGGGTATTGGCTGTGTTATTGTGTTGAATTTTTAAATTGTTTTTGCTTTCTAATCTGATCACCTAAATCTACATGGTATCAGAGCGGGTTTGAAAAGGATCCCGATCAGATTTGTATTTATCAACCTTACCATTGTTGAATTTTCTCATCTTCATTCACTTGTCAAGATGGTGAATGGTCTTAAGATGGAGGATAGGCTTGAGGGAGCATCAAAATTCATTTCGTGGAGATTCAGGATCATGCTCCCCTTGGAGGAAAGTGAATTGGCAGAGTTTGTGGAGAGCTCCGCCCCCGAGCCTACGGTAGAGGAAGAAAAGGCCCTATGGAAGAAGAAAGATACTAGGGAAAAGAAGATGTTGGTTGATTCGGTGAAGGATCATATTGTTCCTATCATCTCCAAATTAAGGATGGCAAAAGAGATGTTCAAAACCCTAGAGGAGATGTACGAGATCAACAACACCAGCCAGGCTCTTGCACTGAAGCAACAACTTCATCATTTGAAGATGGCGAAGGGAGAAACTATCATTCTATACTTCATGAGAATAACTGAATTGAGAGATCAACTCTCGTCTATTGGGCATGTGGTCAATAGAAAAGATCTAACCATGCTAGCTCTCAATGGTCTCCCTTCATCCTGGGAGTCTTATATTCAGGGAATTAGTGCAAGATCGAAGCTTCCCAAGTTTGATCGATTGAGGGTAGGTTGTATTCAAGAAGAGTCTAGGTTGGCTGCAAGAGGTATTGGGAAAAATTCCGTCAATGAAGATCTTCATGTTCTTGCCACTCAATCATTGAAGAAGAAAAGTGGAAAGAAAGGGTATTTCAAAAGAAACAGAGATAGAGGAACTGATGGTGGCCCCGCATTTAAGAAGAAGAGGGACCTCTCCAAGTTCCAATGTTTCCGATGTGACAACTATGGTCATTTTGTAAAGGAATGTCCTTCCAGGCCTAAGCAACAGGCTGCCTTTGCTAATGTTGATGAAGCCTCTGCAGAAGGATACAAGTGAATACCTGTTGTATTCAGCCTTGTCAAGTAATGTATCTATCGACACCAACGCTTGGTTGATAGACAGTGGCGCTTCTCGCCACATCACCGGATTCAGGGAACATCTATCTAATTTGGTGATGAAAGATTCCAATGATCAAGTTATTATTGGAGATGATGCTAGTTACTCGGTTAAAGGGGTTGGGACTTCATCTCTACATTTGGATTCTGGCGATTCATTACCATTGGATTATGTACTATTCGTTCGAGGCATCAAGCGGAACCTTGTTTCCATATCAGCCTTGGAAGACAAGGGTTATCAAGTTGCCTTTTCTAAAGGCAAAGTTCCCATATGGGTGAAGAACTCTAACTTCAAGACTGCCCGGACAGTTGGAGTTAGACATGGGTGTCTCTACAGGCTTTGCACGTGCCCCATTTAGGCTCTCGTACATGACTCTGCAAGTTTGGGTGATCTTTGGCATCGAAGATTGGCTCATCTTCACTTTCAAGCACTACCTGTTATGGAGAAGATGGTCACGGGCCTTCCTAAGTTCAACCAAAAGCATGAAGGAACCTGCAAAGGCCGCGCCTTGGTTAAGAATACTAAATGTCCATTCCATAATAGTGAAAGTAGATCCAAATGTGTCTTAGATCTTATTCATTCTGATTTATGTGGTCCAATGTCTATTGCATCTCGAGTGGTTTCTTGTATTATATTATTTTTATTGATGACTACTCTAGAAAGACTTGGATCTATTTCTTGAGATCTAAAGAATTTGAGGAAGTGTTAGAAAGATTCAGAGAATTCAAAGCTCAGGTGGAGAATTTGTTTGGAAAAAGGATCAAGGTGTTGAGATCCGATAACAGAGGAGAATACACTTTTGTTATTTTCTGTAACTTTTGCATTGAAGTAGGGATTAAGAGGGAGCTTAGCGTTCCTTATAATCCCCAACAAAACGGTGTTGCGGAAAGAAACAACAAAACTATTGTGGAAGCTGTCAAAGCCATGCTTCATGACCAAGACTTGCAAATTTCTCTTTGGGCTGAAGCATCTAGGACTGCAGTCTCTGTACAGAATAGGAGTCTTCACAAAATCTTGGAGAACATTACTCCTGAAGAAGCATTCTCTAGGGTGAAAATTGAAGTAAGTCATTTGAGGATCTTTGGGTGTCCAGTGTACATTCATATACCTAAGGAAAAGAGGACAAAATTAGAACCTTCTGGCAAGAAGGGAATTTTGGTAGACTATAGCGAGACTTCTAATGCTTACAAAATCTATATTCCAAGTCAAAAGACTATTGAGATCAGTAGAGATGTTACATTTGAGGAGGATGCTGCTTTTAGTAGATCCAAGGGATCTCATATGGAGATTGATGAAGAAGAGCCTCCTCAAGATATGGAAGTTGACCGTATTCCTGAAAATCAGAGGGAGGTTCTAAAATCAAAGGAAGATGATGATCCAGCTAAACCCTTGGAGCCTACTGATGGGCCTACAAATATTGTGATTGGAAAGAAGAGACCTCTTTGGGCTAGGAAAATAATGCAGGAGGTAGAAAGTTTTGCAGCCCCAAGAGGAACTTTCAGAGAAAGTAAGAGACCTCATAAGCTCTCCGGTTATGTAGCCTTGATGAGTCATATCATTAAGTCAGAGCCTTCAAGTGTTGAAGAAGCTTCTAGTCAACAAGTTTGGAAAGATGATATGACTAAGGAGTATCAATCTATACTTAAGAATGATGTTTGGGATATTGTTCCTAGATCTGAAGGTAAATCTGTGGTGTCTTCCAAATGGCTCATCAAGATCAAGCATGCGGCTGATGGGAGCATTGAAAAGTACAAGGCAAGATTTGTGGCTAGAAGATTCTCACAAAAAGAGGGAGTTGACTATGAAGAAACTTGTTGTGACCTTTTCAAACATCACCCCATTCAAGATGGGGACCCCCCTAATTTTTGCTCCATTCTGGTCTTTTGGCTTTGGTTTTGTGTGTGTCTCTCTCTATGGTCTTTCCGTTCTTTCGGAGATGTCCCGTCGTCCTTTCGGGGATGTCCCGTCGTTTGGCCTAGGCTGAAATATTGGTTAAATCTGCGAAATTAGGGTTTTCATCCTTCAGGCTTATTAAAGGTCAAATTCAGTTACCAAAGCGAAATCTGAGCTTAGTACTGCAATTAGAAGGCTTCAGGCAAAGTCCCACTGAATTTTCACTGAGTTCTGACAACTTACTATTTTTAGTAAATGCTCAATTCGAGATCGTTTTATAAAGATTTTGGAATTCTGTAGGTTCCATCACATTCAGGGTACTTCCAAGTACTTGCACGCAAAATTTGGGCAGAATCAGACAACTTGCTATTTTTAGCAGTTTAGGCTTCAAGAGCCATTTTCAGGATTTTCAAATGTGCTTTTCAAGTGCATGTCTGGAGAATGTATTTGGGTTTTCCAAGACCTTCGTAATGGTGTAAAATGCAAATCAAGACCATGAATTTCAGCATTTCAGGCTTCAGGAGCCAATTTTGGGGTTTGCATGCAGATTTTTTCAACGCATGTCTGATATTCCTTATAGGTTTTTCGAGAGCTTCGCAACGATATGACATGCCAGTGGAGGGGATCAATTTTCAAGGACTTACTATTTTTAGCTAGGGCATCCATGCAGACCAGTTTTCTGGGTTTTTCTGGGTTTTTTGAGATCCCATGAGCAATATGACATGCAAATTCATCTGGCAGTGAATTGAGCACTTTTTCAGGTAGTTTCTATTTTTAGCAGGTACACTCTGGCAGCCCCCCGACACTTCACTTCAGCATACGGAACAACATGCAGCCAAAACAGAGTCAAACGAAGACCGTTCAGGGTACGTGCAAGTCAAAATTAGGTTTTCCACTTTTCTAGGAGACAAGATTTGGAAATTGTCAAAGTGAAGTACCGCATCGAGATCAGTATCATTCAGGCAACCTACTGGCAAAATTTGAACAAAATTGGAGAACTTACTATTTTTCGTAAATCATTTAACAGCTATAACTAGTAGGTTTATGCCAGAGGTAGGTGTGAACAAGCCACTTAAATCATCAAGATCAAGCGAAGCAAATTGCAAGTCATGCAGGGTTGTAAAAGTCAGGCAACTTTGGAATTTACTAAAAATAGCAGGTGGGCTATAAATAGCAGGTCGACATGTTCAACAGGCGAAAACAGGTCCACCAAGCAACGAGGATCATATGGTGAAAATTTCATGACAATCGGAGTTGAGGAAGTCAGAAAATCAAGGGCTTACTAAAAATAGTAGGACTTGCTATAAATAAAAGGTGGTGATGGGCTGACGAGGTCAAATTTTCAAAGTATAAAGCAGAGGCATCACCTTCAAGATACGACCTCACCTTGACGAAATTGGTGAAGTGACTTGGAAATTTTTCTAGGTCATTACAAATCAAAGTGAACATGCCAAAATGTGCCCAAGTCAAGCTGATGAGAGCCTTGAAAAATCTAAGGCATAAAATGAAAGTAGCCTACATCATATGCGCCCACGGTAAATGAGGAGCTAAAAAAATTGCCTAAGGCAAAAAAATAAAGTAGTCTATGGTAAAAGCGCCCTCAAATGAATGTAAGCTAAGTAAAAGGCGCCCAAAGGAAGAAGAGGTTAAATGAAAAAGTGGCTAAGGCATGAAATGAAAGCCTCACCATGTAAAGGTGGGGCCCTCAAATGAAATTTCCTCACCTCAAATGCGCCCAACCTTGGGAAGCCACTTCAAAAAGTTTGTAAGTGTTGGAATGGAAGTTACACATGCCATTTTCGCCCTGACATGGAGTCACCACCTCCAATATGTGCCCAAGGTTGCTGAAGAGTGAAAAAAGTCTAAGTATGCAGGTGAATACTCCCCTAGTGATATTCGCCCTTGTGGAGGTTGTGGAAGTTGAAAACGCCTAAGGCATGAAACAAAAACAGCCCATTTAAAATGCGCCCAGCTTGTAAGATTGAAGCTTGCCTTGCTGAATGCGCCCACCATGAAGGAGTTGATTACAAATTTTTCTAAGGCAAAAAAAAAAAAAAAACAAAGCCCACCATGCTAAATGCGCTCAAGGTTGCTGAAGGGATAAATTTATTCCTAAGTGTTGAACATCAAAGTGGCATATATAAAATACGCCCAAGTTGATGTTGCCAGAGAAAACGCCTAAGGCATTAGAATCAAAGGGTGGAGGTATAAAGTGTGCTCAAGTCAAGAGATGAATGAAGGCGTTGAAAATAAAGTTGCCTATCTAGAATGCGCCCAGCTTGTAGGGAGATCAAGCAAGAAAATTTCTTAAGGCAGAAAATGAAAGCAAGGGGTCTGAAATGCGCCCAAGGATGAAGTGCCTTTTAAAACGCCTAAGGCATGCAAAAGTAAAAGCACCCAGTGTCAAATACGCCTAAGGTAGAAGTAAATAAAAGTTGCAAGGGTAAGATGCGCCCATCTCAAGCAATGAAATGTCTATGGCGTGGAAATAATGCTAAGGCATGGAAGATTAAAAGCACACTATAAAATATGCGCCCAAGATGTAGAGGAAATTTTAAACTCTCTAAGTTTGGAAAATGAGTATAACACAATTAAAGTGCGCCCATCAAGTGTTGGAGCCTTAGGAAAATTCACGAGCGTGGGAAATTGAAGTTTGCCTAGCTAAAATGCGCTCGCAAAGTGACTTGGATTTATTTCCTAAGTCATCAAAAAGAAAAAAATATTAAAGGGGTAAGTTGCCTAAATAAAACAAAAAATGGACCCATGAAAAATGCGCCCAAGGGAGATGTTATAATTTTTTTTCAAGTGAAATATATATTTCACTACATAAAAATACGCCTTGGATATGGATGAACATGAAAATTTCTAAGGCATTTAAATGGAGTTAGCAAGGTGATGGAGTATTTTCAAAAGGGATCAAGTAAAGTGAAAAAATTAAATGAACCCCTTTAAAATATGCCCATGGGTTGATGAAGTTTGAAATTATTTTCCTAAGTGGAAAATTTTATTTTCAGAGGGGAATTATTTTCCAAGTGCCTAGACTATTTTCCTAACAGAAATTAAATTTCAGAGGGTAGATTAATTTGAGCAAGCAAGTGATTTTAAATCAACAAGGTTGAATTATTTTGATGAGGATTTAAATTATCTAAGGCGTATTTCATAAAGTTGATGATTAAATAACGGATGTTTTAACAGGTTGGAAATAATTGAAATGTCCCATCGATTTCCGAGTTGAATTTAATTAAACATTGCGAGGAATTTAAAATGAAAATCTCAAGCAAGACGGAGTGACTTTCTCGCAAGTTGTTTAATTACCATGAGTTAACTGGCAGACTAGGGGGAAAAATTCGAATTTTGAAGAAGAAAGAATCTTCATTAATTGCAACTGCCATGACGAGTAGCCCACTATTGTGCTAAAATTGGAAGATTCTAAGTGGAGAGAGTGGGGGATTGATGAAGGTGCTAAAAAAAACTCCATCACTAATTGGCAAGACTCTTTGTGAAGAATTATTTAAGCAACCATGTTTCTCATTCCTTTTCACATTTCGAAGTTGAGAGATGCTGAAGGGAAAGAAATTCTTTGAGAGATTGAAATATTGGTGAGGAGAAATCTTTTCGAAGTTGCTGAAAGTGGAGTTGAGAGTTTTTATTTTTCTAAGTGTTGAGGTTGCTAGAGATTTCTCTTCTCAAACTGCTGAGAGTTGAAGTTGCTGCGAATTTCTAAATTCTATGCTGGAGATCTTTATTTTCGAAGTGTTGAAGATGTTAATTGCTGAAAATTAAGTTCTTGAAGTGGTTGGAGATATTTATTTTCAAATTGCTGAAAGTTTAAGTGTTGAGAAGCTGAGAAGAAGTTCAAAATTCCATGCTGCAGTGATTTCTTTTCTTCTAGTTGCTGAAAGTTGATTAGTTGCTGCGAATTTCTCTGGAATTGATGTTGACGAAGGTTCTTTTTGAGCTTAGAGGATTTTGGAGTTTGAGGTTCGGAGTTAGAAGTTTATGCTGAGGGATTTAATTTTTTAGAGCTAACTCCATATTGCAGCCATGTCAAGGTTGTTTTATTTTATTAAAAATCTTCAATCTTACTTATTATTTTTTTTTTTTGCAGATGGCTAGAGCAAAAGAAGTTGTAGGAACAAGGAGAGTTGCAGGCAAACCTGCAAATATTGATGTTGGCAAGGCAAGCCCATCTTGATAGGCAGTGATCAAAAAGCTCGCCAAGCCATTTCTTCCAAAGTCCATGATTACTTCAAAGTTGGCGGGATTAAATGACACCAACCTTGGTTCATTTAATCTGGGTGCACTCAAATCAAGGAAGTATGAGCTGGGAGGTCATCAACCGTCAGTCACAGTGCACAATATAATGAAAAGTGGAATCTACGCAGCCGCTGGTTTTTCACCAGCAATACAGTGTTCAGAGTTAATCATGGAGTGTGGAAATTGCTACAAGCCGAAACGAAGAACTATTGTCTCTCCAGATGGCAAACTGTTTTCCAACTTCATGCCAGATGCTATTGGAGAGGCATTGGGGATTGCCACTTCCGAAAGAATGTTGTATAGAACGAAGGACAGAGCAGATAGAATGTATTCCTCCTCCTTCAAAAGGTGTGCCGCTGTAATCAACAAAGTCTGGATGCAAAGGCCAAAGCCACCCCGCACTAAGCTCCCGAAGCAAATAGTTGTTGAAGATGTGAAACAAGAATACTGTGACCTGATAATGATGCTTAGCTGGGTGAACGGGAGTTCACAAGCATACATCTTCGAGCCTTGGATGTTTTATTACATCGAGATCATTTTGGAGGGAAGAGAATGTGTTTATTGGGCTAGGATGATTAGCGACAACATAGATGAACAGTTCAGGAGCCTGAGAAGGACGAAGACCTTTTACATGAGCTTGTCCGAGATGTATATGTTGGCTCGGATGACCAAGCACCGAGGAATAATGTACAAGGAGTCGATCGGATGTGGCCCTGAATAGTTCAAAATCCACGACGCTTGCCCACAACTGCATTTGACTAACCCTGCCAGGTGCAAGCGGGCGAATGATGCATTCATAATGCACATTGCGAGGACCCTTCAACAGAGAACGCAACAGAGGATTTCAAAGGAAGCACAGGCGTTGATTGAAGAGTATGGATATTGGCTCATCCAATTTCCAAAATTTACATATATTAGGCTACAGGGGTTCACCTCGTATCAATACCGGTTGCCGAGGTACCCCACTGATCATATAATAATGCTAGAAGTATCTAACTCATTGCCTACGATAAAATTCAGAAGAAGAAGAGGAAGAAGGGATTGGATTTTCCTATCACCATAGGAAATTCCAATGAAGTGTGTCCCTCCTTGCATGCAGCTCGAGAGGCTGGGGATGAGCTGCAATTCTTTCATCTCTCATATCATATAGGCAGGCAGGATTTTGATCCTTATAATAACATCCAAATGGTACAGAATGTTGAGTACAGGCATATGGCTCAGATAGAGGACTTTTGGGCAAATGCGGTGGATTAGGCTGAGATAAGAAGGATGTTCACTAGGCTCCCCCTCAAGTTGATTAGAGAGTGTGAAGTCATTTTGGTTCCCGATCAGGTGGACGAAGATGTCAATGTCATACAACCTGACTGTGAGTCAATCAGAAATACACCTGTCCCACCACCTGATTGGTCTGAGCTCGAAATCACGGACTTGGACACACTTTCTATTCCGGTGATGACTTTCACAAGGACTTGGGTCGATAGGCACACAAGCAGACTTAAGAGCAGATCAGTTGCTCTTAATTATAACTTGATGGGCGATGAAAGACCACTATTGATGAAGAAAGGAAAGCAAGTCGCCCAAGCGGCGAAAACAGAAGATGAGGTGTCGACCCAGTCGATACCTTTGAGTATGGAGCAAGCATCACCCACACGGTCACAAACTCAGTCTTCAAGTTTGAGAGAAATTTCATTATTTGCTGATCAAAGGGCAAAGTTGAATGAAGAACATGAACTTGAAGAGGTGGATCTGCCGAACATGAGGGAGTCAGATAGTTTAAGTGTCAGTGCACCTAGAGGAGGCCAACAAGAAGAAGAGGAGGAAACGGCGGCTGATACCCGTTTCCAGCAGATACTGGACATGGCATTGGAAGAAGAGGATAACATGGAGCAGGAGGCCCAAGGTTCAGGAGATACTCACCTCGTGGAGATTGATGAGCCCGAGCAGAGTAGTGTTAGAGATGAAGTATGCGAGGAGGCAATAGAGGAGCAACAGCTCGTCATTTGCAATCCACAACAAACGGTGCTGAATTGGCTTTCAAATAGAATGAGAAGGGACCGTGAGGAGGATACAGTTCCGACCATTGAGATGGAGGAAGTCCTTAGGAGAATTAGTGCATCGCCGGAAAAGAAGAGAGCCAGGAAATTTTCCGAAGATTTCAACAGATGAGTTAGGCTCTCGTACCCTCCAGGTTGCTGTCTCAAGCAAAGAGTGTGATCGAGTTGAGGAGAGGCCTGAAAACTATGTGATCACCATTATGGAGTTGGGTCGTCCTACGGGAGCCCAAATTATTGAGGAGTTCGACAACTCCTATCAGGCACTAAAAGACAAGATGCTCGGCACGAAGGGAAAGTATAAGAGGTTAAAGAAGGAGCACAAGACTTTGATAGGATATGTGCAAAATATTGCGCGTCCAGGTGAACAGGAGAACCCTATAGTTGAACTCCCGCCAGAGCTTTCGAGAGAGTCAATTATTGGCCTAGAAGATTTAAAGATGGAAACGAAAGCAAATAGGTGGGTTGGCCATGTTCAGACTGAAACAGAGGAATTTATGGGGGACCTCGCCCATGCTTACCGGCAGGCCTCAGATGTTCTGGCACGAATGGATATGGTGGATCAAGCCTGGAGTGAGACCCAGATTTATCAGACGAAGACTGTTCTTCGTCTAGAGGCTTTGATGCACATGCCTTTACATACCCTGGTGGATGGAGGTGTAATACAAGAAGGGGACCGATATGATTTCACCAGTTGGTACTCCTCGGTGGTCACAAGTCGTGGTTTCCATGATGCAACACGAGCGGATTCAGCTAGAGTCAGGAAAGCAATTAGTAACATTCTGGATGGAATCCTCAATACGTTGGAGGCCATATTTGCTAGGAGGTTGGCTCCGGAAGAGATAACTGCAGATGGCTTGAGGGATAGGTTGACTCCCTTCTTCTCACTCGTGAGATCGTTTGTCCAAGATGAATTTGAGAATATCTCCAGTTTCTCCAGCATAATTAAGAACACCCAGGATGCCTTGGTTGCTTGGAGAAAGTCTTATACTCGGCACAGGAAGACAATTACGGTGCTAGAATTTCAACTCAACCACATCCCACCGATTTCAGTTCAAGAGGTTGAGGCAGTGTTAGCCCGTTTGATCGAGTTTGCAGTTCATGATGGTGTGTCCATGCTGAGTCATAATTTGAACATTTTACTCATCCTTTGAAGATTGCACCGATTTTGTGGAAGTTGTTCAAAGGGAGGCGAAGCAAAGTTTGGTTCGAAGCCTGTTAAAGTTGATCCTTGCATTCCACCCTTTAGAAATAGATTGTAGAATCCCTACCCCTATTGCTTCTAAATTCAACATTTTCCCGATTAACTTAGGAATCAAAGCATCATCGTCAAACCATTCGTGTCTTAATTGCTTCACAAAGTTGAACAAATTGCATAAGTCCCCTTGGAATACCCAGCATATTCACATCAACCAACTGAGCCTATTCGCTACATAAGGAACCTTGGAGTTGGACGCATGATCTTTCACGCAATCTTAGAATGCGAAATACTTTGATCAAGAGAGAATAGGGTGACCATTAGACATTTTATTCTGTGTTGGTACGGTCATAAAACACTCGTCAATAGAATTGGCGCTAGAAGGAGGGCAAGTACTTTCGCGAAGTAAAAGAATTGTAAAAAAAGTATAATGTACCAAGATGGTGCTACCTCATAGAGAGATATTTCCGGTGTTGCTGCCAAATTTGGGATTCAACGACGATCAGGAAGACATCCTTTCGGGATTGAACAATGTCGCATGGAAGACAAAGAGAAGTGCAGCTGAATATATGCGAACAAGCTTTGTGTTAGAAGAAGACGAAAAGGCTATCAAAATCCAAGTGGCCATTGAAAGAGATTTGTTGAATCAAAGTAGCCACTTGCCCCCGCGTGTCGCCAATAAGAAGAAACAACTTCATCTAGATCAAATCAATTCATTCTCACCGGACAAGTTGATAAGAATTTTGAGGTCTGCGCCCAGTTCATCCAAGGAACTTGTAGAGCTAGAACTACCTACCAGAACGAGGGAGAAGAAGGAAGCCCGATCAAGTGAAGAATCCCTCTCAGGCGAGGAGATTCTATCGAAGGAAGAAGTTTAATCAAGTGAAGAAGCAGTGAGTGGCAAAGAAGTTTCAAGTTTATTCAGAACTCCGCCTAGCATTTCAAGGTTTCCCCAACAAGGACCAGCCCGAGATATCATGCCAGTAGCCATTCAACAACGGCATCCAGTTCAAGCCACTACACCGCCAGTTCAAGAAGTTGTATATCGGCGAAGGAAAGCAATTGCTCAGCTAGCTCCCAATGGTGCTACTTGGTTGGTTACCAACCCATCTCCGCTAGAATTCAATGACTATCATGACATGCCAAAAAATCTGGAGAGTTTTTGCTCCAAGTTCCATGTGCATGATGTGAACCGCGCTGTTGAGGATCACATCAAAATGTTTGAAGATCACCTACGCAACAGGCAGATTACATATGGAGATGTAGCTTGTAGGCTATTCCCATATTCTTTGGGGGAAGAGGCCCATTACTGGTTCATACATTTGCCAGTCGGTTCAATCAGATCATGGGAGCAGATGAAGACGGCCTTCATCGAAAATTTTGGCATTCCCATCACTCCCGCGGAACTATTTAGACAGTTTGTAGGAGGCAAGAGAAAGAGCCTATTCACGTCTTCAACAATAGATTTCAAAAGGCCCTCACAAGGTTGCGCACTTCTTACACTATCACAGACGCTCGAGAAAATTACTACGCCGCTTTAGATCCTTTAACTACAATGTTCGTGAGAGAAGCTCACCCCGCTCCAGCCAATATGTACTTAGCTTATGCTAAGGCAATCGAAGTAAGTCAGAACATGGGACAAAATACAACTGGGCCCTCATTATACACTGGCTTAAGTTCTACAAATGGCCAAATGCAAACTTGGAATCAGCAAGTTCCAGCGTTGAATCCAGTTCCACAACCAGCTTACCAGGAAGCCACGCCATCAAATCAGTTAGTTCTCCACCTTGGAGCACCCTTGTCTCAAGCGCCAGCAACGCACCCTATTTATCTACAGAACACAGTGCCACCAACGAAGACTCAAGACTCAAGAGATGAGATAAAAGAACTGGTGGAACAAGTAAAGAAGTTGTCAACCGAGGTAACATACCTCAAGAATCAAAATAATCAGATACAAGCCATGCAAAGGAATAATCAAGCACATCAAGGTGCTAACCGAGGATATTCCAATAATCCTCCAAATCACCATCAAGATACCCATCAGGGATACAGTCATGAGGACAACCATGGGTATAGGAACAACAATCAAGGGTTCCATAAGAGATCCTGGAATACAGAGCCCAACAATGGAGGTGCCCCTTCACCATTGGATAACCTGCCATTGCCTGAGAATCGTCCTGTAGATAGGGTATACTTGGCAGAAGCCACCCTATCAGGATGGTGTAGATTACATAATACTAGTCAACACTCCGAGCTTCAATGCCACGAGTTCCAAGTCGCTACTGACATTTTCAGAGGAGAAGTGAAGAACACAGAACCTGCAGAGAATCCTCCAGTTACGGGGTATGAAATAGTTCCGGCACCCCGATATGATCAGGCTTTGATCTTAGAAGATTTCAAATTCCTGCCTGAATTCCAGAGTTATACACCACCGTTAGTTAATCAAAAGTTCCCGCCAACTTCAGCTAATGGTCTCGTGGGGACGTCAGAAGCTCAAGCGCCTTCAAAGGCTCACGCCACATAGGCGTCACCAAATGAGCCTCTCAGTAGAGATGGGTATAGTTTTGCCCCCCTTAACAACAGTGTCATGGTGGAAGGAGTTAGGGAAGTACAAGCTCTCCAGACTGCTGGAGGTGGGCCCCCTAAATTGTATCAAAGGAGTTATCCTCAGCATGAGCCGTTGACCTCATCAACATCCCCGAATAACTTTACAACTCCTTCGCATCCCAATGCGAGCAACGTACCAATTGCACCAAAGGACTCTCCGGAGTATAGACAACAGAGTACAACACAAGGCAGAGGTGTGCCACAAATGACTCAACAACCTGTTTACCAGACTAAATGGGGACAGAAGGGGAGTTCTCCTAGGGAAGATATAAAGAAGTTGAGCTCCTATGTGTTGGAGGAATTTAAAAAGATAAAGGTCAGTCTGCCACTCTATGAGTTGATGAAGGTCCAGGAAATAAGAGAAACTGTTTTGGGGACATTGATTGAAACTCCCATCACAAGAAGCACTTCACAAGAGGCACCCAATGTGCCAAGAAATCTCTAGGTTGTCGTGCAGTCCCGTCCCGCACAAAACACAAATATGGTGCAAAGTGTGCCCCAAATGTCCTATAATTCATGGGAGGCACAACAACAATCTCAAAACTTTGAGGGCATGGTATTAAATTTTGCAAGCACTCCGGGAAAGATCGAGACTGAGAGAGGTTCTCAACCTAATGATGCCATGAAGCAAAAACAAAACACAATAGATGAGACTCAAGGCAGACAAGTTCAGTCGGACAAGAAAGATGAAAAGAGAAATGATGTAATAGATGAAAGAAGAAAACCAATAGTGTTTTATCAGGGAAAAGATGAACCAGGCCCATTCTTAGTCTCAGTCAGAATATTCGGAAAAATGCTACACAACTGTTTGATTGATTCCGGATCTTCGAGTAACGTCATGCCTTTGAAGGTATGTGAAAGGTTGGGTCTAATCCCGCTCCACACCAACAAGAAAGTGACTCAACTAGATAAAACTGAAGTTTCCGTTGTTGGAGAACTAAATGATATTCACATGCAGCTAGCCGCAGATCCCAGAATCCAAAGCCGTATTGATATTTCTGTGGTGGATATACCAGATGGGTATGGCATGCTGCTCAGCAGAGATTGGTCCCGAAAGCTGAACAGATATATCGCGACTAAATTTTCTCACATGTGGTTGCCATGGAGAGGAATCCCTAATCAGATAAGAGTGGAGAGCACACCACGGCTCAGGTTGATGATCACTGAATATGGTGACAATAATGAAGTATTATTTGCAGAGACTGATCTGGGCTCGTATAAGCCAGTCAAACAAGAAGTCCTCATGTTGTAGAGCATGAATTAAGAAAGGCCCTTGGAAAGTACATCCTCCTCTACTGAAGTATTGATTGAAGATGACACAGGCGAGAGTGAGGGAATGTTTGAAAATTTTAGAAACTTTGTTCTAAAGAGTGTCAAGCAAAGAATAGGATCAAGAAAGAATGCCTCCATCAGCAGTATGCTAATGCTCAATTGGTGTAGGATCCATGAGGCATTCCATCCAAAATTTACATGTGCCATGTGCAAAATGGCCATAGAGAAAGTTTCAAAGAAAGTTCCACAAGCCTCTTTGGTAGAAGAACTGGAGGAAGTAAATGAAAGGAAAAGCTCCTTGATAGAGAAATGGGTAGAAAATGAGAAAATTGAGCCCGCAGTGGAAAAGAATGATCCCAACACCCATAGTATTCACATGGAGAGTCCAATATGGACTTTGAGATTTGATGGGTCAAAATCCAAGAAAGGGAATGGAGCAGGATATGAACTTATTAGCCCCAAGGGAGAAGCATACCTAGGTGCTTATAGACTCCAATTCCCTTGCACCAACAATGTTACCGAATATGAATCTTTGATTCATGGATTGATCCTGGCAATAGAGAAAGGTGCCAAAATCGTGCATGCCTTTGGGCATTCAGACATAGTGGTTCGCTAGGTGAGGAAGCAATATGCTTGTCATGACAAAAGATTGGGCCGTTATCGAAACAGAGTTTGGGACCTGATCAAGAGCTTCGATGCATTCAATATCAAGTAGGTGTATAGGGCTAGAAATCTAGTGGCAAACTCTCTCGTATAGGCGGATAGCTCGTTGGAACCATTGGCCATGGAAGGTTTAAAGAAGTTCACAGTGGAGTTGATCTCCACACCCTCAATTCCAGATAATATAAAAAAATTCCAGGTGTTTGATGACGACAAACAAATTTTGGAATTCTTGACAAACTCAGGGGTTTTTGAAGCACAGATTATTGATGAAGAAGAAACCAAGGAAGTAGAGTTTGATGCTGAAGGGATTTTAAATTTGAAAACAAATGTCATTCCAAGAGGAATGGTTGAACTAGAGAGACTCTTTGATCCTGATAAACTAAGTAGAAATCAGGGGACTCAAGGGAATGAGTGTGAGACAGTCAACCTGGGAACTGATGAACGAGTAAAGAATGTATTTGTGGGCAAGGTTTGTACCCCAAGAGAAAGGGAAGGAATAGTGCAAGCATTGAGAGAATTTTTCCAATGTGGTAGCCTGGGGCTACGAGGACTTGAAGACATACGACACTTCCTTGATTACACACACAATCCCTTTAAAGTCGGGAAATAAACCATTCAGACAAAGGCAGAGGCCTGTGAACCCGCTGCTAGAACTATTGATCTATCAGGAGGTTAAGAAGCTCCTTTTGGCCAGAATCATCTTTCCAGTAAGGCACTCAACGTGGGTCGCCAATCTAGTACCAGTCAAAAAGAAGAATGGTGAGATAAGATGTGTGTTGACTTTCACAATTTAAATAGAGCATCTAAGAAAGATAACTATCCCTTGCCCTCGTTGGACGAGGTGTTGCAAATTGTTAATGGCTCCCAAATGATGTCCTTCTTGGATGAATTTTCAAGATACAACTAGGTAATGGTCGAAGAGGCAGATAGATTGAAGACGACCTTCACCATGAAGTGGGGGAGTTTCGCTTATAGAAGAATGCCTTTGGCTTGATCAATGCCGGAGCCACATTTCAACGGGCTATTCATATTGCTTTCCGGGATTTGGTTGGAAAATGCATTATTATATACATGGATGACT
The DNA here is from genome assembly GCA_007115665.2 of Sequoiadendron giganteum. NCBI lineage: Eukaryota > Viridiplantae > Streptophyta > Pinopsida > Cupressales > Cupressaceae > Sequoiadendron > Sequoiadendron giganteum. The sequence continues at coordinate 632,367,259 of CM021108.1, forward strand.
TGATCGTGTTTTCCAAAAGAAGAGAAGATCATGTTGAGGACTTGAGGAAGATCTTCCAAAGATGCAGAAGGTTTGGCATTTCTCTCAATTCGAAGAAGTGCGTGTTTGGGGTTACTGAAGGGAGATTGTTAGGACATGTCCTTTTGGAATAGGGCATATCAATTGACTCAAACCGTATCGAAGCGATTTCAAAGATCGGCATGCTAGGGAGTCAGAAAGAATTAAGATCATTCTTTGGCAAGATTAATTTTGTGAGGAAGTTTATAACTGGGTTTGTCGAGATTGTCAGACCGTTGAATTAAATGTTAAAGAAAGATGCGAAGATCGAATGGACCCCTCAAACAAGGAAGGCGTTTGAGGAAATTAAACAAGCAATAGTGGATGCTCGTGTACTGTTCAGTCTAGATTACTCAAAGCCTTTCTACTTATACTCTTTTGCTTCAGAGCACACTTATCAGTGGTATTGACCCAAAGAACGGAAGAAAAGGACGAGCATCCGATTGCCTTTATGAGTGCGTTGTTGAAAGAGGCGGAATTGAGGTATCCAAACGTGGAAAAGCAGGCTTATGCTTTGGTAAAGGCAGCTAAGAAATTCATGCACTACATCCTGAGGAGCAAAGTCCATGCTATAGTTCCAGATGCCACGGTGAAGACATTGTTAATGCAAAATGAATTAGGAGAAAGAAGAGGCAAGTGGGTCGCCACTTTGCAAGAGTATAGCATGGAGATACAGCCAATGAAGTTGGTCCGAGGACAAGCTTTGGCGCAAACAATTGCAATGGCAAGACCTGGATTGGTGCAACAAACGTATGTGTTGGAAGACATGTCTCCAGGAGAATGGTATGACGACACTATCTATTACTTGTTGAATCACAGGTGTCCTTCACATTTGAATCCACTGCAACGGAGAGCTTTAAGAATGAAGAGCTAGAGGTTTATACTGCAAGGATCAGTGCTATATAGACAAAATCACAAGGGAATTTATCTAAGATGTGTAGGAAAAAGAGAAGCTAAGTAGCTTATGGAACATTTCCACAAGAAATTTGGAATAGGTCACGGAGGTGGTTTGGCCACAATCATCAAATCTCAAGGGTTGGATATTACTGGCCCACACTTTTTAAAGATTCTTATGAACATGTGAAGACTTGCCATATTTGTCAAACAGCTGCATACAGAGAAAATAATCCAGCTATGCCTTTGCAGCCAGTGATTGAGGTTAAGCCATTTGCAAAGTGGGGAATGGATTTTATTGGAATGATTAACCCACCTTCCTCAGCACGACACAGGTACATCTTGACAGCTACAGACTATTGCACCAGGTGGACGGAAGCTTAGGCTCTCAAGCTCTGCATGACGGATGTGGTGATCAAGTTCCTTGAAGAGAACATTATTACAAGATTTGGATGCCCCCATGTGTTGGTGTGTGACAATGGCCCCGCTTTCTCATCTTTGAAGTTTTCGAACTGGGCATTTGAGTATGGGATTGCACTAAAGTTCTCGTCCAGTTATTATTCGCAAGGGAATGGACTTGCAGAGTCCACAAATAAAATTTTGCTGAATGCTATTAAGAAGCTGCTGGATAAGAACCCCAAAGATTGGCAAATGTAATTGAGGTTCGCTCTATGGGCAGACATAACTAGAACAAAGAATTCGTTGGGAATGTCTCCTTATCATTTGGTATATGGGAAAGATCCAGTCTTCCCAGTTCAGTTGAGGATTCCAACTCTTCACTTTATTCAGGAGTATCTAGAAGGAGAAGATCGAATTCAAGTCATGTTATCCCAGTTGATGCATTTGGAGGAGAAAAGAGATGAAGCATTGAAAAATCTGGCTAAACATCAAGGAGTTGTGAAGAGGTGGTTTGACAAGCAAGCCAAGGTCAAGGCCTTCAGGATTTCAGATTTAGTTTTATGTTGGGACAAGGCCCATGAAAGAAAAGGTGATCACGACAAGTTTGACAAATTATGGCTAGGCCCATATCAGATTTCTGAGATCCTTGGAGATAATGCATGCAGATTGAAAACGCTAACAGGGGAGGATATCCCGTTGCCAGTCAATGGGAGATTCCTCAAGCATTATTTCCAAGCGTAGGTTCCCTCCTGGGACCTACTTTGTACATAGTTAGATTAGGTGGTTTTGTTTCCCGCTTTCCTTTTGGTTTTGGTTTGTTGCCCTTTGGGTTTTTGGTTTTGGATTTTCTTCCCTTGAGTTGTCCGCTTGAGTGGTTTTGGTTTGGGTTTGGAATGGACACGAATTTTGGGTTTTCCCGTTGCGAAGAGGGCGATGATGGTTTTCCTTACACAGTTGGTCTACTGCCATTGGGTTTATAAAGAAAAAAATAGAATACCAAGGTTGTTTTCCTCTTATCATCATCCGGTTTAGTATAGGCTCAACTCAGAAGGTTAATCAGTTATTGTGTCCTAACACATGAGTCTGAGATCATAGTGTCCTATCTGTTCAACAAGCTACTTTGAGTCATTTTGATTTCTTGGGAGAGGTTACGGCGAGTGAAAATTTTACATCTTGCTTCAGCGCCACTACAATTCTCAAACCCATTGGTAGCTTCATTGTTTGCCAACCAATTATGGAATTGACGGAAAATCAAGAAAAGAAAAAGAAAATGTGCTAAAGAGAAAATATCAAAAAAGAAAAAAGCAATAAAAGAAGTATCATACTTTGAATATTGGTTTTGGGAATATATGGATAACTCCACCAGGGCTATGGACGCTTGACCGACAGTGGAGCAATATTCGTGAGAATTGTAGCGACAACCTCATTGGGGCTATGGACGCCTGACTGGCAGCGAGGCAATGTCCAGGATGCTTTTGGAGTTAAGGTACTTATATAGCTTGTCGTAGTCAATCTCGTGGGTCAGAATGATTTAGAGATGAAATGAATGCATATACTCAAAAGATCTCAGATGAAGGTGTTTTGATCCAATATCGGATTCTTCTCCCCTTTTGAGTAAGTATCCTTCTATATGATGGTTAGAGGGGATTAGCCAAGGTTTAATCTTCGAAGTGTTTTTCAACACTTTCTCGTGGAGTCGCCAGATGTTGTGACCTTTTCACACATCACCCCATTCAAGATGAGGACCCCCCTAATTTTTGCTCCATTCTGGTCTTTTGGCTTTGGTTTTGCGTCTCTCTCTCTCTGGTCTTTCCGTCCTTTCGGGGATGTCCCGTCGTTTCGCTTAGGCTAAAATATCGATTAAGTCTGTGAAATTAGGGTTTTCATCCTTCAGGCTTATTAAAGGTCAAACTGAGTTACCAAAGCGAAATCTGAGCTTACTACTGCAGTTAGAAGGCTTCTGGCAGAGTCCCATTGAATTTTCATTGAGTTCTAACAACTTATTGTTTTTAGTAAGTGCTCAATCCGGGACCATTTTATAAAGATTTTGGAATTTTGTCGGTTCCATTACATTCAGGGTACCTCCAAGTACTTGCACGCAAAATTTGGGCAGAATCAGACAACTTGCTATTTTTAGCAGTTTAGGCTTCAAGAGCCATTTTCAAGATTTTCACATGTGCTTTTCAAGTGCATGTGTGGAGAATGTATTTGGGTTTTCCAAGACCTTTGCAATGGTGTAACATGCAAATCAAGACCATGAATTTCAGCATTTCAGGCTTCAAGAGCCAATTTTGGAGTTTGCATGCAGAGTTTTTCAACACATGTCTAGATATTCTTTATGGGTTTATCGAGAGCTTCGCAACGATATGACATGCGAGCAGAGGGGATCAATTTTCAAGGACTTGCTATTTTTAGCCAGTGCATGCATGCAGAATAGTTTTCTGGGTTTTTTGAGATCCCACAGGCAATATGACATGCAAATTCATCCGGCAGTGAATTGACCACTTTTTTAGGCAGCTATTATTTTTAGCAGGTACACTCTGGCAGCTGCTTGACACTTCACTTCAGCATACAGAACAACATGCAACCAAAACAGAGTCAAACTAAGACCGTTCAGGGCACATATAAGTCAAAATTAGGGTTTCCACTTTTGTAGGAGGCGAGATTCAGAAATTGTCAAAGTGAAGTACCGCATCAAGATCAGTATCATTCAGGCAACCTACTGGCAAAATTTGAACAAAATTGGAGAACTTACTATTTTTAATAAATCATTTTACGGCTATAAATAGCAGGTTTATGCTAGAGGTAGGTGTGAACAGGCCACTTAAATCATCAAGATCAGGCGAAGCAAATTGCAAGTCAGGCAGGGCTGCAAAAGTTAGGCAACTTTGGAATTTACTAAAAATAGCAAGTGGGCTATAAATAGCAGGTCGGCATGTTCAGCAGGCACAAATAGGTCCACCAAGCAACGAGGATCATATGGTGAAAATTTCACGACAAACGGAGTTGAGGAAGTCAGAAAATCAAGGGCTTACTAAAAATAGGACTTTCTATAAATAGAAGGTGGTGACGGGCTGACGAGGTCAAATTTTCTAAGTATAAAGCAGATGCTTCACCTTCAAGATACACCCTCACCTTGATGAAATTGGTGAAATGACTTGGAAATTTTTCTAAGTCATTACAAATCAAAGCGAACATGCCAAAATGTGCCCAGTCAAGCTGATGAGAGCCTTGCAAAATCTAAGGCGTAAAATGAAAGTAGCCTACCTCATATGCGCCCAAGGTAAATGAGGAGCTAAAAAAATTGCCTAAGGCAAAAAAATAAAGTAGGCTATAGTAAAAGCGCCCTCAAATGAATGTAAGCTAACTAAAAGGTGCCCAAAGGAAGAAGAGGTTAGATGAAAAAGTGGCTAAGGCATGAAATGAAAGCCTCACCATGTAAAGGTGCCCTCAAATGAAGGTTCCTCACCTCAAATGCGCCCAACCTTGTGAAGCCAGTTCAAAAACTTTGTAAGTGTTGGAATGAAAGTTACACATGCCATTTGCGCCCTAACATGGAGTCTACCACCTCCAATATGCACCCAAGGTTGTTGAAGAGTGAAAAACGTCAAGTATGAAGGTGAATGCTCCCCTAGTGATATGCGCCCTTGTGGAGATTGTCGAAGTTGAAAACGCCTAAGGCATGAAACAAACGCAGCCCATTTAAAATGCACCTGGCTTGTAAGATTGAAGCTTGCCTTGTTGAATGCGCCCACCATGAAGGAGTTGATTAGAAATTTTTCTAAGGCAAAAAAAAAAACCAAAGCCCACCATGGTAAATGCACTCAAGGTTGCTGAAGGGATAAATTTATTCCTAAGTGTTGAACATCAAAGTGGCATATATAAAATGCGCCCAAGTTGATGTTGCCAGAGAAAACGCCTAAGGCATTAGAATCAAAGGGTGGAGGTATAAAGTGCGCTCAAGTCAAGAGATGAATGAAGGCGTTGAAAATAAAGTTGCCTATCTAGAATGCACCCAGCTTGTAGGGAGATCAAGCAAGAAAATTTCTTAAGGCAGAAAATGAAAGCAAGGGGTCTGAAATGCGCCCAAGGATGAAGTGCCTTCTAAAACGCCTAAGGCATGCAAAAGTAAAAGCACCCAGTGTCAAATACGCCTAAGGTAGAAGGAAATAGAAGTTCCAAGGGTAAGATGCGCCCATCTCAAGCAATGAAATGTCTATGGCGTGGAAATAATGCTAAGGCATGGAAGATTAAAAGCACACTATAACATATGCGCCCAAGATGTAGAGGAAATTTTAAACTCTCTAAGTGTGAAAAATGAGTATAACACAATTAAAGTGCGCCCATCAAGTGTTGGAGCCTTAGGAAAATTCAAGGGCGTGGGAAATTGAAGTTTGCCTAGCTAAAATGCGCTCGCAAATTGACTTGGATTTATTTCCTAAGTCATCAAAAAGAAAAAAATATTAAAGGGCTGAGTTGCCTAAATAAAACAAAAAATGGACCCATGAAAAATGCGCCCAAGGGAGACGTTAGAATTTTTTTTCAATTGAAATAAACATTTCACTACATAAAAATACGCCTTGGATATGGATGAATATGAAAATTTCTTAAGGCATTTAAATGGAGTTAGCAAGGTGATGGAGTATTTTCAAAAGGGATTTAGTAAAGTGAAAAATTTAGATGAACCCCTTTAAAGTACGCCCATGGGTTGATGAAGTTTGAAATTATTTTCCTAAGTGGAAAATTTTATTTTTAGAGGGGAATTATTTTCCAAGTGCCTAGATTATTTTCCTAACGGAAATTAAATTTCAGAGGGTAGATTAATTTGAGCAAGCAAGTGATTTTAATTCGACAGGGTTGAATTATTTTGATGAGGATTTAAATTATCTAAGGCGAATTTCATAAAGTTGATGATTTAAATAACGGATGTTTTAACAGGTTGGAAATAACTTGAAATTTCCCCATGGATTTTCGAGTTGAATTTAATTAAACATTGCGAGGAATTTAAAATGGAATTCTCAAACAAGACAGAGTGACTTTCTCGCAAGTTGTTTAATTACCATGAGTTAACTGGCAGACTAGGGGGAAAAATTCGAATTTTGAAGAAGAAAGAATCTTCATTAATGGCAATTACCATGATGACTAGCCCACTATTGTGCTAAAATTTGAAGATTCTAAGTGGAGAATGTGGGGGATTGATGAAGGTGCTTAAAATAACTCCAACACTAATTGGCAAGGTTCTTTGTGAAGAATTATTTAAGCAACCATGTTTCTCATTCCTTCTCACATTTCGAAGTTGAGAGTTGCTGAAGGGAAAGAAATTCTTTGAGAGATTGAAATATTGGTGAGGAGAAATCTTTTCGAAGTTGCTGAAAGTGGAGTTGAGAGTTTTATTTTTCTAAGTGTTAAGGTTGCTGGAGATTTCTCTTCTCAAACTGCTGAGAGTTGAAGTTGCTGCGAATTTCTAAATTCTATGCTGGAGATCTTTATTTTCGAAGTGCTGAAGAAGTTAATTGCTGAAAGTTAAGTTCTTGGAGTGGCTGGAGATTTTTATTTTAAAACTTTTGAAAGTTTATGTGTTGAGAAGTTGAGAAGAAGTTCGAAATTCCATGCTGCTGTGATTTCTTTTCTTCTAGCTGCTGAAAGTTGATTAGTTGCTGCGAATTTCTCTGGAATTGATGTTGACGAAGGTTCTTTTTGAGCTTAGAGGATTTTGGAGTTTGAGGTTCGGAGTTAGAAGTTTATGCTGAGGGATTTAATTTTTTAGAGCTAACTCCATATTGCAGCCATGTCAAGGTTGTTTTATTTTATTAAAAATCTTCAATCTTACTTATTATTATTTTTTTTTGCAGATGGCTAGAGCAAAAGAAGTTGTAGGAACAAGCAGAGTTGCAGGCAAACCTGCAAATATTGATGCTGGCAAGGCAAGCCCATCTTGATAGGCAGTGATCAAAAAGCTCGCCAAGCCATTTCTTCCAAAGTCCATGATTACTTCAAAGTTGGCGGGATTAAATGACACCAACCTTGGTTCATTTAATCTGGGTACACTCAAATCAAGGATGTATAGGCTGGGAGGTCATCAACCGTCAGTCACAGTGCACAATATAATGAAAAGTGGAATCTACGCAGCCATTGGTTTTCCACCAGCAATACAGTTGTCAAAGTTAATCATGGAGTGTGCAAATTGCTCCAAGCCGAAACGAAGAACTATTGTCTCTCCAGATAGCAAATTGTTTGCCAACTTCATGCCAGATACTATTTTTCGAGGCATTTGGGATTCCCACTTTCAAAAGAATGTTGTATAGAACGAAGAACAGAGCAGATAGAATGTATTCCTCCTTCGAAAGGTGTGCTACTGTAATCAACAGAGTCTGGATGCAAAGGCCAAAGCCACCCCGCACTAAGCTCATGCAGCAAATAGTTGTTGAAGATGTGAAACAAGAATACTGTGACCTGATAATGATGCTTAGCTGGGTGAACGGGAGTTCACAAGCATACATCTTCGAGCCTTGGATGTTTTATTACATCGAGATCATTTTGGAGGGAAGAGAATGTGTTTATTGGGCTAGGATGATTAGCGACAACATAGATGAACAGTTCAGGAGCCTGAGAAGGACGAAGACCTTTTACATGAGCTTGTCCGAGATGTATATGTTGGCTCGGGGGACCAAGCACCGAGGAATAACGTACAAGGAGACGATCGGATGTGGCCCTGAATAGTTCAAAATCCACGACGTTTGCCCACAACTGCATTTGACTAACCCTGCCAGGTGCAAGCGGGCGAATGATGCATTCACAATGCACATTGCGAGGACCCTTCAACAGAGAACGCAACAGAGGATTTCAAAGGAAGCACAGGCGTTGATTGAAGAGTATGGATATTGGCTCATCCAATTTCCAAAATTCACATATATTAGGCTACAGGGGTTCACCTCGTATCCATACCGGTTGCCGAGGTACCCCACTAATCATATAATAATGCTAGAAGTATCTAACTCATTGCCTACGATAAAATTCAAAAGAAGAAGAGGAAGAAGGGATTGGATTTTCCTATCACCATAGGAAATTCCAATGAAGTGTGTCCCTCCTTGCATGCAGCTTGAGAGGCTGGGGATGAGCTGCAATTCTTTCATCTCTCATATCATATAGGCAGGCAGGATTTCGATCCTTATAATTACATCCAAATGGTACAGAATGTTGAGTACAGGCATATGGCTCAGATAGAGGACTTTTGGGCAAATGCGGTGGATTAGGCTGAGATAAGAAGGATGTTCACTAGGCTCCCCCTCAAGTTGATTAGGGAGTGTGGAGTCATTTTGGTTCCCGATCAGGTGGACGAAGATGTCAATGTCATACAACCTGACTATGAGTCAATCAGGAATACACCGGTCCCACCACCTGATTGGTCCAAGCCTGAAATCACGGACTTGGACACACTTTCCATTCCAGTGATGACTTTCACATGGACTTGGGTCGATAGGCACGTAAGCAGACTTAAGAGCAGATCAGTTGCTCTTACTTATAACTTGATGGGGGATCAAAGGCCACTATCAATGAAGAAACGAAAGCAAGTCGCCCAAGCGGCGAAAACAGAAGATGAGGTGCTGACCCAACCGATACCTTTGCGGATGGGGGAAGCATCACCCATGCAGTCACAAACTTCGTCTTCGAGTTTGAGAGAAATTTCACTATTTGCTGATCAGAGGGCAAAGTTGAATGAAGAACAAGAACTTGAAGAGGTAGATATTCCGAACATGAGGGAATCAGATAGTTTAAGTGTTAGTGCACCTAGAGGAGGCCAACAGGAAGAAGAGGAGGAAACGGCGGCTGATACCCGTTTCCAGCAGATACTGGACATGGCATTGGAAGAAGAGGATAATATGGAGCAGGAGGCCCAAGGTTCAGGAGATACTCAGCTCATGGAGATTGATGAGCCCAAGCAAAGTAGTGTTAGATAAGAAGTAGGCGAGGAGGACGCAACAGAGGAGCAACCCCTCGTCATTTGCAATCCACAACAGACGGTGCCGGATTGGCTTTTAGATAGAATGAGAAGGGACCCTGAGGAGGATATAGATCCCATAGTTGAAATGGAGGAACTCCTCAGGAGGATTAGTGCACTGCCAGAAAAGAGGAGAAGCAGGAAATTTTCGAAGATTTCAATAGATGAGTCAGGCTCTCGTACCCTCCAGGTTGTTGTCCTGAGGGAGGATTGTGATCGAGTTGAGGAGAGGCCTGAAAACTATGTGATCACCATTATGGAGTTGGGTCGTCCTACGGGAGCCCAAATTATTGAGGATTTCGACAACTCCTATCAGGCACTAAAAGACAAGATGCTCGACACGAAGGGAAAGTATAAAAGGTTAAAGAAGGAGCACAAGACTTTGATAGGATATGTGCAAAATCTTGCGCGTCCAGGTGAATAGGAGAACCCAACAGTTGAACTCCCGTTAGAGCTTCCGAGAGAGTCAGTTATTGGCTTAGAAGATTTAAAGAAGATGGAAACGGAATCAGATAGGTGGGTTGGCCATGTTCGGACTAAAACAGAGAAATTCATGGGGGACCTCGCCCATGCTTACCGATAGGCCTCAGATGTTCTGGCACTCATGGATATGGTGGATCAAGCCTGGAGTGAGACCCAGATTTATCAGACGAAGATTGTTCTTCGTCTAGAGGCTTTGATCCACATGCATTTACACACCCTGGTAGATGGAGGTGTAATACAGGAAGGGGACAGATATGTTTTCACTAGCTGGTACTCCTTGGTGGTCACAGGCCGTGGTTTCCATGATGCAGCACGAGCGGATTCAGCCAGAGTTAGGAAAGCAATGAGTAATATTCTGGTTGGAATCCTCAATACGTTGGAGGCCATATTTGCTGGGAGGTTGGCTCCGGAAGAGATAACTGCAAATGGCTTGAGGGATAGGTTGACTCCCTTCTTCTCAGTCGTGAGATCGTTTGTCCAAGATGACTTTGAGAATATCTCCACTTTCTCTAGCATAATTCAGAACACCCAGGATGCCTTGGTTGTTTGGAGAAAGTCTTATATTCGGCACGAGCAGATAGTTACGGTGCTAGAATTTCAACTCAACCACATCCCATCGATTTCAATTCAAAAGGTTGAGGCAGTGTTAACCTGTTTGATCGAGTTTGCAGTTCGGGAGAGTGACAACGGAGATGCTCTGCTGGATGAGGATCTTCTGGAAGGTGATGATGGGCATTAATTACTCATTATGATTCCTATAGGAGAGTGGAGAATCTTCTGTGCATTTATTACCCACTCCTCTCTGTGGCGGTTATTAGGGCAGACACCCTAATTAGGGCATAGGTGGCTCGATATGAGCCCTTTATTGTAATCGAATTTGAGCCGTCCACTGAAATGGGCTTGCTATAAAGGGGGCATCCCCCCTCATTTGTAATATACTAGATTAAGAGTTGAATCAGAGCTAGAGGGTAGAGAGCATATAGTGAATAGTTAGAAGTTAACCTATTTTGAAAATGAAAGAAAAGCTTTCCCTTTGAAAGTTTTTGTAAAAGGTTGTTGTGGAGGACTCCCATAATATAAAGAATTTCATTGCTTGGTGATTCTATCTTTTGTTGTGAGCAGTTGACAAGGCTTTTTCATCTTTCCAATTCAAGTAGATAGAGTAAAGTAGATTTTGTTTTATGCAAGTATTCAATAATTGTGGAATGCAGTGTTTGACTTGAGCAAGTCTTCTTTCATCCATACCACTAGCGGGCTTGCTGATGGTGAGTTCGCCCTGCGTGGTCAACTGGAGCATTGGCGCTTAACTTCAATTGTGATTCGTATTTTCACTTGCATCGTCGTGATTATGTGTGCATGCTGAGTCATAATTTGAACATCTTACTCATCCTTTGAAGATTGCACCGATTTTGTGGAAGTTGTCCGAAGGGAGGCGAAGCAAAGTCTGGTTCGAAGCCTGTTAAAGTTGATCCTCGCATTCCACCCTTTAGAAATAGATTGTAGAATCCCTACCCCTATTCCTTCTAAATTCAACATTTTACAGATTAACTTAGGAATCAAAGCATCATCGTCAAATCATTCGTGTCTTAATTGCTTCACAAAGTTGAAAAAATTACGTAAGTTCCCTTGGAATACCTAGCATATTCACATCAACCAACTGAGCCTATTCGCTACATAAGGAACCTTGGAGTTAAACGCATGATCTTTCACACAATCTTAGCATGCGGAATACTTTGATCAAGAGAGAATAGGGTGATCGTTGGACATTTTATTCTGTGTTGGTGTAGTCATAAAACACCCATCAACAAAACCTTTGCTCTTGTGGCTTGTTATACTTTTGTCAAAACCGTATTGCCATTGCAGCATCTAGAGGATGGAAGATTCACCAAATGGATGTAAAGACAACCTGTCTTAATGGTGTCATAGAAGAAGAGGTTTACATTGAGCAACCCGATGGCTTTCAGGTACATGGGAAGGCGTCTCATGTTTGCAAACTAGAAAAGGCCTTGTATGGTCTTAAGTAGGCTCCTCGTGCGTGGTATGAAAGGATTGATTGTTACCTGTGTAGTTTGGGTTTCTCAAGGTAATAAATGTTGAAGCATTAATTCTGGTTCTATATGTTGATGATTTGATTATCACTGGAGAAGAACACCTGTATCTAAAATGTAAGGAGTTAGCTTCTGAGTTTGAGATGAAGAACCTTGGTCTCATGCATCACTTCCTTGGCTTAGAAGTTTGGCAAAAACCAGATGAGATGATTTTAAGTCAAGGGAAGTATACTATTGACATTCTGAAGAGGTTTGGTATGATTGATTGAAACCTATGTCTACACCTATGGAGACAAACTTACATATGTTGAAGGAGGCTGCAACTAGTTCAGAACTGGTGGATTTTACTATGTATAGGTAGCTAATTGGTTCATTGATGTATCTAGTTAACATTAGACCTGATATCTGTTATGCAGTGAGTGCACTTATTCAGTTTATGTGTGAACCAAGGCAAATACATCTTGTTGCAGCTAACAATATCCTGAGATACTTGTGTGGCATAGTTGGATATGGGTTGAGATATTCTACAGGTGTGTTTTGGAGCTGCATGGTTTTATTGATTTTGATTGGGCAGGGTGTGTCACAGATCGATAGAGTACCTCTAGTTGTTGCTTCAGTTTGGGATCTGCTATGATATCCTGGTGTTGCAGGAATCAGTCTTCAGTGGCATTGAGTACAACAAAGGCAGAGTACATTGCAGCTAGTGTGGCAGCCTGTGAAGCAGTGTGGCTTCATAACCTCCTTGCAGGATTGTTCGAACAATCAATGGAGCCTACTATCATTCATTGTGATAACTAGAGCTGTGTGAAGCTTTTTGTCAATCCTGTGTTTCATGATAGAACAAAGGATGTTGAGATCAAATACCATTGTATCAGAGATATGATATTGAGGAAAGCTATACAGTTGAGGTATATCAACACTGATGAGCAGACGGCAGACATTCTCACCAAGCCTCTCTGCAGGATAAAGTTTGTGTACTTTCGAGATAAGCTTGGTATGGTGGAGAATACAGCCTTAACTGAGAAGGAGTCTCAGTATCAGTAATCCTCTTTAATGAGTTCTTCTCTATGAGAGAAGTTCGAGGTGAAATCCCTTGGTAATGAGTTCTTCTCTGCAAGAGAAGTTCGAGGTGAGATCCCTTCTTTCCACCCTCTGGGAGAGCCATGGTGGATGTCATGTGTGTGACTCCATGACAACATCACGTGAGGGAGTTCGTGATGATTTATTTTGTACTTGTGTTTTACCCTCTGGAGGAGCCACGGTGAAAGTCACAATGAGGTGACAATATCACATTGAGTGATGAACACTTGTACTTACCATCTATGGAGGTAGCCATGATGGTTGATATCACGATGAGGTGATATGCTTTCATGATGAGGTGATAAGCTCTTTTCATGGATTGAGCCATGTTGATTAACATCACCATGAGGTATTACACAGATGGAAGTATTCCTCTCTAGCTAAGAGGGAGTGTTGATGTCTACATTCAACCACATGAGAAAGACTTCCAGATCTCTAATGAAGATTAAATTTAAATGTAACTTAAGAGCTATTTAAATTTACCTAGTCGATTTGCTTAAAGAGGCGCTTTAATGCATATGTAAAAGATTAAATAATAAAAGATAATAAATAAATATTATTTATTGGGGTCGACTTTTCTTGGAATTCGCGCCCCTCAAGAAGGGGTCTTTTCTCTTGAGGCCGACATCTCTTCATGAAGGGATGCAAATAGGATATATAGATGATATCCTTCATTGTGTAAATCATCAAGTTCAGTCAGTATTTGTTTAAGGAAGAGTTCACACCATTGCAGCAAGTTCATCATTTTGTCTTAGCAGATCAATTGAAGATATTTTTTGTATCTTTGCATTTAGGAGAGGTGTTGTTCATTGCATGATATAGGCATTACTTTGTGCCCAAGTTGTAAGCAGATTTCTGCACCTGATTATTCAATATATAGGAGATATATTGGCTGGATTTTTCTCCCTCAAGTTGGAGGGTTTTCCCAGGGTATTGGCTATGTTATTGTGTTGAATTTTTAAATTGTTTTTGCTTTCTAATCTTGTTGAGGGTTGAACATATGAAACAGGTCTGATTATCTTTGTCAAAGATATTCTCCAGATTTCTTCTCTTGATGTCGAATGTGCTGATTGCAGAACATTAATAGATTTCGATGTTTGCATATCATGAATGGAACTACCTTTATATGTTTAGGAGACCCGCTACTAAGGAGTGCGTCTCTTGAGAGGACATGTCTCCACATGTGGAGACACGTCCGCTCAAGGAATGTGTTCCTTTGGGTGCGCGGGTTCCATACACAACCAATTACCATTCGGTTTATTTAACACACACATAACCTTATATGTGGTGAGTGCATAAGTTCCGATTTATTAAATGCAGAAATAACATTTAATACGAATTTATATATCAATGCTTATAAATTCGATTTCACTTATTTTCCTAATTTGATTATTCTGAAGAATATCCTAGATCTTAACTGACTGAAGCTATCATTCATCAACACTCCCTCTTAGTTAGGGAAGATATATCAAATCAAATACGTGGAGATATCACCTTAACACATGATATCTAAGACATGGTATGATTTCTCAATATTGTCAAGTCACACGACATTCTTCATAACACACCTTCATTATTCAACACTCCCTCTTATCTAGGGAAGATAAACTCTATTAACACTCCCTCTTAGCTAGGGATAATAAACTTCCACCAAGTAAAAGTAATATCACCTAATTCGTGATATCAGAAGATATGGTATGCTTCTGAAAGTGTCAGGTCACATGACATTCTTAATAACACATCTTCTTTATTCAACACTCCCTCTTCAACTGGAGAAGATAACTTCTATCAAGTAAAATTTATATCACCTAACTCGTGATATCAGAAGATATGGTATGCTTCTGAAAGTGTCAAGTCACATGACTTTCTTCATAACATATCTTCATTATGGTATGTGCACTGACATCAAGTCACATGATGTCTACCATAATTCATGGCATATCCACGGATATATAAATATCCACCATGATTATCTCTTAAGGATCACAATGATCTTCAGATGACATCAAGTCCCATGATATCCATCAAAGTGTCCAAGAGATACTATCATGACATGTCCACAAATATCAAGTCACATGATATCTATCATGATAGTTTATCATTGTAGAGTCGTCACCTTTCAATAATGTACACAAGGTAGTAGGCCCATAAGGTCATGGAATCACACACATGACAAAAGAGTTTACACATTAAACATCTTTATATATTAGTACAACTTATAAACAAATTTGAATT
The DNA here is from genome assembly GCA_007115665.2 of Sequoiadendron giganteum. NCBI lineage: Eukaryota > Viridiplantae > Streptophyta > Pinopsida > Cupressales > Cupressaceae > Sequoiadendron > Sequoiadendron giganteum. The sequence goes on from CM021108.1 coordinate 632,382,454, forward strand.
TCAAACATAATATCAAATTACATACCAAGTTTTCTTCCCGAAGAGTTCAACCTTAACTCTGGAGAGAAGTTGTTGAGTATGTCCGTTGTTTAAACATTTGAACTAGTATACTCCAACTGGATCACATTCCTTTCTACCATGTCTCATAATGGTAGGGGATCTCAATGTGCTTAGATCAAGGAGTCTCACAAGCAATTTACGAAGCCAAACTGCTTCTCCTGCCCTCATAAAGGCTGCAATGTATTCAGTTTCTGTCGAGCTTTGTGCCACAAAAGACTGTTTTCTGCAGATCCAAGAGATCATAGCCCAATCTGAATTTAAAGTTTCCAGGTTGATCTAGTTGGTCTTTTCTGTAAAGAAGACCATATCCAATAGTGTTGTGAAGATATCTCAATATGTGTTTTACAGCCATAAGGAGATTTTCCTTTGGCTCACACCTGAACTGGCTTAAAGCATTCACTAGGACTTTCCATTTGTTGCTGGAGTGCTCTATCAACTGAGCCCAACCCATCATCAGTCTGGGTGTGGCTTATATCCATCACCCACCCTTTAAGCCACACTGCGGGTGCTGGGAGCTCTTCTGAAGTTAGATCCTAGGACCTGTCGTCATGGAGTCTCTCAACATGACGCCTTATCTCAGTCTCAGGGATGAACAAGGGCTTTCACCTCATATCTCTCTATCTCAGAGAATTATGCACTACAACAAGTGAGGATGTGGCTCCCTTTGAAGCTCGAAGTACTTGCATCAGCCTCCTGACCTCCTTGACCAAAAAATGTTTACAATACTTTAGAGAAATGGATTCCAACGCACACCTTTGTAGAGATTCAGGGTTGTTCTTTTCAACCTCATCCCAGATCCCTCTATTATAAATAGGTTTGCAGAGGTACCAATGTTAAATTCAGGTTTGATTGGCTTGAGCAATTCTGATCTCAATTGCTGAAGAGGTACTTCAAGAATTTAGCATCTGTCCTTGCAACTTTGAATCATGAAACTCCCTCTGAAGGTTAATCTCCCTCTTTGAAGAGATGACTTCAGCCAATCATTCAGTCTCATGGCTGCAAGCTATGTCTCCATTCTCTTCTTCTCTAAAAAGTAATTTCTTGATCCATCCTAATGCCAATTAAGAAGAGATTACTTAATAGTTCATATGAGTTAACTATTCGGAAGAGAAATATAAATGCTAGTAGCATACAAGATTTAATTATCCAATGTTATATCATGAATTAATGACTACATAAAAATTCATGAGCATTAATAAGGAAATGAAATACTTATCTCTTTAATAAAGGATGCCACTCAGATTTTAATCTCCATAGCTTTCCCTTCGATGTTATAATGGTTTCTTTTATGTACAATCAACACCGAGCAACTCAGCGAAGGATGAACTCTCGACTATACCAAGTCTGTTAAATAATCCGTCTCTTGTTGTGGCCAGCTGCGAGATCGCCAAAAATTGATAATCTTCTTATTGTTGAGCTGCATATCCCTCACCATTTTGAACTGCACATTTGACTTTAAGAGAGCACAGGAAATTTCATTGAGGCATTCGTTCAAAATATTCTCATCAATAACAGTCGCATTACTCATCTGCTGAAGGGCGCGGGCAATGCTGCCCCCTAATTCCCTTAGCACCATCTTGCCCCCTTGCTAATTCAACCCACTGTTCTTTGGGAAAAAGTTTTCTTTCCGTTATCAGGAGGTTTCGACGCTTGGACCTACAGAACACCTCTGTTCGTTATTGTCGGCTCTGTCTCAGCCGATCCACACTTTCACCAATCATCAATAATTTCCCCGCCAATTCCTGATGAAAGGTTACGCACAGAAGGAGACTTCTGGAGATACACGGCTTCGCATAAGTGTTATCCTTAACCGAAAATAATCTTCCACAGAGGTAGTAATCCCAACTTTCTTCTAATGCCTTTAGCAACTATATACCATGTGCCTTCGACAACAGCCATCTTGGTGACTTCGCACAAATGAGAAAGGTGCCAGATATTAAATTTCGCTAGTGACGGGAAATATCTCGATTACGAAGAGCAGCATTCAACCATTAATAAGTTTCAATCATTATCAATGGCTTCTATATCGCTTTCAGAATCTGCTATGCCATCTCCTTCACAGCCTGTTGATGCTCATACAAAAACTTCACTTCCAGAGCTGCGCTGCTTGATATAATAACTCAACTCTTGTCATAAGCTATTTCCAAGAAATCACGTCTGAGAGTCTCCCGATAGGTGAGGATCACACCACTTCAAATGTCTGAACATAATGTATATGCGAAGGGTGTTGTCACTAGGTGAATCTGAGAGCTCCTAACCATTAGACGATTTAATGATCGCCTGACTTATTACATGACCACATGAATACGTGACTCCCGGAAGTCTCGATAAATGACCAATGTCTCACAGTTTGGAGAGCACATCCTTTACCGATGATAATTCCGAGTGACCTTCCAATGTCGTAGGGGTACCAACAATAAACAAATTATGCGTATCATCATATACTGTAGTTACTTTACTCAGGAAATCGCATTCTGATGCCCTTCACAATGAACAAATCTTCCATCCGTAAGCGTAACACTTGATATCGATGAGTCGCATAGATGTTGTAATGGTCGATGATTTTTTGAGATCACATGCAACATTTAGGATGATGAGGTCGTATGGGTATCGAATAATATTGATGACTATCATAGCCATCCCTTTTAATGTCATAAAGTTGCACTGCCAACATATATCAAGACTCCTATATCTCGGAAGTGGTCATCAGCCCAATGCATCTACTTCAACCACAAATCTGATGGAAGATATTTGTTGGACTTTAGCACCTAAGATACATGCCTGCGGATGGCGCAATTCTTTGTGTCAAAGATGACTGAATGTGTAGCTACATGGAGCCGATAAGTGACGGAACCAAGAAAAGTCTCAGGAAATACAGAATATGGATTACTTCAATCCCGAGAGCCAAAAATGACTCGTCCTTACAGAGACATCATGCCTGGCGCTGGTAAACACTTTCGGGTCGAATCAACTACATAGTCTGTGATCTGGAGTGAATCGTGCGCTTGAAGCTGCACTCGTGAATCAACTTCGAAAAATGACTATGTTGTTTGCGATGATGGAGGATGGCGAGAGCCAGAGGCTACGCAACCATCATGCCATCAAAAATCTCCCGGCTGTGTTTGAACTGTTGGAGTATGCGCCTGAAAGGGGATATAGATTAAGAAATTCAAACTTGTGAATTTTTAACCATGGCTCTGATACCATGTTGAGGATCGAACATATGAAACAGGTCTAATTATCTTTGTCAAAGATATTCTCTAAATTTCTTCTCTTGATGTCGAATGTGTTGATTGCAGAACATTAATAGATTTCGATGTTTGCATATCATGAATGGAACTACCTTTTATATGTTTAGGAGACCCGCTACTAAGGGGTGAGTCTCAAGGAACGTGTTCCTTTGGGTGTGTGGGTTCCATACACAACCGATTACGATTCGGTTTATTTAACACACACATAACCTTATATGTGGTGAGTGCATAAATTTCGATTTATTAAATGCAGAAATAACATTTAATACGAATTTATATATCAATGCTTATAAATTTGATTTCACTTATTTTCCTAATTTGATTATTCTGAAGAATATCCTAGATCTTAACTGACCGAAGCTATCATTCATCAACAAATCTGATCACCTAAAATCTACAAAGATGATTAGCAAATGATCTCCTAAGCAAGCTCCTCAATATCTCCAAATCGAACTATGCAAAATTGGCCCTTGGCCACTAATTTTGCCCAACTGAGATGACTGATTTATCACTTCCTCTCTTGCAACCCTTCAGTAGGTATTTCACTACCTTAGTTATGCTCATCAATGGGAGTGATCATTCCCAAAGACCTCAACTGCAGAAACCCTAGGCTCCACAAATGGCTATTAGAAACAATATCAAAATCCTAGATGATTAACAATTGCAGCCTCACCCTCTTTTATACTTTGCTTTTCCCTACTTAGGGCAGCCTCTAGAAGCTTCTTAATATTTTATATTTTATAATTTATATTTGCACTTTATAATAAAATAATAACTTATAACATAAAGTACAAATATAACATCACCTTATAACATGAGGTTTCTAAAAATAGAAACAACTTATTAAATCGTTAGAACACCTCCATATGATCACTGAAACCTCAAAAAGGAACCAATCGCTAACTGGGTAATTGTCGTGAAGACCCTCTAAACACACCCTATTAGCCTACAAGGGCCACTGATAGGCTAATCATGCTGATATGTCAATGTCTAACTAGAATGGGACATTGCATACAAGGCTAGATTGGTTGCTCGGGGATTCACACAATGGGAGGGCATTGATTATGAGGAGACTTTTGCTCCTACTACCAAGATGAGCACAATTCGTCTTCTTCTCGCTATTGCAGCCTAGTTTGGATGGACAGTTCATCAGATGGATGCCAAGAGTGCCTTTCTCAACGGTGAGTTGCAGGAAGAAGTCTACATGACACAACCTCCTAGTTTCAAGGTTGTTGGAAAAGAACATCAGGTTTGTAGATTGGTCAAAGCCCTCTACAGACTGAAACAAGCTCCTCATGCATGATACATCAGGATTGATCAGTACTTGGTTGATCATGGTTTTCAGCGCAACCCCTTTAACTCTAATCTGTATGTCAAGCACTCTGGTGATGATATTTTGTTTCTTGTTGTCTATGTTGATGACTTGATCATTACTGGCAGTTCAACACATTTGATTGTATCAATCAAATAGGATTTGTGTCAGGCTTTTGACATGACAGATTTGTAGTCGACTGAGAGTGTACTTGGTTGGCCGTGACTCAAAGTAATTGGCCGAGAGTCTACTTGGTCGGTTGTGAGTCATAAGTAAATAAGACTTTAGTTAATATTAATAATCCATGTACTTATGCTATTTACATGTCATGTTAGTTAGTTGTCTCGAGAATAAAGTTCCTGATGAAGTAATTAGTTATAATGAAGGGACACAATGGTTGGTACCTCAACCATCGCCAACGTACTATATGTACTTGAGTCATGTAGTCGGGAAATAATACGGTTCTACTATTCTATGCTATGTTCTGTCTAGAGACATTATGATGTAAGTGTCGAATATTGAATAAATCAATACATCTATGTTCTGTGCAATTGCCATGTGATTATTATATGTTGTCAATGTTATTTTATATTTCCATTTAATCTATACGTCATTGTACCCGTAGTGAGTAAACATTTGGTGCCATTGCCTAAGTGGACCAAGGAATTACTTGTCACTATGATGGCAGTGTAATGGGTCGATTGACGGAGGAGCCAGTAGAAACTAATGAAGAAAGAGAGGACGAAATGACACGAGATTTGGTAAATCTGTGGAATATATCCCTAAGAGATCAGTTACAAAGGGAAGCTCTCAGGGAATTATTTGGGATAGACTGGAAGTGAATGACGAGGTTGATCACCTTCTCAACCATCTGCCAAGATTGTTGGCCCACCACTTCATCATCCTACAAGACCTTCGAGCGGAGTAGGATTAGGAATGTTGAAGGCAATAAATATTGCAGCAGTACGAAGAATGAGCCAAACAGGAGAGGAGGAATGAGACACTAGCCGAAGACGTACTCCTTGTCACTATTAATGATCGCGCAAACAACTTGTAATGCCTGTATGGCCAAACAAAGACAAGAATCGAATACCAATCGGGCACAAAGCCGAGGAAAGGGTTCGACGATCACTGAGACTACAGGAGCAAGAAAACCGGCGACGAAGACTAAGGCAAGTTGATAAAGAATTGAATGAAGATCTAATTGAAATAAACCAAAGTATAAAAGGAGCAAATGATAATCTTGAGGAAATAGACCAATCCATAAATAGAGCACATTAAAATTTTGTGGAGGGGAGGGACGAAGGACCCTTCATCACTCCGTACATAGAAAGGTACAAAATCAATGAAAATGAAAATGAATTAATTGAAGAACTTGATAGAAGCATCTACCGCATTCGGGAGTTGTCCATATCAGACGATGACGAAGGGTTGAGGATTGGAAGATTTGAGCCCAAAACCCCAGGGCAGAAAGAGTACTAGAGTGAACCCCAGGAGACTCAAGTTGTCGAGAACGATGACGAAAGACATCGGAGTGACTCGTACGTGGCTAAGAGTGCAAGTGACACACCAGAACGTAGCAGGGAAACCTGTCTAATCGGGTCCAATACACAAGGAGGATAATGGGGGAAGATGGTGACTCTAGCCGAGCGGCAGAAACTGTCGAAGTTTATGGGGAATGGGTCAGAAGATCTAGTGTGACATTGTAAAACATGTGAAACAATTTGGATAGCCAACAGACAGGATGATCCAGATCATTGGCTGAAAACATTTCCAGCAACATTGCGAGAGAGTGCCATTGACTGGTACTCAGAATTGGAACAAGCACACAGAGCAACATGGAGATTATTGAAGCAAGCATTTCAGGGTGAGTTCAGACTCCTGAGGGATGATAGTGAGATTGTAGTGGAGATCTACAATACCAAGCAAGGGAAGCATGAGAGTGTGCGTACCTATAACCGAAAACTGAAGGATTTGTTGAGAAAATTGGAGACAGCCAACAGATGGTCTAAAGAAGTGATGGTTCATCGAAGGCTTACTTCCGTCGTTGAGGAAGAAGATGAAAGTCATGCCTCTGTTGTCGTATGTTGGAGCGTACAATCGGGCGATGGATATAGAAAGCGAAAACAAAACATCCTCTTGAGGGAAAAAGAAGTCGGATGATGAGGAGATTACAGACAACACCGACTGTGAATCCAAGACCGTACAAGCAGTCAGGAAAGATATGATGTGAATGATGAAAGAATTGAAGGCCGACAAAGAGAGTACGAAGGAAGCATGAGAACTGTGGTGTACGGAGTGCAATGAGTAAGGTCAAAGCGAACTATTCGAAGAAGATGTTCTGCGATATCTGTCGAGTTATGGGAGATTCCATCAAGAAATGGCCATACAATTTGAGAGCAAGGGGTATGCATGTACTCTTCACTCAAGGAGAACCATCAACACCGTTGAACACACCACTGAAGCCACAATATAGTAGCAATGCATCCCCTGGAGGTTACCAAAGCAACAAAAGTCTGAGAAACAAGATACAGTATGATGGTAAAGGAAGGCCCATGATACAATGTCGAAAGTGCAATGAATGGGGCCACTTCGCGAGGGACTACGAGAACGACCAAAGTTCGGGAGGAAGATTGTGTACGTGGTGCAGACCAAGCGACCATGAAGATAACGAATGCCCCAAGTAGAAGGGTATCCATATGCTGGAAGTAGAAGAACAAGAGGTACTGGCGATCACAAGAGCACAAGCAAAGAAGGCAACCTACCCAGATCTACGTACGGAAAAACAAAGGATGAAGGAAGCAAAAGCCGAAGTGGAACTGGCGATGGCGAAGGAGAACAAAATATCTATGGAGAAACCAGGAACCTCTCGACGGTCGAAGACGGAAACCAACATTGTACGACAGGTACTGCAGACCACCGTACCGATCAAAGTAACTGACCTTCTCTAGACTTTGCCGCAGTTGGAACTGGCAATGACAAACGTTCTCGAGGATGTCAAGCAATTGCAAGCGGAGGACCGCAAGCAAGAATTGTTACCTGAACCACCACCATATAGTGAACAAACCATCGACCCTAGACTGTTGACAACAAACATTGGGAAGATGTCGACCGTTTTTCTGATGGAGATCAGAGGGAACATTTTGACAAATACTATGATCGATGGAGGATCGGGAGTCAATGTACGACCGGAAGACACATGGAAGAGTCTCAGGAAACCAACACTCTAGCCACCAACATTCCAACTCGTCGGTGTCGATGAACATGGCATCAAACCATTGGGAACGTTGATGGCGCAAAAGGTGGTGATCAGAACACAACCATTCCTATTGAACTTCGTAGTCATTCCATTGTAGAGGAAGGCATACGATACGTTGTTGGGACGAGAATGGTTAGTGGCAGCCAGGGCAAACCATAATTGGAAGAGGAACACACTCTCGATCGAGAACAATGGGTGGAAGTACGTCATTGACTTGAAGAACCAGGCTATGAGCGAAGAATTGGCTTCCTCCAAATCAGAATCGGACAGAGGTGAGTCGGATATTGACAAAGGAAGGAAGGCGATGGAACTGAATGTCGATGGCGTACTCAAACTTGAGAGTTGCTCGGAGGACGAGGCAAGCTCATTGAACGGGTTGTTTCATTGGAAAATGGAGGATTACGAGGTGTTCCATCGAGAGTGTAACATGCAACAAATTAGGGAAATCAAGGAAGAAGAGAAACAAAGCATGTCCATCCAGACACTTTTGACCGAGTACGAAGAGTACAAAGAAAGATTATCCGAACCTGACAAGACGCCAACCCACAAGTTTGAACGAGTACGAGGTGAAAAAATTGTATTAGAGTCGAAAAATGAAAAAATAGCTACAGAGAAAATAATGGAGTGAAAAAATGAAAAATTGGAAAAAATAAAGGAAATGTGGGAAGTCGGAAAAAATGAAAAAAGTAAAGTAGAAGAGTTAAAAAAAAATTAAAATGAAGAGAGAAAGAAAAGACGAAGGAGAGAGGGAAAATAAACAAAGAGGAAAGAGAAAAAAGAGATGAAGGAAGGAGAGGGAAAAGAGACAAAGAGGAGAGAGAAAAAGAGACGGAGGAGAGAGGGAAAAGAGACGGAGGAGAGAGAGGGAAAAGAAACAAAGAGGAGAGAAAATAAAGACAAGCACAAAGAAGACGAAGGAGAAAAGGAGACAGAGAGGAGAGAAAAACAAGACAGAGAAAGGGAAAAAATAGACAAAAGAAGAGAAAAGAATAGAAAATTAAAAAATATAGCAGAGAATACCAAGGTAGAGAAAAAAATTTAAAAAGGTTGAAGATTAAAAAATTTTAAGAGAAAAAAATAAAGAAGGCGAGGAGCTCAAAAGGAGAAAAACTAAAAACACTGAAATTGAGAAATATTAAATAGGCAATACAAAAAGTGACAAACGCAAAAATATCTCAACAAAAGAAGGAAGCTCAGCACGACGAAGGCAAAATTGTGGAAGTTGCAAAGGAAAGAGGGATTGCACGATGGACCATGTTGGAGACCGTACAACCCATGAAAGAAGTAGTATGACTTGGAGAAGCAAATGTCATACGCCCTACATTAAAATTGTGTCAATTAAAGAAAGAATGATGTACGCGAAAAACAAAAGGTAATTATCGTGCAAGGGGAAAAGAATGTAAAGACCAGATGGTCCTAGCAAGAAAAAGACATACGAGGGAGAGTCAAAAAGGATGTATGATATGATCTAGAGACCTCACGAAGCAAAGGAGAGATCGCACGAAGTAAAGAAGGGAAGAGTGTTGTACAAGCTAATAAAATATGTGTCGTACTTAGCAAAGAGAAAGCCATACGAAGAAGTCATATTCTAAAAGTCGTACGATTGAATAAAATTGTGTGCAAGGAGGATGTTGTACGAAATGTGAAGGCCGTATGAGTCAAGGTCATACGAAGAATTGGAGAAAATAAAGGAACAGTACAAAACAATAAAATAAGGACCGTACGAAGTTATAAGCAATTGGTCGTCATACAAGATAAAGGATCTGCAAGGTTGTCTGTACAAAGCAAGAATCTGAAGATTGTACCACAGAGTGGAGTGTGCATCGTACTAAACAATAGAGGGGACCAGGTCGTACGAATTAGTAATCCAAAGGTTAGGCAAAACACTCATATAAAGGTCGTACAATTCAATAGAGGCACACAATGGAAAGAAGACTTGAATGCACAAGGAAGGTCATACTAGGTGTGGAGGCCAGCTATGCAGGCAAGGGGAATAAGAACAATGCAAAATCTGTATTTTTTGGCTCTCTCAGCATTGTTTCTTGTCTCTTGAAAAATCATGAAAATGAGGTGTGTGATGCCCCTCGACCTCGCTGGGGGCGTTGCCCCTTAACCTTGTTGGGGGCGCTGCCCTCAGACCCCCTAAGGGACGTTGCCCCTTGAACTCGCTGGGGGTGTTGCCCCCAAACCCCCATCAGATCTATTGGAATTGCCAAATTGCAGTGCAACCAGCCATGATAGTACATTCTCAAGAGCAACTAATAAGATTTGGGGCTTTTCCATTATTGTTTGGGTATTGAGGTTTGGCAGACCACTGGTAGCATTTTTATCTCTTGGTCTAAATATGCCAAAAGTCTGCTTGACAAATTTCGGATGTAGGATTGTAAACCTGCCTCCACACCTATGGAGAAGGGGTTGAAGTTATCAGTGTTGATGTTATAGCAGCTTAGGGCTGCACTTCCTTCGCACAAATCACAAGAAGAAGCACATGAATTAAATGAGTAGCCTTCGGTTATTTAATTCATGATTATGATATTTAGTAAATGCAAAAGGTCGACCCTTTATGGTTCGCATGCCTTAGTCATTACTTGGGCCGACCTTATTATAATTGATATTTATTATGGTTCTTTTATGTGGGCCAACCTATCTTGAAGAGGCGCCACACTTGTATAAATACAAGGTCTTATTTGTCATTGTAATCATTCATTCTACCAAGCAAGTTCGCATTTCCTTAAGAGCAGAATTCGCACTTCATAGCAGCAGATCCGATTTCAAGGAAGGACATATTCATTTGTATCTTGTGCATCTAGGAGAGGTGCGACCTCATTGTATTCATTGTTGGCCATTGTTGGGCCTGAGTTGTAAGCAGATTTCTGCTCTTGTGATACATTATATAAGAGATTCATTTGCTGGGTTTTTCTCCCTCAAGAGGAGGGTTTTCCCAGGGTATCTTGTTGTGTTCATTGTCTTATGTGTTGCAATATTTCTAAGTGCTTTCATTGTTTAATCTGATCTAAGAAACACTAACATGGTATCAGAGCAGGTGTGAAAAAGATCATGATCAGATTTTAGTTTACAACACTCACTTTGTTCTTTTTTCAGTCTATCTTCTAAATTTCTCAAGATGGTGAACGGTCTGAAAATTGAGGATAGACTCGAAGGAATTTTGTACACATCATGGAGGTTCAGGATCATGCTCACATTGGAAGAGAATGATTTGGCTGAGTTTGTGAAATCAAAAGTTCCCAAACCTGAGGAGGAAGAAGAGAAGTTGCAGTGGAGGAAGAAAGATACTAGGGCAAAGAAAGTGTTGGTTGATTCCGTCAAAGATCATATTGTTCCGATTGTCTTCAAGTTGGATACTGTAAGGGAGATTTTCAAAACATTGGAAGAGATGTACGAAATCAACAACACCAGTCGTGCCCTAACTTTGAAGCAACAACTACTTCACATTAAGATGGCGGAAGAAGAGTTTGTCATCACCTACTTCATGAAGATTTCTGAATTGAGAGATCAACTCCCTACCATTGGTCATATTGTTGATGACAAGGATTTGACCATGATTGCTCTCAATGGTCTTCCGCTTTCACGGGAGTCGTTTATTCAAGGAATCAGTGCAAGATCTAAACTTCCCAAGTTTGATCGATTGAGGATTGACTGCATTTAAGAAGAGTCGAGACTAACGGCAAGGGGCATTGGTCAAAGTTCAAAGAATGAAGATTTACATGTTCTCGCCTCTCATTCATCGAAGAAAGGAAAAGGTTGGAAGAAAGGATTCTTTAAAAGGAATTGAGATAATGGGTCAGATGGTGCTCTTGCATTCAAGAAGAAGTGGGACCTCTCTCGTGTTCAATGCTTTAAATGTGACAAATTTGGTCACTATGCGAAGGATTGTCCTACCAGGCCTAATCAGCATGCTTCATTTGCGGATGTGATTGAGATCTCTCCCCAAAATGATTCTAGTGAATTTCTACTCTAGTCACGGGCCTATGTTCAAGCTGTGAAGGTTGTGTACTAAGCGCAAGAGCAACATATCATATGGTGTCCACCTTTCAGAATATTTAAGAGATAAGTATTCTTTGTTTTTTTGATTGTATTTACTATTCTAGGCTAAAATTCAATTTGTTGAGTTATGCAAATCTGACATTATTTACTTAGGATTATGTGTGACCAGTAAATAGTGATCACTGTGATAAGATTCTTTAGATTTATTCATTGCAAGTAGGATCATGCTAATTTGTGAAGATTGTCTTTTGTTTTGCTGAGATTAGCTCTTCTGTGAAATTGAAAGAAAGACATGTCATGATTGATGAATTAATTACTCAGGAGATTTTGAAATCCATGAGATAAGTATTGCATGGTTGAATAATGTTCATGAATTGTTTTTGTAATTATTAATTCATGCTCTTACATTGAGATATCATGAGCATCAAGCAATCTGCATCTGGAAAGATTGGATATCGAAGTCTTACCGAATGAAGAAATGATCAAGCTTGGAGTCATAGCTTGCAATCATTGGACTACATTGATGGTTGGAGATATCTCTTGAAGTCAATGTACCTTTCAGGTCGTCATTGTGTTCAAACTGTGAAGGGTACGGATTGATCTGAGCTCAAGTACAACGTATCACACTATGTCCAGGATTTGGACCTATCAGAATAGTTAAAAAGATAAGTATTCTTTGGTTGTTGAGTTACATCATTTATTTATTCTTTGGATCTTGTAATTAAGAGAGATAGTAGATTCTCTTGAATTGTGTTGTGTTCACTAGCATAAGATCTTTGGAAAAATTTCATTCATGATATAACTTGTACGATTCTAATCTTGATATTTCTTTGGATAATTATGGTCTGTTAGTAATCTCTATCTAATATGCTTCCTGGACAGGTTTAGGGGGAAGAAGATGATAAGCAATCACTTAGTGATGAAAAGCTTGAGGCATCTTGTGAAGAAGTCATGTCAACCAAAGAAAAGATCAAGAGGGAGTAAACACTAGAGGGACTGAGTTGGTGGCTAGAGGGAGTACATCTCTAGAAGTCTTCTTTGCAATCTCTGAAGCCAGGATCGAGAGGGAGTCTCAGTATCAGTGTTCCTTTGTTTAATGAGTTCGTCTTTGAGAGAAGTTGGAGGTGAAATCCCTTGATAATGCAATTCTCTATTGAGAGAGAGTTGAGGTGCGAGCCCTTGATAATGCAATTCTCTATTGAGAGAGATTTGAGGTGAAAACCCTTGTTTCCACCCTCTGGGAGAGCCATGGTGGATGTCATGTGTGTGACTCCATGACAGCATCACGTGAGGGAATCCGTGATGATTTATTTGTGCCTGTGTATCACCCTCTGCGAGAGCCATGGTGAAAGTCTCATTGAGGTGACAACATCACATTAAGTAATGAGCACTTGTTCATACCATCTATGGAGGTAGCCATAATGGTTGATATCATGATGAGGTGATATTCTATTTTGTTTTCATTTTGATATGATGTCTTGTGCAGGTGGAAGTTCATCCCTAGCTGAGAGGGAGTGTTGATGTTATAGCAGCTTAGGGCTGCACTTCCTTCGCACAAATCACAAGAAGAAGCACATGAATTAAATGAGTAGCCTTCGGCTATTTAATTCATGATTATGATATTTAGTAAATGCAAAAGGTCGACCCTTTATGGTTCGCATGCCTTAGTCATTACTTGGGCCGACCTTATTATAATTGATATTTATTATGGTTCTTTTATGTGGGCCGACCTATCTTGAAGAGGCGCCACACTTGTATAAATACAAGGTCTTATTTGTCATTGTAATCATTCATTCTACCAAGCAAGTTCGCATTTCCTTAAGAGCAGAATTCGCCCTTCATAGCAGTAGATCCGATTTCAAGGAAGAACATATTCGTTTGTATCTTGTGCATCTAGGAGAGGTGCGACCTCATTGTATTCATTGTTGGCCATTGTTGGGCCTGAGTTGTAAGCAGATTTCTGCTCTTGTGCTACATTATATAAGAGATTCATTTGCTGGGTTTTTCTCCCTCAAGAGGAGGGTTTTTCCAGGGTATCTTGTTGTGTTCATTGTCTTATGTGTTGCAATATTTCTAAGTGCTTTCATTGTTTAATCTGATCTAAGAAACACTAACAATCAGTCCTATCTGATTCACTTGTAGTCAATGAGACAACATTCAAGCAACTAGTGGGCAGTCTCGTCTACCTCACTGCCACTAGACTTGATATAAGGTTTGCTATGAGCTACATTTCTCGCTTCATGACAACTGCAAAATTTGATCATTGAGTTGCAGCGAAGCGAGTGTTGAGATATGTTAAGGGCACTTCAAATTATGGCATTTTGTCAAACATGGGGAAGGAGTGACAACTTCCAATTTGTAATGTCCCCTTCTCATTCCTAAGAACTACTGTGATCATTAGCCTATTTCTAGACCGGTAGGCTACTTGAAGGCGATTTTAGGGTTTCCAAGATTCTTAAGGGTTTCTCGTCAGCTTTTCGGGAGGTTGTTGCAAGAGTTTTCCATAGGGTTTTTTTGGTCTTTCTAGGTTTTCTGAGATCCTTGGTGGGCACTCACTATTATTTTTAGCAATTTCTTTTTTTAGTACTTACTATTTTTAGTAAGTCACAGTTGTATCTCAAAATATGCTTATTTTGAGTTTGGATTCATTATTTTTAGCCAAGTACTATTTTTGGCAGTGGTGGCAGTTGCAGTGGTTGGCATTTTGGTATTTTTAGCAATTGGCTTTTCCACCATTATTGGAGTCCGAAAATGGAAAGGTCGGCAACATAAGTTCATTTTATATTGTCAAAGTCACTTTTTGACCCCCACACCTAGAAAGCATAACTTAATTTGTTTTTAAAAGGTGGACTTGAGCTTGGATGCCAAAAGTGAAGGCTTCAAGTGTTTTAATAAAATATTATATTCTCCAAATGTGGCCTATATGCTTTGGAGGTTTCACTATATCCCACAAATACCCCTTTCTTTTCAAAAGGTTCTAGTTTGAATCTCTTCTCTTTGGGCACATGAATATAGATAGGACAACCAAAAATCCTAAAATGACTAATATCAAGTTTTATGCCAGTAAAGGCTTCTTCAGGGGTTTTGTTGTCAAGATAAGAATGAGGACATCTATTTTGGATGTAGACAACAGTCCTAGAAGCTTCTGCCTAGAAAGAAGTTTCAATGTTTTGGTCAAGCAACATTGCTTTAGCAACTTCTACAATGGTTCTATTTTTCCTTTCAGCAACCCCATTTTGTTGAGGGTTGTAGGCAAATGTGAACTCCCTCTTAATTCTAGCACTCGTGCAAAATTCCTTAAAAATTTCAGAGGTGTATTCTTTTCCATTGTCAGTCCTCAAGATTTTTATTTTCTTCTCGGAGGAGTTGTCAGTAAGGGCTTTGAACTCTTTGAACTTTTTGAGGATTTCTATTGAATCTTTACACTTAAGGAAATAGATCCAGATTTTCCTAGAGAAATCATCTATAAATGTGACATAGTACAGAAATCTTGCTTTGGAAGGTACAGACATGGGTCCACATAAATCAGAGTGAACCAGTTCTAATACATTTAGAGTTTTACTCAAGCTATTGTGAAAGGATCCTTTTGTATTCTTTCCTAGGGCACAACCTTTACAAGTTCCTTCATGAGATGGTTTTAACTTAGGTAAGCCTATTACAATTTTTTCCACAGAAGGTAGGGCCCGGAAATGAAGGTGTCCTAATCTTCTATGCCAAATCTCATTTGAATGAAAAGTGTCAAGGGTAAGGGCTTGTTTAACCTTAGTGCATAGTTTGTAAAGGTACCCTTGTCTTAAACCTATGGTTTGGGCTTTCTTGATAGTTGAGTTTTTAGGCCAAGCTAGAACTTTCCCATCCATAAAGGTAACTCTATATCCATTGTCTTCAAGGGCATAGATGGATATTAGATTCCTCTTTAGTGTAGGTACAAATAAGTCTCCAGTGAGTTGAAGAGAAAGACCAGATTTCAATTTGATGGAGCAAGTTCCAACCCCTTTTACAAGGTGTGTAGAATCATCCCCAATGGTTACTTCTTCATCAGTCTTTTCAGTCATAGTGTCAAGGTGTTCTCTGAACCCTGTGATATGTCTAGAGGATCCACTATCAATTACCCAATTGTGGGTGTTGTTTGTTAGATACTTGACTAGATAAGGCTGTATAGAACACAAAGTTCTTAGATTCATGATCCGAATTTGACTTTCCTACTTTCAAAAAAGATGCTTGTTGCTTTGATCTGTCAGGGCACTTCATTGCATAGTGGCCATATTGATCACATCTAAAGCATTGTACTTGAGAGATGTCTTTCTTCTTAGAAAATCCCTTTCCATTGGAATTTCTCTTTCTTTTAAAAGATCCTCTCTTGTAGGAGTTTTTCTTACTCCTTTTATTAGACGTTGTGTTGAGTACATGAATGTCTTCATCTATGTTCTTCTGTTTATTTTCTTTTGTGGAGAGTCTTGTTTCCTCTTGGAGGCAGTCTGTTCTTAGCCTATCAAATTTTGGGAGTTTAGATCTTGCACTTATTCCTTGAACAAATGAATCCCATGAGTTTGGTAGGCCTCCTAGTACAATTAGAGTTAACTCTTTGCTACAACCTGATATCCAATTGTGGATAGTTGATCCCTTAGTTCAGTGATCCTCATGAAGTATGCATAATTGTTTATTCTTTGTTTATTTGGATATTGTTGATTTGCCTCTTTAATGCAAGAGTCCTACTGGTATTGTTGATCTCATAGGTGCTCTCAAGAGATTTGAACATTTGATATGCAGTTTCATGTTTTGCTAGGATGGGCACTATATGATCCCTAATTGCATCTACTAAAATTTTCATGGCCTTTTCATTGCTTTCAATCCGTTGAGTTTTCTCAGGATCAGCCTCTGGTTCCCTTTAGTTTTCTCTCACAAGTGAGTCTATTTTATTCTCTTTAAGAATCTTCATGATTCTAAATTTCCATGATGTGAAGTTGTTTGCTCCTGCAAGACGATCTTCAAATCTGATCACACTTGACATTATGAAGAATGTGATGTGAATTCGATTTTTCTCAAAACTACGAATTTTCTTTAAGCAATTTGATATCTATATTTGGTTTGGATTCACTTAACTTGGCTCTGATACCATGTAAATGTAATCAAATCTTATCAGATAGGATCCTAAGAAATCTAAGTAATTTCTAAGTCTGAAATTCTGTGTAAGAATTCTAAGTCAAGATTCTAAGTTTTCAGATTTTAATTCTCTTATGCTGAATGTGCTGATTGTATGAAGAATGTGATGTGAATTCGATTTTTCTCAAAAAATCGAATTTTCTTTAAGCAATCTGATATCTAGATTTGATTTGGATTCACTTAACTTGGCTCTGATACCATGTAAATGTAATCAAATCTTATCAGATAGGATCCTAAGAAATCTAAGTAATTTCTAAGTCTGAAATTCTGTGTAAGAATTCTAAGTCAAGATTCTAAGTTTTCAGATTTTAATTCTCTTATGCTGAATGTGCTGATTGTATAAAGAATGTGATGTGAATTCGATTTTTCTCAAAAAATCGAATTTTCTTTAAGCAATCTGATATCTAGATTTGATTTGGATTCATTTAACTTGGCTCTGATACCATGTAAATGTAATCAAATCTTATCAGATAGGATCCTAAGAAATCTAAGTAATTTCTAAGTCTGAAATTCTGTGTAAGAATTCTAAGTCAAGATTCTAAGTTTTCAGATTTTAATTCTCTTATGCTGAATGTGCTGATTGCAGAACATTTATAAATTTCGATGTTTGCATATCAACAAATGAACTACCATATATACCATGGAGACACGCCTCTACAAGAGACGTGTCTCATGAGAGGACGTGTCTCCATAAAGTGGAGACACGTCCGCTCATTGGACGTGTCCCTTGGGCGCGCGCGGGTCTCAAACAAAACCGAAAATAATTTGGTTAACACACATTAACATGTGTGTGGGCAGTAGTATGAATTCCGATTTATATAAATGCAGAATTTAAACATCATTTATTATTTCGAATCTTATACATGCTTACAAATTCGAGTTACTTATTTCCAAAAATATTTATATGAAGAATGATCTTGATCACATATAAATGATGATGATGCTTTCAGCAATAATCATTTATATCTGACCGAAGCTACCATTCATCAACATGGCATCCCATTTTGAGAGGGAAAAGCAATTCAAATTCCCGGGTCTCAAAAGCTATATAATTTCCTCACTTGTTCTCATTTTGGATATGCAAATTTGGTGTAACAAAGTGTTGCCGAAATGCTAAGTGATCTCCTTGGGCTTTAAGGACGAAATCCCTCTAAGTCAACTTTAGTTTCGAGATTGAAAGATATCTCCTAGCTGAACACTGTTGCAGCTCCATCTTAGGGGATGCAGTTGAGCTTATTTTGGTGATGGTTATTTACATTTATTTCAGTTCTTGCTAGTT
The DNA here is from genome assembly GCA_007115665.2 of Sequoiadendron giganteum. Classification (NCBI taxonomy): domain Eukaryota; kingdom Viridiplantae; phylum Streptophyta; class Pinopsida; order Cupressales; family Cupressaceae; genus Sequoiadendron; species Sequoiadendron giganteum. The sequence goes on from CM021108.1 coordinate 632,400,783, forward strand.
TTGATGTTCTCTAGATATATTTTGGTGTGTGTATGATGATTTGTAGCTTTGGAGGTATTTTGGTGTGATTAATAAATTTTGGAGGTTGCAATTTTGTGCCTACTTGACCCACCTTTTTGTGCTGAACGAAGAAGCGAATATCTTTTTGTGGGTGTTGGCTCATGACATTTCTCATGCTTGGGCACCCTTTTTCCAAGTTTTGGTGATTTTCAATGTTTTTTTGGATTTTTGAGAGAGGGTTGACCTACCTAGGGAGGTCACACATCTCTGCTGAGTGGTTTTTGGGAATTTCTTGTTGCTGCTCGGATTGGCTTGGGGTTGCTTGACAACTCACCTTGGATGCCTAGGCTTGCTTGTTAATTTGCAAGTGGTTTGGTGAGTTTCTACTGAGTAACAAAGGAGTTATGCTCATTTGAAAGTTGTTGGTTCAGGTTTCAAACCTACTATTCGCGCATATCAGACCGCTTTCCAAGTGCATCAGACCTGTTGCAGCAGCTTGCATGACCTTCTATTGATCTCCGGTGGCCTTGTCTTGAGGTATACTTCTAGTTTGAAGGGGGTGTTCTTATTCTTCATTATACCATCTTGGGAGGGTGTTTTACTTCACATTTCTATCATTTACCTCTCATAACAGCAGTATGTAATGGTCTGATATCATTATGTTGAGCTCATTGTAACACCATTAGTAGTACCTGATAAAATGAGAGGAATAATCAAGATTGCTATCAAATCAATATTTTGTCAATCACATTCTACTAAAAAAATAATTACATGGTAATGCCTTTAAAAAGGCATTATTCCCGTATAAAACTATTTACGGGAAAGTAACTACCAAAACTAGACTTATTTATTAGATTAACATTAGCATGTTAATCTATTTATTTAATTATATTATGTCATGTACTAAATTTCTAACACCCCCCCTTAGTACTGACATAGGGGAAACCAAGAAATTAGTACACATATTCTTCATCAATTTGATGTGGAGTTTCTTCATCACTTGAAGTGTGGTCTTGTCCTTCAATCATCAAATCATTATCTTGCAACTTTCCATCAAGAAGATCCCGTGCTCTCTGTTTGCAATTCAATACTACATGCCCTATCTTTTTACAATAGAAACATGTGCCACTTGCATGTTTGAACTTTGTCATATGTTTGGATTTTTTGTAAGAAGTTCTAGCTTTGTTTTGTGCAGTCAATGCAACTTCTTCCTCTGAAAGATGTTTGTTTCTTTCATCAAGCAATGTGGATATAATAATTTCTAGACTTGGATTGATTTTGCTTAAGGTGAATACCTTGTCAGACATACTATTTAAAACAATGGTTTTTGCATCATTTTCCTTTATTTCGTAATTTCTACCAGCGAACAAAATTTACTTATATGAGACACTATATCTTCACCTACTTCCATTTTCAAGCCATACAACTTTTGTTTTATAGTTATTTTTGCACTAATAGCTTTTGATCCAAACAAAGTATTCAACGTTTCCTAGACATTCTTAGAAGATTTTTTAAAATCTACATGATGCAAATAAGGTTTAGATAAACCGAGACCAATAATAGCCAATGCTTTCTTGTCTTTTACCTTGCATTTTTGAAGTTCGTCTGCATTTGTTGGCTTTGGCACTGTACCATCAAACTCAAGGATTCATTGGTGAAAGCTACGAAACGACTTTGTGCCTTCGTAAGTTTTCTTGTTTTATTAGTTATCGTTATCATGGTGGTATTCCTAGGATTTGCTTTGACAAAATAGCAATATTGGAATTACTGCTTTTTTTTTTAGTTTGAAGTTGTATTGAATCAGGAACTTAAAATTGTGAAGCATTGTAAAACATATTCTCTGAAAAAGGAGAGAATTATGAATGTGACACACCCCCATCTCTTAATCATTGTGTATATTATTGTGAATACTTAATTAGTTTTACTTAACTTCAATAAGCAGTAAGAAGGGCACCTCCCCTTTCTGAGAGGACAGATTGTATCTCACATAGTTGTGGCTGAAATCAAGTTTTGTAATCTGTTAAAATGGATTACATAAGTTTCACCCAACACGCTCAAAGAGGATGTTGTTGGAGCTCTCAAACTTATCAGTGGACTTATCACTCAGATTCCATGCCCCTATGTTCGTGACAATGGCACATATGCTGAGCTTGATGTAGTGCAGACCGAGTTCGAGAAGCTGGTTCATGATAGCCTAGATGGAGATCCTGTGGCATCCAAGTTGGATCACTTCTCAGTTTTGATAACTAGTTTCAACAAGGTAACTGAAGATGTCAAAAAATGTCTGAGGACGATCAAAGATGGAGAGGAGTTGAGCAAGCAGTCTATCATCGTGGATAGTGTCAAAGTTCTAGAATATGATACAGTCGACAAGTTCCTAGATGAGGTGATTGACCGAGAGGGCTTATAGTAGGCAGTCAGTTAGACACTGCAGTTATTTCCAAGGATAGAGTCAATAGCAACAACACTCGACATCAGTCTTGAGTTCTCATTGCTGATTTTATATATGCCTATCTCATCCTTGGAGATATCTTTGCAGGAGGATGGACTTTCAGTTAAGATCCAGTTGAGTGATGTTAATGATCGGTTAAGTTTCATTTCAATAAGGACGTGCATTTTGCACATGTTCATTTAGTTTAGTTTTGTTTCAGTTAACTGATCGTAGCTTTCCAGTTAACTGTATAGTTGCATTTAGTTAGACTTAGAGAATAAATTCTTGCATGCTTGCAAGACTGAGTGTAAACTCAAGGTGATTTTAGGGTTCCCTACACCTTTGAGTTCTATAAATAAGAGCACCCTTGCTCATTTGTTATTAACTTTTGTGTGATAGCATACATGTTGAGCCTACTTTTCCTATAGTATTTTTGTTTTTGTATCTGTTCACAAACTTTTCATTGTGATAGAGAGTTGTTGTGTTGGCGACAATATTCCTATTCTCAGTATTGGTTCACTTTGAGCTTTTATTAGTAATAACAAATTTGAGCCGCCTTACCGTGCAATGTTACTTGTAATGGTTCATCTTTGTTCAATATAATGTTGGTTGATTGTTTATTTGTGTGATAGGTCCTTCATACAGTTTGTTGTCCTAGGTTATATTTGTGATTAATAATCTTGTTTCATATCTACACCTCGGATAGAGTATTTTACCTCCTTGGGAATTTAGAGATGAAGATTATTGTTTGATGTCGTTTCTAGTAATCTTGTTTGCAGCCTACACCTCAAATAGAGTATTTTACCTCCTTGGGAATCCTGTGATCGAGCTTGCCGTTTAGTGTTTGTTTTCAATAACCTACTTTCAGCCTACACCTCAGATAGAGTATTTTACCTCCTTGGGAATCCTCAATACTAGATTACCATTTGTTGTCGTTTTCAATAACCTTTATTTCAGCCTACACCTCGGATAGAGTATTTTACCTCCTTGGGAATCCTATTATAAAGTTTTTCGTCTAAACATTCCTTGCTCCTAAATCCGCATGCTTTGTTTCTCTAGGGGAAATAGGATAGATTAAAGCATTAATTTAGTTGTAGTTAAGATCTGCAAAACCAGAGAAAAACCTTAGCTGCAATGTATTGGTTTTCTTCACTTTGTGCCTCTACCAGTTGAGTCAAAAAGATAGGATTTAGATCATTTACTTTTTTACTCATATCAACAAAAGAGGAAGCTTCCCCTCCTAATTTGAAGAGCAGTCATTATGCACTGTGCATAGCTGTTCATTGCCAATACACACTCTAGAGGTGCGAATTGTAATGCCAACAACACACCAAGAACAGTTACAATTCGAATGAGTGTTTTTTGCCTCAAAAAACCTAAAAACCTAATGTCTTTTTTTGCCATTAATTTGCAAAAAAATGCACTTTTTACCATCTAGAACTAAACAAAAACATGAATAATGACCCTACATGGTCTCACATGGTCTTTCAAGACCTTATTGGACTCAGCGAACCCAAAAATATAGATGAGGAACAAACCCCAACCTTTTACAATATTTGCAACCTCCTTAAATAACATTACTAACTTTTGACCTTTTAGGACTACTTAACAAATTCAAATATTTAAACATAGTCTTTTGGAGGAAAACTCCTCTAGACCTTATTAAATACTCAAAAGGATTCAATTGAGTGGGCATCCATGCTAAAACACCAAAATGGACCTCTTCATGAACTTTCTCATCAAAATCCAAAACTTACATTTTCAGGTTGCTAGATGCTCCTGCATCAAATATGCGATGAAGGAGATCAATGGTGAAGGTTGGTGCCTATTAGATCGGAATACCATCGCACATAGTGTTCACAACCCATTTTGAAGGTTACCTTGGCAAGATTCTTTTGCGATATGCGATGAGTAGTCTTAGTGAAGTATGACATCACCTTGGGTAGGTGGCAGATCAGGGATGGATCATAGAATGTTAATACATTGCATTTAGCATTTCTTTGGTTATAAGGCTTTGTGCGATGTTTGATAGGAAGGAGTTACTGGAACATGGTGTCAACATAGCTAGCTTTCGAGTTATGGTTGCATCGCATGTGTTCTTCACATCGTGCTTTGAAGTTTACCTTGGCATAAGCTTTGTGCAATATGCAATACAGACAAATCAACGACGAAAAACAAACGGAGGAGATCGAACAATCATCGCATCTATGCTTCACATTGTTGTTGTGAAGCAAACGGGAGTAAGCTATTTGCGGTGTGCGACGTTAGTGGAGTGTGACGTAAGCAAGGACGAGTGGTGAAATGGAACTGCATCACTTCATTTGTTCACATCGTTGTTGTGAATAAAACAACATTCGAACGAAATGCAATATACTAAAGAGTAGAAATGAAGACATTGGTGGGTCCCTTTTTCATAAGAGCGATGGAGCGATAAGATGGACACGTGCTCTATGAGATAGATGGCAAAATATAATTGCATCGCGATGTTTCTTTATATCGCAATTTGCATCCTTTGCATGCAAATGAAGTTGCGTTAGGAAAATTGAACGCGATGGCAATCTAGCGACTGATCAAGAGATGGAGATCAGACAGTGATCGCACCTTGGCTTCACATTGCAGAAATAGAGTTCGATGCCCTAAGTGAAAATGCAATAGGCTATGTGGGCGTAATGGTTATAAACAAAGAGATAGGGATCAACGGATATGGGTTAAGGAAGATCAATCATACGGTTGTGTTTTAAAGGTGGCAAGGATGATGGACATCAATTGGATCATGGCGTGAAGACAACAAATCAATGACCCGAGTTTATAGTTAAAGATCAGCAACGGCTAGGCGAGGATAATGGCGACGAAACCCTCATTAAATCAAGCAGTTGATGCAGAGCATAAAATTAATGTCTGTAACCACTCCAACTAGCGACAAAGATCACTTTTTTGTCAAACAGAAGATCGGATACAGAGAATGTGCATTAGTGAACATAAAACCTAAATTGGTTACATGCTAAAAATGGCATTGGTACAAAATTTGATGACAGTGTGTGGCTCGATGTACAAGAAGCTTGTTGAAAAGGAAGTGTGAGAAAACCCTAGCAATTAATCTGGATGATGGTGCATTGCTTGAGGTAGGAGTTCTCATCGGTGAAGATATGAGAAAAGAAGACAAGAAAAAAATTAGAGAAGTGTAGAGAGTAAAGTGAAGCAAACAAAGAATGCACATGTTGAGATAGAGATCATCGTCAAGGGTTTACATTCAAGGTGCAAAATAGAGAGAGGTGCAGAGCAGAGAATTGAGTTGCAAAGATTGCAACAAAGAGTTGAACAATTGCAATTAGAGTTGCAACATTGAATTGGATTCAGTAGAATTAAATTGTAACTCTTTTCATTGTAAATCTGATTGGTGGATGTCATCAGATAACTTGGTAGGTGCTCAGTGTAGGGAGTCGATGCTTCCTTGGAGTGGGTGCTCTTAAAACTAGGAAATTGGTGTCTCCTTAGGGTTGGTGCCCTTAAACAATTATAATCAGAAGATTTTCTTTGTGAGGCTAGATTAGGACAGTAGATCCTTGTAGCTATTCTCACAGTGGTTTTTCCCATCTTGGGTTTTCCATGTATATTCTATGTTATGTGCAATTGTGTGTGTGTGTTTGCTTCTCTGTATGTTTAGTTTTAATCTGCACTACAAGGGCTAAAAGAAATTAATCTTCTTAAGGTGTTAAGGAATAGATTTTAATTGATCTATTGATTCACCCCCCCCCTTTTAGTACATTGTTGTGTTCCAACATGATATGGTAGAGTGGGCAGCAGAGTGTGTGATCATGCTTTCCAATCCTCCAGAAGATAAGAGACATTATCATCCTTATGTGCAATCCTTGATCTCCAAGCAAAGAAAGGTGTTTGGCGGTATACCCTCAGGGAGACCCCCTAGAAGGGTGATTCAGCATGTTATTGAGCTTGAGGAAGGAGCAAAACCAATTATCACAACACCATATCGAAATCCAAAAAGGCACAAGGATGAGATAGAGAAGGCTATCAAAGAACTCTTGGAGATGAGTCACATTTGCCTAAGGAAGAGTCCTTTTGCTTGTTTAGTGGTTTTGGTTAAGAAGAAGGTTTGCACTATGCACATGTGCATAGATTACCGAGCTCTCAACATGAAAACAATTAAGAACCGATATCCTATTCCAAGGATTGATGAGCTACATCGAGCTATTTACTTCTCTAAGATAGACCTCAGATCAAGCTGCCATCAAATCACAATGAGAGAAGCAAATATATAGAAGACTACTTTCAAATGCCACTTTGGGCATTATGAGTTCCTAGTCATGCCTTTTGGGTTGTCTAATGCAGTCGTGACCTTCCAATCTTGCATGAACAAGGTGCTCAATAAGCAATTGAGGAAGTTAGTGCTAATCTTCTTTGATGACATCCTAATTTATTTTAGAACGTGGGAAGAGCATCTGAAGCACTTGGAGGAGGTGCTTAGCATTTTGGAGTCTAAATCCTTGCTTGTTAAAGAATCCAAATGTGAGTTTGGAATGAACGAGCTTATCTATCTTGGTCATGTGATTAACTCTAAGGGAGTCAACATGGATCAGGAGAAGGTTAAGGAAATTTTGGATTTGCTACCACCAAAAAACCTCAATCATTTTAAGGGGTTTTTGGGTCTTTGTGGATTCTACAGAAGGTTTGTGAAGGGTTATTCTTGGATGGTTGCTCCTCTCATAGATCTTACCAAAAAGGGGGCATTCACTTGGTCAGAAAAAACACAAAAGGCCTTTGATCAATTCAAGCACCTTATGAGTTCATGTCCCATTTTGGCTATACTAGACTTCTCTAATCCTTTTGAGTTGCAGTGTGATGCTTCTAGAGAAGGTATTGGTGTTGTCCTAATGCAAGACAATCATCTTATTGTCTTTGAGAGAAGAAGATTGAGGGGTGTGGAAAGGACATACTCTATTTATGACAAAGAGATGCTTGCTATCATGCACGCTTTAGCCAAATTTAGGTAGTATTTGGTTGGAGGCAAGTTCATTGTGAAGATTGACCATAACAGTCTTAAGCACTTCTTGCATGAAAAGGATCTCAATGAGAGGCAGCAGAAGTGGGTGACTAAGCTTCAAGATTACGATTTTCACATAGAGTATGTCAAAAGGAAGAATAACATAGTGGTCGATGCCTTGTCAAGAAGGCCACATTCGAGCTCATTGGTAGTGATTACAATTGATTGGAAGGAGGAGATTATTGTAGAATATGCTAAGAACTCCTTTGCTTCCAACATAGTTGATGGTACCTTGCATGGTGAAATGTACAAAGTGGTGAATGATTTGATATTATACAAGGATAGAATCTTCATAGTGTTAGAATTGAAGCTCAAAATGAAGGCGCTCCAATAATTTCATGACATTACCTTGGCCGGTCACCAAGATTATTTCAAAACATATAGGCAGATTCAGGAGAGATTTTCATGGAAGGGGCTCAAGGATGAGGTCCTTCGCTATGTTAAGGAGTGTCAAATTTGCCAACAGAACAAAAATGAGCACACATTTTTTGGCGGTTTGTTGCAGCCCTTGCCCATTCCCAATCAAAAATGGGAAAGTATCTCCATGGACTTCATCACGGGCTTGCCTAAGGTGCAAGGGAGAGATTGCATATACGTCATTGTTGATAGATTGACGAATTTTGTTCATTTTTTTGCCATTACTAGCTCCTTTACAACAACTCGGGTTGTTGATTTGTTCTTCAAAGAGGTGTTCAGGTTGCATGGGTTGTCCAAGAGCATTGTGAGTGATAGGGACAAGTTCCTAAGCATCTTTTGTTAGGATATTTTCAGATTTAGTGGTACAATGCTCACTCCAAGCACTAGTTATCACCCATAGACGGATGGGAAAACCGAGATTGTAAACAAGTGGCTTGAAGGTTATCTCAGAAATTATGTTTTAGGACAGCAGAAGGCTTGGGTGAGATGGCTTCATTCGGGAGAGTATTTCTATAATTCTTCGTACCACATGTCTATCAAAATGTCTCCACTTATGGCTCTTTATGGGTATGAAGCTCCTAGCTTCATTGATTTTCTATTTGGTGATAATAGAGCCCCTCCTCAAGCAAGGGATATGTTGCAACAGAGTCAAGACATTTTGAAGTCCTTGAAGGACAATCTTCATCATGCTCAAAATCAGTAGAAGATGTATGTTGATCAATAGCGTATTTAGCGTGCATTTGAGGTTGGGTATATGGTCTATTTGAGACTCCAAGCATATAGATAGTCCACTCTCAAGAAGAGTTGAGTGAAGAAGCTTAAGCCACGTTTCTATGGGCCTTTCATAATCACCAGGAGAGTTGGGGAGGTGGCTTATGAGTTGGAGCTACCAAAGAGTAGTAGGGTTCACAATGTCATTCATGTGTCACGAAGGTGCTTGGACACAATGTGGCTGCTTCTACTAAGTTACCCTTGTTGGATGAGGAGGGGCAGTTGGTTTTGGTGCCAGAGGCAGTTATTGAAGTCAAAGAGCATTTTTTGAGGAGAAGAATTATCAGAGCATCTGGTGAAGTGGAAGAAACTGCTAGTTGAGGATGCTACTTGGGAGGACGAGCAAATTTTGCAGCATCCAAACTTGTGATTGCTTGGGGACAAGAAATCTTGGGGAAGGATTGTAATGTCCCTTTCTCAGTCCTAAGCACTAATGTGACCGTTAGCCTATTTTAGGAGACCCGTAGACTACTCAGAGGTGATTTTAGAGTTCCCAATATTCTTGGAGGTTTCTCGTCAGCTTTTCAGGAGGTTGTTATAGGAGTTTGCCAAAGGATTTTCTAGGTCTTTATGGATTTTCTGAGATCCTTGGTGGGCAATGACTGTTATTTTTAGTAGTGTCTATTTTTAGGAAGTCACAACTACATCTCAAAATGTACTTATTTTCAGTTTGGACTCACTTACTATTTTTAGTAGTATTCTATTTTTAGTAAGTACTATTTTTGGTAATGGTGATAGTTGTAGTGGTTGGCATCTTGGTATTTTTAGCAGTTGGCTTCTCCACCATTCTTGGAATCCGAAAACGGAAAGGTTGGCAACTTAAGTTTATTTTATATTGTCAAAGTCACTTTTTGACCCCCACATCTAGGAAGCATAACTTAAGTTGTTTTTAAAAGGTGGGCTTGATCTTGGATGCCAAGATGGGAGACTTAAGTAATTTAAAAGTTAATTTTATGCATAATCAAAGGTGGATGCCAAAAGTGAAGGCTTCAAGTGTTTTTAATAAACTATTATATTCTCCAAATGTGGCGTCTCATTTTGAGAGGGAAAAGCAATTCAAATTCCTGGGTCTCAAAAGCTATATAATGCCCTCACTTGCTCTCATTTTGGATATGTGAATTTGATGTAACGAAGTGTTGCTGAAATGCAGAGTGATCTCCTTGGGCTTTGAGGACGAAATCCCTCTAAGTCGACTTCAGTTTCGAGATTGAAAGATATCTCCTAGCTGAACAACGTTGTACCTCCATCTCAGGGGTTGCAATTGAGCTTATTTTGGTGATGGCTATCTCATTTCTTTCAGTTCTTCCTAGTTTTTGATGTCTTCTAGATACATTTTGGAGTGTGTGATGATTTGTAGATTTGGAGGTATTTTAGTGTGATTGATCAATTTTGGAGGTTGTTGTTTTGTGCCTAGTTGACCCACCTTTTTGCTCACGCTGAATGAAAAAGCGAATATCTTTTTGTGGGTGTTGGCTCATGACCTTTCTCATGCTTGGGCACCCCTTTTTCCAAGTTTTGGTGATTTTTAGTGGAGTTTTGGATTTTTGAGAGAGGGTCGACCTACCTAAGGAGGCTGTACATCTCTATTGATTGGGGTTTGGGAGTTTCTTGCTGCTGTTTGGATTGTCTTGGGGTTGCTTGACAACTCACCTTGAATGCCTAGGCTTGCTTGTTCATTCGCAAGTGGTTTGTGAGTTTCTACTGAGTAATGGAGGATTTATGCTTATTTGAAGGTTGTTGGTTGGAGTTTTAGATCTTTTGTTCGTGCATATCAGACCGCTGTCCAAGTTGATCAGAGCAGTTGCAGCAGCTTACATGACCTTCTATTGACCTCCGGTGGCCCTATCTTGAGGTATAATTTTTCTAGTTTCAAGGGGGTATTCTTATTCTTCACTATAGCATCTTGGGAGGGTGTTTTACTTCACATTTTGGTCATTTACCTCTCATAACAGTAGTATGTAATGGTCTGATATGATTATGTTGAGCTCATTGTAACACCGTCGGTAGTATCGTTGGTGAATGCTTTTGTATTTGCATTTGATACTTACCCCATTGAACAAGTGGTTCATCCCATTGAATAAGTGGTTGAGCTTTACTTTATGTTACTTGTTACTCCCGTTGAATAAGTGGTTGAGTTCTTATTTGCTTTCTTGTTATGCCCACTAAACAAGCAAAGGTTGTGCGGCTTGCGACCAAGTGCATTTTCCTTTCTTGTATTTCTCGCTGAATAAGTGGATGTTACTTTCATGCACTTGGTATGTTTACTCACCCCATTGAAGACGTGGTAATATAGAGGATTTCAATATTGTAAGCCAACCACCGTATGCTCTTACCTTGCCCATATCAGTATTTGGTGATCAATAAGTGGGAAGTGTTCATTTCCAGTTAGCTTGACTTTCTAGTGATTGTGAGATCCCCTTTTCACCGTATGCTCTCACCTTGCCCACTCTGGGATTTGGGTGATCAGAAAGTGGAGGGTTTCTTATTTAGTTGCTTATCTTTGCATTTTAGCTAATGCTAACAGGTGAAATTTGTAGAAAAAATTAGGGTGGATATTACACAATTGTTATGGGAGATGGACAAGGATTAGATATTAGTGTAAACCTATAAATTTAAGCTCTTCTATGAAGTGTTTGTGGGTGATAATTGTTGCTATGAATTCTAAAGACTTCGTACATCTTTTATTTTAATAGGCTTGTTATTGGAATTGATCAATCCGATAATTTTGTACTTGAGTTTTATCTAGGAAATATGTATGAGTCGATGACAAGATATATGTAGAAAAGTGTTTTGAATAGGTTAAGTGTTACAAACACCCTATAAGCTATTTTATATTACATCCTCATTAGATACAAACTTGACTCAAAACTTTTTTTGAATGATCATGTGAAATAAAATTTACTTTATTTAAGGTAAATGGACACTTGTTTGTTTAGGAAAAGAGGATACAATTTATAATAAAGGACACCTAGATCTTTTTACTCAAAAAAAAAAGGACCTTGCACAAAGGAGTGGGAACTTGATATTCACAACACTCCCATAATTCATCATGATGAAGGATGCCACATTTTTTTCACTCTAGATTTAAACAAGGGTAGTCAAGAGTTTGTATTCATTGCCTAGGATCTTGGTGGTAATGAAATGAGAGAAAACTTGTTTTAGATAATAGATCTTGCCAATTTCCAACTCTTGGTTTTGTTGCCGAGAGTTATTGGAAAATAGAATTACATGAACCAATAGAATTGTTCTCATACTTTAGAGGATAGTAATAACATTATTCATAGTCAAGTTGAGGCAAGTATACTAACAACCATTCTCCAAGGACATAATTGTAGTATAGAGTCAGACATAACCAAGACAATCATCACTAGTTGTAGAGTTTTCAATTTCTATTGTTTGAGGACAAGCAATATTGGGAAGGGTGGACTGTCATGCACTTCCGAATTTAAATCAAGATTAAATTATTTAGAAATCTTAAAGCAACCGCTACAAGACAAAGGAGGGCTACTTTTTAAAATTGTCGTCAAAGGAAGTAGAGCTTTTGAATAAGACAAAGCGCTAAAAGACAAAAAATAAACAGTTTATGTCATTCCCCGCCACAAGTATGAGATCGCAGCCCCCTTTGTAATTATAGTCAAGGTGATATGTAATAAGGAGGCGTTGTTTTGTAAAAGGCAACCATCTTTATTAAATGCAGCAATCATGAAATTAAAAATAAATAATTAATATTTAAGGGAGTTAAGGCAGTGGTTGGTTATGAAGGGATGCATCCCTTATCAAGGAAAGGATGCTAATGAAAAGATGTGACTATTCACCCTCCTCCATTAAGACATAGAAAGGAGAACACTTCATTTGTGAAAGGCATCAATTGGGATCATTGGGTCATTGAATCATTTGGATCAATTTGAGATCAATCAAGCAACAAATCGGATAAAAGGACAATAAGGATTGGAACCTTATTGGAAATAAATATTATTTACTAGCAAGAGGATTATTGTAAGTCCTTAATTTAATATATATATATATATATATATGTTTATATACGATTATGCAATAATGATGCTTGCATCAATTATTTATCCTTATAAGTAATTATGATTCTTCCTTTATTATAAAATATGGATAATAGATTCTTATAATAATCTATTTTGAATTTAGAGAAGTGATTGCAAAACAAGAAGACTGATCAACCTTTTGAGTTCATGAGAGGTGAAGGCCTGACAGATCCGCCATCAAGTATGCCACCCCCAAGATGGATTGCTCGTGGGCCAGGAGGCAAATGTGTGCTCCTGGGCTTGGTGGAAGGGAGGTAGTCTTCACGCTCTTATCAAGCACGCCACCTCGAGATGCAGAACTCATGGGCTGAGAGGCGAATGAGTGCTCTTGGACTTGATCAAGGAGGATGGAGTGCCTCCAAGGTGGAGTAAGGGATAGAAGGGCGGCCCACCTTCCATGCTCTCGCCATACAAGGGCGACCAACCTTGAGACTGCGGTTTGCAACCATTTCGACGAATTCTTAATGAGATTATTATGAGGAATCCACATTGGAATGGCTATTGCTTTAATTAGATTTTGATGTGACTAATGTCCATGGATATCATATTGTTTACTAAAGATTAGTAATATGTATATTTTCATGGCTTATGATCTAAAATCAATTTCTAGTGACTAATTTTGTGTGCAGGACCTAAACCAGGATTTATATCTTATAAAGGGCATTTCAATTGGTAAAATTACAATCTTATAAAGGGCATTTCAGGATCATAGTGTTTGATGCATGAAAGGATGAAATCAAGCCTTTACACTGAAATGGGAAGAGAGCCTACTTGAATAAGACCACGTTCCACTAGTTTTTGAGCCACCTTATTCTCACTTTTGATCTTCTCAACCAAATTCAATCCTTCCATGCTAATATGACATAGATATGTCTCACAAATCTTCAGAAATTCATTTACGAGCAGATATGGGACATCCATGGATAGCAAAGAATATTGCATATTGAAAATTTTTGGACTTCACTGATTTTTCTATATTGGTGGATGAAATCTGAATACACCCTTATACTTCTGTTGCAAGAACAACCATTGAAACCCTAGCAAATCAGCAAAATACCCCTTGGAAATTCTCTAAATTTGATGAAAAAGCAGATGAACATGCTGCTGATATGACTGTTATGACAGGATTTCACTGTTATAAGCCATCTAAAATGACTGCCCTGCTACTAGAATTCTGCTGTAGGTGAAAAAAAGTCTTTAAGACCTGCTAATTAACAATTGATGCTCTCTTGGTAAGAAATCACTGTAGAACGAATTCGCTACTGCAATTGTAATGGAGAGGTGTGAATGATCTTATTTTAACATAATATTTACTCTATTTTAATGCCACCATCTGATATATACACACACACACGCACACTTGTCTGATTGCTGTTATTTAAGGTTTGGATTTTTTTTGATTGATCACTACACCTATTAATAGGAGACTTCTACTTTGACCAACTATGATTCCTTTGAAAGGGCACACTCCTACTGATTAGCAAACAATCACAACTTTTGGGATACAAATTGGTCGACCACCTTACTATGGCAAGACTAAACATAGTTTCAAGCACATTTCAACAAGTTTCAGCTGGCCCTGCTGCAAATAGGATTGCCTAAGGTTTTTCAAAAATACTAGTTGGCTGTGTCAATGTACGATCAGGCATATTCCAGTTAGCAAAAAACATGTTCTTTTCTCCTTCAATTATCCTACACATGACCAGGTCTGTGCCTCAGCAGGTACATGTCTATTTCTGTTCATCAAACACTACGCAACAGCATCCAGGTGCATGCATCTTAGCAATGATTCAATCTTTGACTTTTGAGTTTTTCTATTTGTGCTCATAGGTGTGTCCTAGGTTGTGAAATTACCATGTTTTGATCATTTGACCTTGGTTTTACAGTTATAGACATGTGTCCAGTGCATGTATTTGCATGCTTAATCCTTTTCACCTTTTTAGATTCACTTCCAAAGATTTATTTACATGCTTTTAATAATCTCAGTTATCACGTATACTTCCAAGTGTGCTTTTGAACATGAAAATACAGAGTTTTTCATTCTTGAATTTGACATGTATTTTGTGACAAATGGTGAACCTCTAGCCTCACTGTATGGTAATAATGAAATCTGCTGATAACCCCCTCTGAATGGTTCAAACCTTCCTTATTCTTTTTTGGTTCAAGCATTGTCATCTGACCTTTAAAGCTACAACAAAACAACACAAGACAACATAGACAAGGATTGATTCATGACTGTTGATCATTAAGACTTTACTCTAAATTTGACACAATACAAGATCTTTTGTATGGATACAACATAAATCACAATATTTATCCTTGAACTCTTCAAGTCTGCCAATCCACCTTGCATGGCATTTGCCATACTAAGAGTACTATTGCTATGCACATGGTGCAACATTTTTGAAGTGTAGAGGAAACATGAATTTTTTTATTGTTTTAATATGCTGTAGAGGAATATGACAAAAAAATGTTTCCTCGAACATACATGAGAGAATGTACATTATGTTGTTATAATTGATTTTATTTTATTATTTTATTATTTTATTATTTTGGCTGTACGGCCAAAATATATTATTGCAACATTTCTGTAAGTCTGGTTTTGATAGATTTAGTTTTCTTCTGACTTCTTGTCTGCTTTCCATCCATGAGAGAACACAATCTCATCAGATCTCAAACCCTGTTTAGGAGCCTCTTACGCTCCAATGAATCAGCGTTTCCTTCAAGTTTTCTCATTTGTGCAAGGATGTGAGATTATATGAGTGGAGTCCCATTCCCTTTTAAGCTTTGATCTTTTGATCCTTCATTTTAAAATTTATGTTCCCTCCTGACCCAGTTGAAATCAATCTTTGGACTAGTTTTTGTCGTGTCATCACATTATAACTGATTCTCTAATTTGTTTAATAAATTATTTCCTTTTGCAACATTTATTGATGACATAATTGCATGAAAGAATGCTGCTAGGCCTCAGCATTCTGTGATTAGATCTGACTCTTGTCGATTGCCTACATTGATTTGTAGTGATTATATGTTATTAGAGTATACAGTTGTCATAGTTAGGAGCCAGTAAAACAATAGGAAACGAGCAAGATCCACAGAATTGTCTGAGTCATATACTAGTGATTTTTTTTGGAGAGACAAACATAAATTTGTAGGGTCTTTGCATTTGGATCACAAAATAAACAGAAAACGTAGTTACAACACAACTTTATTGTTTCAAGTGTCTATATTTCTATATAAATAAATAAAGAGAAGAAAATCTGGGGTTTGCACAGTTGCTGGCTCACAAAAATTGATAAAACTTCTTCGTCTCTTCTGCTTACTGAAACAGTGCCTCAAAGTCAACAAAACAATCATCCATGTCTACACTGCTGAACAGAACACAAATATGACAGAATTCAAATCTCCATAGCTCTGATATCACTAGTTGGAAAAAACTATAAGTAGTATGTGGTTTGAGTAATCCATGCAATATAACATCAGCAAATACCAAACAGATAATGAACCCATTCACCCTAAAATAAACACAGAGATAAAGGAGAATGGGCCATGAATAATATTACTCAGTATTAGCAGTACAATCTCTAACAAATATCAGCACTAGACTCAAGAAGATCCATAATGAGAGTGTACCCGGACAGCCCTTGTTCCATTTACTCAGACAGATACATATATTGTTGAGAAAATATGTGTGGTTACCTAACCATCTCGTGCCTGAACTAATCAAAACATTAAATGTTCCCACAGAAGACATTCCCCTAACTAATCATACCTTCAGCTCATAGTTTAAAAATTTGCACCAAAAATCACCTACTTGTGAGAAAAAACATAGGGTGAGTCCCTTGATAGCGTTTTCGCTGGTGAGTTTTTCATAGTTAATTGGCCAAAATCGCAAGTTTGAGAAGGAATCTCACCTGGGGATGCAATATTATAGTCCGTGTCCAGAAAAACATCAAAACACTTCAATTTTTAACAATTTCTTCTTCAAGCTTTCACTCCTTTGACACATTGACAACGTTTAGTGCATTTTCAAGGCATTTCAATGGATTTTATGTGTATGTAACCTAACAATGTCCTTGCTTCTGTTTCATATTTTCAGACTTTTGTGTGCTTTTCCTTTCATTCTAGGATTCCATTTATTCTATTTTTTTATATTTTTCTGTTAGTTAGCTAGCTGATAGGGTTTATTTAACCTTATATATATGTTTTTGTTTGTGCCAGGGTTTTAAATTTAATTCTTTTGTTTGAGATATGGCATTAGGTGGCAACCCTAGGGACTTCTCTTCAAAGCATGGAACCCCACAGGCAGAAACAAGCGAAGTAATGTTTAATTATTATGGGAAGAGCATCAGAGACATCAACCACCTCAAATATCATCTTGCGCTTTTTCAAAAGTAGAGCCAATGTAATGTGAAAGGTTATGACTCTCCTTTCTTCATATCATGAGAGGAAGCAAAATGGGCATCGGTAGATGTAGTGGCATGAGATATTATTAATAATTATGAAATTGATTGTATATGTGGCATTACATTCTAGTGAACACTATGATGTTTGAGATTTATGATCATATGTATTATGAAAATTTGAACTTGGCACTAATAATTAAATATCTATGTAATGTCCCTTCCTTGGACAACTCAATCTATAGCGAAGGTTGGCCTACTATTAGGGTTCTCATAGGTCAACAACATGATTAGGGTACCCAACCGAGGGTTGTGGAGTCTAGCTAGGAGCCTTACGAGCCTTTCATTTTGGATTTCAATTGATGAATCTAGAGCTAAAGTGAAAAGATTAAAGTTGCTTTATGGGAATAGTAAAAGGTGAATAGTAACTGAAAATCATAAGGTGAATAGTGAAAAGTGCCCCCATCCTAGAAACTCAAGTTGTTTTTAAAAAGTGGCCCTTTTATTTGGATGAGGAAAGACCCTCAAAAAAATTATTTTATTGACTTTTATTAAAAAAGTCCATGAGAGGTTATAAAACAAAGTGTTGGGCTCTTTTTTGAGCATTCTACTCTCATTTTTACAAAACACTTTACAGTTTTGAGCTCTAGAGAAGGGTTTCAGCATTGCTTCAGTCTTCTGGGAACGAAAAATCTCAAAGGCTATCGTGAATTGGACGAGAACCCAGTTCACCTTTGAGGAGGGCCTACTTTGGGTCTTCGTTTGGGCTTCATTGGAGGAGTTTTAGGTGGTTATTTTTCAGATCTAAGTTTGCAGCAGTGTTATATCATCATACTTCTTCAAATCAAAGGCTGCCATTGATAGATCGAACCTCTCTCAGGCCAATACTATCACATATTTGCATTCTACTTGTTGGCAGCAGGCAACTAGGGTTTTGGAGATCAAATTTGTCAATTTGGAGAGCAGATTTATGGAGTTTGGTGACTGATTTTGCTAGCCGTTCCATCCTCAAGGGTAGTCATACCATCTATGTTGCTGCTAGGGTTTGGACATAATATTGGAGGAGCAGATCTGATTTGTAATCCTGTATTTCACCAGAATTTCATTAATAAAATTCAATTGCAAGTTAGCATTGGACTCCGGGTATGACTAGTTGATGGATGGTGTTCCTAAATTTTTAATTTTACAATTTTATGCATAGCTATTTGAAATCAGAAAAATTAGAAGTTTATTTTAGTTTAATTCTTTTGTATCTCAAGAGAAAATTGCATTCATATTTGGTAAAAACTCAAAAGTCACAAAAAAATCAGAAAAAACGCAAAGACAAAACAAAAACAAAAACCTACCTATTCGCTGGTCAAAGACTTTAAAAAGACAAAACTCGAAAACTCAGATCAAATTTGGGTTGGGGATCTTTCAATGGTATCAGAGCCATAATCTTGCCAGCCTGTTGGGTAATGATTGCATTCAATTGGTGTGAAATTAGTTGTGCACCAGTCAATCTGGATTTGGCTTTCAGTTGGGACAGCGAAAAAGGTCATCATGGTAAGGTTGTTTGGCAATAAACAGGCATGGAAACAAAGTGAGCAAACACAATACAAGACCATAGGAAAATTGCAGCATTTAAATGATTCACTTTCAAGGTTGGGACTCTCTAAAGGATCATCCTCACTTTCTACTAGCAAAAGCCCAACACCACAAAACAAAGAAGCAGTGGTGATTAGCATATTTGAGGAGTATAGCTTCCTCAACGTGTTAAGGAGAGTTTTCCTTTCAAGGACTACATGGACATGCACCTGAATCTTTGCCACAAGACTAAGCATGCAAGGAAGGAGTATCACACTATAGCTTTTGAATTGTTTAGAGAATCTTCACATTTGGTTGATACAACTCTCCATGAGAATGATTGGGTGTCTTCAAGTTCCAATGAGGTATGCAAAAATTTATATTATGAATTTGATAGACATGCTGATTTTAATCAAGAAGGCATTAGGACAGCCTTGGGTAATGATTTTTCTACATCATCCTTGCAAGAGGTTTCACAAGAGGCTCCTACATTAGAGGCTAGCATAGTTCTAGCAATGGTGTGGACTCTTTGGGTGATAATAAAGCATCTTCTAGTGTGATAGTTGATTCCAATAATGTCACATCACCTACACATGAAGAAAAACCAAAAGATAGCAAAGAAAACATCGAGAAAAGTGAAGAGCTTAATGTGCAAGAACAAGGAATGGTAGAAGAATCACTTGTTTGTAGTTTGCAGCCTACAAGTGATCACAATGAATGTGAAAATCAGTCATCGGGTGGGAGTCCTAAAGAAGAAATAACTTTGGATCAAGTGGAGATTCATATCACACCATTGAATCAACATGTTGATCACAAAGTGGAAGAGGTTACATTCATGGATCAACCCATTGGAGATGTTGAAAAAATGACACCAGGGTATGACACCTATTCTAATTTTTGCAGCAGCAGTTCTAATCATGAGGTAACATCCATTTCACATGAAGGTAATAATGTTTCTGCATCTTCCTATGTTGGTACTCAAGTTGAGAATGTTACACATAAGATATATATTGTGGATTCAAGCCACAAAGGTCCTGATTTTGTTCACCATACTGTGAAAGATGTTAAAAAGACACAAGGGTTGTATGATGGGTGGTCACTAAGAGCCAAAAAACCCAAGATTCTTGCTGCCCAAGCAAGACAACACTTGCAAGAGGTTAAGGAAAGATGCAATCATCTCGATAGTGCAAGAAGACAAAGAGAGTCATACATTAAGTCCTCATTTCTTCCAAGGGAAGAATGTGTAGATGATGAGCATACAAGGGAAGAGTTCCGTGAGGTAAGCCCACAAGATGAGCATGTTGAGTTATGTGAAGAAGAAATGAGGAATGATTTAGGATATTCAATTTGGTCTAGTTTGCATCATGGAGTTTATGATTGTTCTCTTTTAGAGAGCTCCTTGAAGGCTTAAAACAATGATGATAGTAGTTACACACTTGATGGACCAGCCACAAGTGATATATCCATTTATGTGGAATGAAACATATTTCATTTCAATTTGGCTAGTCATGCATCACCTACAATGAAAGAACAATAGTTAAGATCATATGAAGCATTTGGTCTTAAAGAGCTGATTATGGAGACTAAGAAACTGTTGACTAAGAAGATCTTGCACTTTGATAATGTTTGGTTTGTTTTGCATACTACATCTTGGGTTTGGTTGGTAATGGAAAATATATCAACTTATGGTGATGATACTTGTTGAAGACAAAGTTTCATGACATGAAATGCTACGAATTGGGATTGCAAAGTGTATGCAAGTGCACTCTAACCTTGAAGATTACAAAAGCATGGAACATGCTAGTGATATGGACAACAATTGTATGGATTCTTTGGGTAATCTTAATGCTTCTTCTAGAATGATAATTGATTCTACTTCCCCTACACATGATGGAAAATCAGTAAATGGCAGCCAAGGACAGTTGGAACAAAAGCCCTTGGTTTGGGAAGATTTGCAAGATCAAATGGTGGAGAAGGAATATAGAATAACTCAAGCATTGTCAAGAATGGATAGCACTCACAAACACCTAGAAGACCTCATTTGGACAGCCCAAAGAGAGGAAAGACAAAAAGGAATGGGACATGGTATTCCTCATACACATTTGCACCCTTTCAAGGAGGCTTTGGAGTTGATAAAAGAAGACTATTTACAAATGGTTAGAGATAGAGACATGGCTATCCAATTGGTGAAAGAGCAAGATAGAGAGATTGTTGATCTTTGTCTACTTTTAAGTGGGCATAATCACTCATTTCATAATTTAGAAAATTAGTTCTTTATAGCAGCTACACCTAGGGTACAAGATGACAGGGCAATTGGTGTAGGAGTTGAACAAGTTGAGGAGAGGATTGAAGAACCATACAATGAGGTACCTTGCAGCCTTGTGACATTTAGTGATGAAGACTTCTTTAAGCCACTTCCACCCCTAATCACTTGGGAAGATGAAACAAATCAAGATGTTACGGTGTTCGATGACTACAATGTAAACATAAAAGAAGATTCCAAAGGTCTGATTTGGGACAGCAATATCCTTCCCCATTCTTATAAAATTGCTACTCTTACACATGGAAGAACTTGTGAAGATGAGTCTACAAGTGTTGGTACACAAAGTGTAAAGGTTGGGCTTGAAATTTTCAATGGAGATGCCCTTGTGAAGCTTGAAGACATGGCACAAGAATATAATAGGTATTATGATTTTGATGACAACAATCATATTTCTTTACTCCATCATGAGAGAACACTCCTTGAACATGAGGATGATAATACCATGGAGTCTTCTAAAGATGGCACTCAAGAATTGGGTGTTAAAAATGGGTTTTGTGAGATGAATTCAAATCATAAGAATTTTGATTTTTTTATATCAGACTTGGGAGGATGTGGAAAAGACACAAATTTTGTGTGATATATGGTCACAAAGGGCCAAAGAGGCTAAGTTAGTGGCTTCCCTTGCAAAGCAGCATCTACTACAAGTCAAAGAACAAGTTCACCGCATAAAACAAAGAAGACAACAAAAGGAGGCTTATCTTAGATCTCTTTTGCTAAAGAACGATGTTAATGAGGTTGATCATGTCATGAACAAGCTTTTAATGACAGCCAAACACCATGAACAAATAAATTTATATGAATCAGAAAATTCATGTTGTTCATATGCTTGTAGTGATGATATTGATGAGACATGTCATTTGGATGGTTTAATGAAGACTCCAAAATTTTCAGCTGGTGATTTTGTTGATAACACCCATAGTGAACCAACCACTCAAGAGTTGTCTTTGATGGGTGTTGAAGGTGTCCATAACTCATCATTGGTAATGTCACCGATTTATTATGATATGGCAGCTTTCAATTTGTTGATTGGTGCAGTTAGGGGAGTTTCACCTCACTTTCATTATGAGGTGTGCTCATCAGTTTCCTTTCAGCCCACATACACAAGATTTGGCCATGTCTTTGATGACACCGAGAGGTGGGTTGAATAAGGGGTGTTTTGATTCA
Source organism: Sequoiadendron giganteum (assembly GCA_007115665.2). NCBI lineage: Eukaryota > Viridiplantae > Streptophyta > Pinopsida > Cupressales > Cupressaceae > Sequoiadendron > Sequoiadendron giganteum. Next base: position 632,422,972 of record CM021108.1, read on the forward strand.
CTCTGGTATGATATATTTCCATCTACAGGTGATGAGTCCAAATTTGGCAAGTCTTCAACTTTGTTCCCTCTTGTTGATTGCCTTTTGTATCAGGACGTAGAGATTTGCTACATTTGGGTTTTAGAGGTTTTCAGAGTGGCACAATGGAATGTCACAGGTGTTGGCTTTCCAATTTATTCATGGGATCCAGATGGAGTTTTCTTATGGATAGTGTGGATGCATATGTTTCATCTCCGTAATTCTTGGGTGGCAAAGTTCATTGATCAACAGATGGTAGAGATCCCTGTGCACAATTTATATAGAGATGATTTTCAGAATTGGGATCCAAGAGTTTATTTGTTGGACAATTGGCTTCACTTGATAGGGCTTGACAGTGACAAGAATTTCAGCTGTATACAGAGGATGTTGGTTGGAGTTCTTTCCAGGATCATTTGGGATCCGAGTGGTTGGTGATCAGACACCGATGGTTTGTTATTCCAATGTTAGATGTTGTGGCAGTTGAGAGATATTGCAATTGTAGGTTGCTTGGGGGCAAGCAATCTCGGGAAGGGAGGACTGTAATGTACCTTCCTTGGACAACTCAATCTATAGCGAAGGTTGGCCTACTATTAGGGTTCTCATAGGTCAACAACATGATTAGGGTACCCGACCGAGGGTTGTGGAGTCTAGCTGGGAGCCTTACGAGCCTTTCATTTTAGATTTCAGTTGATGAATCTAGAGCTAAAGTGAAAAGATTAAAGTTGCTTTATGGGAATAGTAAAAGGTGAATAGTAACTGGAAATCATAAATTGAATAGTGAAAAGTGCCCCCATCCTAGCAACTCAAGTTGTTTTTAAAAAGTGGCCCTTTTATTTGGATGAGGAAAGACCCTCAAAAAAATTATTTTATTGACTTTTATTAAAAAAGTCCATGAGAGGTTATAAAGCAAAGTGTTGGGCTCTTTTTTGAGCATTCTACTCTCATTTTTACAAAACACTTTGCAGGTTTGAGCTCTAGAGAAGGGTTTCAGCATTGCTTCAGCCTTCTGGGAACGAAAACTCTCAAAGGCTATCGTGAATTGGACGAGAACCCAATTCACCTTTAAGGAGGGCCTACTTTGGGTCTTCGTTTGGGCTTCATTGGAGGAGTTTTAGGTGGTTATTTTTCAAATCTGAGTTTGCAGCAGTGTTATATCATCATACTTCTTCAGATCAGAGGCTGTCATTGATAGATCAAACCTCTCTTAGGCCAATACTATCACATATTTGCATTCTACTTGCTGGCAGCGGGAAGCTAGGGTTTTGGAGATCAGATTTGTCAATTTGGAGAGCAGATTTATGGAGTTTGGTGACTGATTTTGCTAGCTGTTCCATCCTCAAGGGTAGTCATACCATCTATGTTGTTGCTAGGGTTTGGACATAATATTGGAGGAGCAGATCTGATTTGTAATCATGTATTCAATTGCAAGTTAGCATTGGACTCCAGGTATGACTAGTTGATGGATGGTGTTCCTAAATTTTTAATTTTACAATTTTATGCATGGCTATTTGAAATCAGAAAAATTAGAAGTTTATTTTAGTTTAATTCTTTTGTATCTCAAGAGCAAATTGCATTCATATTTGGTAAAAACTCAAAAGTCACAAACAAATCAGAAAAAACGCAAAGACAAAACAAAAACAAAAACCTACCTATTCGCTGGTCAAAGACTTTGAAAAGACAAAACTCAGAAACTCGGATCAGATTTGGGTTGGAGATCTTTCAATCTATAATCAATGATATGTAGTAAACCTTTTTATCTATCATTCTATAAATAATTGAAAAACTATTTATGTACTATTCCTTTCTAAATTTTTCACTTTGACAATCCCATGGACAACATTCATGTGGCAGATTTAATTCTGAGATACACTCATAGAGTGCAGACCTCAACAAGTACTTGGTCAAATGTAATTTGGATGCCTTCCTGATAATATTAGTGTTGGCCAGATATGGCAGATCTGAAGTCTTCAATGCTGCAGCAGTATTAAGGTATCTGAGACAACTAGCCAAGGGACATTGAACCCTTATTCGCCCAACCTGTCATTGTTATTCAATTCGCAAAAACCTGCAATTTTCACTCTAAAAAATGGGGTGGATTTCTTCTAAATAATTTGACCAAGTTCCCAATCTATGTCCCCAGCTATGGAGTTTATCCACATGCCTAGAATACAGTGACCAAAAAATAGCCCAATGATCTGCCCTTTATTTATTATTAAACCCTGCATCAAAACCTCACACCTAGTGTATAAATTTGTCCAGCAATAAACATAAACTCTAGTCACCCCAAAAATCAGCAATCTATCATAGTGACTTGCATAGAAATTGCCCAAATATATTCACCATTCATCCAATTACTCAAACCATCATTTTAGAATTTTGTCTTCAAGGAAGACGTCACAAATTGCTTCAAACTATCTTTGCACCAATTTAGTCTTTGAAGCTCCAATCCTCCATAAATCGATCAATTAAGCTCAAGTGTGAATTCCAGAACGAATCCACCCAATAGGCTGAATGGGTTTTTGTCCAAACAACCGCCCTACCCAAGGGTTTTCGTCTTAAGGCACGTTGAACCTACAAACACAAGCTCTACAAAATTCTTTGATAGAAAATATCAAAACCAAGATGTTCAAATGGCTTGCTCTCATCATTTTTTTAAAGGTTCAGCTGGATCTTCTAGAAAGATCTGATTAACCTCCTTAAAGCTTCTAGAAGAATTTTTTTATTTATTAAAGTGACTTTATAATATTATTTTATTTTATTCACTTTAATTTAATTAAATTAATTAAAAATAAAGATATCCTTATGATTTAATTTATTTGGACAACTTTATAAATAATTAATTTTATTTTATTCCCTTTTAATGCTTGATCATAGCTTATGGGAATAAAATAGGCTAGATAGCCTTGTTGAATGATCACTCGAAAAAAGGGGACATACAGTCCTCCCTTCTCGAAATTTCTTGCCCTCAAGCAATTGCAAATTTGGATGTTGTAGAATCTGTTCATCTTCCCATGTAGCATCCTTGATAGGCAAGTCCTATCTAATCAAATACTCTTTGATTAGCATGTTTCTCAATCTACGCTTTGACAAATGCAAGATAGCGTCAAACACCAAAACCAACATGCCTTCCTCATTTAAAGGTGGGAGCTCTAGAGAAGATATAATGTGTTTCCCAAGAGACCTTTTGAGACAAGATACATGAAATACATTATAAATTTTGGTATCGTAAGGCAATTCTAGCTCATACACAACCTCTCCAACTCTCCCCACGATCCTATAGGGGCCACAGAACTGAGGCTTCAACTTTTTTGCACCACTCTTCTTTAATATATACTGTTTGTATAGTCGTAGGCACAAGAAAACCAATTAAACAACCTCGAATGTCCTCTCAACCTTGTCCTATCAACATATACATTTTGTTGATTTTGAGCACAGTGAAGATTCTCTTTAAGGGACTCGAGAATATCTTGGTTATCTTGTATCAACTCTCTCGCCTTAGGACCTCAATTATCATAAAATGCAAGTCTACAAAAGACGACATCATACCCATACAAGGCTCTAAATGGTGACATGCCTATCGACATGTGATCGGTGGTACTGTAATAATGCTCTCCCAAATACAATCACCTGATCCAAGCCTTTTTCTACCCTGCAACATAATTATTTAAATACCCTTCCACCCATTTATTTACAATCTCCATCTATCTATTTGTTTAAGGGTGGTAGCTAGTGCTTGGGGTCAACTCAATAATATAGTCAATTTGAATAGCTCCTACCAAAACAAACTAAGAAACCTACTATCTTGATCACTAAAAATGGTCTTTGAAAGCCCATGAAGTCTAAACAGCTCTCTAAAGAATAACTCTACAATCTTTGGAAGGCCTGTAATAAAATTCATAGATATATTTTTTCACTTTTGCTCATGAATAGGCAATGGCTAAAGTAAACCTATAGGGAAAGTATGCTCAGATGAAATATCCCCAATGGGATTTGTCCAAAAAAAATGATTTTGATTTTTGTTCAAACCCTAATTTGATTTTTGATTTTGTTATTCTTTGAAGAAAACAAATATCACAGCGAACATACAAGTGTCCAAACATGACAAATACACATGTCAAATGATGCTACCAATTGATATTTATATCAAACATGAAATCCATCATGAAAAACACAAGATAGGGCATCCAGATGCCACATACAAATCTGATTTTTTGTAGGTAACTTCTGTTGTTACAAAATTGAATATTCTAGACCTATCTTTCAATGAATTCATAGGCTCAAACATGCCAAACATACGCCCAGATTTTTGCTCTATAAATCAGATGTAAACTAAGATTGTACATACCACAAATATGCAAATTAGTCTCCAAACATCATACCTAGATGGACGAATCCTTCCTTGGCAAGTTCTTAGGGTTTTCTCCTCTAGAAATTCAAACTTGCCCTCCAAAAATGGCCACTCACGTCCACTCCAAAGTAGCACTTCAAATCAGGGCAAAACCCTAACGCAATATGCACACAAAATGGCACATAAAGCTGCTCTAATTCTGATATGCAAATCTGACAATGCTCTGATGCTCCAAACCTCCAAATGTCTCCATTGAAATGCAATTAGAACTCCATTATGAGTTCTCACAAGATGGGGTAGGTTTTCGTCCAACTCGCCTATTCACAAGGGTTTTCGTCCTTGGAATAAAGCCCAACTAAAGTTGCAGCCAAAGAGAAGAATCTCCAAGTGAAAATATGATATGAATCGATGCCCAAATGACCTCAAATGTTCTTATATTTATAGCCACCTTTCCCCTCCAAATCATGTTGACCTCCTCTAGGAAAAAATATCTATTTTATTTGCTTTTTTTTTCCCTTTTTCTTCTCCAATCTTGGCTGGCCCCAATAAAGTATTCTTATTTTATTTTATTTATTTATTATTATTTTTAATTATATTATTTATATTTTAATATTATATAATATATATTAGAGTTTAAGAACACTATTAAAATAGGGTGGATTTAGTATAGGAAAAAGGGGATATTACAGTCCCCCCTTCTCAAAATTGTTTGCCGACAAGCAATTTCAAGCTTGAATACTGCAAAACATCCTCAAGTGGCAAGTCTCTCCAACTAGTCAAGTATTCCATGATCACCCTACTCCTCAACTTGTGGCTACTCCTCCCATAGTGAATATGAAGTATAGTATGCAAAGTGAGTTTTGGTGGCCAAAAATGAAACAATATTGTCCATACACTCTCAAACTCAAATCTGCTCCATGCTTCAAACTTTGAAATTCTACTCCTCAAGGTTGGTGATCTCCCATCATCAAGAGTAGTATCAGGTACAATTAGAAACTTCCCTTCTTCATCCAAAGGAGGAAGCTCGGGAGAAGATGTGATATGTTGCTCACTTGCCCGATGTGATATGCTGCTCACTTTCCCTTTTGAGGCAAGATACATGAAACATATTATGAATCCAACTACCCTTAGGTAACTTTGACTCAAGATACATGAAACATATTATGAATCCAACTACCCTTAGGTAACTTTGACTCATAAGCATCCTCTCCAACTCCACTCTCAATCCCGAAAGGGTCGTAGAAATAAAGCTTTAGCTTCCTTGCACCACTCCTCAATGTAAATTGTTTGTACAGCTATAGGAACAAGAATACCAATTCATCAACCTCAAGTGTCATGTAGATTTCTTGCAACAACCCCTTCACTCTCGAGGCTCCATTGTCCACAAATGGTAAGTCTACCAAAGACAAAGCATCATACCTATCCAAGGCCTTGAAAGATGTTACGTTTATCAATATGTGATAGGTGATATCATAATAATGCTCTTTATAACACAACCACCAATGCCAAGCCTTATGTTGCCCCACTCTGATATAAATATCACTTATCTAATTGTCGTGAAGCAATTCACCATGATCCTTGTGAATTATTGTACCAATCACACCAATACCTAGATCCCAAATTATTACACCATCACACCAACTGAAAATGAATAGATAAGTGTCTACCATCATGTCACCACAACAAACTATCCTCCTAGACTTGAATTGCCTCATATGGATGTGAAAAGTGTTCATCATGTGGATCACCAAAAATGCAAATCCGCTCTAGACTGTTGGGTGCAAATCAGATTAACACTATGAAAATTGAAAATCAAACCTATGATCATGCCAAGAATGCTTTTGATGTCATAAGATGATAGGATCTCATCATCATGCAACCTCCCAACATTGTAGTGACAATCTCATGCACACTAACCCATCCAAACAACTACAAACATTAATGTGTAGTCTAAAAACTCTATGATCAACAATATAGAACAACCATCAATCATCAAGAAGTGAGTTGAAAACCAATACATTGGGTCTAAATTTTTTTCTCTCATCCTCATTTCCATGTCTTGGAATATAGTCTAGTTGAATCTCACCATCCCCATGAACATACAACTCCAAATCAGATACCCCCATGACATCTCCTTCAAATTTTGAAGCTAGCACAACATTGTGCTCACCCAAAGGATCATCATCATGATAGCATGGTGTCAAAACTCAAAAAGGCTCATTAAGCTCTCCAAGGATGGTTAAAATATTAACCAAATCCGAATCACAAATGTTCTCTATATATGCATAACAATCATTATTTTTGGTCCACAATGTATATGCACAACTTCCTCTTCCTTAACCCTAACTTAAGCCTTCAATTGGCTCTCCAAATGATGTGTTTCATGAACCCTCTGATTAAAATCATTTGCACAATTTTTATTTTTATTTTTCAAAATCATAACTCTCAGCAAGTTCATGCAAATCTAATTGATCTTCATTTTCTGACATCATAGGAAATTCAACCATCATAGTTTCTTTTTTGATGAAAAAGGGGTCGTAGGTCCAACACATAGAACACTATGATCAATTCCATTTTCAAAACAATATTAAGATGCAAATCATGGTGATTAGGTTGACTTTCAAGCTTGAAGGTGAGCCAATTAAACTTGGATTTGCCTCCTTTTAGAGTCTTGGAAATAAATTGGAATTGAATTGATTTTATTAGACTAATTAAGCTATGTGCCCTAATCTGAAAATGTAAGATTTTGAAAACTAGAAAATTGTAATAGAAATTTTGACACCACATCTTGGTTGAGGACACTATGCACTCATGATATAAACTTCAGCTAAATTTTTCGGGCCATTTCCTCTAGGGGCGCCACTATCCTAGTAGATATTTTTTTGATCTGATTTCGTAGTCCTCAAGTGTCGAACTTGAGCTTCCGATTTCCATCTGCAAACTTGTCAGATCACTGTTAGATATTTCTGTAAGTGAGTTTATGTGAGTTGTCAAGGTGTAGGGCTTCAAATGCAACAATGAATAAAGTGTCTTCAACCTTCCTTTGATCTTCAAAATACTTGAAACCTAGACATTCACAAAGAGAGGAAATGTTGTGCCATTTTAGGAGCTTACCTTGGTCAAGCCCCGTGTTAGTGTTTTCATTTGCACATTGGCAATATTAATGATAGAATGATAAATGGATAGCAAGCAATGATGAAATCACAAAGTGCTGCAACTTACCACACTTCAATGGCTTCCTTGAAGGATTGAAGTCATGCACATCACCTCAAAGTCCTAGATCTTGTGTGCTTGACTGCTTGAACGACTTGAATTACTTTAGAGACCTACAACAAAGGTTAGCCTTCACAAAACAATGATAACATAAACACATATGAACTCACACTTTAACATGATGTTGGATCTTGAATTGTTGTGATAAATCCTTTAATGGTTTCTCTTGACTTGTTGGATAATGCTCTTGATTTTCAATTTTTCCATTTAATGTTCAAATGATGCAATAACTAGGTATGTATATGCTATTATTATAATTTCTTGAAAATTAAATCCCGATGGCCAACTTTAGATATTTGAATTTCAAATATTAAAATTTTGACATCGACTTATTTAAATTTGGAGCCATAGGGCGAAGTGTCCAATGCGCCAGTGTCCCAACCCTATTTTCGGAATTTTAAAGAGTTGTGGGAAAAGTATTAAATGGGAGCATTTTTTTATCTTGCAAATTGTTGGAAACTATTTTAAATTGGGCCACAAAAGCATAATTTAGGAAATAAGGTGTTCAATTTGGTACAATAACTTAAAGAGGAGAAAAATATAGTGTGAAATTGTCAAGGGTGACAATTTATGATGCTACATTTAGCTCCTACTTTAGTGAGAGTATGAACTTTCTCATATTCACACTAAAGAAGAAAATATATGTCAAGAGGGGTCCAAATGTATATATGTTGAAGAGATAGGATGACTAAGGATCAAGGGGAGTGCACAAGCCCTCAAGTTCCAAGATCCCATGACAAACCAATATGAGCACAAAGGAACACACATGTATGATATGCAACAAGACAACATACAGATGCATGTCGGAAAACACAAAGCATACACGATTAAAACACATGGCATGATGGAACATAAAGATGACAATGAAATGATTACAAACATGATGTAAAGATGAAGAAGATACATAAAACACATACATAAAAAAAACAAGGTTAGCACTAAAAGAATCGAGTTGGTAAGGCAAAGAGACTTCGGTCTTAAATTGTCTCAAATACTAAACGTCATCCATTGAATGTGTTGTCCAAAAAAATGATGATGTCACAAGGATGTAAATCACTTATGAAACACATGGCTCCATTGGAAAGCAAGGTGTGTTATGCTAGAAGGCCATGTTAAATAGGGGTGCTCAAGTTCATGACCCAACAAGCTCCATTATGTTGAATCCATGAACTATCTTGCAATAAATCACCTCAGGGGGTGCAACAAAACTCACCTCAAGGGGTTCATAAAGTTTAACATCTTAGGGGTGAATTGATAACCACGCCTCAGGGGGTGTTACAAACAACACCACCACCAAAGGGGGTATGCCAATAGGTCAAACATTATAAGATGAAAATAAGGGTAATATATGCCCCCCTTAAAATGTCGACATATTTGCTATGTTGGTATTTTAAGGAGAAAGAGGGGAAGAGGGGATCCTTGAAAAGAATGCATGCCTCCCAAAACTAATTATCCTTCCCCCTGCACCCCCCCTCCCCAAGCATAGAGACAACAACCACACTAAGGACTATCATGTTGCTGCCACGAAGAATATGGTTGTGCTTAAGTTGTACCACCATGAATGACAATGAGAAATGCACATAAAGCTACAAATGTCACATAGTGACGAGCAACACGATAGGATGGAGATCATTATTGATTACAAAAATTAGGTGCATCAACAAAAAGAAGAGCGGCACAATCCTTAAGATGTATTTTATTACTCAAGTCCTAGCATTCATTGGAACAATGACCATGCACTCCATGATATGCAAAAAATGAGCTTTTGTTATAAAATTTATTTAATCAATAAATTTTAAATTTAAATTATGTCTATGCTTTTTAAGGCAACCTAGGACTGAAAACAGGCTTATAGACTTGTTACAACAGATCTAGAAATCAAACCCCAGATTTGCAATCTGGTAGTAGTTATATTTTTGCACCTAAAATTTCAAGAAAATTTGGGGCTTTTCTAAAATTTCAGTTTTAGAGGTAGAGGTTATAGGAAGTGACTGTGTAACAGTGTAGAATCCCCATTTTTGAATTGAATTTATTTATGTTTTATGAGTTTCCAAATTTTGCAATGTAATGTAACAATCTAGGGTCGTCCAATTTTACAAAAATGAAGTGCAATTTATCCCAATTATGCAATGTTTCGGAAAATACATGCAATGCACCTACAAATCTGATAATTTCCAATAGTGAAAAACAACAATTTTTCACAAATCAATGAGCTAAGAAAAGTAACATTTTCTTTTCAAATGTAAAACTATTTTTTGCAATTGAACAACCCAAATAAAAAATTAGACAAAAAAAATAGATTGAGAGCACAAAAATAGAAATATGGACCAAAACTAATAGGCCAGAGGCACCTAGGGCATCTATGTCCTAGATAGAGCTTTAGAAAATTCAAAGTTAGTTTGTCTTTATTATTGTCTAAGACTCTCATGTTTGTGTGCAAACATGTTTGATAGTAAATATTTTCCCAAATTTTGTTGAATTTATGATTGTGACGTTGAAAATTTAAACATGCAACAATGTTGAATTTTTTTGAATAGTAAGTGGTAATTTTGAATGCAATTTTCAGATCTAAGATGAAATAATTAACTAGTTTCAAGATGCAAAATTTTAAAAATAATGATTTGATGCAATTTTGAATGAAAACAATGCAATTTTTCACTTTTTTGACCTAGATGAAAGATGCAATCTGAATGCAATGAATAATTTCATATTATAATGACCTAATGAATGCAATTTTAATGTAAATCTAATCTAAGATTACTAAAACAAACCCTATTGCAATTTAGAATGTAATATGATATCCATTTTATTTTTTATAATGCAAAAATTAAACACTAACTAAGAAATTCAAAGCAAAACCTAGATCTAGGATGAATTATTGCAGATTTCAGAAGGTTTATAATGTAAAAAAGTCGGGTTCACCAAAATGTTTTGATGAAAAAGGGGTTCTAGGTCCAACACATAGAACACTAGGATCAATTCCTTTTTCAAAAGAACATTAGGATGCAAACCGAGGTGATTAGATTGACTTTCAACCTTGAAGGTGAGCCAATCAGACTTGTATTTTCCTCCTTTTAGGGTCTTGGAAATGAATTGGAATTGAATTGATTTTATTAGCCTAATTAAAGAATGTGCCCTAATCTAAAAATGCAAGATTTTGAAAATTAAGAAACTGTAACAGAAATTCTGACACCAGATTTGGGTTAAGGAGAACACTGTTGACCTATGATACAAATTTCAGCTAAATTTGTCAGGGCGTTTCCTCCAAGGGTGCCATTGTCCTAGTAGGTATTATTCGAACATGTTTTTCGCAGTTCTAAAGTGTCGGATTTGAGCTTCCATTTTTTCATTTACAAACTTGTCAAATCACTACCAAATACTTATATAAGTGAGTTTCTGTGAATTTTCAAGGTGTAGAGTTTTGAATGCAACAATGAATAAAGTTTCTTCAAGCTTCCTATTATATTAAAAATATTTGAAACCTACACATTGACAAAGAGAGGAAATGTTGTGCCATTTTAGGGGCTTGCTTTGGTCAAACCCCATGTTAGAGTTTCCACTTCCACAATGGCAATGTCAATGTCAATGATAGAATGATAAATGGATAGGAAGGAATGATGACATCACCACCGTTAAATGGCTTCCTTGAAGGAATAAATTCATGCACATCACCTCAAGGTTTGAGATCTTGCTTGCTTGATTTCTTAAATGTCTTGAATTGCTTTGGAGACCTACAACAAAGGTTATCCTTCACAAAACAATGATAACATAAACACGCATGAACCCACATAGACTTTGACATGATGTTGGATTTTGAATTGTTGCAATAAATCCTTTAATGATTGCTCTTGACTTGCTAGATAATTCTCTTGATAATATTTCTTGCTCTGGATTCTCAACTTTTCCACTTAATGTTCAAATGATGCAATAACTAGGTATTTATACTATATTATTCTAATTCACAAAAAATTAAATCCTGATGGTTGACTTTAGATATTTTAATTTCAAATAATAAAATGCCGACACTGACATATTTGAATTTGGAGCCAAAATAAGGGGACATAGGCACCCTTGGTGCCAGTGTCCCAACCCTATTTTTAGAAGCTTAAAAAGTTGTGGGCAAAGTATTAAATGAGAGAATTTGTTTTATGCTTGCAAATTTTTGGAAATTATTTTAAATTGGGCCACATAATGCATAATTCAAGAAATTAGGTGTTCAATTAAGTCCAACAACTTAAAGGGGAGCAAAACATAGTGTGAAATTGTCAAGGGTGACAATTTATGATGCTACAATTTCTTTGCTTTGAGGTATTAGAGATTGATGAAGAAGTGTATCTCATTGCCCCCTCTCATGATCCATGTGATTGAATTGTTCCTTGATATTTGGTAGGTGTTTTTTGCTTGATCAGCCAACAACTTGGCTTCTTTATACCTTCTTAGCTATCCCTCACACTTGTTTTGAGTCCTCACAACATCCTCTATTGTATGATGTACAAAATCATATTGTTTGTAGTTTGTATCCACAACCATCACCTTGTTCTCAACCATCAAATCTTGAGTATCAACAAGGTAAGGCTTCTTACCACTATCATCCTCATATGATTCATCTATCACCTCATGATTATGTGAAGGTAGTGGATTGTTGTTCGTAATCACAAAATCAGAATTGTCATCATACCTTTTTGTGGTGTCTTCATGGATCTCGATTCCATCTTCCTTCATTATTGGATGTTCATCATCAAGTGTCGGTCCAAGAGACGTATCCAACTAAAAAAAAAGTGTATTACTTGTCATAACATATTTGATGGCTGCAAGTTGTACCTTCATTTCTCTAAAACTCTTGCCATGTTAAATGTCTTTGATCCAATTTATCCAAGTCGTTTTTCTCATCACATAACAAATTGCCTTCATATGTATTAACAATATCACCTTCAAGGTCACCAAATCACAATTTGAGTACTTGCAACTACTATGTATCTAGATGGTGAGATAATGCTCTACTCAACTAATAGATCATCAAAAAAATTCATACCTTCATGTGGTTGGTCAATTATTGTTGGTTTAGAAAACTCTATAACAACACACCCTACAACCTTATTACTATCATAAAAACTCATGTGACCCTCACTTGTGGATGGATGAAGTGATTCTTCTTTGGCCTTATCATCGTTCTATTGAAGTGAACTAGTGAGCATAACTTCGTCTTCTTTAGGGATTCCACATGTATAACTAGGTGTCCAAACTTCTAGGAAAATTAAGCAACATTGTTCTCTCCTCTTCTTAGGATCACCCATAAGGTGCAAATCACAAGGAAGCAATTCTTCTTTCTTTCTTTGATTTATTTTTCCTTAATGCTCTTTTGGATAAATTTTGATTTTCCTTCTTCTCTTCTCAAATTTTTGATGTAGTTATAATGTATCACTAGTATATCTATCCTCTTTGACCCTCAAGGGATCACCTGGATCACCCATACGGGAGGATTGTAATGTAGGACCAGTACATCTATCCTCTTTGACCCTCAAGGGATCACCTAGATACGAAAAATTTGGAACTTGAAACAAAGAGTCCACATACCTTATAATACAAGTTGTATCTCTTATTTTATCATCTTTTTTGCATGTTTTCCAATACGACAAGAATTTTGCAATGACATAGGAAGCAACAAATTTGAAACATCTTCATATCTTTGGCTACAAATAAAATGCTCATCCTTATTTATTGATAAGGAATTTGTTGAGATATCCTCAACACCTCTATTTTTGTGACTCAAAATCATTGGATTAGGGTTAAGTAAGTTCCTCTCAAATGCATATTCTGCTAAAATAAAACCTTATAGATGTTACAATAAAAGACTAAGAAGAATTGTTGAAAGTGCAAGTGTTAAGGTTGATGAAGAGATGCATAATTCAGTTGTAATAGATGGATATGAGTCGGATGAACCCGCTTGCAGAGAAGAAGAAGAAGAAGAAGAACAAAAATCTAAGGAAAAAGAAGTACATAATTAAGAGGAAGAAGCTCCAAAAAAAACTCCTAAGACCCCTAAGTATGTACAAAGAAATTATTTTGAAGAACATATCATTGGAGACAAAAACAAAGGATTGTTGACAAGAAGAAGAGATGCTGAAGTAGAGGTAAATTTGTGTTTACTTTCTTAAATTGAATCGAAAACAGTAAGTTAAGCATGCAAAGATGAACATTGGATGAAGGAAATGGAAGAACTTATGCAGATTTAGAAGAATCAAACTTGGGAATTGGTTCTTAGAACTGGAAACAAAAACATTATTGGAACTAAGTGGGTATTCAAAAACAAGGTAAATGAAAATGGAGAAGTGGTAAGAAACAAGGAAAGGCTTATGTCTAAGGGCTATGCACAAGTTGAAGAAATAGACTTTGAGGAGACATTTGCTCTGGTGGCTAGAATAGAAGCAATTGGGATTTTTTTGCTTTTGCAACAGATAAAGATTTTAATGTTTATCAAATGGATGTGAATTTTTTTTCTTGAATGGAGAATTGGAAGAAGTTTACATGGAACATCCGAAAGGAGTTCAGATGTTAGATAAACCTAATATGGTCTCCAGATTAAAGAAGGCACTGTATGGATTGAAGAAATCTCCCAAAGCTTGGTATGCAAGATTGTATAGATATTTTATTCAACAATGATTCAATAAGGCTACCACATATAGTAATTTTTTCGTTTAAAGTTGAGGAAGACCAAATCTTTGTAGTGGTTGTGTATGTTGATGACATAATCTTTGGAGGCAATGAAGTTATGTGCAAAAACATTGCAGAAGAGATACATAAAGAGTTTGAGATGTCTATGTTCTAGGGAGATGGATTTCTTCCTTTGGCTACAAATCAATCAAACAAATAAAGGCATATTCATTTCACAATCAAAGTATGTTAAAGAGATATTGAAGAAGTTTGGAATTGATGACTCTAAACTAGTATGCACTCTTATGGTTACTAGTTGCAAACTGAATAAGGATGACGAATCCCCTAAGGTTGATTAGAGCAAGTATACATCCATGATTAGTGGATTGCTATACCTAACTGCTACTAGATCGCATATCATGCATGTAGTTTGTCTTGTGGCTAGATTTCAAGAAGATCCTAAAGAGACACATGTTGCAACAGTAAAGAGGATATTCAGATATTTGAAAGGCACTCTGAATTATGACTTGTGGTATCCGAAGGATATTGATTTCACATTGAGTTCTCGCACAAATGCAAATTGGGTTGGTTGTGTTGATGATAAGAAAAGTACTAATGGTAGTGCATTTTCTCTAAGATGTAGATTGGTATCATGGCTTAGCAAGAAACACGATTTTTTTTGTTTATCTACAACACAGGTTGAGTATATTGCAACAACATCTTGGTGTACATAGGTATTATGGATGAAACATTGAAGGATATCAGAGTAGTGTATGATGAGCCTATCTCTATATTTTGTGATAACACAAGTGCAATCAAAATTTCAAAGAATCCAACAATGCATTCAAGAACAAAGCATGTATCAATTAGGTATCACTTTTGAGAGAGAAGGTTGTGGAGAATGAAGAAAAGCTTGAATATGCACCTACAAAGGATCAAATTGCCGATATATTTACTAAGGCTCTTCCTAAGGATACTTTTGAGTATCTTTGAGAGAATTTGGGGGTTATTGCCCCTCCTTCTTTGAACTAGATGCATGTGGAGATGCGTCAGTCTTGTGGATCTATGGACTCATTCTTTGTCTAGACTGATATTGGTGGTTACCTCTCAAGGGGAGTAGGTAGTGACATTGTTGGAGTATGAAATCTATTTTGTCATTGTGCAGAGGTTCTTGAGTTGATTGGTGTGTAATCTTAAGGGGGGGTATTCAGAGCACTTGCAATTTTTTTGGGTTTTATGTCAAAGGGGGAGAATAATGCAAAATACCTTATCCTTTGCCATTGATGTCAAAGGGGGAGAGAAAAATAAGTCATGTGAAAAAGACAAGTATCAGAAAGAGAGTGTAATGAGCTAATTGTGCAAGGGGGAGAAAAGAGAAAACAAAATAAGTGTGTTGAGATCTATTGTGTCTTTGATGGTTTTTCATATCTTGTGTTTCCATCAATGAAAAATGGGGAGATTGTTGCGAGTGTGAAGGTGTTGTCATGGATGTCAATAAGCCTGTGTTGTCATTGATGATAGTTATATAGTGGTTGAGAAGAGTTTTTTCTTTGATTAGTTGCATTATGTTGTCATCAGTTATGTTTTTGATGTTAACCTCTAGTGTTTCTTTGATAATCTTCTATTTATGGTTGATATGTCGAGGATATTGATAAAATTGATAAAATAAGGAAACATGGTGTTGCAGAGGTGTTCTTATTTGGCTTCACATTTCTTCTAGGTTGTTTTTTTTTGTGTGGTTTTGATATGTTGGTTATAGGTGTTTAGCTTTTCTATATCCAGAGTCTTGGCTTTTGGATCGAAGGTCAAAGGAAGTTATGTTTGCCAGTGTCTGAACTAGTTCTGCAGTATTGTCTACAAAAGTGTAAGAGAAATATTATTGCTCCACATTTCTTCACAGTTGATCTTCATGTCTTATGATTCTGAAGGTATGTTGATTAGGTTAATATCTAGCCTCTGCCAAGGCAGATTTGTAGTTTGGTACTCCAAAAGTTGGATTGTAGAGTTGCAGTGTTTGGTAGTGTAGTTTGAATGTATTGGGCATGTACATTCTGATGATGCAATTTGTTGCGAAGGAGATTGATGGATTTCAGGAGAATAGAGGAATATTCTAGATCATTATGAAGCTTGGTATGTGATTCGCAAGTAATCCTTAGAAATTTGAGGAAGTGTGAAATTCATGATTTAATGGTGTTTGCATAGGTAATGATTGACCAGTGTTTAAACTATATTTGAAGTTCAAGCATTAAGGAAGGCGTAGCCTAGTGTGTGAGAGTTAATTTGGGTCAGAACTAAGCTTTGTTTTGGTCTGCTTTTCGTTCATATCCACCATGGGAATGTTTAGTGTCGACCTAATTTGAATTTGTGAAATGCAAGAAGAGTGTCGTTGACTTGAAGATTTTTTTCAAGTGGCAGATGGTATAAATGCAAGGTGAATTGATGTGAGGTGAAGTGTGGAATAGAGTTGAGGGTTATGATGTGAAATTAAGTGGAAAAGTGTGAATTGCAGTGTGATTTATAATACAAAATTGTTGAATGTAGTGAGTTGAAGTATCTTTATCTCTTGAAGGCTGCTATTGTTCATGGAGTTGTTCTGGTGGAATCTTTGTTGCATTGAGATAATGTTCTCTGTGTAACATTCTATCTTCTCTCTTCTTTCTATTATAAAAGTAAGCCTAGGTTGTGAGCCTTTTTGAACAATGTTTCCTATTCTAGTAGTGGGCCTCCTTGTACTAGTTTTGCAATTACTTATATTGTGAGCTAATCCTCATCATGGTTTTTCCCTCATTGGGTTTTCAACATAAATCTTCTCTTCTCTTGTGTATGGTGTTGGTTGTTTCAGTTTCTGTTATTTTCTTTTCATGTTTAAACATTACAATAGATTAAGGGTTTAATGAATGCATGTGGATCTGATTACTGTTGAGGGTTTTGATGTTTTAAATTGGTACAACTGATTTACCCCCTCTCTAATATGTCTTGTTCATTCAACAATGTTCTTGGAAGAAGAGTAATCAAGTGGGTTTGAGAAGCCTCAGTTCAAGATATTCTCTTGATCAATAGTAGGGGAAATTTCTTTCCCTTCTCAAGAAAAGCCTTCTTTCTTATCACAAGATGTCATACATATAGTAGATGATAAAGCATTAGATAAAGATGGAGATGAATGTTGGAAACCTAGATCCTGTTTGGAAAAGTATGGTATAGACTTGGCTTGATCCCTATTTTTTTAACATTTTCATTACATCCATGTTTAAAAAGACTTTTGTATCCAAGACCATAACATGCTTCCAACTTAGATGAAGAGATTTTATCTACATGCTTTTGAGAAATATTGGCTTCTTCCCAAGCATGCAAATCATTTCTATTTTTTTTAAAGTTAAACACCTTCCACCCATGAGGGACAAGAGTTCGAAAGCCCTCAACACCACAATTGGGTGATGTTGATGTAGAACTAAGTTGAGCAAACGAAACAAAAGACTATTTTGGTTTAGATTGTGAGATTTTGTACTTTTCCATAAAGCAGGGTATAAAATCCAATGAACCCCAACCATCTTCAAAACATGTGTTTGAAGATGAATCGCTAGGATGATCATTATTTGTATTTGATTCTTTGGAATTTGATGTAATCGTTAGCATGATCATTATTTGTATTTGATTCTTTGGACTTTGATGGCAAGAGTTTAGACTCCCCTTTGAAACAAGGTGTAAAATCTAATGGCCCCCAATCATCATATAAGATTTTCGTTGTAGGTGAATGACAATTAGGATTGTCCTGAACTTGCATTGGTTCTACCTTTGAAGTTGGAATCAAAGTATTAAGGGATTTGGAAGTGTTATGATCATGTTGAACTTGTGAATTATAAATTTGTTCATTTGCTTTAATTGTGAATATCTTGTTATTATATTCATACTTCATCTCATGGTGAAGAGTAGACAAGACTCCCTTCATGGCATGAATCCACAGTCTACTTAGGAGAAGATTGTATGAAAGAGGTTCTAGCATGATATGGATAGTGGTAGGAAAAACCACAGGTCCAACCTTAATGAGTAGATCTAATTTGAAATGATTGAAATAAATCCTATTACAACCTATGATGCAATATGGAATGTATTTTTTTTTTTAAATTATGATCTTTTACAATGATAATTGAAACAATAAATTATCAATGCAAGATATTGCAATGTAAAACCTAGATCTAGGGTTGAATGACTTTAGATTTTAGAAGGTTTATTATGTCAAAATGTCAGGTTCACAAAAATTTAACTTAAGAAAAAGGGAACCCTAACTTTAATGTGTAAACCTAGGATTGCTTTTGCTCCTTTTTTGAAGGTACTTTAGGATACAAATCAACAAGGTGTTTAGATTAACTTTCAACTATGAAGGTGAGTCAATCAAACCTGGATGTAATCCTTTTGAGCCTTGGAAATGTATTGGAATTAATTTTCTTTGATTAACCTAATTCAACTATGTTCCCTAACATGAAAATTGCAATATTCTAATGATTGACAAATTGAAACAACTTGTAGGAAAATCTAGGAAGTGTTGGGTGATGTGTACCTACCCAGAAAAGTTGATGTCAGTCTAAATAGGAGGAAAAATTCACCCTATGGAATATGGGTCCTTGGATGCCTTGCCTTCTCTTCTTTTGCAATCTTGTATTGTTAGATTTGAGACCTTTGTTTCTTCTTGTAAAGTTGGTAGAAAACTGTTGGATAATTCTATAGGAGAGTTTTTGTGAGTTGACAAGATGTAGGAATTCAAATACAATAATGAACAATCTATCTTCAATATTTATTCAATCCTCTTTAAACCTGATACCTACACATTCAAAGAGAGGGCAAGGGTTGTGCCATTTAGGGGTTTTCCTTAGTCAAACCTTGTATTAGTGTTTCCACTACCACAATGACAATGTCATTGATAACAAAGGATAAATGATAGGGAGCAATGATGAATCAATACAGGGTTGCAACTCACCACCCTTCAATAGATTCCTTGAAGGATTGAAGTCATGCACATCACTTCACTATCTTGGATCTTGCTTGTTTGTGAACATGTGGAAATAGGGGTGCACTATCTTTTAGGAAGATTGAACACCGAGAGAAGGGGAAAAGGGGTCCTTCCTCCTATTTCACTCTAGTTCATTCAGGAAACCTTAGAGATCACAACCTAGTGATTGGATTAGGAAAAGAGATTTGCTACAAGGTTTCCTTGGGGTGTGATTAATGACAAAAGGGGCTTCACCACTAAGCAAGTGTTTAGAAAGAAAGAGATGACCGTCATGTGTAAATCTAACTATATGACCTAGAATATGAAATTGAAGATCAAAATAACAAATTAAGAATGAACAAAGGGGCGCTTCGAAAACTAAATATGCTTGAAACAAGGCCTACAAAAATTATGACTTTTGATGCACACTCAGACTGATACAGAAGACTTGGTGATTTAGTCCTAGTCTAGGGTTTCAGGATGAATCCGAAATCTAAAACTATTGAACTAGGATCTACTAAAAATGTCTAAAAAGAGGTATACTGGGACTCATACACCCAAGGTGGCGATTTAGTCTTAGTATTAGGGTTTGGCTGAAATTTTGGTATCCTCTAGTGATTTTATGTTGCTTCTCTCTTATCAAATCTCTAAATTTAAAACTGTGAATCCTGCTCTATAGGTGAGTTTCCATGATCTTGCAAGAAAGGTGACAATTTTGAGAACTTTGCAACTTTGACAACTTTCTCCAACTTTTCTCTTCAATGGATCTTCAACCTAAATTTGCAAATCACACATCAAAGAGAGGAGAAAATCTTGTTTTTTTAGTGGATAGGGGTTTGCTTTGGTCAAACCCCGTTTTGGTAATCAAACCTTGAAATGAAATGAAATAGAGGGAATGATGAATGAACAAATATGCAATGTTGCAACTCACCAAATCCTTGGAATAAGGTTTTCAATATTGTATGAAATGGCTAGCATGACTGTAGATCTTGAATCTTGATTGAATGTTATGGATCTTGACTTGAATGCTTGCTTGAATCATTAAACCCTACATCACAAATGTTAGCTCAAAAACACACATGATGCATGAAGTCTTTGACATGATGCTTGAATCTTTAATGATTCTCCAAAATGCTCTTGAATGCTCTTGTAAATTCTCTTTATCATAAACTTGCTATAAGGATGCTTACTCAGAATTTCTAGATTGATATCATAATTGTTTAGGTAAAATTATGTGAAATAACCTTGTATTTATACTTTTTTATGCTAAATTTTCTGAAATTACAACACTATAAGTCGACATAAGATTTAGGAGAATAAAATCCTACCAAGAATTTGAATTTAAAATAGGTCCAAGAAAAGCGGGACTCATATGCCAATTGGGGAATACGAGTCCCAGTAGCGTAGGCTTGGGACACAAAACTCAAAAAATGTTGAGTTCTATGCAAAATTCAAGATCAGGCCCCAAAACTTAGGTAGGATCCATATGATGAAGGTGGCGCATGAATCCCAAATCACTAAATCTGGGACACAACCCAAAAATACATGAATTATGATTGGTTATTGATAGGTGTGGAGATTATCCTCAAAAAAATGCATTAAATAAGGCTTGTGGATGCAAAATAAAGCTAATTAAAGCATAAAGAAGCCAAATTAATTAATGAAGCCCTCGATTAGTGTGAAAGTGCAAAGATACACTTTACAACACCCTAAATAAGGCACAATAAGCTCCATTTAGTTTACTAGGGCCCTAGACTTAATGTGAATGTGTAAAACACATTACAACACTAAATCAAGGCAACATTAGGCTCATTTTAATATTAATTACTCTCAAATTAAGTGTCAAAAAGGGATAACTTTTTCTACACTACATTTAGTCCCCACTTTAGTGAGAGGAGGAACTTGCTTCAAACTCACACTAAAGTAGACAAATTTACATCAAGAGGGGTCCAAGTGCACCAATGCTAGTGAGATAGGACAACAACAAACATCAGGACCTTGTGCAAGCCCCTAGGATCAAGATCCTATGGCAAACCAACATAGGAACAAAATAAAAAACATGTAAATGATATAGGAAGCAACAACAAGATACACACATACACTGCCAAAGAAATAAAGAAAAGAAAAAATAAAAACAAAAGTGGATCAAGCGTCGACCGTTTGTCCAACACGATGTGGATCAGGTCTAAGTTGTTTGTCCAAAAATGTTTACAAGTGAAACACATGTCCACTATGAAAACCAAACGCATTCTCGCAAGGGCTAGTGGAACCTCAAGTCGTCCACTAGGTGAGCTCCCATAGAGGTGAGACTCATACACATGCAGTCGATATGCGCTCACCCAGACAAGCAAGTTGTTATGGGAAATTCATGCTTAAGTTCGGCTCCCATACACTAACCATACCAAAGCTATACCTCTTGATAAATTTGATAAGGTGCCACACAACACAAATAGTAGGATTCATGAGGCAAGAAAAACTTAATATGCTTGACAACCATGAATAAAAAAGATGGCTACATAGGCAAGCAAAGTGTGTTATGCAAGGTGGTCATATAACAGTTGTTGTAAATGCGAAATAGTGTAATGTACATTCAAAGGGGTTTTTCTTAGTTCATGTAAGGTCTCAACTTAGGGAACATCATGCCTAATGTCTCCAAGAGAGGGCCAATCGAGGAATAAAATATTCACAACCTAGGGGATGCATTGTATCCCATCAAGCCACTAAGAGGAATATAATATGCTAAGAGAGATCACGATCTTGAAGGACATCACACCCAATGTCACCACAAAGAGAAAGACGCATTGCATGAAGTAAGAAGACGTCACAATGAAACATGAGTTATTGAAATGCAAAAGAATAATGCCAATGTATGCCCCCACTTGAAAGAAATTGCTAAACACCATACCATGAGCAATTACTTGAAAGCAGTAAATGATAAATGTTAAAAGGAAATGAGAGCTTATTCGAAAATCCTTATGTCAAGTCATATGTTTCCAAATGAAGCTACATCATGAAAAGGGGTTGCCCCCACAATAGAGCTTATTCGAAAATCCTTATGTCAAGTCATATGTTTCCAAATGAAGCTACACCATGAAAAATGGTTGCCCCCACAATGAAATCCAAAAAATCACATAAGGGATCCATAGATTCAGGGTTAGTATGTCTTTTCTACAATGTTGTTTAGAGAGCTCAGAAACATCATTATTTCCCAAACACTAATGGAACGAGACGAATGACACATAGAGAGTGAAAAAAATTTATATTTTTGGGTCAACATGGAAGAGACCTAAATGTCTTGATGTCTTGCGTCATCCTCGAAAGGAAAACACAAGACAAATGAAAAATGTTAACGACATATGAAATAATTTAGGTACAAATAGAGGAATGTCACAAAGAGATACATCAAAAAGAACAATAAGGGGGAATCACAATACACACATGCAATCGCACACAAGAAACATGAAAAAGGCAAGATGAGTAAAGCATGTGTGATTCAACCCATTAGCAAGTTGTCCACATCCTAATCTTGCTCACTGTATTTGGAAGGCAGACAACTAGCCAAAGGGACAACATCGAGTGTCGAACTAAGGGTATAACCAAGTTCAACACTCTCCTTAGGAAAATTGTCATTTAAGCTCATAGAAGAGGAAAATAATGTATTCAACTCATTATGTAATTTGTCATCAATTTCATTAATATCATCATAATTGTTCAAGTTAATCAAAACGGGAGGTCAAATGATAATGTCCAAAGAAGGTGGTAGTTCTTGTTGTAGTTGTGATATAGGATCTTTTTGTTGTGGCAAAGAGGGAGACTCCTCATGTATTGCTTTAGTTAAGTTTGGATGTTGATTTTCTTTGTTATTCTTGTCTTGTAACATATGAGCAATAGCAGGACATCTACGCCTATGCTCTCTAGCCTTTTTGTTTCTTTTGGTACAATTTTCAAGCTGTGTTTGTATAGGAGTGGGTTTATCAACCATAGGTTTCTTTTCTTCCCTAAGAGGAGGAACAAAAAGAACCATGGGAGGTTTTACAACCTCTTTCTCTTTAGCTTTGAAAACTTGTTTTATCTTAGGAGGTATGACGGAATTGTTTTGGTTGTCTCTTGGTCATTTGTAGGAGATAGCCAAAGGATCTATCTTAGGTTGGTCTTGGTTTCTTGGAAGGTCTTTTGGTTCAATCACAGTTTCATAGAGGATAGGAGGCTCAATCATGGGTTCAGGTATGTTTCTAAGGGATAAATCTACTATGCATTTTACCTTAAAATTTTGATAGCATTTGAAAAAGAAATCTTCGCATGGTTTAATAGGCTCAAGACAAAAGAAATCCAATGAGAAATTCCGACGGGAAGACACAAGATTAAATTCACTATGATGCACAATAAAGATCTCATTGTCAATGGGAAACTTTAAGAATTTATGCACGACTGATGAGACGACTTCCATGGAGCATAGCCATGGATAACCAAGCTTCACACGAAATTGATTCGACGTCGAGATGATGGAGAATGAGACATCTAATTGTTGTGGTCCTATTTTTAGATGTAGGGTAATCAATCCCATCATAGGGAAAGCAAAACCATTATGTGTTTTTATCCATGGCTTTGCTTTATCATATGTTTTCTTGATAGAGTTCATGTGCAAGTAAGAATTCTTCGGTGATCACATGCTCTCCACAAACCGGATCAATTAATATCCCATTAGTGGGCTTGTCATAGATTGGACCGGCTATGTAAAGAGGACCATCAGGTGCATGTTTAAGTATATCTTGTGAGGAGAAAGCAATGTCAAGAGGCATTTTAGTTTGGGCCTTACGAGGTTGTGTTTCGACCAACACAACCAAATCATCTATAAGACTTTGTTTACTAGTATTTATAGGACCTTGTTCAATAGTATCCATGTTTTCATCATCCGTGTCAACATTCATCACATCATTCTTCTTGGTTTCACTAGATTTGATAAATGAAATATAATGATTTGGCATAGGGTTGGTAAAGATTTGCAAGTTTTTGTTGGGAGGGGCAAAAAATTTATTTCCTTGATCATTCACACCTCCAATTTGAAGATGATTAGAATCAATGAGCTCTTGCACAAGATGTTTAAGATGCTTACAATGTTTTGTATCATGTATGTTTTGTCAGTGGTAATGGCAATAGGTATTTGATCTAAAGTTTGGGGGTAATGGCTTGTTAGGATCAAGAGTCCTTACGGTAGGTAAGGAGATCATGTTTTGTTCTATAAGTTGTAACATGGTGTTATGGAGGGTATCGGCTAAGGGAGTAAATTTTTTATTTGGATCCCCAAATGTAAAAGGATTTTCCTTCTTTGTAGAAACCACTTGGTTATTAATATGTTGAGTTGATTGAGGGGGATTTAGTTGGAGAAAACTTTTTTTTTTTTTCCTAAAAGGTTTATAATTGTTTTCATTTGTGGATTCAAAATTTTTAGGACAACTAGAGGTGGATTTTGTTTCACGACAACTAACCGAGTTTTGATAATCACGAAGGGTAGTAGAAAAGTGTACAAAGGAAGTAAATTTCATCATGCCAATCTTATCTTGCACCTTAGTTTGTAAGTTCTCAATGAACATTCATTGAAGGTGAGGATTGGGAATTTGCATGTCGAGTTGGGAATAAAGCAATTTGTAGCGTGAAATGAATTTAGTAACCTTTTCGTCATCCTTTTGCTTACATATCATCAAATCAGCTAAAGTCCTCTTAGGAGTCATGTGCACTTTGAAATGGTTTATAAAGGCCTCAACAAGTTCATTGAATGAATGAATTGAGTTATTTGATAATGAGGAAAACCTTTCTAAGGCGGTATCTTTCAAGGATCTAGGGAATAGTTTATCCAAGAGTTTATCTTCAAAGATGAAATCACTACATAGGGCAATAAAATCAGAAACATGGCTAATAGGATCTCCTTTCCCACTATATATTTCAAATCAAGGAACTTATACACCTTGTGGCATTTTTCCTCTCAATATCTCCAAGGATAAGAAACTGGTTTTGATGTATTGTGAAGGTTGACCATTGTTATTTTGATTTAGGGTTGTGAATTTTTGTTGAAGGGATGTCATGCTTTGTAAAAGTGTGTTAATGATAACATCATTGTTGTTGTAAGGTGGAGGGGTATAAGGTGGAGTACGGTATGTATGTGGAGGACAAGTGAATTATAAATTTGTGATGGAGGATGTTTGAGGAGATATTGTATTCGAAGGCACAAAGCTAGACAAATTCACTATGGAAATACCTAAGGAAGTGTTTGCATTGCTAGTAGGTTCAATGGTTGTTGTAACTTGAGTACTAGTGTGTAGGAATGGAAATGGGTATTGTAGAGGAAAGGATTGAAGTTCCACTTTGGCTTTGAGCGCATCCCAAAGCTTGAGTAGAACTAGGGATGGTAAGGATAGTGTTGTTAACATTAATGATAGTGGTTGTAGGCATGGTAGTCATGGGAAATGAAGTGTGCATACTATAATCCATAGAGGGTTGATTATCAACAATATCAGGAAGGGAGCTAGAAAACCCAAGATCCACGACGAATGGTGTATCATGGGATGACATGAGTCTGAACTATGTCTCACAATAGTATTTGCTAATATGACACCAATTTGTAAAGATCATACAAGATTTCACAAATTTAGTGTACAAACCCAAAATGGAAAGAGGGTAAAGTGCAATGCAATGACCTAAAATGAGATGTGAAAATACAAGTTTCAGATTTTAAACAAGGTAGTTTGTTGATTACACTATGCAACAATCTGAAAATGAAATGTTGTAAATGAAAATTTGAATTTAAGAAAAATGCATGAAATGAACCAAATTAAGCTAGATGTAATGAAATAAGTTAAATAGAAACTCAACAACTTGAAACAAAAATATAGCAACAGCAAACAAAAGCATAAAAACAAGGTTTTTAATGATGTCAAATGTTGATTAAGATCTAATACAAGACTAAATCGTCTAGAGGGGTGTATGAGTCCCAATTAGGGTTTTTGAAGGGTTCAGATATTCAACACATAATTCCCAAAAATCAAGCAAAACAACCTATACTGGGACTCGACTAAATCGCCTAGAGGGGCATATGAGTCCCAGATTAAGGTTTTTACATCAAATTCATAAAATTTTGAGTGAATGTTAAGGTTTTTGGTTTGTATGATATCTAGACTAATTGCAATTACATATTTCAGGTAAAATTCAATGATTTAAGATGCAAAAATGCAACCCATATGCACTTTCACTAATGCAAGATTTTGAAGCCCTAAATTCCAATTAAGTAATCCAAGATCTAATGCAAAGTTAATGTAAGCTAGATCTAGGACTATGATGCACTCCAAATAAAAAATAAGGGGTTTGAAGGTCAGTTTCACCAAAATGAACATGCGGGAATAGGGGTGCACTATATTTTAGGAAGATAGAACACCGAGCGAAGAGGAAAAGGGGTCCTTCCTCTTATTTCGCTCTAGTTAATTCAAGGAAGCCCTAGAGATCTCAACCTAGTGATTGGATCAGGAAACGAGATTTGCTACAAGGTTTCCTTGGGGTGTGATTAAAGACAAAAGGGCTTCACCACTAAGCAAGTTCTTAGAAAGAAAGTGATGAATGTAATGTGTAAATCTAACTATATGACCTAGAATATGAAACTAAAAATCAAAATAACAAATTGAGAATGGACAGAGGGGCACCTAGAAAATTGAATATTCTTGAAACAAGGTTTGTAATCCCAAAATTATGACTTTTGATGCACACTGGGACTGATATGCCAGACTAGGCGATTTAATCCTAGTCTAGGGTTTCGGGCTGAACCCGAAATTTGAAACTGTTGAACCTGGACCTATTGAAAATGTCTAAAAAGTGGTATACTAGGACTCATACACCCAAGGTGACGATTTAGTCCCGACTTTAGGGTTTGGTTGAAACTCTGGTATCCTCCAGTGATCTTCTGTAGCTTCTCTCCTATCAAATCTCTGAATTTGAAACTTTGAATTTTGCTTTCTATGTAACTTTTTGTGATCTTGCAAGAAAGGTGACAACTTTTACAACTTTCTGCAACCTTTCTCTTCAATCGATCTTCAACCTAAATATGCAAATCACACATCAAAGAGAGGGAAAAAAAAATTAGTGGGTAAAGGCAAACCCCATTTTGGTAATCAAACCTTGAAATGATATGAAATAGAAGGGAGGAATGATGAATGAATAAATATGCAATGTTGCAACTCACCAAACCCTTGGAATAAAGTATGTAATCTTGTTTGAAATGGCTGGCATGAATGTAGATATTGAATCTTGATTGAACGATATGGATCTTAACTTGAATGCTTGTTTGAATGATAAAACCCTACATCACAAATGTTAGCTCAAAAAAACACATGATGTATGGAGACTTTGACATGATGCTTGAATCTTGAATGGTGCTCCAAAATGCTTGATAATCAGCTCTTGAATGCTCTTGTAAACTCTCTTGATCATAAACTTTCTATAAGGATGCTTACTCAAAATTGCTAGCTTGATATTATTGCTTAGGTGAAATTATGTGAAATAACCTTGTATTTATACTTGTTTATGCCAAATTTCTTGAAATTACAATACTACAAGCCGACATCAGATCTAGGATAATAAAATCCCACCAAGAATTTGAATTTAAAATAGGTCCAAGCTAAATGAGAATCATACGCTAGTTGGGGCATATGAGTCCCAGTAACCTAAGCTTGGGGCATAAATTTCAAAAAATGTTAAGTTATATGCCAAATTCAAGATCATGCCCCGAAACTTAGGTGGGACGCATATGCCCAAGGTGGCGTATAAGTCCCAAATCACCAAATCTAGGACACAACCCAAAATACATGAATTATGATTGGTTATTTATAGGTGTCGAGATTATCCATAGAAAAATGCATTAAATTGTTACATTGGTGGTTCTCGTTGCACCAAAAGATCGACCTATTAATGCCTAATACAACCACCAGATTTATACAAGATCTATAAGAGGAAGTTAAGCCATGTCATGAACCCAAGTGTCACACTGCACCAAGGAGACCAATGGACACACCATCTTGCAACAATCTCCCAACGCAAGCAAGGGGTTTGAACCTATGACCTCAACTCTGATACCAATTGTTACATTGGTGGTTGTCGTTGCACCAAAAGATCGACCTATTAATTCCCAATACAACTGCTAGATTTATACAAGATCCACAAGAGGCGATTAAGCCATGTCACAAACCCAAGTGCCACACTGCAACAAGGAGACCAAGGGACACACCATCTTGCAACATAAATAAGGCTTGTGGATGGAAAATAATGATAATTAAAGCATAAAAAAACCAAATTAATTAATGAAGCTCTATATTAGTGTGAAAGTTTAAGGATAGACTTTACAACACCCTAAGTAAGGCACAATTAGGTCCATTTAGTTTACTAGGGCCCTAGGCTTAATGTGAATGTGTAAAACACATTACAACACTAAATCAAGACAACATTAGACTCAGTTTAATATTAATTACTCTCAAATTAAGTGTGAAAAAGGATAATTTTTTGTGCACTACACTTTTATTACTTGATTTGCTTGGAAACCTACAACAAGGGTTAGCCTTTACAACTAATTATAACATACACATGCACAAACTCACATAGGATTTGACATGATGCTTGGATCTTGAATTGTTGTAATAAGACTCTTAAAGGTTTCTCTTGACTTGCTCTTAATAATAGTTCTTGCTCATAAAGTCTCCTTCTTGCTAGATAGATTTCAAATGATGTAATAACTAGGTATTTATAGGAATTTATTCAATTTCCCAAAAA
Source organism: Sequoiadendron giganteum (assembly GCA_007115665.2). Taxonomy (NCBI): domain Eukaryota; kingdom Viridiplantae; phylum Streptophyta; class Pinopsida; order Cupressales; family Cupressaceae; genus Sequoiadendron; species Sequoiadendron giganteum. The sequence goes on from CM021108.1 coordinate 632,452,050, forward strand.
ATAGATCCCAATAGGTGACCTTTACAAGTTGAATTTCAAATGTTAGAAAGCTGACACTGACATATTAAAAATTGGGTCTTGACACAATAAGAGGACTTAGATTCCCTAGGGAATCCTAGTCTTGGCCCCATTTTCCAAGACATAAGGTGTCAGGGGAAAAACATGAAATAGATGCATTTGTTCAATGCTTGCATTTTCTCATAAATGGTACAAATGGGCTATATAATGCATAATTTAGGAAATGAGGAAGTCAATTAGGTTCAATAATTTAAGGGGGACAAAACATTGTGTGAAATTGTCAAGGGTGATAATTTACAATGCTACATTGGGAATTATAGTTTATTCTTCTTAGGGAGCTCAAATTAAATCTAGAGTCCCAAAGAAATTTTTCAATATCTTATGAGAGAAGTTTTTCTCAAAAATCAAAACCATCAAAGATAATAACATTGAACTTCTTGATGTTCTATATGATTTTTTTCAACATTACATGAAGAGCTTAAGTTTTTTTAAGTTATGGTCCCTTGTCTTTCCATAATCTAGTTTATGATATATGATTAACTATTCTCCTACGAGGACCTCTAGTCGCAAGTGCACTATGTAGCCAATGACAAAACTCATGGATGTGATGGCATCCCTTGTAAATTTTGCAAGATCCCTTGGGAATATTTCAGCCTTGATTTACATAAATATTTTGAAAAATATAATAAAAAATCTTTAAGCTTTATTATTGACAAAATAAACTTAAAAATCATGGCTAAAGTTGGGGATATTTAATAAATTTATATAGTTGGATGCCCATCACCCTATTGAATGTCTCCTATAAGATCATTGTTAAGGTTCTTGTTCTATAAATTAGACACCCCCCTCACTTGTTGAACTGGAGAAAATTACTTTTATAAAAAGTAGGTATATCCTAGACAATGTTATTATTGTCTAGAAAGCATGGATTGGTCTAGAAAATCAAACCATAAAGCACGCTTTATCAAAATTGGCTTTCATAAGTCCTATGATATAATAGAGTTCCCTTTCATTCTGATCATGTCTTCAGTGTCTATTATTTGGTATAGTTCTTCTAGGACTTCAACCGGTTTAGCTAATTGGTCATCTTTATCGTCATATTATTTTAGAATAGCTTCATATATTTCATTTTGCATATGCAGATCTTCATTTTCATTCATGGCATCCCAACATATTGCATCAATGGAATATATAGCTTTGAAAAAAATATTTTTGTAAGAGTATTGAGGAGCTTTGCGGCCTAGCTTATTACATATATAATAGATAATATTACATATCTTTTGGTGAGGAATATGGTGTTGATGAAGATATGTTTATTCGGAGAATAAGGATGGATGGTGTTAAGGAAAGGGCTACTCTTTATAAGAAAGCTTGTATTTTTTGGTTTTCTTTGCTTTGTTTTCAGTTTTCCATTATTAAGTGGAAAAGAGATCTAAGACCCAACAAGTGAATTAACCTACATCCTAGCTTTCTTTCTTTGGACTTAACACTAGAACACAATCCAACTAGGGTTTGATGATTGGCTAGTTACGTAAAAGGAGAGCCAATCTGCTAGGGTTTGGTTATTTTGTGTTGCAAGGAGGGTTGATTTGATGTGAAATTTAATTAATTTATTTAACATAAAACCTTGATCTAAAAATACAACTTATCACACACACAAAAATAGAAAATAATAAAACATGTACAGATCTGAGAAATGTAAAGGAGCTTGAATTTGAGGGACAAGGGAAAGGGTGCCCTTGTCCAAAAATGTGGATTTTTGAATGCCAAAAGTAGGATCACGAGGTTATAGATCTTCTCTGCATTTTTTAACAACTTGCTATTGACAAAGTACTGAATTTGACCTGCACCTATGAAAAGAGGGGAAAAGCTTGTGATGTATAATTATTTGCCTTAGTCAACCCTAATGTTTGTGTTCCCACCTCCACAAACAAAAAATGGTGATGGTAAAGAGTTCTTACCCTAGATTGGCTAGAGGAAAAGTAAACAATAATTGACTATAATAAGCAAATGATAATTGATAATGTTACCTTAGGTATGAAAGATCCTTTTTGAAGTGATATCACACCATAAGTTGCCACAAAGAGTTAATCATGGATGATTGAATTGCCTTGATGAACTGCAAGAGTTTAGTCCACATAACACAATAGATTGTTGTAGCTATCATGTAGAGGATAACTCATATACATCTTCATAATAAAATCATAATAGTGCATGATTGATCATAATAATGCCTATTTCTTAAAATGAGAGGGAAAATTTGTTTATATATGCATCCCAATTGATCTTTTTGGCTATAGGATAACTTGAGGTCATTTTATAGTACTCAAAACCAACATTTAAAATAATAAATATTAAAATAGTACACCCTTAGGACTAGGGCACCCTCGACCTAATCTAGGTGATTTTGTCCCAAATTTCTTGGGATGCTAGAGATTTAATGCATTTTCCCAATCTAGCCTCGAAGTGAACAAATTATTAATATAATGAATTTTATAGTAGAAAGAAGGTGTCAATATAGTGTGAAATTGTCAAGGGTGACAATTTATGATGCCACATCCTTAGTGAGAGGATTACCATATTATTGTGTGTCATGAAAATGGGGGAAAAGATGCTTGGATTGGTGCTTGGTGAATTTTTGGGTAGCTTTGGAATAATTCATGAACTTCAAGGTATCATCTCTCACAAAATATATAATATCACTAATAAGGTAAGCATTAAGGAGAAAATCGTAGACATGCAAATAGTACACTACCTTATTAAATTTATTATAAGGTAATACTTCAAGGAACTTGACTTTGGAAAATTTTGATTGTGTGGCAATCATAGCATAAGTGATTTCACTAAAATCATTTGCATGTTCTTTAAAACCTATTCAATCACAATATTTCATAGACATTAATGTTTAATGTCATCTTTCTTTTTGGTTTTTCTTTTCAAGACATAATTGATAAATTAAGAGATTGTGTAGGTTTTACATTAGATTTGGAGTATTATATTCAAGAGCATCCTTAGTTTCATCAAATCTAGTGTGCCTCTAGTTTATAGTTATTCCCCAAATATATTGTATATCTAATTTGTTTGTATTGACTAAAATAGTTTGATCCAAATTTCCTACTATTAAGAAAGTATTCATCCATGCACAAACATATTTAATAGAGTATCTTATTCTATCAATATTCAAATATAGAGCTTATACTGGACAAGTGTCATACATCATAAAAAAGAAACAAGTATGAGATATTTTTTAACATCAATAGGTACTAGCTTCCTCTTCATGATGCATGTCACTTTTCTAGTAAAATCCTGGTATCTACATATTGATAGAATAAGAGACCCTACTGATTTTTATTTTTTTGAAATGGTATTAGAGCTACTAGACTAGATAAATCCTACCATTAGTAAGGCCATGATAAACCTCTATTATTGTTGGGTAATGTTGAATTTTTGTTATGCTACTAGGAAGACTCTTATGAATTAGGATATAGCATTTTGTTGTCATTTCTTCTAGTTTATTTCTATTGTTATTGTTGTTTTTTGACATTTGAGTGATCTTATAATCCCACTTTTCTATCCTTTAAAAGTACCATATAAGGTATTACCTTCCCATTAACAAGTTTACAATTAGAACCAAGGCATAATTCAAAAGATCTACTATTGCCCAAGATGGAGGAGAATGTGTCAATCAAGCATCTTATGAAGATTTGTTTGAACTTCCTCAAGTTCAACCTATATAAGGACACTTATAGGAAAAATAATTGATAATTGGTGGATATATAGATACTATTAAACAAGTGATTTTAGGTGTTGTTTCTACTTATAAGACTTTTATTTTGTATATATCATGAATCTATATATAAAAAGAGCACTCTATTACATATTATATTGAATAGTTCAAGTTCTAAGTCTACTTTTAAATAGTTTTTTAATTCCTAGAATGAGAGTCATTAACTCTAGAATATGATCCTTCAAAAAAATTCTAGACTAAGCTATTTCTATTCTCCTTAAGGAGGAAGTTGAATATATCAGTATTCATAAAGAATTCAATTTTCTCCATTTTGGAGCTATTATTGTTTACATTAGGTCTTATATTCCTAAAAACATCCACCCTATCTCTTATTTATCTCTTTGTGACTAAAGGAAATTAAAATATGAGCATGCATGCCAATTATCCAATCTATCAAGACATACAAAAAAATTAGTATATCTTTTAACCAAATCTTACTATAGTTGCTAAAGACCAAGGTTATATTGAAGTAAAAAATGGTTCTCTAGATTGTTGAGGAATATTCTCTTCACTATATGGGCTTAAGATATTTGGAAAATTTAAGTATTCATTTGTCCAAATCTAGCTCTTATATAGCATGATTAATACAAACCGTCCGAAGATATTAGATCTTCCTTATGCCAAAAGATTGAATAGAGAAGTTTAGTTACAAAAAGGGCACATAAATTTTGAAGATATACCTAAAGAATGGTTCTTATATTAGATGAAAAATGTATCCCCAAAATTGTGAGAAGCTACTAAAGTAGTCCATTCTATTTATCAAAACCAAATTTAGATTCTTCCTAGAAGAACATCTTCAATCTGACATAGTTCTTCTACAAATCCATTTGAAGAATCCTCCCATTTCAGATAGATCTTCTTTTAGAGAAAGACATAATTCTACTTCTTCAAGAAAAATGAAAGCTCATTTATATGCAAAAGTGGAAGAACCCATTAGCCAAGGCTGAGATCCATCTAGAAGATGAAAAAGGAAATAAGAGACAAATTTACTATTTTGTAGCATGGCTCAAACACTTCCCAGATAAAATAGCATATAATGGTGTGCAGATGGGGAAATAACATTATATAAAGGTGCTTGGTGACCTCCTCTTTTAAGAACCTGTAAATCACATGATGGATTTGTTAGTATATTTCAATTTTTTTTTCAACCTACTAAAGTAGAAGAAAATGAACATGCTTTAGATTTAAAACATAGAATTATATTTTCTAGATTTTATGACCATCTACAAGAAAACAAAAGATAATATATGTTCAAAGATATATGTTACATCAAGAACTACTTAGATAATCTTGATAAAAGGGTCTCAAAGATTGCAAATATCACTATAGATAATAATACTCATTTATAGACTTTGAAACAAGATAGTTCATATCTACTAATAAAAGTAGAACAAAGTTTGAATAATTTACATCATCTAGGAGATAATTTTCATGCATTATATTCTAGATTTGACAAGCTAGATGAAAGGAAAAACAACAATGCCAAAACACGTTCCTAATGCTAAAACCACAGAGGAGAAGTGCAAAGACTAGTTTTAAAACATTAAAACACTTAAGATGAACACATACAGGAAAACAAGAGTAATAGAAAATAACAATCACAAAGATAACACCAAAATTATGTGGGAAAACCCTTTTGGGAAAAAACCCACCAGACCAAGAGCAATCACTTTGTATTACAGTAAAAGGTTTACATACAAAGTTATCAAACCACTCTCTCTGATCATCAACTCACAGTAGAAGACTCCAGTCAACCTCTTCATTGTTACAATGCTATTACCGCATACAATGAACCACACTCATTTCTTACCAACCAATCAGGTGTCTTAATTATACACCTTTGTTTGACACACAAATACGATCCCTGACCAACTGCCCTACAATCACGCATCAAGCCGCCCAACAATTAATTATGTTATAGAGAAATACCTAGATCAGACTCTAACATCCGCCAAATCCGATCTCATACTAAATGCATGATATATCTCTTTTCACCAATCAAGCTTCTAGCCAATGAATGTTGTTTTGCAATAGCAATGCAAAAGAAACCAATGAAAACACGCCACGTGTTGATATGCCATTTGTCTGTCGCTTGATCAAAAGAGGATCTGTCAACTACCCCCGGGCTCCAAATACCACGCTATTGCTAACTCCAACCATTCTCATAGCTGGGGCCCACCATGACATATGTATGTTGCTAGTTCTCTTTCGGGGAATCTAAAACCGCATCCGCAATATTCCAATAACGTTCTTTGAAATTTTGACACATGTCCAGAGCCGGCAACATCTTGCAGTAATAACTCGATACCCACCATGTGAGGTATGAGACAAGCAATCACCACTGATCAAACTGTCATGCGTCAACCACTCAGACAATTCCGCCCGACTCACAAAGTCTCGTCGGTACTTGCCTTAAAAGGGCACGGAACAAAATGAGCACCATCAGATTAAAAAACCATCGCAATCGTAGATGCAGGTGTCGGCATATCGACGAGGCACTACACTGCCTCCCATCGATAAGCTGCTTGCAATCATTCATACCAAATCTCTCCATAATAGTGTTAAGATACTTACTCTGGCTAACCCAAAGCTTTCTACTTGTTTTGTCCCTGGTTATTTCCATCCCCAGAATATACCTTGCTACACCCAGATCTTTCATTTCAAAATTTGCAGACAACTGAAATTTAAGATCACAAATCATAGTCTTACTATTTCCTATGAACAACATATCATCCACATACAGGGTAATAATAAGCACACGATCATTCTCAAATTTATAATACACACGATGATCATATTTTGATCTCACAAATCCCATAGACAACACAAACGTGTCAAATTTCTCATACCACATTCTAGGAGATTGCTTCAAACCATACATAGATTTCTTTAATTTGCAGACCAGGTTTTCTTTACCTTTTTCATTGAAGTGCTCAGGCTGGGACATATAAATCACTTCTTCCAGCTCTCCATGGATAAATGATTCACATCCATCTGCTCGATCTCTAAGTCATATGATGCTGCCTATGACAAAAGAAATTTGATAGATGTCAGCTTTGCTATAGGGGAAAATATTTCTCCATAATCAATTCCATCAATCTAGGAAAATCCCTTTGCAACCAACCTTGCCTTATGATTTTCAACATTGCCATCTAGACCAGTCTTCTTCTTAAATACCCATTTACAACCAACAGACATTCGCCCTTCAGGCAAAGGTACCAAATCCCAGGTTTCATTTTCCTGCAATGATTCCATTTCTTCATTCATGGATTCCAACCAAGAATTTGAATCAGACATGTTAATAGCTTCTTTCATAGTCCTAGGCTCATCTGTGCTACTAATCAAAGCATAGGCACAGTTCAAATCTAACATAGAGAAACCATACCTATCAGGTTGTCATTTTTCTCGTGTAGACCTTCTTACTGACTGAGGTTGTGGTTCTTCATCTTCAGAACTTTCAAAGCCACTTAAACTCTCCTCAGTTTCAGGTACACCATGTAGTTCCTATATTTATGGAGTTTGAGAAATTTCAACTACATCATTCTTCTTTTTGCTTTTATCTGTCTCTAATTGTGGATCAGCTACTGAAGGTTTCAACTCACAAAATATTACTTTTGTTGTATAGAACCTTCTCAATATCAGGATTCCAAAGCTTGTACCCCTTCGCACCAACGCCATAGCCGATGAAATTACATTTAACAACCTTGTTCTCCAGCTTAGATCTTTTCTCATTTGGCACATATGCATATGCCTCACAGCCAAAGACACGAATATGTCTTAGAGAGGGATTCTTACCAGACCAAGCTTCCAAAGGTGTTTCATCAACAAGAGCAGAACAAGGTGAATGATTTACTAGGTAACATCTTGTAGCCATAGCCTCAGCCCAAGACTTTTGCTCCAGACCAACATTGCTCAACATACTTCTCGCTCTCTCCATTAATGTTTTGTTCAACCTTTCAGCAACTCCATTTTTCTATGGAGTATAAGGTGTATTTTTATGCCTTTTAATCCCATCATCTTTGTAGTACCTTTTGAAATCTGTAGAACAAAACTCACCGCCATTATCCATCCTAAAGAAAATGATTTTCTTTCCAATCTGATTCTCTACCAAAGTTTTAATTCTTTAAACTGACTGAACAGTTCTGATTTACATTTAAGGAAATATACAAATGTCCTTCTTGAAAGTCATCAATAAAAGAAACATAATATCTAAACTCGATAACAAAGGAACATTAACTGGACCAAACACATCAGAATGAACATAATCCAGTACACCAGAAGATTAATGAGGAATCAAATAAAATGAAACACGATGTTGCATCTCATAGATACAATGTTCACAAAAATCGAACTCAAGGTTACAATCAACAAGCCCTTCAACAAGATTTTTATTTTTCAAGGTTTCTAAACCTTTCTCACCTATGTGACCGAGTCTATGATGCCACAACATGGTTTTCTCAGCTGGGAGTTTCACCTCCAAGGAATTTGCACCCTGAGAAGCATCATCATCCTTCTCTACAGGAGCAACTTTGCTTGACTTTACAAAGGTGTTGTTACATTGAATAGGACGTGCATCCATCTTGTACAGAGTGCCAGTACATACACCCTTAGCCAACACCATAGCACCTTTAGCCATCTTACATCCTTTACTCGTTAAAGAAACTTCCACACCAACATCATTAAGCTTACTAACAGAAAATAAGTTACAAGCCAAACCTGGTATGTGTAGTACATCACCAATCCCTTTGATTCTTCTGTCAGGTAATTGTATTTTGACTCTTCCACGACCAACAATCTCCAGTGTTGAATCACTTGCCAATTACACCTTTCCACCATCATACTTTTCATACTTAGTGAACCACTCTCTATGAGACGTCATGTGGAAATATGCACCTGAGTCAACCAGCCAAACATCATCTGATGCCTAAGTTGCTAAGGTTGCAATGAAGGCATCTGCATCACTCGAAGAAGAGTCATTTTCTGAAGAGTTATTATTATTCTTCTTCTCCTTACAATCCTTTCGGATATGACCAGGTTGCCCACAGTTCTAACATTTCACCTTGGACTTTTTACTAGGAGACTTTGATCTCCCTTCAAATTTGAATTTAGACTTCTTGTCCTTCTTCTTGCCTTTCTCCTTCGATCTACCTCGAACAACAAAGGCCTCTTTGGCCATCTCTAAAGACTTCCTTCGCATCTCTTCTGACAGTAGTGAGGCAACAACGTCTTCCATCTTGAAAGTAGTGGTCGTACTTCCAATAGCCATTACAAGATGATCCCAAGTGTCAGGTAACGAACATAACAGGAGCATGCAATGATCATCTTCCTCTATCTTCACACCCACATACGCCAACTTAGCAACACCCATATTAAATAAGTTCAAATGGTTTGCAACAAACACACCTTCTTCCATCTTCAAGGAGTACAACTTCTTCCTCAGGAATAACTTATTTACTAGAGACTTTCCCTGATAAATATCACCAAGCTTCTTCCATAATGAAGTTGTAGACTTCTCCTCATGGACATTCAGGAGTACAAAATTGGCCAGATTAAGTCTTATCAGTCATCTTTCTTTTTTATTTGCAAGATCCCAATCTTCTTGTTTCATATCTTGTGGCATAGTTCCAGACATAGCAACCCAAAGATCTCTATCCACAAACAAGTCTTCCATTTTGAGTTTCCACAACTCAAAGTTGTCGCCATTGAATTTTTCAATTTCTACACTACCTGATGTACTCACCATCTCAAACAGAACTAGGTTCTAACTTTGCAAGACTCCCACTGGAACAATATTAGCACAAAAAACCAACCTTACTAACAAGGATAACACAACTGACCAAGATCTGATACCACTTGGTAGGAAAAGCAACAGTGTGGAAATGCTTTCCTAAAGTTAACACCACAAAGGAGAAGTGCAAAGACTAGTTTTAAAATATTAAAAGGGTATGTGCAAGATCATCATGGAAAAAATAGGCCCTTAAGTGGCAAAAAAATTAAAAAAATCAGAGTTAGGCAACTTGACATAAAAATTTGAATAAGTTATCTATATTAATTCAAAAATATGTAAGAATAGAATTTGTAGAAAATTGAATGTAGTTTCTAAATTACTAGGTTTATTTACAAAAAAATAAAATCTATTTGGTGAAAATCTGAAATTTCAATAGAATAGTACTTAAATTTTAGGGAAAAAATAAGAAGTAGGTGTCTGTCTGACCATCCTAACCACATTAAAATGATAATATTTTTTTATAAGTTTTAGATATAAGTAGAGGACTCATGTCCCGATGTGATGCATATTTTTTTGTAATTTGTTTCCAAGTAAATAATTAATTATATTTTTGTTATGACAACTTTTAAAAAATATAAAGACTCGTATGTCTGACCACCTTAACTTGGTCAAAACTTCATCAAATTCATGTTTTTATTTTTTAATCTTATAGTATGAGAAACATAGAATGTGATGCATGTTTTGGATTCAAAAAGTATGATACCGTTTGAAAGCTATAGATGTTTTTCAATCAGCCTAAAAATCGGGACTTTAGTCGTAATTCAATAAAAAATGAATAATAATTATTTATTAAATTCAAAGTAAAGCATAATTTGTATTGGTGGAAAGCTGAGAATCTCCTTTAAAAACCCTTTTTGTTTCATCAATTTTGGGTAGAAAAAAAGTCGTCAGACACATACCCATCATATTGTCACTTTTTCGCCCATTATGATCCTGCACATACCCAAAACACTTAAGATGAATGCATACAGAAAAATAAGAGTAATAGAAAATAACAATCATAAAGATAACACTAGAGTTACATGGGAAAACCCTTTCGAGAAAAAACCCACCAGACCAAGAGCAATCACTTTGTATTACAGTAAAAGGTTTACATACAAAGTTATCAAACCACTCTCTCTGATCATCAACTCACAGCAGCAGACTTCAGTCAACCTCTTCACTGTTACAATGCTATTACTGCATACAATGAACCACACTCATTTCTTACCAACCAATCAGGTGTCTTAATTATACACCACTGTCTGACATGCAAATCCGATCCTTGACCAACCGCCCTACAATCACGCATCGGGTCGCCCAACAATTAATTCTGTTATAGAGAAATACCTAGATCGGGCTCTAACATCTGCCAAATCTGATCTCATACTAAATGCATGATATATTTCTTTTCACCAATCAAGCTTATGGCCAATGAATGTTGTTTTGCAATAGCAATGCAAAAACAACCAATGAAAATGTGTCACATGTCGATATGCCATTCGTCTGCCGCTTGATCGAAAAAGGATCGGTCAACTACCCTCGGGCTCCAAATACTGTGCTATTGCTAAGTCCAACTGTCGTCATAGGTAGGGCCCACCATGACACGTGTATGCTGCTCGTTCTCTTTCAGGGAATCTAAAACCGCATCCGCAATATTCCAATAAATTTCTCTGAAACGTTGACACGTGTCCAGAGCCGACAACACCATGCAGTAATAACTCAGGACCCACCATGCGAGGTATGGGACAAGCGATCACCGCTGATCAAACTGCCACATGCCAACCACTCAGACAATTCCATCGACTCACAAAGTCTCGCCAGTACTTGCCTCAAAAGGGCACAAAACAGAACGAGCACCGTCAGATTAAAAAACCATCGCAGCCATAGATGCAGGTGTCGGCATATCGGCGAGGCACTGCATTCCCTCCCACCGATAAGTGTCTATTCCGGCGATGAAGGCAAGGTAACTACATCGACACATCTGTGAGACAACGTATTGTCTCCCACCGATATGCGAACGTTCCGCCGATGAAGCCAAGGCAAACCGACATAACATTCTGCCAACTCCAAGCCTGTCAACCCATCGCTATAACACTCATTGGAGTCTCACCGACTAGACAAAGTCTCGGCAACCAGAGACCAAAATGACCACATGATAAATCTGTGGTGTAGCGATAAAGGCATAAATTCATCAAGCCTTTAATAGAGGTCCAAGGCAGTAAATTGAGGCACATTTTCCAACACTAGATACAAAGTTACAAGAGTTAGAAAATAGACTTGATTGGATTGAAACAAAAAGAAAAAACTTACTCCTATTGCCCAACCTATAGAAATGAAGAAAATTTCTTGTAACTATGAGAAAAATTATCTACATCAATAGATACCAGCTTTCATTTCATTACATGCATGATACTTTTCTAGTGCAAGCTTGATACCTTAATATGAATAGAATAAGAGACCCTACTGACTATGTTTGTTCTTTAAAACAACTACAATAATTAGTGAGTGAGTGAAAGGAAAGTGAGAATTTCTTGATTATTTTATAATATTAGATTCCTCATGTTTACTTATTTCTTTGCCAATTTGGTTTCACTATTATAGATGATATTGAGTAGAGAGACATTTAGGCCCATATATCTATATTCTATGATTGCTTCTTGTTGATTTTGTTCATTTACTATTTAATTTCATTGTTACATAATACACAAAATACAAAAAATGTTAGTGTTCAGTCTTTGATAATGAATTGAGCTTAAATAAAATGATAATTTTTTGCCTCTTTCAATTCGTGAGAGATGTAAAGTAGGAACAATTTTCCTAAAAGTGGTAAATGGAGCTCATCAAAATGCAAAAACATAATGGCATACTTTGGCAATGTTTTTTCATCCATCAAATGAAGATCCCACTACAACATCAATATTTGTACCATCTATTTACAAATAAGGTAATACCTCAAAGAAATTTTGGAATGAGTTGGATGACAATGCCACATATAGTATTCTAGAGGAGTCCTAAGATAACGAGAATGATAATATTAATAAAAAATGACCTCAACAACTGATAATGAAAATGTAAATTTTACATGGAAAAGGAAAATAAAATCCAATTAAAACGTGAGACATGAGTGGAATATGACAAGAAATTTTTTAGATTGATTCGGTGTCAAAGTACCAATTCATTGAATTGGTAGAGAATGTAAAAAATGATGAAACTCCCATAGAATGCAAGTGTAATATTTGTAGTTGGAAATATGGTAGGGACAAGAAGATGCAATTGAAAGTTGAAATCATAGAAAACCATGTTGGTAAAGATTATGAAAAATAAATCATAGATGGAAAGAAAGTATTATTGATAAGATTGAAAAAAAAGGAAAAATATCTTCACATTAATTTTATAGTACTCAAGTTCTTGGTAAAGAAAGAAATTTCACATGCACGCCATGCATGCTATCCAAATGAAGAATCTATTGTAATTCATGAGCTAATAGACTCATGTGATACATAAATGCATAAATCTAACTTAAAAAATCCTTAAATGAGATTATATTTTTGTGATTCTTAAATTGATTGGTGAATCAATCTATAATGACCTATGGCATGTCATTAAATACAAGACCATTTATAAAAGAGCATGAAAGGACATTTTAAAATTTGGTTTTTTAAATGAAAGGACATTTTTAAATTTGGTAGTCTAGATGACTTAAGACTAACCAGTCCTCGAATAATTCTAACCATGCAATCTAATCCTTTTATGACAAAAGGTTGTGGAATATGCACTAGTGAGGACCAAAAAAGTTTATAGTAGATGTTGGCTAATGGATGCTATCAATTTATGCACCAAATATGTCAAGCCAAGTGTTGTGATTAGTATTTATGACATATGTAAAATGGCACAAAAATAAATGTGTAAAAGTCTAGGGTATGGTATGCACCTTGTTTCTTGTACATACAAACTATTGAAAGATTTGAAACATCTTAAATTTTCATTTTACACCTATAACATTGGGTACACAAATTGTCACTTCTTTTAAAATGAAGAGAATCTTCTAGATGGAGGTTTTTTAAATTAAAACTATTGAAAGATTTGAAACATCTTAAATTGTCATTTTACATCTATAACATTGGGTACACAAATTGTCACTTATTTTAAAATGAAGAGAATCTTCTCGAAGAAGTTTTTAAATTAAAACTATTGAAAGATTTGAAATATCTTAAATTGTCATTTTACACCTATAACATTGGATACACAAATTGTGACTTCTTTCAACTTAAAATCAAATTCTAAAGAATATCAATTTGACCAAACTTGCCTTAAATATAATCCCAACGTTGGTCCTTTCACTGAAACATGAGTTAAAAGACGAAGTCTCTATCAACATCATATAGTGGTAGAGCTCAAAAGTAGATTACATTATTTATTAGTAATAACGTCAAGTATGTGAAGACCTCAAATACAAATTATTCTAGTTTGTAATGAATGGGAGAAGGTAGAGGAATGATCATTTTCTATTGAATTAAACCCCCCAAAACAAAAAAAACAGACTATATGCTATTCAAGACATCCCCATTAAAGAGCAAAAGTACAGCTGCTGAGGAATTAGTTGATGTCCATGTCGTTTTATCACTCGAATAGTTGAGTGATGTCTCATCATAAAAATAAGAAAGGCCAAGGAAAGAAAAAACTTTTGAAAGAGATCTGTGAGTGGTGGGTGGATCATCATGTCGACATAGCTTTACTGTATAATGAATTTAATTCTTTATCATGCATGCTCAGTGGATTATTGAGTAATCTTAGCCTTGACAGTTAAGTGGCTAATTCATTACATTTGTGACATACGGATTGAGTTTAACAGTTTCTTTGATGATATATTTGAATTTAGAATTGCCATATTGCTCCATGACTCACTCTGCAAAAAGATTATTCTCCAACTTGTCACAGGATTTCAGCAATACTATCACAAGCTTTTCAATGTGTTTGCGCTTGAGTATCTATTCCATGCATTTTCAAGGTACAGACGTGGAGATAAGGATTGGCAATAAATTAATCAGAATCTATGCAATTATTGTTCAATTATGTATTATTTTTTGTTGAACAGCGTTAAAATATACTAAACTAATCAGTTGTGACGGTTGGTAGGATTTAAAGTATGATTTGGAATAAAGTAGATATTAATATATAAATTATTTATGCAGTAAAGTTTCCATAATTACCATACAAACTTCATTAACTGTGTACGTAACTCTTTTATTTACAGTGCTGATTGAACAATGGTCTATTCCATTATCCAGTATGATCTATCACTTCAAATGAATAGTTTTCAGTTGTATAACATTCGAGGAACACTTTATATATAAATATGCTCTTAATTCTCAAGTACAATATGCAGTATATTGTGTCTCCTTTGTGAATATTCTTATAATTCTTAAATTTCAAATTTTGTTTGTTTGGTGAGTATATTAATATTTAACTTTTCATTTGGATGTTTATTGTTATGATCTACATTTTTTTGTGAATTTTGAATTATTTATAGAAGTAAACAATTAAAAAATAGAATAATTTAAGGAGTTATTATGTATATTAATAATTGTATTTAAAATATTTTTATGTAGTTTATAGCTGTAAAGAATATTTTTTTTTTAAGTTGAATAAACAAGATGTGTATATCACTATAAATTAATTTAGATTAAATAAAATTGAAAATAATAAATGTTAGGATAAGAAATTAAATTTAAATGTATGAAGGTATTTGACTTTAAAATAAGGTAGAGGAATAATTTTGATATTGAATTTCAATTGTTTGGGAATTTAAAATGGTTTTTTATTTGCACTTGACTTTGAAATTAGAATAAATATGCAAGTTGTTTGGAGGGATCAATTCATAGATTTTAGTTATTTTTGTAGACATAAATATGATTTATAGCCTATATATCTAATTTGGTGTGGCGCACTTTTATTAATAATTTCAATTTAATTATAATTTAATAAAGCAACTTAAGTGAAAATTAAAAGAAATATTAAAAAGTTACTTTATTATTGAGCTTTAGTGAAATATTTTAAGCGGGAATTTAAAAGGTCATCCAAGGAAAATATAAAAGTGAATTTGGGAGCTCACTTGTTCACGCTTGTTTATTTTCTCTATTGTGGATTTGGAGCTTTTGGTTGGAGCAAAACCCTAGGACAAAAACCCTAAGGGAAATCAGATTCGGAAGTGGAACAATTTCCCTAGTTGGTTGCAAGTAGAATCATACATGTTTCACGTGGAATTTGAATAATTAGAGATTAACCAATTTATTAGAAGTTTTATAAGAAAATGATAAATTACAAGTTTTCTTTTTGAATTTTGGTGAAAGTATTATAAGAATGATTTTTTAGGTGTCATTTTGAGAGTTTCCAAGAGTGAAGTTGGGATGCCATTTTAGGTATAATTGTTGAAGAAAATCCTCTTGTTGCTAGGCATTTGAGTCAAATAATGTTGGTCCACTTCTTTTGTTAGCTAAGACTTATAATTTTGGGGGCATTAGATGTGTCCTAATCTAGTCACCATCTAATGAGGCAACAAATCGTGATACTCAGGGTGTGGGAGTGAGTTTCATCACTGTTGCTAGACATTTCTTTTGTATTGAGGGCATGGAACTCTTGTTGTTGGTTAATTCAATGATAAACTACCATGTGTGGAGTTTTTTATGAACTTAAAGGTGCTCTAATGCATTTGGAGGTTGATATACTTGTTTCCATTGAATATATAGCAGATTAAAGGTATCAATGTTGAGGAAAATCAATATAGGGTTGACATGAGGAGTTCAGGGAGTTGCAATAATAGTATAAAGGAAAACATTGGGATTGGTGGGTTTCTTTGAAGCTAGACACACCCCATATCAAGTTTTTTGCAGCTACTGTTGACTTGAGAGCATGCTACATATTAGAAATACTTTATTTCTGCTATCTATTGAGGTCATATTCCTTGTATGTGTCTAACTCCATTATCTAAATATTATTTAGTAGAATATAAAGTTAAACTTCATGTGTATTTAGCCAATGTGAATGTATGTAAATTGTTTGTTACATTGCTTCTTTAAATTTATGAATGAAAAGTTCAACTTTATGAAGGGAATTTTTTTAATGATAGAATTTAAAAAATATACAAGTGTTTACATTCAAAAATCCCCATGTTTGATGGAATGCTTAAATATCAAAATTGGTGAAAATTACAAAAAATTGGGTTTAGAATTAGTTTTGGGTTCTTACAATGGTTTCAGAACTATTGATTCTTCTAGCTTGGAGGGTTTTAAAATTTGTGGCATGACTAAAATCGATTTATGAATCCAAAAGATAGATAAGTTATCACATGTAGGAGAAGACAACACTTCCTTGGTTTAGATTTTGAATGATTTGGTAAGAGGGTAGTAACAGATGGTACAATTAATGACCTAAATGATTGAAACTAACAATACCAATAACATTAATATAGTTAACAATGGCAATGACAATAATGAGAATACAAGTGAAGGGAATAATGGCACCAATGACAACAATGGTGAAGCAAGTAACACTAATGTTCCTATAAACAACTCTAGAGAAACTAGCGAAACTACACATAGGCCCTTAATTCCAAACTTCATAGAGGCACCAACTAGAGAACAACATAGATAGTAGGAATTTGGTAAAGGGTTCACATATTATTTGAGGGAATATCAATCATTGGGATTGGAGTTTCATGTAGCTATGCCATTATCTGATTTTTTCTATGTTAAGTACAAGAATAGGCCCCAAGGAGATAGGGAACAAGGTTCTAATCAAGATTTGTATCATAAGGTAGGAAAGTTGACCATTCCTATCTATGATGGTTCTACCAAATGTATTGCATATTCATGGGTGTAGAAGTTAGACACATACTTTCAACTCAATCCCATGTTAGAAGTTGAAGCTATTAAGTATGCCACATTGCATCTAGACTGAGAAGCACATGAATGGTGGTATCATGGATTGGTCACTTTGGGACATGCTAGTATCACAACATTCATTGATTTTACTTAGAGATCGATTGACAAGTTTGACAAGAAATGCCCCAAGTTTCATTTCAAAGAGTTGGCTCAATCGAAAAAAGTGTGATCAGTTGAATCTTGCATTTCAGAGTTTTAGAAACTATAGGCTATGGTGATATATATTTCTAAGCATAGGTTGATTGTTTTGTTTATGAGGGGATTGTCAAAACCTCTTCATGGTTGGGTCAAAGTATTTGATCCACTTACTTTATAAGATGCCATAAAGAGGGCTCATAATAAGGAGGGTTCAACTCCTAAAAGAAAATTCCAACCCAAACCATTTCCATCAAAATTTAGATAAGAAACATTTCCATAAAGAATGGGCAAAGAATATTTACATGGATGGTGACGTCAGAAACAAACTTTGTAGGAAAAATATTTTCTTCTCTTGCAACATAGAACCTTGGGAGCTTGATCACATGTGTTTGGGAAAAAGGAAGGTTAATTATATAGAAGTGGTTTTAGATGGTGAGGAAGAGAAGAATGAAGGAGCTACAAGTAATAAACAAGATGATTCTGATGGGGAAACCACAGGTGGAGAAGGACATCCATTAGAGGAAGAGAATGGAGGAATCACCACTAACCTTTCTAGCACTCCTAAATATGACCCATTTAGAGTTAGGGGAGTTGTATAGGCTCAATGAGTTACAGTATTGATTTATAGTTGGGAAACCCACAATTTCATCAATAAGGATTTGATGGCCAAGAGGGGTCTACAAATAAAGGATTTTGAGTTATTCAGTGTAATAGTTTTTTATGGTTTCACTATGACTTGCACTAAGTGAGTCCTACAACTAAGCATAGCGTTGGCTAACTACATAATGACCAATAAATTTTAATCAGTGATAATTTGTGAGACCAATGTACTCTTGTTGGTCCAATGGTTACACTCCTTGGGAAAGTACTCTCAGAATTTAAGGCCATTGAGCTTAAGTTCAGAGTGGACGAAGAGAAAGTGGTTCTAATGGGTATTGAACGGCACACAATATACTAAGAGGGGGGTGAATCAATAGATCTAATCAATTCAAAATTCTTAACCTAGCCATAGTTATCAAAATATATGATTCTTCACTACTAATCCCAACACAAGTAACTAAACATAAAACATGAATCTTCACTACTACTAAGCAACATCAAGAGCACACATACACACAAGAGAACACCATATATACATGAAAAACCAAGATGGGAAAAACCATAGTGAGAATAGATGCTTGGATCTATAGAAGTAGGCACCAACCTATCGGAGACACCAATCCCCTAATGTATTTGTAGGAACCAACCTACTTGAGACACCAATCCCCAAAGGAATTTGAACAATACGTGCAACACCAATCCTACCAAAATATAGAGATAATGCTTGTGGATCTTCGATATAACTCAGACACGTGTTAGAGTTACAGTTGAAACTCATCCTCACTGGATATGATCTTCTAATACTAGAGCACACAATGAAATGCAACTCTCTCTTTTATAGTCACTACATTTAATTGACACCTACGACCAACTTTTCTTCACATTGGTGTAATTCTACTTGACATCATCCACACAATGCATCTTTACAACTAAGAAATATATACATGATATTGCATTCACACTCTTGTATGTCAGCCAGGGATCCACAAATAGCCAAGACAACATAAGGTGAACCTAAATTCAAATTACATGAAGAGTGTAACACATTGGTCCAAAATCAAAATTTGTTTATGTTAAAAGAACATGATGCCATGTACTACCACAAGGACCTTAATTAAGTCCTATCTTGACACCACACACAAAATTTTAATTTTGCACACTACTAACCATTATCGCACAGGCTCCGAACACCAACTAGTATAGAGAGCCTTATGATACTTCAATATTTCTACATCCTAACCATATCCTCCAGAAAATATAGAATATGAAAGAACAAGTGTACGAATACTCTCCTTTGAAACTAGAGAGAGTACAACATCTCCAGAAGGGAGACTTGAGGAACACTAAACTTGATGATTATTGAGTTGAAACATTTCGGTACAGTCTTCTAGACTACCACTATCATATTGAATAGATACATGCATGATATTGCAAACATATAAAAATTACACCAACTTTCGGAAGGCAGTCACTGAATAAAACTAATATTGTATGTTTCTTGATTTAGTGATATGATTGACATGATAGTACAATTACCAACACATAGGTATTCAACCATACCGAACTTCTGACACACAACATACTACTAAAAATATAACATATAATTTTGTAAATATTTGCATCTCAAAATGATAATTCAAGGGGAATATAATGATAGTTCACGTACTCCTTGACACAAAGAAAACCTTCGACATCAATCCTCAAGCCATCAATGACAACCTTTGTTCAACAATCACCCCCTTTGTCATTAATGGCAAACAAAAAAATGTTGGGCCACCCATAAAACTAGCTGGACACACATGAAGACATTTTATTTCCCTTAGATTTTTTTTTCCTCCTTGGAAGATATACCATTTTGAGTTCACTTTCTCCACCTTTTGACATCAACGGTAAAGGTCAACACTCCCCCTTTTGCATTTTCGATACTCTACACAATCCATAATTTTTTTTCGCAGATAGACTCCCCCTGAGTCCATGCTTCACTTCTTTTGAAAGTATTATGAAAGACCACCCAACCTTCTTGTGGTAGGGATCTACAAATCTCCCCCTTAACTAGTACTTCCTCTTGATTCAAGAGGAGGGAGCAATAACTCCCAGCTTCTATCAAAGAAATTCAAATATCTCCTTAGGAAGTGGTTTTGTGAATATATTTGCTACTTGCTCCTTGGTCTCAACATACTCCAACTTCACCTCCTTTTATGCAACCTTTTCCCTTAGAAAATGATTCTTGATTGCAATTTGTTTAGTCCTTGAATACATTACTATATTCTTTGAGATATTTATAGCACTGGTGTTATCACAAAGAATAGAAATAGGTTCATCAAACTCAATCTTCATCTCCTTTAGCTTTTGTTTCATCCACAATAACTGAGTGCAAAATGAAGCTACAACAATGTATTTCACTTCTGTTGTAGATAAACGTTTGGAGTTTTTCATCCTGACATGACTATAAAGGAAACTCTAAAACTTTGACCCTTGTGTAGACTAGACTTGATAGGGGTTAGATGTGTTACTTTTTCTGGACTTTCAAAGTTGTTCATCACAACATGACTATTAAAACATCTTCAAAACCCTAATGCTTGGGATATGACACCACCCTGACCTACCCCACCTGTCTACATATGTATCAATTTTCCCATGTGTTTTTTATCCCTTTTATCCAAGTTGGGTGACTACTTATTTCCTCATTTTTCCTTTTCATTCATGTTTTTGTGGGCCTTGGAAACTAGTTGTTTTCTTGGATGTGTTCCTAGTTTGAGTGATTTTTGTGTGATCTTGCAGTGTTCTTCCTCAACCTTGTTATGTGTTCCCTCATCATTTACTAAGTAATGTTTCCTTCCCTAGTGCATAATGGTTTTTCATTTTCATTTTCTTTTTGTTTGGGTTTTTCTATTTCATTTTTTGTGTTTGTTGATTGTTTTGTGGGATTTGGGCATGTGTTTCAATTTCTCTAGGTGACTTTCATTTTCTCTAGATTTGGTTTTTTTTTATATTTTTCTATGTACTCTGGTTATACAATCCCATTTCCCCTTCGATAGGCCTATTTATCAAAGTTTTGGGATGTTTTTTCTTGATGAAATCATGCCTTGTGAGCTCTAATTTTAAGCATCAAAATATTAAGATTCATCTTGACCATTCTATTTTAGGATGAGTTCCTTTGTAACTCTAAAGCTTGACTCCCATACTTGAGTTTTCTTATCTTTTCAAAGTTGGGGTTTTGGTCATCATCCTATTGAGTACATTTTTAGTGTTTATGTCAAAGTTTGACTCCCTCGCTTGCGTATTTTATACTTTTTAAAGTCAAAGTTTCAATCATCCTCATGTTTTGGTACCCATTTCATGAAGTTCCCAAAGGCCAATGCCTACTCTTAGTCATTTCATCATTTTCAAACTTAGGGTTTCAATCATCCTGCTATTTCTGTACTTATTTTTTGGTATTGTCAAAATTTGATCCTTGAATTCCAACTCTTGTACAATAAATTATTATGTATTTTTGGAGTCAATTTTTTTGGCCTTACTCTTGTTTAAGTGTATGTGTTTTCCCTAATGTCAATCCTTGGTCATTTTAGGCTTATTTATCTATCTAGATCATAATTTTAGGAGTGTTTTATTGAAGTTTTCGTCTTGACATCTCCTTGAAGTTTGATTCCCAATTTTATTCTATATTTTCAAAGTCAAAGTTTTGGTCATCCTCATGCTTAGGCACTTATTTTGTGGTTTCATCAAAGTTTGATGTCTCACTACTTTGTACTATCCCTTTTTTGGATTGTGACTTTGAGTGTTTTTTACTCAAGTACTTCATTTGTGATATCATCAAATTCCAATCCTTGATTTGTTTACATTATATTATTTATTAGGATGTGAATTCAGGAATACCCTTATTTTGGTACTTGTTATGAATTACTCCCAATCCCTAAACCTCAAAGCCTTATATTATTCCCTCTTTTTAATTTCAAAGGTTAGATTTCTTCAATTTAGGGTCTTTTAGACATGATAAATTGGTTTTGGCTCACTTAATGGTTTATCCCTATTATATTTTTGGGCATCAAACTTCTTAGACCCATGATACTTTGAGCAGGAATCATGTTGGGATCTTGAACTTTGATAGTCATGCAATACTTCATTCTGAGATATTTATACTTAACATATAACATACATTAAAGTACAACCCTAATGATACTTTTAAAGCATGTTTATTTATTATATTTTAATCTAGGTTCACACACTATATGTTGGAATATATGATCTAGTTTATTATAAATGAATCAATTATTATTACTAAGCAAGCGATGTATTGATCTATCCTCTAATGGCTTTACATGTGTGCTTAGAAAATGAGGGATAATTTCATGACAAAATCCCCAAAATTATTATAGCATGCAATAGGGAATCAAGGAGCTAGATTTTCCCCTTCCTTATCTTCTTGTTCCTCATTTTCTTGATGAATGAATCAATCCTTTGTTGAGTGTACTCTATTGCAATTATTTTCCAGACCCACTTAGAAAAGTGTGCAATTTAATTTAAGGGCCTAAGTTTAAAAAATAAATGAAACTTGTAAATTATGGGCCCAAGGATTAGTTTAGGATGCAGGTTGACTTGCACTTATAAATTTTAGTGTTAGGTTCCCAAGATGAGTATCTATGTTAGTTTTGAAAATATTGTTTAGGTTCAAAAAAATTTGAAAGGAAGAAAATTGTTGACTTTTTAGTGTAGGTAATCTTGTTCAAAGTTGTAATTCACCCATTGCAAGTCAATCAAAAGGATCATGTATGTTTTCTTTTAAATGTTCTTTCTATTGGTGGTAATATATTCTTTTCTTTATGCTTTTTAGGTTGATTTTTTGGTGAAATATTATTAAGTTATTTCAAGCTAGGGTTAATGTATGAAATCTTCACATGTAAGGTGATGGTTTTATACATTTAACTCAATACTTTTGTCCAAAATCCTTAGAATCTTACATCTAAAGTGTTTGTGGTTGAGTGAAATATTGATCATTGCATTATAATTTATTTGGGCTTCATCATATCTTTCAAAATTAAGGTTAAAATTATGTACATGTCTGGTTGTTTACATTTATCTTTACTCCTTCTAACCCTAATATATTTTGATCTTTTGTTCACAAACTTGGTAAATTATAATTATTTTATTTAGATCTAAAATATTTATTGATTTATTTAGAAGATTTAACTCTCTATATACATAAATTGTCTAGCTTGATATTTGCTTGCATAGGTCCCTTGTAAAAAAATCACATAGACCACTCGACTACTCTAACATTGCTATGAATTGACACACAAGATGTTGGAGCTAATTGATTCCTAAGATTAGATAGCTTGTTAAGAGAACTAGATTGTTCTTCATTCTACTTGAGTTGGTTGTGTCAAAATACCCAACAACAATACCCAACCTAAAAAAATAAAGCTTGAAACTATAAAATTGAAACAATAGAAAAACCAAAACCCCATTACATCAAAAAATATTCATATATAATTTATTAGGTCTTGACTCGAATCACAAATGCACATGAAACTTATACAATTTCTCTATTCCTAATTAACATACTGCTTCAATTATATCCTCAATTAGTTCACTATAATAACTACTTTATTTGTGTCTTTAATTCCAAGTTGTAGACAAATGGAACACACCATCATATGAAATAGAGGAAAGGCAACACAACTGTAGGTTCTAACTACATGAGCTCCATCCTTGAAGAGTAAGTAAAATATAATAAGGCTAAATTACCTCCTTAAACTTTGGGAAATCATTTCATAATTATAAACAATCATGCAAATAGGAAACTGAAATCTCATTAGCCTTAGGGTGTTGTATGACTACTTATTGAACAACCTTAACAAGCAAGAATGTGCCTTATCATGTCATAGTCAATTCTCCTATTATCTCCAATTAAAATCTTTGAGTCCACATTTAGATAAGCCACATGATGCAAACCTCAACCATATCACTACATTATTGAAACAACCATTCCAAGACCTCTATAACAATGACAATTAATGTCTTCCATTCTAGAATCTGTATGCAACTAATTAAACAATCTAGCAAGACTCCCACATCCATTGGCAACAAATTCATTGTCATGTTGTGCTTCTTCATAAATGTAGAAAAACACTAGCTTAATGGTGTACTTCCTCTTAAATAATGTGTAAGCACAAACTTTAGACTAAACTTTGCTTCTAGATTGACGGTTTTCAATGATAACTTTAGATCTACGCCCTCTCCTCTAATGTAATGAATGAGGTTGTGCACTCCTTAGTTCATTGTTTGGTTGTTTCAAATAAAAACTGAAAATGTTACTTTTAACTTTATAAAGCGGTGTTAGAAGTACAATTGAAGTAACCCACCAAATATAAAAGTTGGGCCCACTATCTATACCATCTTAAACCTTCATGGTATCTTCCTATTCACTACTACACAAGTAGACCCACATTCACATTTCCCTAATTGATCTTTGGACCAATAAGAATCATTTTGTGTGCTACCACATACTCCACAACAACACTTTTATACTATATTGAATGCCAAAGCAAAGCAAGAGATGCATAATCAAATATTTGAGCTTTTATCATTTAGCTGTCCTAATGAGAATGGGACCTATCACTTGTTTCTAACAATACTAAGCAAAGAAAGAACATCAAATCTACCACTTCATCACCATCCTACCACGTGGCACCTTGTCATTCATTATCAAACATGCAAGCTAACACCACCTTGACACCACCTTGACACCACAGTGTTCAACACAAATATGAACAACTAAAGATAAAACTATAAGCACATCACATTTAGTTTGGTCCCACAACCTACATCACATAGGACCATGTGGTAGGTTACCATGCCATTTAGACTTGCATGAACAATTTGAACACACATCACCAAACTAATAAGAGTGCACCAAATAGGCCACAACTTCACAAAACGAGTCACATACCATTTACTAATGCCATCGGGGCCACTAAACTTCATGCAGATTAGACGACCCTCATCCTTCACTCTCCAATTCAACGGCTCGGTCCATTGGGGGGGGGAGCCTCAAACTTTAGCTTGTCTGCTTTTCGTTGGTCATGCCCACCATAATAATGCCCTTCTTACCACTACCTTTAGAAAGCGCTGAAGAGATATGCCCCTTCCAAGCTACGACCAACAAAACTTGAACACATGGCTGCCAGCACGAAGTGCACTGAATCGTGGACCAATGCCAATAGAAATTATGAGTCCACCTCACTAGCTTCGACCAATAGGAATCCGATGCCATTAAAGCCCTCAACACCTTGCCACCAATGCCACCTCATCTGCATAAACAACGACTAATGTGGATCTTATTGGACTAATAGTAGCCAACTGAATATCGACCAAAACTCTTACATCGCTCCCAATGGCCGACAACTAGTCACCCCATAAACATAAACTCCTCACTGGAGTTATATGCAATCGATTACCACAAGTCTGAACAAATAAAAGATAAAGCATAGGGGGGAAATCGGAGACCAAGACAAAGACACATACAATCAGGTTGCCATGAATATGAACCAAAATGCAGAGATAATGAATCTGACGCAAGGGTAAGGAAAATGATAAGATAGGAGAACTTTAGAGCTTGGTAAAGGCATTTAATAGGGTCTAGGAAATCTTTCAGATTGGTTATCATCATGAGGGGACCCCAATAATATTTGAAGGTAGAATTAGGTTATTTTAAAATCAGGTGTTAACATATTTGAATATTTTTAATTCATAAGATTTAGTCAAAATTAAATATTGATCTACAAATATCAGTCAGGGATCTACAAATATCCCTAGATGACATAAGATGGATCTAAATTCAATTTACATGAAATTTGTAACAAGTCGGTCCAAAAATAGATTTTGTTGCCACCAAAAGAACATGATATCATGTGCTACCACATGAACCTTAATTAGATCATATCTTAACACCACACACAAGATTTTAATTCTACATGCTACTAGTTGTTACCACACATGCCTAAAACTCCAACTGGTTGGCAGACCGACATCGAGAACCTTCTATCATTTCAAACTTTTTGCATGCTAAATATATCCTCTAGGAACTCGGGAAATATGATAGAACTAGTGTAGACATACTCTCCTCTGAAACTGTAGAGAAAAAAATACATTTTTGAAAGAAATGCAGACCATAATTGTATTGCCAGAGAAATCTTTTTGTCTTGAGAACTGAACTGAAACATTTCAGTTTAGACTTCTAGGCCACCACTACCATAGTGAATAGATGGAAGCATAATATTGCAAGAATACAAAATATATACAACCACACCTTAGCAACTAGTAATATTTATATTTCTTGATTTTGTATCTTGACAGTAAAATTATCAGCACAAATCATACTAAACTTCTAACATACAACATGCTTCAACAAACCTTCTACAAATCTTCTACAACTCAAAATGATAAGTTAGGGGGAATATAAGGATAATTCAAGTACCATTACAAGCTTAGCCTTACAAAGATACCTCTTTTGACATCAAACTACTCATTGCATCAATGACAACCTCTAACATCAATGACATTACTCACAACCTTTGACATCAATGAAAACCTATGTTCAACAATCTGTTCGCTAAATTTGACTTCAAAAACTTATTTGTTGTTATGTTTTATGATGTTCAAATTGGGTGAAATAAAAGCCAATTTTGAATTTTATCAAGCCTCTTAGACACATTGAAATAGAACTAAAAAAGTCACCAATATAACTAGAATAGCTACAATCACCAAATCTCACCAAAAACACATACATAAAATAAAGGATTAATAGATCTTCATAATTCCTTTCAGATTCCCCAAATTGTTTAAAAATGCAATAGAAGAGAATATGAGAATTTCCAAGATCATATACAAAATCTCAAGTTTCTTAATCAAGAATTTTGGAACTCAAAACTCTAAAAATAAATCTCTAATATTATTTCAAAAATTTGAAATAGATGCATAACCATAAACTTTTTAATAGAGATAAGCTATAATTTAACTATAAAAAAATTAACACAAATATAGACCAGATAATTCGAGAGATGTGCAAATGTCAAGATAACAAAATTGCATTAGAATTTCATAGAGAGAAGTTGCATAAAATTTTGAGAACACAAGTTAAGTTGCGAGTTTTTATAGACTTAGGAAGAGGGTGGAGGTGGCAAGTCCAAACAGTAGGAAGTGACCACCAAATAGTCTAAAAATAGTAAATATAGATCCCTTACATAAGATGATGATGCCTCAAAATCGCATCTTCTAATTACACTAACTTTATTGACCTAAGAAAAAATAATAAAAGTGTAGGGAAAACCTAGGATTTAGGAAAAAATACATAACCCACTAGGGAAATAAAAACTTACACTAACCAAAGTAATGAATATTTGACATCATCATGCAATTTTCTTGTGCCTTGCTTTAGAAGTAATTTATTGGCCATTTCATTTCCCTTATAGGTCTCAATATATTCAAAATGTGCATCATGATAAAAAAAAAAAATTGCTTCATTTTGGTGCATGGAAGTGATCAAGTTTTCAATAATGGAAGGATCCAAGGAGTCCATAGCTATAATAGGATACAACCTAGGGTTGTAAGTAATGAGAATGATCAACCTTAGAAGCTTTTTTTCTATGCAACTCTCTAATAGAAAATGCATTGAAATTAAAGTATAATGCAATATATATCAAATAAATATTAGATTTAAATGATAGATGAACACTTAGTTAATATCCAACCCAAAAATTAAAGAAGTAAACTAAAGGGCAAAGTCTGAGGTGATGTAAGATGGCTAGGGTTCAACAAAATATAGAAAAATAAAAGTTTTCTACCCTAAAACCCTATTAATGTGATATAGATTTAATTTAATCATAAACAATACAGCACAAGAAGAAATATATCAATTGAGCTAATACCAACTGAGCTAAGTTTGATAAATAGAAAAGGGATAGAACGTGCTTAGCTCTTTCAATTCAATGTTTCAATATGTAATGGTTTGTTTTTTATTATGATTGATGCTAAAAAACTAGGGTTTAATAATGGATTTGAAATCCATAACTTGTGATGTATCTATGATAGCTTCTAAACTAACTTAGAATTGGGTAGTGCCAAATGGCTTGGTCTTAGAATTATATATTCTTGTCATGCAATCTAGCCTTGATGATGTAGCTATGTTTTCTAGTGATTCGATCTTTTGCACAATGCTCCTACCTTCTATAACTATTAGTTAGAGGGGGTTTCGTTGACATGCATAGTGGGATTTGTTGTTTGGCTTGAGAGAAGATCATAAACTTCTTTGCTAGTTGTTAAGTCCTTTAAGAGTATCGTCAAGATCTACATGGTTACTCTATAGTAAGGTAATGTCTTTGATGCTAATGTAATGCAATTAAGTATGCTTTAGATGCTCTTATGTGACTTCATATGCTTTTCAAGAATATCCAATGAGAACTAATGACCTCAGACTATCTATAAATAAATTATTCTAGTTACTAAATTCAAGACACTTGACATGTAGGTCAATGGAAGAATACTAAAATTTTAAGGTGGCAAAAGAATTATAAAATTAAACAAATACAATTGAAATAGTGAATAAACACTTTTAATTAATAAATTTAGAATTTAAAACAATACAACAATATTCTAACTAGAACATTCAAAATAATATTTAAATACAAAATACTTTTTTCCCTACAATTATATTATAACAAATATATAAAATTAACTCTCTTTCATAAAGATTAATACCATTGTCTTATAATCCCAAATATATATTAAAAAACGGCCTTTATTCCACACAAAGGTTAAACCTAATGTGGGAGTATTTTGACATGTAAGACTAATTTGAGGAGCCAACCAAATTCATCCCACACCGTTCTTGCCGAGTCAGTATAATATCCTGAACTTTACCAATGTCCTGAAATGCAAAGATATTCTGAAAAGGCGTCAAAACAATTAACTGTTTTACAAAACAGTCAGAAAAACACTTTCACACTTTTATCTCCCAAAGCACGAACAGTTTGTGACGTATATATCTACGGTTCACACTTTTATTTCCCAGGATTTCTACAAATTCTGTTAAGATGGTATACAAAAGTCTTATCTATCCTAAAAAATGGCTTTGTATACTTCAATTCCTCGTAACTTTTCTTTGATTCAGACAACAGATGTAACGGACAAATATGGACTACTAAAAAGGCTGTAACTAAATTCCAAATCTATGTAACACTTGTTAACTAATTGGCAACAGAAAATTAAGGTGCAAATTTGAAGGATTTGTGGCTGTGAACTTTGCTTTAATGGAGCTTGCAGAGCTGGACAGCAATAGCACTTCAAGC
Organism: Sequoiadendron giganteum; assembly: GCA_007115665.2. Lineage (NCBI taxonomy): Eukaryota > Viridiplantae > Streptophyta > Pinopsida > Cupressales > Cupressaceae > Sequoiadendron > Sequoiadendron giganteum. The sequence continues at coordinate 632,481,648 of CM021108.1, forward strand.
TTTATATCCAGGAAAAAGAAAGTAGTTGTTCATGTTTTATAGCATATCTCTGCTTTAGTGGAATTTACTTTATATGCCCCGTGCCATGGCACCATATTGAAAAGAATGATAGATGGAATCTTCTCCAAAGCTGGCTGAAGTCATTTGTTAGGGAGATTTTAATATGTACAATGCCTAAGAGCTGATGAACCAGTATATTAGAGCATGCCCATTTGCTTTCCTTACAACAGGTTCTAAGGCTGGCTGGTACTATATTGACTGGCCATTACTACATTCAACATGGGTTCAGCAACAAATAATGGTGGAGAACATCTCCTCTTTTCTTCTTCTTTTTTTCCCAAATTATTTTTGCTTGAGGTTTTCATGGCGTTTATTCATTGTAACAGAGTTTCTGGACTTAGCGATGTTAAGATTTGCTATGACTGTTATATTAACTAGTATGTCTAGCTTTGGCGAGTTGGGTTGCTCTGCCTTTTAAACTACAAGGTCTATTTTTCAGTGTAGATTGACTTCCTAACACTATTAATATCCTGCTGAGTACTATTAGGCTCAGAGATAGCTAGTTTTAGATTTTTAGCTTCCTGCTTTCATCAGAGGAAGCAGGGATAGGAATGTCTAGGATTATAAATCTTAACATGCTTAACCATGAACTCCAGTTTATTCTAAGGAGATTCTGAATTTATTATTTTGTGATTTGGTGCCAGTCATTTTAATTGGTAGTGGTGTTATTATGCCAGTTATGATGATAGATGTTGAGTTCAGAAATATAAGCAGTTCTAGACTTTCAAAGCTCTGCTTTTCGAAAATGAAGCAGGACTAGGAACGTCTGGTGGTACAAACTTTCATATGGTGAATTCATAAACTCGTTCATTCTAACCAGAATAACTGGATTCACCATGATATAATTTGGTATCAGTATCCATAAACTCATGTTTATTCTAACAAGAATTTCTGGATTCACCAAGATGATTATTTTGTATTAGGCATACTAATCAGAAGAAAAGGTGACCAGTTACATAATTAATCTTTACTAGGCTCAGAGATATGTAGTTCCTAACATTTTAGGGTGCTGATTTCTGAAGAGGAAACAGGGACTAGGAAAGTCTAGAAATATTGATATGGTGATCCACAAACTCCTTTTCAATCTGACAAAAGTTTTTGAATTCACATTCGGCATAGTCAAATTAAGCAGTAGAGATGATGTTACTAGAATGCGATCTGTTGCATGATCAGCTTTTATTTCGCTCGGAGACATGAAGTTCTAGACATTTAGAACCCACTTTCTTATAAGGAAGCAGGGCTTGGATCTTCTACAACTACAAATCTTAACATGGTGGATCAAGAAACTCTAGCGACAATGCTTTTTTTCTCTTATGTTTTTGTTGTGATCTAACATACAATAGTTTGATGATAATGTTTGTTATTTGCAGGAGGCGTTGAGAAGGTTCATGATCAGTCTCCAATAGAAGAAGTTGCACTTACAGTACCCACTACAGATGACCCAACCTTACCAGTAATGACATTCAGGATGTGGTCTCTAGGCCTATTGTCATGTATTATTTTGGCCATAGCCAATCAGTTCTTTTCATACAGGTCCAACCCACTGACAATATCAGGATTCTCTGCTCAGATAGCAGTTCTGCCTTTGGGACATCTTATGGCAGCCACATTACCCACCAAAAGATTCCGTTTTCCTTGCACAAATTGGCATTTTTCACTCAATCCGGGGCCATTTAATATCAAGGAACATGTTCTCATAACAATATTTGCCAATGCTGGAGCAGGAGGTGTATATTCCATAAGCATACTTACCATAATCAAAGCCTTCTATAAGAGGCATATTGGTTTTGTAGCTGCTTGGTTACTTTCAGTTACAACTCAGGTGAAAATCATTACAGAAAACTTGTTGAACATAGTAATTATAGCTACTAAATCTAGATTGAAAATAAAAGAAACAAAAACATTGCTTGTTCTCGTTTCTGAATTTGATGGTCATATGGCTATATTTTCTATTTAACAATAATTCTGTAAAGTCTAAAATATGAGGAGAATTTTTAAATATTCTCAAAATTATATAAGATCATAATAAAATATAGATTTGATTTATTATAAACTTGTTTAACATAAAATATATTTTCACATTTAAAAACAACTCTGAATGGATTACTGTCACAAAAAACTTGGCTTGACAGGCAGGTCGACCATCAAATTTAGGTTCATGTGGACATTACATACTGAAACAAGTAGAGAAAATTGAGGACAGATTAGCAGTTATAGCTGTATTAGATTTAACTGAACTTAGAAATGAAAATTAAAAAATCAATCTAAATGAAATTGGAACTAAGCTCAGATAGAACAAATGTAGCGATTTATGTCTTTTTTTGTGTTCTTTCTGATATAGACTGTTTTAGGTTGGAAAGAAGCAAAAACAAAGAGATGGTGTTAGATATCTATAGTCAACTATTTTTTCCTTAAAATTTTATATTTTTTTAGGTGTTGGGATTTGGATGGGCTGGCATGTTCAGAAAGATTCTGGTGGAGAGTTCCTACATGTGGTGGCCGGTGAACCTCGTCCAAGTTTCTCTATTTAGGTAAGTTACCAATTATTTTTGTTTCGATTATAATCAGATATATTGATGACAATTTTGTCTTTTGTCGAAGATGGATTGAAGCTTAGAGTTCATTAATTCCCATACCCTGTTTTCAGCAATCACCGGGTTATATTAAGGCTATCTTACAATATATAGAAAAATCATTCTTGTTACAATAACCCTTGGATTAAGGACAATCCAAAGTTGAAACAATACAATATAGTTGTACATTATGTTTTTCTTTGACTGCTTTAATTTTAGGGTGGAAACTGTTTTGTAATGCAAATTTTATTTTGGATGGTGATAGGAAAATGTTAAGAACATTATATGGTTGACTAATTTGTTCTCTATGATTGAGGAATTTTCATGGTGGAAAAAAATTGTAATATAAACTTCTCTCCATAATTTTGTATATTTGTAAACATTTTGCTCATTCTCATAAATCTCTGTATGGTCTTTGGTTAGTAATGTGCAATTTTTCATTCTGTAAAGGAATTCTATCACTTCTTAGGGATGTAGCTAACTATTATAGAGATTCTTATTTTCTGATGATGCTGATGAGTTAGGGCTCTGCACGAAGAAGAAAAAAGGCCTAAAGGAGGATTGACAAGGATGCAGTTCTTCATCATAGTGCTCACAGCAAGTTTCTCATACTACTTAGTACCAAATTTTCTCTTTCCCTCTGTTACAGCCTTCTCCATTGCTTGTTGGATATGGAAGGATTCTGTTACTGCTCAACAGATTGGATCAGGCCTAAAAGGTCTAGGTATAGGTTCTTTTGCCCTTGACTGGGCTGTTGTATCATCCTATTTAAGAAGTCCTCTGGCAACCCCCTGGTTTGCAATAGCCAATGTCATGGTCGGTTTCTTCATCATCATGTATGTCATTATTCCCCTGGCCTACTGGAATAATGCTTACAACGCAAAAGCTTTTCCAATATTTTCATCAGACCTCTTTACAGGTATGTAAATTCATTAAGGAGGTCCTAGAACTTAAGAATAAGAATATGATTAAAGATGTTTCTGAAGTAGAAAGCTGTTAGTCTGCATACATTTTGACTTGAACTGTATATGTATTATGTAATTTTATAGTACCATGGATTCTGTATGGCCTCTCCCTAACATTTTTCAGTTCATTTTTATTTTCACAGACAGTGGTCAGAAGTATAATACCACGAGAGTTCTGACAGACTATTTTGGCTTCAATGTTGAAGCCTACCAAGATTACAGTAAACTGCACATGAGCATCCTCTTTGCACTGACATATGGTCTGAGCTTTGCTACTCTTTCAGCAACTATATCCCATGTACTGGTTTTTCATGGAAAGTGAGTTTAATTAAGTGGTAGGAATGAATTTCTGCTCGCAATATGTTTCTTAGCCCATGCATTAGTCATAGTTGACAACAACTGGGAGAAAGATGTGGCTTCTGAGGCATTCACCATACCAAAAGCTTTAGGCTTTGGGTAAAATTTCATTAATGTGTTAGCTTTGTTCACTGTGATGCCATGCCTTTCAGGCCCTCTTTAGTATGTCTGTAATTAAAAGCTGTTTAATTTAGTTGCATATCCCTGTGATGAGATTTCTTTCCATATTAACATTCTCTTCCTTACTGCTTAAAACAGGTACATATGGAATACTACCAAGGCAGCTCTGGGGGATGAAAATATTGATGTGCACACCAGATTGATGAGGAAAAACTACAAGGCTGTCCCACAATCCTGGTTTATGATATTACTGGTTTTGACTGTAAGTGTAGCCATTGCAACATGCCAAGGGTTTCAGCAACAATTACAACTACCATGGTGGGGTGTGCTCCTGGCCTGTATACTGGCAGTGACTTTAACTCTTCCCATTGGCATAATCACTGCCACCACTAATATGGTACTGAATCATACATTTTCATGCTTTGAAAAAAACTTATATTAATGATATCAGATTTTCACAATCCATATTACAGTTCAGTATTGCTTTTGGATTTGATTGTGTTAAAATTTTTATCATCCACATTTCGAATCACAATCAAATCCAGAAGCAACACTGAACCGAAAAACTTATATACTTTATGTCTAACTGATCGGGTTCTTTACTGTTCTCTATGCAGACACCAGGGATGAAAATAATTAATGAGTATATTGTAGGATATCTCTATCCAGGCAGGCCTGTTGCAAATGTAATATTCAAGACATATGGTAATATGACCATGGTTCAAGCAATCACTTTTCTTTCAGACTTCAAGCTGGGACATTACATGAAGATCCCACCCAGGTCAATGTTTGTTGTTCAGGTGAGTTTTCAATAATTTCTGTGAGTAGGATTTATTCTCCACTTCTCTTTTAATTAAGAAGCACTGATTTATTTTGGTATTTTGTGGTCACTGTATTGGTTTATTTACATTGATTATTCAAGCTCTTCTAAAGAACTACCAATTTTTAAACATTTTATTCTTTTCAGAATATAGGTGGACCTTGCAGAACTTGATCAGTAACTAAAAATTGTTAATTTTTCCATATATTTGAATTTCTGTCTTTGTCCTGCCCTTTTCTCACTTCAAAGTTGTTCTTGCTAGCCAAGTAGGACTATTTTGTAGTCATAAATTCTGCTCGATAAAATGAAAATATTTTTCAAAAAGTTTTAATATTGTCAAAGCAGTTACTTTACTGGTAAAACTTATTCTCACCATCTAATTAATTAAAAAATCATAAATGTTATATATTTTATTTTTTTAAAAATAAAAATATTAAATAATTACAAATAAAACTGATTTTAATTATTTCTACAATAAAATTTTTACTATTTGTTTATAATTTAATAAATAAATTTATTTTATAGAGTATTTTTTTTTTTAAATATACATAAAATATATTAAAATATTACAATAATTAAAATTTTATGATAAAAATATACATTCAAGAAATTGTAAATTGTTTAGTATTAAAAAATTATTTTGAAATATTATGAATAGTTCTTATAATATATAATAAATATATTTTCTAACTTATTGTCATCTTTCTCTTATAATATAAATATTTTAGTTTAATGTTAAAAAATATATGAATTTAATTTATTATTTTTAAATATATAATTAAGCTTTTTTTTTTCTATTTATATTATTTTTTATTAAACTATATTTTTTCCCCTATTTAAAGTTCATTGCATGAAACATTCCATACCAATTTTAAGGTTGGTTTATTGGCATTTTTTTTTTCATTGTTTAAGTGGCATACCTTGCAAACTATGTTGCTTATGGTTTTATCTATAGATGTAATTTACTTACTCATTAGAACATATTTTTATTAAGGGATTTAGTTGCACATTAATACATTTTTTGTTTTGAATAAAATCAGGTTGTAGGTACACTAGTAGCGGCCTCTGTATATTTTGGAATGGCATGGTGGCTATTAGAAAGTGTAGAAAATATTTGTGCTCCTGAGCTCCTACCAGAAGGTAGCCCTTGGACATGCCCTTACGATAGGGTTTTTTACAATGCCTCAGTCATATGGGGAGTAGTTGGACCCAAAAGAATCTTTGGCTCCATGGGACTCTATAAAACCCAAAATTGGTTCTTCTTAGGTAAGAATTTTTTTTGTTTTCTTTTTTTTTAAATTATTATTATTATATGGTTCAACAAATGGGACCTCTAATGGTCCTCTAAGTAAATATAATTTTAGAATTATTCTTGTCTATTGTATGTTTCTAAAATTTAAGTTATATCTACTATAGATAAAACCACAAGAAACCATAAGTAACATATCTTAAAAAGAAGGTTGAAATAGATAGGCTTCTAATGCTTCTCTTGTGTATTTTAAGCTACTTTACCATATATTGATAATAATCGTGATATAAAATTCATACCACACTCTATTTGCTTAAACTTTGACACTTTACAATATACACTAATATTAAACAAAATGGGCTCATTCATCTATAATATATTATAAACTAAATATTGTTTAAAAGTAAAATATACTTTTATGCTAACTCTCATCTAAAGTTAGTTATCCTAGAATATGAATCCTTTTAATAAGCTAATTATAATTTTATAATACCTCTCTTTTCTCTATACTCTAGCTATATTTTTAGAGCTCATTTACATAAGTGTAGAAACTAGTAAACTATAACCTATTTCTAATTTTTTAGATTGTAATATAAGATCTAAATTTTAATAAATTAGAGTCTCCCATTTATTAGGAACATTTATTATATGTTTTATATTTTTATTTCTTGGTTGCATTGCATTTTATATATAGATTAAAGTTAGAATATTTTTATATTGTGAAAGCCATAATCACCAAGGAGCATCTGTATAAGGACTAGGACATTATCCCAATACTTTTACACCCATATTTCATCATATAGTCATTAGAAGGTGTGACCTAATACCCTAACTCCCACATCTCTCCAATATTATAGTCTTTCTAAATATAGTCTTGATATACTCTGATGAATATATATACCTTATCCGTATTATTTTATTAAAATTGATTTGAATGATGACCTTGTAACCCTACATGTTCATGTCCAAGTGCTTATAGTAAAATAAGTTCATTCTTGATCCAAAAATTTAAAAATTGAAGTAAAAGATTTGTAGTTAAAATAGGTAATTAGATCATATTTTTCTTTAATAGACAATAATTAGTCAAAGTTCTAGTCCTCCACGCAAAGAACTAGTTATACTCTTAGAATTTTTCTATCTTTATAAAGTAAATTTTGTTACAAATTAGTTACATTTTAAAAAATTCTTTTTATCTATTTCAATTTAATTTTAAAATTTTATTGTGCTTGCATAGCTCTCCTATTGTAAATTATACATTTTAGATATTATTCTCTATAAATAACTTTTTCTAAAAAAATTATGCTTCCATTAATATTAGTTAATTATGAAACTTATTATAATTTCTTTCTTGTTTTTTTGTTAGTGGGTGCTTTAGCACCAATCATAGTATGGATTCTTTCGAGAATATTTTGTGAAAAGAAATGGATTGGTCGCATTAACATGCCAATATTAATTGGTGCCACAAATATGATGCCTCCTGCAACTGCTGTGAACTTCATATGTTGGGGAACTTTTGGATTTATTTTCAATTATGTTATTTATAAAAGAAACAAAAAATGGTGGAGTAGGCACAATTATGTATTCTCAGCTGCCATGGATGCAGGGGTGGCATTTATGGGATTATTGGGATATTTTGCATTACAGATGAATGAACGAGATATGAGTTGGTGGGGAGGGCCATTAGATGATCATTGTCATGTTGCTTCATGCCCCACACTTCCTGGAATTATAGTTGATGGTTGCCCAAAATAAATTATCACAACCTATTTCTTCTTCACTATATAGTCTTTTCTTTGAAGTTTATATTTTTATTGATTAGAATTTATCATCCATTTTTCTATTAATATTACTAATAAAACAAATTAAAAGGTGCAATGGTTATATGTTAATAGCTCATTGTTAAATCTTTAATCCAAAATAAATATATAGTGAATTTTCTACTCACAATTTTGAAAGACTCAAATGTATGGATATGTGTAGGTCGATTTTGAAGACAAGTGGTAAAATTTGAGATGGCATTATAGTTAGAATGATAACATGATTTTTTTCTTGTCAAGTTTAATAAAAAATTCTCCATTTATATTACGCTCAATTTATAATAAATGATATTAACATGGTCAACATTACAAGGAGACTTATTTAGCATATTATATTATCACTTCCATGTACTTCATTCACACACCTCTCAATTTTACTAATAAATTTAAAAACAAGAAAAATATTTCAAAAATGTATTTAAATACTTCTTCTAATATAAATGAGATTGATTAATTAAATTATTATCTAAAAACTATAAGAAGAATGCTCCTTTACAATTAATGGTAGATTCATACCTCTAGATTTAATTTTAATACATCAAGAAGGATAATAATTTTTTTTCTATTATGTTCGTTTCAAATTGAATAATGAAACAAAGACTTTAATTAATATATTATCAAAATATCAAATAGAAAAAAATCCCAAAACAATTAAAAGACATTGTATTAGATTTTTTTTCAATTTATAAACATTAACTAACACTATTATATATTTAATATTTAAAAGAATGAAGGCACATTCCATTTCTACATATACACTCATACATTTTTAATTATATATATATATAATTTATATTCTATTATTATTTTCATAAATATTGTATTAATTAATCAAATATTCATAAAGGTTTGTATGTCTAAGATATATTTCTTATTAGTACTTGATATGGTTAGTAAAATAATTATTTTGCATGATTTTTCATACCAACTACAATATGTAGAATTAAAAAATTTAATCAACTTTAATTTAACAATATGCATGATTATTTATTTATTTAGATTGTGAATCTAATAAAATCACTAAATCTCCTATGTATATGAAACAAGTGAAAATCTAAGATTTATAAGGAATGAGCATTTTATTATATAGTTGCATGCTACAATATTTCTTTCAATTAAACATAAATCAACAATTTCATTCTTTGTGTGAGTGTGTATTATCGAAAATATTGTCATTGATGTCAAAGGGAATATAGGAAATAGATGTTGGAATTGATGTCAATGGAAAAGTCCAAAATCAAGAGATGGATAAATTATTGTGCAAGTCTTGTACCAAATTTATGGCACTGCCACTATCATCGATATATTGTTGGGCAAGGAGGAGTCAATTATTTTGCAAAATAACATAAGAAAAGGATGATGGAGATTTAAAAGAACTTATGGAGGATTATGAAGAAGTAGTTCTTGAGATGGCACTCTATTTTGTCTACCATAAGATAGAGAAGCTCAAGAAGAGAAATTCAAGGCTAAAATCAGAACTTCAAGGGGATAGTGAAACTAAAGTGGGATCATCTCACAATATTGAAGAATTGGAGAAGATAATCTTGAATCAATAGATTCAAATTGAGGAAGAAAAAAAATAGAAGTCGTAAGGGATCAAATAAAGGAAAAGGAATTGGAGTGTGAGAATTTGGAGTTTGAAATTGTTTCCTTAAGGAAAGAGATGGAAAAATCTAATGATCAATTAAATCAGAGCATGAAGTTTGAGAAGAGAACCAAAATTATGGAGGATAATATCAACTCCCAAAGATCACCCTTCATCAAGACTACTCTTGGATATGAGGAAAATCAAAATACTACCAAGGAAGAGTCAAGTTTTAAGGATACAAAGTTACTAAAGAAAACAAATGAAGAAAATCCTAAAGGATATGTTGATGCACTGAAGGAATTCATCGACAGTAGCACCAAGAAGGAGGGAAGTAATATCCCATAGAATAAGAACATTCCTCACAAGGAAAACCATGAAAGGTCGAGAGTATCATTCCCTTCAAGACGAGTTCCAATGACCAGGTTCAATCACTCTTTATATAAGTATTACTATTCATGCAATTTTTTTGGTGATAAAGTAGTGGATTATAGAGTATGTGCTAGGAATGATTTTGGGTTCTCAAGTAGGGACTACAAATCATGTATTCCTTTAGTGTATTAGAATGTTATATATTACAAGTGCAAAAATTATAGTCACATAGAACACTTATGTAGAAGTGGTCTCATGAAATTGAATAAAAAGGAAACCATAGATGAACAAAAGGGAGAACCTAAAAAAGTTTGGAAGATGTAACAAGAGAAAGAAAATAAATCCTTGTGTTTCACGCACAAGAAGCATCACTATGTTTTAAGAAGAAACATGATTTCAAGGAGATCTTAACATTGAATTATCTTTTAGCCCTATAAAGAAGAAAGGTCATTTTTTCCATTTATTGTCAAAGAGGGAGAAGTAGAGAAAGGGGGAGAAAGTCAATGCAATTAACCTCAAGATCTGTAGTGAAGATAATTCAAAGATAGATCAGCTAATGCATATTCTATATGAAGCTAATAAAGAATCACATTGCTATTAATGTCAAAGGAGGAAATTTTCACAAAAGGGGGAGAGTTATAGTAGGCAAGAGTTATAGGAAAGGAAAAATGATGTCGTTAATGCAAAAAGGAAATGTTACAGTAAGAGAGAGTCACAATCAGGGGAGCATCAGGGTAAAAGAAATAATTTGGGTCCATGAAGAGGGGAAGCTTCAGCCAAAATAAATTCTCATAGAAAACTCATACGTGTTATTAAAAAACACGTATGCGTTATGCATCAGGTACCTAAGCCTATAAAAACATGTATGTGCACCACTTTTTGGAAACTATAAAAATATTTATTCCATATATGAACAATAAAATATTTGGAAACTAGATTCAAAATGTTAAATTTCAGATTACTTACCTTTTTTTAAGATTCATTGTGTAAGTGCCTCAAATTTTTATTCCAAGTGTGACAAATTTTGAAAAACAGCAAAAAAATTCCACTTTTTGAGCTTTTTACGGACCCAAATTTTTGCATCAACCCATCATAGAAAATGAGTATTTCATTGTGCTAGAGAAAATAATGTTACATTCCTTAACCATTCATGTCAAAGGGGGAAAAATAGAGTAAGGGGGAGTTGTACAAAAATGAGAGAATTATGTTTGTGTTGACATAAATGAAAAAGGGGGAGATTGTTGGAAATATTGTCATTGATGTCAAAGGGAATATAGAAAATAGATGTTGTCATCAATGTCGAAGGACAAGTCCAAAATTAGGAGATGGCTAAATTATTGCGCGCAAGTCTTGTGCTAAATTAATGGCACTATTATTGAGACATCATTGGGCAAGGAGGAGTCAATTATTTTTCAAAATAATAATTTATTCCTACATGGGTCAACCCATGTCTAGTGCCCAAGATGAAGGGCTATTTGTTGCTAATAAAAGAGAATTTTAATTAACTCTAAGAGGTCGATCCTTAGTATATGGATACCTAAACACCAATCCTTCTCAAAATACCACTTGGACACCTACCTTTGTTGCTCCTACCATTCTTGAACACCCTTGCATCAAAATAAACCACTTACACTTCATGCATCCAAGATAACCTTAACATATCGAGGTCACCTGTCTTCATCCATCCCCACAAGTACCACAAGTGTGCCCAACATATTGCAAGTTAGTATAGGTCAAGTCTCTAAAATAGACCAACAAGGGCATGCTAACACCCTAGCATAAAGTCAACCCTTAACGCAAATAGGGGCATCTTTATCTAGCCACCCCATTAGTTCATCTGTTCCATTGGTTGCACAAAACACATCTGGGTGATCCCACAATGCTGGTTTACAATTTCTAGGAGATTTTGATTTTTGTTGAAATCACATATTTTTTTAAAATATATGATTTAAGCCTTAAAATTTTCCATTTTAAGGATTCCAATTGAAGAGGTTTTGATCGAACCACCTTAGATCAAACCCCCTTGGATAGAACCTCGCTAGTATTAAACCATACCTATAACAAAGTCTCCTTTACACCTATCAAAATGCTGATAAAAAACAACTTTTGATTTACCTTTTGGGGGATCAAATGAATTCATTTTTTTTTGTTAAGTATGTAGTCCTTATTATAAGCTTCCCAAAAAGTATAATTTTAAATAAATTTAATTTAATTATTATATTTATTTTTTATTTCTTGTGAATATAGGTTTTTCACCAAAAATCAAGCTCTCAATTTTGCACATGCGTAAATATAGCAGATTATCAATTTTTTTGAAAAATATGAGGGCACCAGATATTGAAGTCCTTGATCCAACAAAAAATAAATAAATCAATACATACAAAAAAATTGTGTTATACGATGTGCCTATGTCTGAATTGTAATTGGTTTGACTTCAAAACTTGGTAAGAGAAAAAATATTCAATATAACACTATGAAACCAATTGGAACCACTAGATGTCATAGTTAAAAATCTAAATTTTTAAAAAATAGAATTTTATCCTTCATGGAAAAAAAATTTATTTGTTATACGGTGAGCGTCACTCCTTAAAAATGGTATTTATTGAAAAAAAACTAGTTTTTGAAGGAAATGGAAAAAGAAGAGCAATCTAATTCCACAATTTTTGAAAAAAAAAATTAGAATCTACAGAAAGAATGTCATTGTAGACATCAAAATTTGAACACCCTCATATGGTCAAATTACTCTCCTTTTATTCCTCTATCTGGCATCCCTCATCTGCATTAGTTAAACGATTTATTATTTAATTAATTTCCCCTTTTGCTAAAGTGCCTAAGGTATTTAATTAAATAATTAAATGCGTTATCATTTAACCCCCCTTTCATCTCTAAATTAAATAAATATTCTAATTTTTTTAATTTAGTCACTTACCTTTATGAATTTAAATTAATTTTTAAATCTATTATTTCTCTCTCCTTGTCCCATCTTCCATAATTATTCTCTAATCTAGGTTAATTTAATTAACTTGTGACTAGGATGTGCGCACCCCTAATAAGAATTAGTGTCACATCCTCCATAACTCTCCACTTGCCCTTAATATGTCATTAAATCATCTAACCCCTTGTTTGCACAACCTAATCACTTGATTAAGTTAACCTAATCCTTATGCCATTTATGGCATACCCCCAAGTCAACCTTTTATTAATTTATTAATCCTTTTGGAGAAGGAAACCTCTTCCCCATGTGAATTTAAAATTCACATTTATTCCCCCTAGACCCTTTAAGGAATTTTTAATTCTTTGAATGTCTTGTGGACAAGGAAATTCTTTATGAGGAGATCTTGTCCGACCCCCAAGGTACCATAAAGTACCTCCACCTCATCTCTTCTTTGACACCTCATCTATCACATGTCAAAGTGTGAGGGCTTGTGAGTTGTCAACTCACCCTAACCCTTGATCTTGTCCATGGTGGCTTCATATTGAACCTATATTATTTAGTGGAACTTCTCCTAAAATTGGAGGAATTTTCCCTAATTTGAATCAATCAAAAATTAATTCATGCACTCAAGAAAACACCTAAGCATTGAAGCATCCAAAACCTCCATTGTTGCAATACTCTTAGCATCCATATCAAGCATCCATTGCAATACCCATTTGCACAATTGTATTCCTCTCCATCTCATGATCATTTAGAACTAGGTTTTATGCTGTTTTCCATTGAAAGGAGCACACAAATCAAATGATCAACAAGGCCAACCAACTCATTAACTTGGGCAAGGTAAAATTGTTCTCTTTGTCTTTTACTTTGTTCAGGTTCAACTAGGCTAATTGTTGAGGTGTTGTTTGTGTTTTTCCTTGCTTGCATTGTTTTCATTTTGCACTTTTAGGCTAAGGAAATTCACTTGCACACATTTCTGGAACGCCCAATGGGACCCACGTCACAGGTCTTCACTTTCACATTTTTTGTTGTTTGAATTTTGTAGGTTCAAAATTTACACACAGAGGCGAATTTGAGATCAACAAAGGCGTAAGAGAATTCACCTTTTGCAAAGGAGGGGAAAATTTGAAACCAAGGGTGAATTTTCTTGAAACAAGGGAAAATTCATGAAGGCTCCCAATAGACAAGAGAATTTACAATCAATAGAGGTGAGAGAAAATTTTCCCATCCTCCCAAGACATGAAAATTTGACGAGTAGAAAAGGCGAACTCACTAGGATAGGTGAATTTGACTAGTAGAAAAGATGAATTTTCTTGACACAAGGGCGAATTTGAGGTGAACCCGAGACTTAAAGTTTTTGATTTCCATATTCCATTTGGTTTCATTTTTGAGTACTGATCAACTAACTTGTATATTTGTGAGTGTGTGATTTCACTAATGATTTGTGCAACAACTGTCCCTCATTTGTCCAAGATTGGCAGTGAAATCTCTTGGGTTGAGATAGGAATCCTCGTGGTGGACTACGATAGTCCTCAACTGAGAGTGTGAAGGTGAGACCGTGGCATCTGTTGACGACCCTATGCCATTGGAACACTAGCTATTCACCTTCACGAGTAAGGATGATCCAAAGAACCACCTCGGTATCACAGAGTATTAACCTTAGGTTGTTAGCTCAAGGTGGTGGGTCTACATCAAGTTTGCAAACCCTTATCACTAATTCGAGGATCGTGCTGCCTGGAATGTCTTCATTATGCAATACTAGTGCTTTTATTTTCAATTGAGTTAGTCTGACCTTTCTGCCTATTTTTTGTTTTGTTTTATGTCCTTTTCCATAGTCAGTCCCTACCTTCAGAGAAAAATTTGCTTCATACAGAGGCAAATTTGCACTGTAGACAGGCAAATTTTCCCTACAAAAGGGGGATTTTGTGTCTGAGTCAGGTTTTTGGTCATCCTGTTGGGCGAATTTGCCTTTGTCAGAGGTGAATTTACCTGTGGGTCCCTTTTTAGGCGACCTTGTTTTCACTCATTCTCTGGAATAGGAAATTTTGTCCATCCCTTGGGTGCGTCTATTAGTCATCTTTGTCGAATTCACCTATTCCCATATAATAGGAAAATTTTCCATCTTCAGGGGAGAACCTGATGTCCACAGGGGCGATCCCATTTTTTGGTCCAAGTCAAGATTCTTGTCCATACATCCCTTTGGATAGGTGAACCTATTGTCCATAGGGGTGAAGTCATTTACACCTATGTGGTCTCCATCTATACCAAGTCAAGCTTTAGGCGAATCTGTTTTCCCATCAAGCGATCCCATTTTTAGGTGAATTCGTTTTCGTCTGTACTATCCAAGAAATAGGCGATTTTATCATTCCATTGGGAGATTTTGATAAACAAGTACACCCATACTCCTGTGGTCCTTAGAGGTTTTAGGTGATCTTTCTTGTCATAGAGGTGATTTTGTCAAAATTTGGGTGAACCTACACTTAGACAGGTGAATTTGCATATCAAATTCGCCCATTTCTTGTGTACCCCTCAAGTTTAGGAGAATTTTCCTTGCAAGTTCGCCTGTTCCCATGTCCCCATTAGAGATATAGGAAAATTTTCTTTTTGATTTCACTTGTTTCTTTCCCAACCTTCAGACTTAGGCGAATTTGAGTCTCCCATTTAGGTGAATTTGATGAACACAGAGGTAAATTTTCTCCCCTCAATAGGTGAAGTTGTGAGTTAGAGGGGGAAATTTTTGATACACAGAGGCAAATGTGCTATCCATACAAATTCCAGAGAGTGAGTCCTTCTGTCCATTGAAATCCTGTTGTTTTTCGAGTCCTTTTCCATGATCATACATTTTTTATCATCATCCATATTCCTATAATCATCACTTTAGTCCTTCTGCATTTTCCAAAATTCATCAATTTATCAATAAAATCACATAGTTGCATCTTAGATCATCCCTAAGTTCCATTTTCATAATCGATTGGTCGATCCCAATCCCCTAGACGTTGTTTTAAAGGTTTTATCCAAGTTAGCTTAGGTGTTTGACCTCAATCATCATCATTCGCATTTGCTTAGGATTTTCATCCGTCCTAAGTTAGTAAATCATCTTCGGACCAATCAATCTACTTCAATCTTGAGCTATATTTGTTTTCGTAATCACCCCTTTTGTAGTTCAGCCTGATCAATCAACACCTTGCTCATCTAGTCAAACCTCTAAACTTAGTTTAGAATCATTTTCATCATCCAGTCCAATCGATCATCCAATCATATTGATCATTTCATCCCATCGATTAATCTAATCGAATCCAATCACATACCCTATCTAATAGATTAATCGATCAATTAATTCATCATCATATCTAGTCAATCATGTAATTCTTACTTAGGTCATCCTTTCACTGCATCTTAGAACATAGAGTCATCCTAGTCACCTTGTAATTTTGCATTTTCATGCCGGTTACCTGATCGCAAGCAAAGAAACTCATGGTAGAACAACAAGCTCAAGGTGCTCAACCTAACATTCCTCAAGATCCTAACAATGGTGGTTCATCTCAATCCAATATAGAGTTCCAAACCACATCATCTCCTGTTGATGAAAGCATGATCAATCAACCTAAGGTTACAGTTGATGAGTATCTCAATAATCCTGTGTATCTTCAAATGACAGATCACTTCCTTAATGAGTGTGTGGATAAAATCCTCACCACCTTAATCATGAAGGGCATCAAACCACTGATGGGGTTTGAGTTATCCAAATATGTCAATAAACTACCTCCCATGCCTCCTGTGTCTCAAGATCCCCAAAATTCATAGAACCCTTTGAAAAATTCCTATGTCCCCAAGGTTCCCACTGTGAATAATTGGTATCAGCTAGGGTTTGGTAATGCCATGATGTATCAAGTTGTGCACCCCCTTCATATTCCAATTAGAGTTGTGGGAGCATCAGCTAATCAAAATGATCCCCTTGCCTATGGTATGCCAAAAAATTTACCTCCTCTACCACCTTCAAATGCCCCATAAGGTCCAACCCTTGTGTCTTTGTGTCGCCTCTCCCGCTTAATCAATTGAGTCAACCACTAGTGAATACTGGGGGCAATGCTTTTGTTGTTTTACCATCACTTCTAGGATTAATGCCCGCTTCCAATGTACAACCACCCCCATTTACCTCTCAACAACCTCATCAAAGAAACATTCCATCTTCGTAGATGCCACAAGGTAACCCATAACTAACACCACGACAAACCCCTCAACACATTCCAATTTTGTCTCAACCACATCAGCAACAACCTTTGTAATAGAATATCCATATTTATTCACAATAAAAACAACCACCCCCACATCAGTAGTAGGGTAATCCATTGCAGCCCTCTCATTAGCCAGAAGGTCCTCTGCATCAACAAATATCACATAAAATTCCACACTTCCAACAACCACAGATCACCTAGTAGCCTCAAATTCCAACTCGACCGCTTTACTAACAACCTCCACCTCACATTGGAGTCATGAGCGGTCACAGGCGGGAGAAAACGGAGTTCGAATTTCAAATCAATGGAATCAGATCTGGAAGTGAAGCAAGATCAGAAAATTGATAGTTGAATCAGGAGCTGGAACCGAGTCAGAAGAAAGGTAAGGATGACCAGGATGATGTGGATTTCGGCAACAAGATTCAGGTGGGCCCTGGGGGAAAGGAAATTCTTGTGTTTATCTCTACTACTTCTCCCACCAAAAAATTTGAGAAAGGTAGTGGGGGAGTGGGGACCACAGGCGGTTTTGGAGGCAACTGCAAAACCTGGACCTCGCTATTTGGGGTAAAACCTAATGGAAAGTCTTCCTTCCCTCCAGTGCAAAATATCTCGTCCCCTACTAGAGGTAAGTTTGCTATTTCCATTCCAGATCTGATTATAGACCATAATATAGCCCTAATGGAACAAACCCTGGTTGGAAATTTTATAGGTCCTAGACCAAATATTAAGGTAGTCAGGGAATTTGTTAAAAATAAATGGACAACCAGTGGGAAAGTCTCAATTGTTGCTCTTCCAAAGGGATTTTTTGCTTTTGAATTTACTTGCAAAGAGGATATTATGGTTGTAAGAGGTGGAGGTCCCTGGGTGATAGGAAAATCATCCTTGGCTCTAAAGAAGTGGTCCTCCCACTTAGATCTATCAAACTCTATCTTTGAGAATGTTCCAGTCTGGGTTAGGCTTCCAAGCCTGCCCCTAGAATACTGGAGTGAAGAAATATTCCTGGGCATTGTGAGCTCCTTTGGTGAGCTCCTTTTGATTGACACAATGACAGCTGCTAGAAAGAGACTGGTTTTCGTGAGGATATGTGTGGGAGTTCCGCAGGAAGCAGACTTACCATCATTGATAGAGATACAATCTAAGTTGGGTTCCTGGGAATAGAATATAGAATTTGAAACCATCCTGTTTGCTTGCTTCAAGTGTAGGAAATCTAGTCATTGGGCAAAAAAATGCCCTCTAAATGCTACTCTAGAGAAAGATAAGCCAGCAGAACTTGGTAAAAAAGAATGGAAAAAAAAGAAGAATGACCCTGAAGAAGTAAGGAGGGAGAATAAAGACCAGGATTTGGAAAATATAGAAGTCGTTAATCAGAAAATCTCCTTAGAGATTGAAGTGGTTTTGGAGGATAAAGGTGAGTCCCCTATTGAGCTTCATAACTTAAAGTCTCTTTCAAAGGAAAGAGGAATTAATGAGGGTACCTTAGCTGAAGAAGGAGATCGAATCCTATCTCCTTCCTTATCCCAAATGTCAGTCCCTTCTGATAGAAATGAAGAGATACCGGGTTTGGAGGATATCCCTAGTGAGGGCCTATCCTTGGTCTTGAAAATCCCTCCTCTCTCCCCGTTTTCTAACATTCCCCCCCTATAGATGTGGAGCACCTATTGGAAACCAGCTCTGCTATTGGGGTTTTAGAATCCCTTGAAAAAATAGGATTACTCAGCTAATCTATCCAGTAATGCCTTGTGTTGTCAAGAGAACGGTAACATGGACACATTACCTTGGGAACAAAGACTACCAAATGAAAAGGATTGGGAATCTAGCAGAGAGACGGACAGTCAAGATGAGACTGATAAAGAAGAGAATATATCAAAGAAGAAATCTGTAAAAAACAAACAAGGGAAGACCCCAAGTGGCATTTCTACCAGATCAAGAGGTAAGGCAGATTGTGGAGCAACAAAGAATTCAAGAGGTAAAAAGTCTTCGAAAAAGAAAAGAGAGCTTAATAGTTTTCAGGATATAGCGGATGGATCTTAGAAAACCATCCCGGAGTGTCTTAACTCCCCTGGTATATTATGAAGATTATGTCCTGGAATATAAGGGGACTCAATAGCCCCCACAAGTAGGATGTTCTTCGCAACTTTGTTAGAGATCACAAACCCGATATTCTTCTAATTCAGGAAACTAAAATGTCTAAGGAGAAAATTGAAAAAATGAAACTTTTTCAAAACTACAGTAACCAGGGCAATAACTCAAATGGTGCTTCGGGCGATATTGTTACTTTCTGGAATAGCCATATTATCAAAGGAGATCTGATACTGGAAGGTACGAATCACATAGTTACTAGATTCACTCATGTAAGAGATAACTTCAGTTGGATTCAAATGAACATTTATGCTCCTAACGGAAAAGGTATGAGGAAATCTTTTTGGTTGGAATTAGCTTCCATTAGGAGGATTTTTGATAAGGAAGCTTGGATTTTTATGGGGGACTTCAATACTCCCTTAATGAATGGTGAAAAATTTGGGGGATCTCAAATTAACTTAGAAAGTAAAGAGAATCTCCAGAATTTTATTGATACTCAAGGGCTGATAGATCTGGATCTTCTTGGAGCCTCCTTCACCTGGTCCAATTGCAGAAAGGGGACAGAACTCATATAGGTCAGATTAGATAGATCCTTGATTTCCAATCACTGGTATTTTGATTACTATTGTTCCCTTAAAGCCCTCTCTAGAATAGGATCTGATCATTTCCCTATCAGTCTCACTGCAGATCCTATAAAAAAGAAGAAGAATACTCCTTTCAGATTTGAAAAGATGTGGACCTCTCATCCTGCTCTTAAAGAGGAAATAAAGAAATGGTGGAATATAAGTATTCAAGGAACTGTAATCTTCAGAATTGCTAAAAAATTAAGGGAAGTGAAATGTAATCTTAAAAAGTGGAAAAAAGAATCTTTTGGGAACATCTTCAAGATCAAGTCTGAACTTCAGATGGATCTGAGAGCAATTCAATTCAAAATACAGAAGGAGGGCTACTTGAATGATACTAAAGAAAAAGAGAATGAGCTCCTTATGAAGTTGCATGATATAATTGGGAAGGAGGAGGAGTTCTGGAAACAAAGATCAAGAGCCCTTTGGCTGTCTGCTGGAGATAGAAACACCAGGTACTTCCACCTTTCGGCTTCTAAACACAGAGCTGTAAATAGAATATCTCAAATAGATGTGAATGGAACTAGATTTGAGGAGGAAGAGGATATTAGGATGCAGGTGGGCTCCTTCTTTAAACGCCTTCTCTCGGCAAGTACTGAAATAAACCAGAATGAGCAAGATCAACTAGTGGAAGCTATACCAAGAATTATCAACCAGGAAAACAACTCTTTTATGACAACAATTCCCACCAATGAGGAAGTCAAGCGGGTTGTCTTTTCCTTTGATGGGAACAAAGCCCCGGGTCCTGATGGTTTCCCTTTGTTTTTCTTCCAATGGTTTTGGGAGATTGTTGAAGAAGACGTGGTTATTGCTGTGAAGGAATTTTTTGGAGCTAGATGTCTTTTAAAAGAATTAAATGCTACTTTCTTGGTTTTAGTCCCCAAGAAACCTAGAGCTAATAAATTTGAGGCTTTTAGGCCTATCAGTCTCTGTAATTCTTTATACAAGATCATCTCTAAGGTCTTAACCTCTAGATTCTTATTTTTTCTGCCTTCCTTGATTTCTCCTCAATAGAATGGATTCGTTCCTGGTAGACAAATTCTTGATTCTATAGTCACGGTTCATGAGAACATTTACTCCCTTGTAGAGTCGAAGACTGAAGGTTTCCTCTTAAAGCTTGACATATCTAAAGCCTATGACAGAGTTGATTGGATTTTTTTATTTAAAATTCTGAAGGCCTTTGGCTTTAACAATAGGGTTGTTCAACTGGTGGAACAACTTGTGTCCACAACTTCTATTTTGATTATGGTCAATGGATCCCTGATCTCCTTTTTTCAGAGTACCAGAGGTTTAAGGCAGGGTGATCCTATATCTCCTATTTTATTCACTATAATGGCTGAAAGTTTAGGAAGGAACTTGAAAAAACTGGTGGACTTTAAATTTATCTCTGGGCTTAGACCTTCCTCGGGCAACTTGGTGTGCTCTCATCAACAATTTGTTGATGACACTATGCTCATGGGTCAAGCTTCTATGTCTAAAGGCAAATCTATAAAACAGTTGCTTAACAAGTATGGGAGAGCTTCAGAACAACTTATCAACAATCAAAAAAGTTTGCTGTTCTTTTTCAATACTCCAGCTCATCGATAGACCAAAATTGCCAGAATTCTAGATTGTAAGGTGGATTCCCTTCCTGCCACCTACCTGGGTCTTCCTTTAAGTCTGAGACCTCTTGATTCTTTCTGGATATCGTTGGTGGAAAGATTCAGTAAGAAGCTTGTGGGTTGGAAAGGTGCTCTGCTTAGTCAAGCTGGTAAGCTTCAGCTCCTCAAAGCCTCTCTCCATAATCTTCCTATCTACGCCTTGAGCCTCTTTAAGATTCCTGCTAAATTTGTTGATACAATTAAAAAAATTCAAAAAAGATTTCTTTGGTCGGGTGTTGAGGAAAATAAAAGAGTTCCCTTAATAGACTGGAATCTGGTTTGTAGACCTAAAAACAACGACAAACTTGGGTTAAGAAGAATCAGAACTATTAATAAAATCCTCTTGGTTAAGCAAATCTGGAGAATCTTCTCTTTGTCTAGGGAGTGGATCGATATTCTGGCTAGCAAATATTTAGAAAACAACTGCTCTTCCATTATTAAGAAGGACCCCCACCTTCTTCCGAGAGGTTCTATATGCTGGAACAATTTAATTTTTGGAATAAAGATTGTGGAGGAAGGCATTGGTTGGCAAGTGAGAAATGGTAACTATACCAGATTCTGGGAAGACAGATGGCTTTTTAAGGAACCCTTGATAAAAATCAATTCCTTCAGAGATTGGGTTGAGAATTGCAAGGCAAGGTTTGGAACTTATGTTAAGGATTACAGAGTGAATGGTAATTGGGTGGACTTGGGTAGAGTCAATCGGGCTTTGGTCCCCATCCAGACTACGCTGCTGGCTGTTAGACTTAGTTTTGAGCAGCTGGAGGACCGTGCGGTTTGGATTGACGATCCCTCTGGTAATTTCTCTGTGTCTTCCACTTTTGCTAAGATCATTTCTTCTTTGGATCATCCTCCCTTTTGGTTTAAAGCTTGGTGCAAACATCTGATACCTAAAATTAATATCTTCTTTTGGATCTTGCTCCAAAATAAATTGCTTATGATTGACAACCTGTGTAAACGTGGATTTCAAATCCCTAATAGATGTTGTCTTTGTAAGATGGATGCTGAATTTGTAAGTCATTTATTCCTTCACTGCTCTTTTGCTGCTTCTCTTTGGGAAAATTTTATCAAGCTATGGAACCTTCCTTGGGTTTTCCCGTTGTCCATTGAAGATCTCATTTCTCAATGGAAAGCCCTGACTAGGAATCCTTTACTTAGGTCTTTTTGGGAATTATCCCTCCCTCATATTGCTTGAGGCCTTTGGAAAGAACGCAACAACATAATTTTTAGGGGAAAAGAAGCCTCTGTGGATTATGTCTTTGTTAAAATTGTCAGATCCTTGAAGGAAAACTTCAAAGCCATGGCCCAAAAGGACAGGAAGACCATGAATGTGGAGTATTCAAACTATGATCTATTTGTTGCTAAGGAATGGAACATTAATCCTTTTTTGGCTAGTTCATCTGTGAAGACCAAAAAGGACAGAGAGGGAGTTTGCTAGACTTTTCCGCCTAATGGGTGGATCAAAGCTAACTTTGATGGTGCTGCTAAAGGCAACCCGGGGGCGGCGGGCTGTGGAGGAGTTATAAGGGATTCCAATGGCAACTTTATTGGTGCGATTGCCTCGCCTCTTGGCTCTCAAACTAATCACCTGGCGGAGGCGGCTGGTGCTTACCATATCATAGATTTAGCCCAAAGTCTTATCATTAAAAATCTATGGCTTGAAGGAGACTCCAAAAACATAATTGACTGCCTCCGTGGCAAGTCTCCACCCTTGTAGACTATCAATTCATGGATTGATGAAGCCAAAATGAAATTGGCTAAGTTTGAAAAAGTTAAAATATCACATGCCTATAGGGAAGCTAATGCTGTCGTAAACTTTTTTGCTAATGAAGGAGTCAAGAGTAAATAAGTGTGTACTTGGCTAAATAATAGTGATCTAAATCTTAATGTCTATGCCCTATTAAATTATGATAAATCACATGGTAAGGCAATGTGTTATCCCTTTAATGAGGATAGGTTGGATCTATCACATCACAATCATTAGATTGCATGGGAGCGAGCCCGGTGGAGTAATTTGCAA
Source organism: Sequoiadendron giganteum (assembly GCA_007115665.2). NCBI lineage: Eukaryota > Viridiplantae > Streptophyta > Pinopsida > Cupressales > Cupressaceae > Sequoiadendron > Sequoiadendron giganteum. The sequence continues at coordinate 632,505,098 of CM021108.1, forward strand.
GATAACTCCGCACACTTTGTGGGTTCTAAGATTTGGCAGGGCCAATTTGAAAAAGGCTTGTGTTTGGACCTACCTCACTGTGTTGACCAATATGGGAGGAGACAGAAAGCGAACTGAGCCGGATAGCTACAAAACTCACATGAAAAATGCCAAGGCTTGGAACAAGATTAAAATTGGAGGGTTGATTCCTTTCTTGGAGAAGCTTCATGGCTCTAACCAGGAGGCTACGGATCTCTTCACCAAAAATTGGCATGATGGTAATTTGACCCTGTTTGGCAGGAATGTGGAGCTCAACGAAAATCTCATTGCCGAGGTTACTGGTTTACCCACTGATGGGAAGAAGTTTTTTAGGGATAAGGCTTTTTCTGATGAAGCTGTTACCAGATTTCTCAAAAAGGACAAGGAAAAGCAAAGCTTGGTCAAAATTGCAAACAGCTACTTCGATGTTGACTCCATAAAAACTATATAGAGAAAGGTTCTTCAGGTCATCATGGAGTACATAACGGTGGATGGGCGATTCACTAAAGTCTGTGGTTACCACTTCACTCTGCTGAACCATTTCCGACACAAGGAAAGGGTCTCTATCCCCTTTTATCTTTTCTGCTCCTTGAAGAAAAGTTTGGAGGACAATAAGAAAAACCCTAGAAGATTCCCCATTCTTCACACTGGGTTAATTAGGCTGATTGTTGAACATCTTCATGTGCCCACGTCTGCTACTTTGGAAACCAACCCAGATTCTGAGAGTGATGATACTAAGCCTAGTGGCTCGAAGCTTTTTCCTAAACCTAGACCGATTAGTAAAGCCCCTAGTTTGCATGCTCGCCCTTCCAGGGTGTCGGGTAAAATCCGGGTTGAGCCTAAGCCTGACTGTCCTCATCCTAAGATCAGCTCTGTTGGCAAGAAAACTCAGGCTAAAATCCTTGTTTCTTACTCCGAAGAATCCTCTGAGTCAGAGGATTCTGATATCAACATTTTTGAGTGTTGTGCTAACCCTTTGCCGGACATTCACATTGTTGATAATTCCCCTGTTAACACCAGAAAAGAGCCCTCTCTAGATTATCTCAACCTTGCTAAAACCAATTCTGAATCCCATTCCAAACTCTTGGATTGGACCTTCTCTGAAATTAATGAGTTGAAAATTAAAAACTGGGCCTTAAAAAGTAAGATCAATGACATGGGTACTAAGATTGCTAAGAAGGAGAAGATAGGAGCGGTTCATAGCAATAGGAACATTGACACTGAAGTTGAGAGCTTAAGGAATACCATCAGAACTATTGCTGAACAAAATAATCGTATAGCAAGACATAATGCTATAATTATTAATGCGATGACAGAAAAGCTTGACAAAGCCCAGTAGGGATCTCTGGTGGTTGATCTGGAAGATACGGAAGATAAAAGTCAGGACATGAAAGATGGCATTTCCAGAAGAACCTGAGCCAACTTGAAGCGCAAGGCCCCCCTTACTCTGAAAATGGTTCAAACCTTTAAAAAGGGGGTTAAAGATATGTAGGATATGGAGACAGAGATAGAGTCTGTCCTTAGGTCTATGAAGTAATGGCTGGGGTTTCCTGTATGCTTTCTCTGCTGTCTCTTTTCGCCTAACCCTTTTGGTCCTTTTAGTTTGGTTGCTGTTGGTTTTTTCTGAGGCAACTATTTCTTTTGGTGGAACTTTGGTGTTCTTTTTTCTATTTTGTAAACTTTGTGGTTTCGGGTCCCTGTAAAACCCATTTTACCCTTTTATCAAATACAACCTCCACCTCACCAACAACCTCTTCAACAACCATAAATCCCTACACAATGTCAACAATCTTACCATCCAATCCCCAACCACATGGCTCAATATTTATACCATTAACAAATTACTTTCTATGTGCAACCAGCTACATCCAACCCAAACCCTTGTTATGCCCATCATAATCTACAACAATCTCAACCACACCCCTCTTCTGCTACCCCTTCACAATAGTAGCAAAACACTTCCTATCAACAGCCTAATCCACAATATCCTCTGTATGCATCCCAAAAATACACTACCTACAATTATTAGTCAATCAATACTATGCCTCGTAGCAGTAGTCGTCCTATCAGCAACCTTCATACCAACAAGGTGCTTCTACCTCATATTATCAAGCACCTCCACCACCATACCAACAAGGGGCTTCCTCTTCTTATTACCAAAATTTTCCATCCTATCATCAATTCTACACCAATCCACCATCACAATCCACCTACACCAATCAATATCAATCAACTCCTTCATATACACCTCCACTATCATATGATCAAACCACATCCGCTCCATCTTCATCTTACCAACAATATGCTCCAGGTTATAATCAATCCAATTTGTGAAATCCATCTTCATCAACACCCTCTAATAAGGAGTGGGAAGAGGTAAAAGCCGCTTTGAAGTTTAAAGAGATTTGTCCCTATCCATTTGATCCCTCGATTTCACTTGTTCCTTTCCCCAAGCATTTTGAAATGCTGAAGTTTTACAAGTATAAAGGAAATAAAGACCCAAAGAATCACCTTCAAGAATTTTATTCCCATTGTCGAGAATTGCTACACAATGATAATTATCTCCTATGATTATTCTCTAGGATTTTAACAAGGGTGGCTCTTGATTCATTTATGGGTCTTCCAAAGGGATCCATCTCTTCTTTTACAGATCAAGTTAAGAGAAATTCATCATAGACTTCTTCAATTTGGAGAAGGATATTGATACCATAGATCTTCTAAAAGAAAAAAAAATGTGAGGGTGAAACTTTTGCTAGTTACTTGCAAAGCTGGCATGCTTTGGCTAGTCGAATGAAGTCACAACTCAGTGAGAACGACCTAGTCACTCTCTTTATAGCTAACTCTCATCTAGACATGACACACAATCTTAATCTGCATCGTGTCACAACCTTTGTGAAATTCATAGAAAAGGGTCCTATCATTGAGTGATTGCTCATTGTTAAGGGACAGATTAAAATTTACAATCCAAATAAGGAAAATTCATCTAGAGATAAGTCTTGATAATGGAATAGAAACAAGAATGCAATCAATGATGGTGTCATGGCTACCAAACATTCTCAAGTAGAAAATACCTCACAAAGGCCTCAATACACCCCTCCACCACAATCTATCCCAAATGTTATATTTGTGCTGCAAGGTGCACCTCATCCTCCTCAACAGACTAATCAGAATAATCAAGGAAACAATAAACACTCTTTTACTGCTTTCCCAAAGTAGTAAAATCAAAGAAAATGAGTATTGTGACTTCCAAAAGATCAAAGGCCATTCCACTAATAAATGTTAGGGACTTAAAACATATGTCCAAGATCTCATAGATCATGGAGATATATTAGTGGATGCTAATTAGGTAGCTTCATCCAATTCTTAGCTAGAAATATACCAAAATGCCTTCACAAAACACAACCAAGGTGCTAGTACATCCAATGCTAATCCTAGGTCAAGTCACAACAACAACCAAAACAATAACACCAATAAAATCAGCTATAAAAATGTGCCTTATAACTATGATTGTATAGTTATGTGCATTAGCGAGGTCGAGCCTCACATACCCATGGTTCATGTCAAAGGTAAAGACCCACAATGTGTTGTTACAACCCATTGCACCCATATCTCTATTCATGGTCCTTCCACATCAGCCAAGCCAACTCCTATAGGTTCTCAGTATGATATTCTTGACCACCTAGGAAAGATGCCCACCTAAATACCCATCTTGGATCTACTTAAGTCTTCTCCTATTATCAAGAAATCCTAACAAATTCCTTACAAGATACTCATGTACCTAATGACATAGATCCTACTTAGTTCCAAGCCTTAGCAAGACACTTGTCATCAACCTATCAGTTGGGCTTTAGTCAAAATGATATGCCTTCCATTGATTCAAATCATAACCGTCCCCTTCACATTGAGGTCCTCGTAGCCCATCATAAAGTAAAAAGAGTCCTGGTAGATAATGGCTTTGCTCTTAACCTTTGTACATTGAAATTCATAAAATAGGTTGGGTACACCCATGCCGAATTGAATAACCAGGTTATCACCATAAAAGCATAAGATAATGCAGAAAGGGACTCCGAAGGAATTATTTTTCTTCCCATTCAGGTTAGCCCTGTTGTTCAATACACAACATGTCATGTAGTTTATTTTGGACCTTCCATACAACCTCCTTCTTGGCCGCCCATGGATCCACGCCATGTAGGCCATCCCATCCACTTACCATCAATGCTTGAAATTCCCATTCAATGGGATGGAAGTAACCATACATGTTGATTCACAACTATTTGAATATTGTCGCACTTTGGAAGCTTTCTTCCCCCACTATCACTACTGTCCAGGAGTTGAAGTGGGGGCATCTCAGGCCTTAGAATCCAATCCATCTTCAAACCTATTATCCACTACACCATCCATTCCATCATCCACTTCTGAATCCACAATCACCAAAGTCCAGATCATAGAAAAAGGTTGTGGTGAGTATAAAATGTGCAAGAATTTAAATGTGGCAACCATGCCACCATCTCCTCATATGCATGGTCAACCTTCTAAGTCTGCATCAAATGAAGAAGATAATTCAATCACCCTCAGCTCTAAGAACATGGGTTCAATGAAATTCTGAGACTTGGGAACCCTTCAAGATCAAATGGATGTCGACATCGGCCATGGGTCTATAGAAAAGATACTTAACTATCACCTCCCCTTGTAGAATACTTTCTAGAGGTTTATCCACATGCATCAAAGTTGGCTGAAAAGTGTAATTATCAAGGTGGAGGTCTTGGTACACAAGAACAAGGAAGACGACAACCCATCGAAACATCTGTGCAACCAAGATGTATAGGCCTAGGCTATGATAGGAAATAGAAAGATCCCGCAACCTCCACTAGTGCCTCTAATTACATTAGTGTGGACAATGGTCTCCTTGAGGACATACCTAAAGAAGAGTCCATCATATTTGCATACAATGATGTGGATATCTCCTCCATGTTTGATTTCCTATCTATCTTTTCCATTGAACTTTCCCTTCGCCATCCTAAGCTTATTGACTGGGACCTATAGAGTAGTGCACCTATCAATACCTTCCCTTCAGTGGATGACTATGTAAATCTCATGGGATTAGGGGATGATGAACACCCTAACTAAAAAAGTAAGGAGAAACAAAATAAAAAAGGGTCATATAGTGAGAACCTCTCTAAGGCACTTCTTGACTCATCAAAAGTAGAAATAAAAGGAATATCTGACAGTGAAAACCTTGATTAGGCGCTGGAGGATGGGGATGTTCATCTTCCCCTTGTTGGAACTCAATTGTCCGAATGATCCTCTATCTTGATCGAAGAAACTCAAGAAGTCAACTTGGGAACTGAAGAAGATCTGAAGATTACATATGTAGCCAAGTCATTATCAGAAGAAGAGCATGCTACCATTGCCAACCTATTACAAGAAGGAATAATCAATTTTTCATGGAATTATTTAGATATGCCAAGTCTAGATCCCTCCTTAGTGGTACACCATTTGGATGTTCACTCAGATATGAAACCCATTAAACAAAAGCTAAGAAAGATGCATCCACACGTAGCTCTCCTTGTCAAGAAAGAGCTAGAAAAGTTGGTAGAAGCCAACTTCATCAGGCCGATCGATTATTCAATTATATATCCAACATAGTGCCCATTGCCAAGCCAAATGGGAGTATTAGAATCTACACAAATTTTTAGGACCTTAATAAAGCTTCTCCTAAGGATGATTTCCCTCTATCGAACATTTACATGCTAGTGGACCTTACAGAAGGACATGAGATGCTATCCCTTATGGATGGTTTCTTTGGTTATAATTAGATTAGAATTGCTATAGAGGATCAACATAAAACTTCCTTCACCACTCCTTGGGGCACCTTTTGCTACAATGTCATGCCCTTCGACCTTAAAAATGCGAGAGCTACTTAGCAATGTTCCATGACTGTAATATTCCATGATCTTATTCATATAATAATGGAAGATTATGTTGATAGCTTATTGGGGAAGTATATAGCAAGAGAAGAACACCCTAAAATCCGGAAGAAAATCTCTGAGCATCTAGAATATTATAAGATGTGGTTAAATCCAAAGAAGTGTGTATTCAGAGTCACATCTAGGAAGTTGTTGGGTTTTGTCATCTCCAGGAGGGGTATAGAGGTGGATCCAACAAAGGTTAAGTCTATAATGGAAATGCCCCCATCTCATAATATCAAACAATTAAGAAGCCTTCAAGGGAAGTTACAATCCATCAGATGGTTCATAACTCAATTAGCTGACAAATGCCAATCATTTACGCATCTACTACATAAAGACACTACCTTTAAGTGGGATCTTGAATGTCAACAAGGCTTCAAAAAAATTAAACAATACTTGGCTCATCCACCCATCTTGATGCCTCCTATTTTGAGTAAACCACTCTTGTTGTACATCTCAGCTACCTCAGTTACACCAGGGGCATTATTAGCTCAACATGATGAGTCTTATAAAGAGCGTACAATTTATTATATCAGTGAACATTGGTGGGCTATGAAATCAATTACTCTCCAATGGAAAAAGCTTTCCTGGTCATCGTCTTCAGTTCATAGAAACTTCGTCATTACATGCTCAATCATCCTATCAAGCTGATATCAAAAGTTGATCCACTTAAATACTTTTTGTCTAGAACTTCTTTGATTGGATGCATGGCAAAGTGGATCATGTTACTGAGTGAATTTGATATAGAGTACATGGACTGTAAGGCGATCAAAGGACAAGTCATAGTAGACCAGTTGGCTGATGCCCCTTTGGTTGACACCTATCCTTTGGTAGCTGAGTTTCTAGATGAAGAAGTCCTCACAGTCGTAGAATCAGATAAATGGATGCTCTATTTTGATGTGTCTTACACACATAATGAATCTAGATCAAGTGTCTTATTTGTCACCCCTTAAGCTGAATACATATCGAAGTCATTCAAGTTAGCCTTTCCATGCACTAACAATATAGAAAAATATGAAGCTCTCATCAGTGGTCTTAGGATCACTATTCAATGAGACATCACTCATCTACGAGTCTTTGGCGATTTCCAATTTATTATCAAACAAGTCAATGATGAGTTTGAAACGAAGGATGGAAATGTTTTTCCCTACAAGCACATGGTAGATGACTTCAAAAAGTATTTCACATTTATCCAATTTGAGCAGATCCCCAAAGTTAAGAATAAGGTAGCGGATGTGATGGCTACAATAAGTTCCCTTATTGATATGCCTAAGGATTGAACGAATTGCGAGTTCCTTGTTGAACAAATTCTAATCTTAGCATACAACATCCCAGAGAGTGAGATGGTGTGTGACATCATAGGTCCTAAATGCCCTTGGTACCATAAAATTTACATCTACCTCTATGATAATATCCTTCCATTCGGCCTTACCAAAACCAATGCAATTCCTTCATCCAACACGCCTCTCACTATACCATCATAGGAGATACGCTTTACCATTGTGTGTATGATTGAAATATCCTTAGGTGTCTGAAAAAATTAGAAGCTCACACTGCATTAGAGGAGGTACACAAAAGTGTCTGTGGGGCCCATTTTAATGGCATGGCCTTGGCTAAAAGGATTCTTAGAGTAGGTTATTATTGGCCTACCATGGAGCATGACTTTTGCAAGTTCATAAAGAAGTGCTTCACCTATCAACAACATGCAAATTTGATACATGCTCCTACCCAAGATTTGCAACCAATCATAGAACCATGGCCCTTTTCTTAGTGAGGTTTTGACTTGATCAACATGATATACCCTCAATCTTCTAATGACCACACCTTCATCATCACTATGACTGAATACTTCAACAAGTGGGTGGAAGCAATTCCACTCTCTCAAATTATGGGTGTTCATATCTCCAAATTCATCATTTTCCATATCCTCTGCAGGTATGTAATCCCATCTACCATCATCAATGATAATGGAAAGCCTTTTAAAAATCAGTTTATGAAACACCTTTGTGAAACTTACCACATCCAACATCATTGGTCTACCCCCTATTGCACATAGGGTAATGGTCAAGCAGAAGATATCAACAAAACCTTGATCAAGATCCTTAAAAAGGTGGTTAATAACACTGTTCAAGATTGGAATATCCATCTCGATCCCGCCCTTTGGGCCTACCGCACATCGATTCACACTCCTACTAGCACTACTCCATATTCTCTCATTTATGGTGTCGATGCCATCTTGCCAATCAAAGTCGAGATCCCATCACTTAGAATATCCCTAAAGAATCTCATAAGTGATGAAGATGCTCAGGTTGCATGACTCAGTCAGTTAGAACTCCTAGATGAGAAGTGGATTGAAGCATATAATCATCTACAAGCATATCAACATTGTCTTAGGAGAAGCTACAATAAAAGGATTCGTCCCTGCCAATTCAATGTTGGTGATCTAGTCCTCAAGGAGAATCAGTGTACTCAACAAGATTGGTACAAAAAGGGAAAGTTTGAGGTGAATTGGCTAGGTCCCTATGTTGTCACAACTAAATATGGTTCTGGCATATAGGCTTGCTACTCTTGAAGTAGAACCCCTTGAAGAACCTATCAACATCATGCATCTGGAAGTATTTTACATGTAAGTTAGTTGGGTTGTCCTTTCTTGGGAAAAATACAAAAAATCAAAAATAGTAAAGAGAAATAATTCATTCTATGGTGAAAACCACTCTTCATCGTGCCTTGGTTAAGTATGTTTGGTGAAAACATGGCAACAAGCACCATTCGTAGAGGGCTTAATCATTATCTACCTTATGTCCTAGTTACTTTATGCTTTCATCCATCTTATCCTCATGTCCTATCCTATCATCCTATCGATCTTTTCCTCCCATCAACATCTTTTCATCAATCACTTGGTATATTGTGATTGAGCACTAGACGATCTAGATCTACTATCCAAAATCTTGAGCTTTTATCCTTAATTTGAGCTTGTCATCGCCTTTATATTGTGTCTCATCCTTAGTCTTGCATCATAACTTAGGGTCCTTCATCATGTCAATCCTCATTAGGTCCCATCCCCCCCCTTCGTTCATCATGTTTATATTAAGGTGTGTGTAGTTGGATTCATTGTTCATGACCTGATAGGAAGTTATTAATATCCTTATTAGTTGCGAGTGTTTGAAATAGTATGGTCTGCCAGCTGATGTGGATCTGGTCATGTCAGCCCTCATCATTTACCTGTCTATTCCCATCTTGTCCTTGGTCTCTTTTGTCCAACTACATTACCCCTACGCTTTCACTTAGGCAAGGTCGATTATTTGATCAGCCCTCGAGGCATTTTTCCATCCGATATTTTTCCCCCATCATGGTCTCCATTGTCCTATTTTTTATTTTATCCATGGTCAGTTGTTAGTCTTTTATCAAACTATGAGGGCTCCACACTTTTACGTAAGCAAGGCTGATCTTTGATCAACCCTCGAGCCCCTAGATCTTTAGGCTATGTCGGTCTTGTGTATTGTCTTGTCGTGTCATCAGGTATATCCCTATCATAGCTGGTACTTAAAAATAGAGGTCATTAGTATCATGAGGTTCAATCAGTTTTAGATATCCCATGTCATGTCGATCACTTAGTTTAGTTTCCATATTTGGTCTTATAGGATGCATCCTTCCTAATCAGACCACATCAATCCCATCCATCCTTTTGATCCTGTAGCAAAGGACATTTGAAATTTATTACGATCTTTTGATGCTTTTGACATTTTGTTTATCACTTGAGCTCCCTATTATACCTTTTCAGGGTTTTCACAATCCATCATATCATGGTGTGCTTTGAATGGTAAGCATAGGGGCGTAGGGTGATCCTACAATACTGGTTTACAATTTTTGGGCAAACTAGACTCTGAACTGATTTTTTTTAACTAAATCTTCACTTTCGGGCTCCTATAGCGGCTAAACCATGAAGAATTTAAAGATAATGCAAACTAGTGATTTGTGAAGTTTTGTCTATAGATTCTAAATATATTTTTTTCAAAAGTTTTGGAATCAGTTTGCACTTCTTTTTCCATCTCCTTCGAAAACTAGCATTTTTAAAAAACAACATTTTTAAGGAGTGACGCTCATCGTATACAACATAAAAAATTTTGTATGAAGGATAAAATTCTAATTTTTTCAAATTTAGATTTCTACCTATGATATCTAACCAATTCATTTGGTTTCACAGTGTTTTATTAAATATTTTTTCCTTAATCAAGTATCGAAGTCAAACCAATTACAGACATAGGAGGACCACATACAACATAACTTTGTGTGTACGTATCGAAATTCAAATTTTTTTTAATGGATCAAGGACATCAATACCCAACCTGAACATATTTTTGAATTTTGTTTTGATAATCTACTATTTTTCCACATGTGCAGAACATAGAGCTTGATTTTTGGTGAAAAACCTATGTTTAATAAAACTAAAAAATCAAATACATAATAAAACCAAAACATATTAAAATTATATTTGTTGGATAGCTCATTCTGAGGACTACCATCTTCCAGTTGGGTCTATGAAATCTCCTCCATTTTCATCCTCAACCTGAGCTTCGAATGGGAAAATTCTGGATTTTTTTTGTGTCAAAGGGTGGGAAGGTGGGAAAAGGGGGCTTCGAGCGAACCCTGGTTCACTCATTCTAGGGTTTGAGTGAACCCCCTTTCCATAATGGGAAAATGCGGGTTCCCACATTTAAGGGGTTCGCTCGAACCTAGAGTTTGTTCTAAGCCCCCAAAACAATTTTTTTTTGAATGGGGTTAGTTTTTGGAAGTTTTCCTTCCTCACTCCAATTGTAAACCACTTTTGTGGGTTCACCCCGTATCTTGATCTGTTTGTTGTCTTTTTTCTTCTTGGTTGTCCCACGTGGTACCCACCATTATCCCCATGGTCTTGTGTTGCGCTAGTGAATCCTTTCTGCCTATGGTTATCCCGATGTCTGGCCCTTGGGGTGTTGGGATAGACTTCTTGTCTCATGTGTTTGTTTTATGCATTAGAAACTAGTCTTCCTTTGTTCCTCATGCTTTGGCATATTGTGTCTTGTGCTATAGCAAAAATTAGTGCTCCTTAAAATGGAAAAATAACATTGGGGCTACATTTCATGCTTCATCCCATTGCATTGCATTTATCCCCCCATCTTTTTCCAGCCTATGACTAGTGATTCTGGTTGTGCAAACATTCATCTCCCATCTCCTTTTCTTCTCGAGGTTCATACAGTTTTGGCGGGTGAAGTATCACGTCTACCACCTCATCTATCTTCCCTCATTTTGATAGTGATTACAAGGAAAGTACTTGCCATGAGATCAAACAACCATGATACCCAAATAAAGCAAGCCTATTCACACCTTCCATCACTATGCATGTCCTTATTTACACCGATGCATGTGCTAATTTAATTCAAATGTTAATGTTTGTAAGGAATTTAATTACCCCCATTGTTCATGTAGTCTTGCATGTCATTTATAACACTGATAGTACCAAGGTCATCTCTATTATCACACCCCTAGTCTATGACATGTAACATGAGAAAAGCAAGTGAGATTGATACATAAATACAAGGAAAAGCATAGACATCATAGAAACAGGTGAATCCAATCATTAATTAATCTTGACTCATATCATATTAAACACAAAGAGTAAAATTTCATCCCAAACAGTGTCACAATCATCTCATTTTGCATCTCAAGTTCACTCATTACACTTCATCTTGCATTGTATTATCATTATTATGTCCATTTTAAGTTTGTTAGATTGAAATTGATTTGTTATTCTAAGTATCTTAATTTTATTTCACCTCATTTTTCATTTTTCATTATCATGTTCATTTTGCGTTGTTTAGATTGACATAGATTTGTTATTCTAAGCATCCTAAATTCAATCCATTTTATTATCGTTTTATTACATATTGGTTTATCTCATTTTATACATTGCATTATATGTGTACATCACATTTTTCATTCATTGTGTCCATTTACATTTCATTTCATAACCACATCACAACAACATATTCGTGGTACACATCATGAAATTAAAAGAAAATTGATTATACAATGTATACACATGCATCGCCACCCACATCACAAAACATTAGTAACATGATCATCACATATAATCCATCACATCTTGCATCACAAAGGTGTTAGGCATAATGCACATCATCCACATCATCCAAGTAAGCATATCACATAAGTCATCATAGATGCATACATATATCATAATCATCTACATATCCCATAATAAATCATGTCCATAACACATCCATAAATAAACATCCATCACATCATAAATTCATAGTGTAAATAAGGGCTATCACATAATATATAAATGTCAAAATATCATGTCCATAACAAATTTTGTAATAAATTCCATCGTAAATCATAAACACATGTCCATTAACAAGTCATTGAATAAAATACAGGTACAAAGTGCTGCTCAAATATAGGGACCACATCAAAGAGTGACATGATCTATGCATGGTCTATGATATGGAACCTATGGCCTATATCCTTGTCTCCTATCTATACACCCTGCACCTATCAAAATTGGAATCTTGTCACCCTTGTCCTCTTTATCTTGTGTTGGCTGCATTTGATCTCCGAGGGGAGTCTGACACCGATCCTCTACATAGGAAAATCTCATGGCAATTGATGTATCCTCATGTGTGTATCCCTCCTGATTGTGACGGTGCTGAAATCTATGGTACTGCTCAGATGTATGGAGGTACACAACATGTGGGATCTAGAACCTCTCTGAAGTAAGCCCACATGAGTAGCTAGCCTCTCTCATGTACTCATCCCTCTCTATTGCATGTTCCCTCACTATATCCCAATCTACCCTATACCTATCTTATAACCCAACCAGGTATCTCCTTTTTTGATCCCATGCATCCTATGCCATCCTTAGCTGATCTATTGTTCCTGCATCTATGACATCTCCCCCTACAAATCCTACACTTGTGCCTCTGTTGCATTTTCCCTCTCTAGGATAGCCCTTGTATCTCCGATCACCACCTTTGCATAGTCTTCCCTGTCCTACAACTCATACCTCTCCCTCCTCAACTCATCCCTCTCCCTCTTCATCTCATCCCTCTCCTGCCACACCCCATCTCTCTCCCTCTACATGGTATCCCTCTCCTCTAACATCCTAGAGGCCTCATCTATGAGAGCCATGTAATCCATTTGTCCCTCCTCCTACAACCTCTCTATCTGTACTAGTAGCCTATCTCTATCTACCTCTGACTCCCTAAGCCTCTTCTTTACAATATTGAGTCTCACAAGGGCTCCTATCAGTAGCACTACTAGGTCCTCAGGTAGCAGTGGTACATATGGTACCATCACAAGTGGATCTACCTATATAGAATCTGCATCCATGGGATGATGTTTCTCTCCTACATCCTCCATCTTTGCATCCACCTTGCCTCTCCTTCGTTTTTGACCATCTCTCCTACCCCTTTGTTGCTACCCTCCTAGCCTCCTCTCATCCTCTAAACCATAACCCAAGGCCCCTATAATCAGGTGCACTGTTGTGATATGCCCCGGTCTATGCTCCATCCACCATGTAGAGTGTCGTACTATCATCCCTGAATCTGCCTCCCCTCCTCTCCCTAGATATGACATCATATATAAATCCTCCCACATCCATCTAGAAAAATTTGTTGTAATCAGATCACCCCATAACCGCTCCTAGCTAATCTAGTGAAATCTTCGAGGCCCTAGAGGGATATCTTGCTTTACCCTGAACTGTCTCATTATCCTATCTAGTTTGTGGAGCTTGAAAATTTGTAGGTCTCTCCCAATTAGGTAGCACACTGTAAAAAAATATCCCCTATGCCTCCTCTCATCACCTCTCTATCTTAAAAACTGCCTCTGCTAGTAGGGTCTCCATACTATCTAGTCCCCTTGCAGATCATCTAATCTCCTCCTCCACACCTCCAGATCACTCACATCCAAATAGTGTAGGCACTAATCGTACTCTGTCCCATACCAGTATGCTACTGGTAGTGTCTCATTTTGCTCCCCTACTATCAAAACCCCTGGTCTCGCCACACTAATGTGCTCCCAGACCCATACCTGAAGCAGTGTCGCATGTGTAATGCTGAGGGCCTTCCTATAGTAGACCACATACATGTCCCTATATAGCTGTGCTAGTACACAAACTCCCCATGCAAACTCCCCCTCTCTCCTCTCCAAAATATGTGAAACAAGCTAAGTGATATTGAGGCTAAAAAATATTTTGCTCCTATCTAGTAAGAGGATTCCACTGATCAGTTCACAAAGGCACAGTAGTAGTGCAGGCACCTCCAATCCCTAACATCCATCTACATCTAACTCTCCCCCATGGATATGGAGATCCACTCATCCAAAGACCGCGTATAGGCTCCTGTCTCTCTCTCCTCCTTGGCTCCATGTCTAGCTAATTAGGCTCTCTTTGATGGGTAGCCATAATATCCTCCATACATCTCTAATGTCACTGTAATCTCCCCTATTGGGAGATGAAACGTGAAGGTCTCTGAGCTCCATCTCTCCATCAACGCTATTAGTAATACCTAGTGTGCTCCAATTTTGGGGTATCCCAACATATGTAACAATACCGCCAGTGCTATTACCACATGGTCCTCGTCACTCATCACTACAAGGGTCGCCTCCAACAGTGTTGAGTGTCTCTCGCACATCCTCAACATCTCTAAGTTCTGCATCCATATCGAATGTTATGTTAGTTTTTCATTCATTTCATCTATCTTCTATCATTTTTTCTTGCCCTTGGTTTTCGGAAAATTTACCCCTTGTGGTGGAAAATTTACCCTTTTCCCCTTCTCTCAGCAAATTTTCCCCTTTTGGCAACAAATTTTCCCATTTTCCCATCCCATCAAATTCACCCCTTTTAACGGTGAATTTTCCTTTTCCTCTTTCAACACATCTAATTCACCCCTTTTGGTGGTGAATTCACCCTTTCTTCTCTTGTTCGTCGAGTTCTCCCCTTTCGTGGTGAACTTGCCTTTCCCCCCCAAACCCTCGAATTCGCCTCTGTTCAAAGATAATTCACCCCTATGGCTAGTGAATTCGCCCTCTTTTTGTCCTCTGGAAAATTTTCCCCTTTGGGTGGCAAATTAACCCTTTCCCTTGCCCACGACGAGTTCGCCTTTTTCATTGGTGGATTCGCCCTATCTCTTGCCCCTAGCGAATTTTCCTTTCTCTCGGGCAAATTTTCCCTTTCTCTTGCCTTCAACGAATTTTCCTTTTCTCTGGAAAATTCACCCTTCCTTTTTCCTTTTGGAAAATTCTCCCCTTTTCTTGGAAAATTCACCCCCTAACACTTCATACCTCTAATGGGTGAGTTTTCCTCTCTTCCTGGTGAAATCAAAATCGCCCTTACCTAGGCAAAACACCCCTTTCTGGGTGAATTCACCTTTCCCCCGCTCACCTTGTCTGATGGGTGAATTCATCATCTCAATGGGAAAACTTTCCCCTCTGTCAGGCAACTTTGAAGTTACCTCTTCCTCTAGAAAAATTGCCCCTTTTCAAGGAAAATTTTCCTTTCCCTCGCTCGCCTTGCTCAATGGGTGAATTTGCCGTATGGATGGGTGAATTCACAAGATGTGCTAAGTTTGTGCCCTTTCAATCCCCCAAAAACCTGAAATCCAAAATACATAAAAATTTACAAAATCAACTGAAATCACTAGCTATGGTTTTAGAATATTCCTAGCGGGGTATTGCACGCTCCTAGTAGAACCCACACACCTCCTTGCCTCAATGGATAAGCTCATCGTCCACGAATCCCACATCCTCGCTTGACTCGTTAGCCATTTTTGTCACTCTCTTCCTCTCTCTCTTGCTAAGTCAAATGCCAAGTGTGCAAATGGTAAATAGTAAATTTGAAATTCACTATTTATAATTTTTACCTTTTGCACCTTTTTAGCCTCTTAAATTTTGGGTAATTTTTACCCTTTATTTAACCTCTTTTTACTTCCTCCATCCCTTTTCTTCTGCGGGCCTCCATTTGCACCCCAATTGTCTATTTTCCTCCATTCAAAAGCCATTCTTCATGGTTTTTCATGCTCTATCACATGGTACCCTTCGTTTTCCCATTTCGAGAAGTTGCTCAAGGACCCTTTTTCTTTCCCATCTACCGTCTCGAGGGGACATGCCTTTTCATTTTCCTCCGTTCCTTCATCCTGTCTATTTTCCAACAATACCGGGGCATCTCCTTTCATATCCTACAATAAGAAAACCTACACAAATTTTCCCGCACTAGGGCATCACCTTTTGGTCTATTCTTCTATTGAGTCATCTACGTTTTATTTTTCTTTGAAACACTGTTATTCTAATAGTATTTTGAAGAGGTGCAAAAATGTAGACATCAGAATTTGACAACCCCCATATGGTCAAATTCCTCTCCTTTTATTCCTCTATCCCGCATCCCTCACCCGCATTAATTAAATAATTTATTATTTAATTAATTTCCCCTTTTGCTAAAGTGCCTAAGGTATGTAATTAAATAATTAAATACTTTATCATTTGTCCCCCCTTTCCTCTCTAAATTAAATAAATATTCTAATTTGTTTAAATTAGTCACTTACCTTTATGAGTTTAAATTAATTTTTAAATTCATTATTTCTCTCTCCTTGTCCTATCCTCCATAATTATTTCTAAGCCAGGTTAATTTAATTAACCTGTGATTAGGATGTACACACCCCTAATCAGGATTAGTGTCACATCCTCCATAACCCCCCACTTTCCCTTAATCTATCATCAACTCATCTAATCCCTTGTTTGCACAACCTAATCACTTGATTAGGTCAACCTAATCCTTATTCCATTTATGACATACCCCCAAGTCAACCTTTTATTAATTGTTTTCTCCTTTTGGAGAAGGCAACCTCTTCCCCATGTGAATTTAAAATTCACATTTATTCCCCCTAGGCCCTTTAAGAAAATTTTAGTTGCTTCAATGTCTTGTTATCCACATGTGGACAAGGACCTCCTTTATGAGGAGATCTTGTCCCACCCCAAGGTACCATGAAGTACCTCCACCTCATCTCTCCTTTCACACCTCATCTACCACATGTCAAGGTGTGAGGGCTTGTGAGTTCTCTACTCATCCTAGCCCTTGATCTTGTCCATGGTGGCTTCAACTTGACCTTGTATTGGTTAGTGGCATTTACCCTAAAATTAGAGTAATTTTCCCTCATTTGAATCAATCAACAATTCATTCATGCACTCAAGAAATTAAGCAAACACCTAAGCATTCAAGCATCCAAAACCTCTATCATTGAAACACTCTTAGCATCCATTGCAATACCCATTTGCACCATTGCATTCCTCTCCATCTCATGATAATTTAGAACTAGGTTTTATGCTATTTTCCATTGAAAGGAGCACACAAATCAAACGATCAACAGGGCCAACCAACTCATCAACTTGGGCAAGGTAATTTTTTTTTTTTCTTTTGCTTTGTTAAGGTTCAACTAGGCTAATCGTTGAGGCGTTGTTTGTGTTTTTCCTTGCTTGCATTATTTTCATTTTGCACTTTTAGGCTAGGGAGATTCGCCTACACACAATCACAAATCACTAGTTTACATCATCTTCAAATTCCTCATGGTTTAGCCATTATAGGTGTCCGAAAGTGAAGATTTAGTTAGAAAAATTTAGTTTAGTATCCAGTTTGGCCAAAAATTGTAAACCAGTGCTGTGGGATCACCCATTCATCCCATCCATCACCAACACAACTCAAAAAAACCCCTTGGTCACAAACCCCATAAACCAAGGTACTACCTTGATCCCACCTCAAGCACAACAAGGTAACCCCCTACTCTTTGGTCAAGGAAACCCTTTTGATCAATTACAAGGGCTAAGCATGCCATTTCCATCACAATATCTAATGGCACCATCATAATCTTTCCTTGTGGTCCCCCATGTCATAAAAAAATCAAATGGGACCTCAAACCTACATTCCTTCATCCCAATCTACCATCTTACAAGGAATGTTAAACCAAAGGAACCCCCTACCTCTCATCAACAACCCAAAACCTACACAAAACATCAACACCCAAAAATTGTCACAGATATCGTAAAAACCAACCGATCCTACATTAGAAGCACATGCATTATCTTTACAAAAAGCACAACAAGCTTACCAACAAGTCATCCAACAACAAAAACAACAAGAAGCATCCCTAACAACACAACGAAAACAACACACAACCCTAGCAACACAACAACAACAACAACAACAAGTAGCCCTAGCAACACAACAACAGTAGCAAAAATAGTAAGAAGCCTTAGCAACACAACAACAACATCAATCCCATCAAGAAGCCTTAGTAGAACAACAACAATAAAAAGGCCAACAACAAGCCCTAGTGGCTCAACAACAACAAGCAGCCCTCGTGGCCCAACAACAACAACAAACCTTACTAGCTCAACAATATGCCCAAAAACAACAACAACAAGGTTCTTACTATAATCCTCAACAAAACATCATCAATACAAACACGTTAGGCACATATATGCCTCCACCACAATCACCTTTACAATATCCTACACCACCATATGTACACCATACAACACCCCATCGTATCAGAATCCCACGTACAATCCATCCACCATCCCACAATACACAACGTATGTTCCTCCACCAAACCCACAAGATGATGTAACATCACAAATTAATGCATTAACCCAAGAAATGTAGGATCTGCAAATGGGAAAGATGAATAAACCCATACACAGAACCTATGGCCATATCCATTCGATCGAAACATCACAATGGTACCATTCTTTCCCAATTTTGAAGTTGCCAAATTTGATAAATACAAAGGGAGAGGAAGTCCTCTAGACAATGCCAAAGAGTTTAATGTCATGTGTATGGAGGTCACCTACAATGAGTCCTATTTGATGTGCCTCTTTCCAAGAAGCTTAATAGGCCCAACCATCAACTAGTTTTCTCAATTTCCTCCAGGTATCAAAACCTTCTAGGAAATCATTGATAAATTCATAGATCATTTCTCCTTTAATCTTGGCATGGACGTAAGCCTAGAAGAGTTGTACACTCTCAAACAAAACTAAAGAGAATCTTTCACCAATTTCTTGCAACGGTGGAGACAAAGAGTAATTAAAAGCAAACGGCCCATTCTCGATGAACAAAAAGGGGATTATCATAGAAAATCTTGATCTAGATCTATCCTTCCACTTAAAGATGTAGTGCATTACCTCTTATGGCGAGCTTGACCCTAGATCCCTTAACATCAAGAGATCTCTAATCTCATAGGGAAATAATCAAGCCTAAAAAAACAACCACCTATCACACATCTCAAATGACAAGCCTCGTGTTTGAGCTAAGAACAAGAACATAATGAATGATGTCATGGTAGATGCTAGGGTGGTCCTAAGAGCTCCTCGATGAAACAACAATTGAATAGCTAACATTCAACCAACTATGCAACAAACAACACCATCAAAAAATAATTAGATCTACAACACTAAAACGCAATAAAGACAAACCCCAACAAGAATAACTATCCAAAACACAAGTACACATAGTTGTCAGAACCCATTGAAACTGTCATGAAGAAATTGGTAGATTCAAGCTTGATAATGCTTCCCAAATTTGAAAACTACCAAGAACCACATGATAAAATACCCTGGTAGAATAAAAAATATCTCTATGACTTTCATAAAATAAAAGGACACAAAATATCAAACTACATGTGGCTTAATAATGTTATCAAAGATCTTATTAAAAATGGAAACATATCTATTGAGGTACCATCTAGAAATCAAGATCTCAAGATATACAAGAACCCTATACCAAGTCATAGAAAAGGAAACGACAATGGAAAAGGAAAGGATTACACAAAATTGCAACATACCTATTCCAATATAGCCACTTCTTGTGATAGTGTCATCACCGTCATCACCATCAAAGGGCCTAGTAAAGAGTGTGGAGTCACCACACAATGTGGAAAATTCACCATCCATTGAGTCCCATATCAATCTAGGGAACAACCTACTTTTCCAACATCAAACCCTAGCAAATACAATATCCTAGATCATCTTAAGAAGACCCCCATGCAGATTTATACCTTAGAACTACCAAGGCTATCCCCTGCACATCGGGAAATCTCAGAGAAATATTTGTCTTCATCATCTATCCTTGAGGATATTGATATAGAAATGCTTCAAGCTATAGTAGGTCATATAACCAATCATATTCTCACCTTTTTAGAACAAGACCTACCATCATAGCCATCTCATAACTATGCTTTACACCTTGAGGTCATTATTCATAAGAACAAGGTTAAAAGAGTATTAGTAGATGGAGGTGATGGTATAAACATTTGCACCCTTCAATTGATTAAGAACCTGGTTTATTCAAAAGATGCTATTGAGAAAGAAAAGAGTACCACCATCAACACATATGGCAGTCAAGAGAAATTATTGCAAGGTATCATCACATTACCCATCCAAGAGGGACTCGCCATTACAAAGACTACATGCCAAGTGTTAGACCTTGATCTTCCCTACAACATCCTACCTGGTTTCCCATGGATCCATGCCCTAAAAGTCATAGCTTTGACTTATCATCAATGTGTAAGTTTCATTTTGAGGGCAGAGAAGTTACCATCCATGGAGATCTTAAACCTTTTTACTACTTCAAGAACCTTGAGGCCAAGTGTTACAAGATGCCCCAAATCCCTAAAAATGTTGAAGGGACTACACCATCCTCCTCATTTTTTGACCCATCATCCCTTGCATCTACGTCAGAAAAAAAAACACCCATTGTGCCGAACATACTCGACATCAAAATAATGATCCAAGATGATGGTTGTGGGAAATATAAACTAACAAAGGATACTTTTGTATTGGGAGAGTTACCTGTTTCTCCTAAATCCCATGGGAAACCCAAATCTAGCAATAAATTTCATGAAAAAATAAAGATGGTAGCTACCACCTTCACCAAGTGGGGGATTTGAACAAAGAAGATGCCAATGAGGAGGATGTCTCTAAATTTCTATATCAAGATGAACAACCCGTCCCCACTCTTCCCATGGAAGATGACAACAAAGGCTTAAAGATAATGAAAGAGTGGGGGTATAATGAGAATGAGAAACTAGGAAAAAATGACATTGGTTTGCTAGAACCCATTGTTCATGAGAAACGTCCAAAGGATCTCGACTTAGGATGTACTACTAGCAAGGTTACCCTTCTTAGCAAAGGTACTTTTTCTAAATGTGTTGAGGCTTCCTCTTGGTTATCAACATCGCACAATATGACCCTAGATGACTTCCCACTTGATGTTACCGACCTATTTGAGAATACCTCTCACTTCATGATATCCAAAATATCCTTCTCCCTGAGTGATCAACCGAAATAAGTCTAGTATACCCACAAATAATTGACTGGCACCAACAAGGACCACTGATTCTAGATTTATTCAAGAATTATGAAGCAATCTCAAAATTCATGGGTCTCAGTGACAACTTACCATGGGAAGATCACAAAGTTGATTTTGATATAGAGCTAGACATAGGGGCATACTATGGGGATAATTGAATCCTTCAACCACAAAATGGACAACATGCAACTAACATGTAGATCTTTGAGTGAAAACCTTACTGTGGCACTTTTTGATCCTAAAATAGTAAAACAAAAGGAAACATTCGAGGGTGAAAACCTCTCTAAGGCACCCAAGGATGAGGGATTCAATCTCCCCCTTAGTGAAATGCATCCAAAAAAGTCAGTAGTGTTCACAAATAAGGCTACCCCAGTTAATGTAGGAATAGAAGAAGCACCCAAGATAATTTTTTATTCCAAATCCTTGTTGGATGAAGAACAAAAAGACCTAGCAACATTCCTAAAAGAATGAAGAGGTAAATTTGCATGGTCATACACAGATATGCCAGAGCTCGATCTAGAAGTGGTTGTGCATCATTTAGTATTTTATCTTGAAGCCAAACTAGTGAAGCATAAATTAAGAAAGATGCACCCTCAAATAACACTCTTGGTCAAAATTGAGTTACAAAAGCTTCTTGACGTTGGATTGATTCGACTGATAGATTATCCTGAGTGGGTTTCCAACTTGGTACAAGTTTCCAAATCCACTAGGGGAATCAAAATAAGCATGGATTTTAGAGACTTGAATAAGGCATGCCTGAAGGATGATTTCCCTCTACCTAACATCAATATTATCATTGATTTAATGGCTGGGCATGAAATTTTGTCACTCATGGACGGTGTTTTAGGCTATAATCAAATCATGATTGCCAAGGAGGATCAACACAAAACTATGTTCACTTGTCCATGGGGAACATATTGTTGGAACATGGTGCCATTTGGGCTAAAGAATGTAGGAACGACCTATCAAAGAGAAATGACCCTCATCTTTCATGAGATGATCCACAAAATAGTAGAAGATCATGTGGATGACATTTTTGCCAAGTCAAAGAAAATGAATGAGCACATATAAGTCTTAGGACCTGTTAGCTCTCAAAAACGCAGGTTTGAACCATGAAAGATTGCCAAGCTTCCACGACATTTTAGGGTAACAGAACAAGGTTTTGAAATAATTAAACCTTCTACTCTTTAGATGCTACTAGACCTAGGCGGGTATACCTATTGAAAAATAAGCAGACTTGACTTTTGAACCTCGCCTATTGCCCCAATTTATCCAAGATGGCAATTTGGAATGGATAAAATAAATCAATTTTGGTACATCTAGCACAATAATAATTAAAACTAAAACCTAAAACACTCAAAAATGACAAATAAAAGATTGTGAGTGAAACTAAAGGATGAAAACAAAAAGACCAATACCTTATAGGGTTTACGGAGTCAAGAAAATCTAAAATGAGTTTACTTGTTCTGGTAGACATTCAAGTTGTTTAGCATTTTATTTGGCTTATAACTTGTATAAACATGCAATACTGTGATTATTGAGTTCTTCTTAATAATCCAATCGATATTCCCTAATTACTATGATCAATTCAGAGGATTTAATCTTTACTGGAAAGAGACAATTAATTAATCATACAAGTACGGAAAATGTGCATCGATGAACTATGTAAAAACTTGTTTACACTAATTCAAATAACCAGGAAACACCATTACGGAGACAACTCAATAATACCCTTCAACAAATATCATGAACAACTGATACCAGAAACACTGCACCATCATATTAAACTTTCATTGATATCTCCATGATTTACATATGCTACTAGTCTCATCCCTTTTCAAAAATTGTATTCTGCTGTGTCTTCTCTATATTCTATCTAATTCTACTTCGCTCTCCCTTTACATTGTTTTCAAAACGGTCATTTATACATTGAGAAGATGAAAGGACGCATCCTTTTGGAAATAAGCATAACTAAATATAAAGCAAAGGGGCAGAAAATAATTAGGCTCTAGTTAACCACAAATGAGTATTAGCAAGATGGTCCAAATAGTCTTGGTGCTTGTACGTGTCCGCATCTTCAACAACATTTCAGATCGTGATTTCCATCTTGACCATCTCCTCATTTTGCTCACTCACTTCCTCTAGAGCCGTATCCTCTGCAGAAGATGTTTGCATGATTTCGTTCAGCACTGTATCACATTCATTCTTCCACCTAGTGGCATCTTTCAATTCCCCTTTATTATCAGAGAATGCAATCACAGTTGTCTTGGAAGCTTCAACCAATCCCTGTTTATCCCAGAGCAACTCATCATAGAATTTTTGATGACGAGTGATAATATGATCTGCAGCTTCAATTGCAGTACTGCCAGCCTCATCACGTGTAGTCAATTCATGAAATTTATCCATAACCCACTCATTCATCCTTTCATGATCCTTCACTGCATCCAGAGTAGAAGAATACTTCCCCCATAATTGATTTAACTAGGATGTTAAATTGACCTATCTTTTCTTAACAATGGCTACAATGGCATCATACTTCCCCTGGTTATAAGCACTTGACCCAACCCAATGATCTTTTGTCTGAGAGCTTTCTCCCTGAGTGAGCATTTTGGTTGAAACTACTGGAACACCAACCAAGTCTTTCAATCTATCATTTTCCCTCAACAGTCTCTCATTATTTGCCTTATACATTTCTCTTTCCCTTATCAACTCTTGGATCTGTGCTTTATTTAGTTTTGCAATATCTATACCAATCTTTGCAGTTACCACAAGATCAACTTCTCCAACTTTTAAGGTCATAACATGACCAAATGCCTTTTCTGTATCAATCACTACTGACTTCCTATGGGGTGGGTACAAAGCCCATATCATTAATGACCCTTCATCAGTGTTAAACTTAGAGCCTGCATAAACCTCTATCACCTTTTCCTTATCAAGTTTGTGTGTATTGTTACTATCTCTTAAGAAGTTGTCAAACACCAATACAAAATTCAAATCAAGTCCAGGAAAGATCATGACACCAACATCTTCCAACACTTTCCTCCCCTTTTCAGGAGTCATATTTGTCATCTCATCATCCACACACTTTCTCAATTGATCCAACAATTGCTCTTCATTCCTAGAGGTGACAACACCCACACCTTCTCTTATTTCTTTCCCCTTCAGTTTATACAAAAATGCTTTAAACTCTGGAGAAGTTATAAACTCATCATCTGAAACAAATGATCTATATTCCATATGCCATGCATCAACATCACCGCTTCCAATACTCTGTTCTCTAATTGGGCAAACATATTGCTGAGTTCTTAACCTAGATGCTTTCTCTGTTCTGCTCTATGGCGTTTCATCCATTGGGGTTTCCTCATCTCTAGAAGGCAATGCTCCCATATCCTGTAGCCCTTGGTTATAACTTTCAACCACTGCCTCTGCTTCCTCTTCATCCAGATTTCTGATCATATCATCAAAAGGATAAGGTACATGCTGATACCTTCCAAAGTTAATCTTTTCTTTGGCCGAATTGATATATCCTTCAGGGTCAAAGTTTTTTCTGGGTGGCCCACTTTTCATATTATAATGCAATAACTTATCATGAATTGAATTATATCCCTCCTTGGCCAATACAGTGAAATCACCAAAACATAATGTACTAGGCATAAAAGCCTGCTTCCCATAAGAACTAAAAATCATGACACTGTTGTAGTCCATCTGTCTAACAATTTCCAAATATGCAATCTTGTTTGGAACTGTCTTTGGTAAAATAAAAGGGGTACCTTCAAATCCATACACCTTGATCATTGTAGCTCCTTCCAAACAGTACTAGTCACCCTAGTTATGATCAATTGGCCCATTGAAATTTTTTGGATGAAGAAACCTCTTAATCTCATTAGTCAAAGAATAGTTACAAGATTACTTATACAATTTATACAATGTTTTCACAAGATACTCTTCAAAATGTATGAAACTAGAATTAGCAAATCTGCTATCCCAAATAGCAGTCCACAACTGAACAGGCAATGCTTCACCCTCTTTACCAACTTGAGAAATCCTTACCTATAGAGGCCACACTCCCAACTCTTGTCCATAATACAACACCAAGTGCATCAACAATGAATAATGCCTGAGATGGACAATAGAAGCTCGAATCTTTATAGCTATCAGTCCTGAATCAAGCTCCTTAGCAATATATGAAGCATAATCAAATGGCCTAGAGTTATGATATTGAATATCTGCTATGATAATCATTGGCACAATTGACATGAGTTCTGGAGCATCCATCCCCAACACTTGACACACTGAGAAGTATGTGTACTTCATATAAGGCTCAAATAGATCCACATGATAAGGAGGCCCTTCACCATCTTGCAAAGGCTTTGACTTATTACCCTGTTTAATCCTATGGATAGGCAACCTCCAACCCTTATAGATTGTGTCCATTCTTGAAAATTCTTTCTCTAACTCCTCACAACTAATCTCCTCATTGCAAAACCCTTCTAATTTGAAAACCTCACCTATTGCTTCTTTGGACACATAAGTATTACCGAAACTTTTTGCTTACAAGTCAATCGGCAAGACACAATGATGTCGCTATGACTTCATGTTGATACCCATTAGTTTGGCCGAAACGACCCCTCCACATTACTAGTCGACAAGACCAACTGAATTCGCTGTGACATTATGACGACGCCCCAAAATATGCCGATATGAAACTTCTTAGTCGCCGAAACAAAAGGAAAAGTCTTGCCGACTATCTACAACCAATATATGTTAGTGAAAATATATCTCGGGGAGACTTTTACCATGTCTTGTTGATATGGTTTTTTAATGGAGTAAGAAGAGGCAAGATGGATTAAAAATGGGTCATATGACATAGAATACGCAAGACAATGCAAAGAGGGGATTTTATGCTTAAGGTAAGGACTTAATGCTGGAAACTCATGAATGCAATAGACTGTAAAAATTCAAAATTTTACAGTTCTAATAGGACCCATCTTTGATAGGCTCGAAGAGTATAAGGTAAGACTAGATCTAAAAAAGTGTGTCTTTGGGGTTACATTAGGGAAGCTTGTTGGCTACATTGTATCACAGTGGAATAGAAATTGATCCAAAACATTTGAAAGACATCCTATACAAGGAACCGCCATAAATGTTAAAGTAGATGAGATGGTTACAAGGAAGATTGTAATCCATTAGAAGGTTCATAGCATAGTTATTAGATAAAATCCACCCTTTCTTGCATCTCCTCCATAATGGAATAACTTACAAGTGGGATGAAAAACTATATGATAAATCTTTCTAGAAGATCAAGGAATACATATTAACACCTCCAGTCCTCATGCCACCGATACCATACAAGACATTGATATTATATATGTCAGCAACATTAGCATCACTAGGTGCTCTTCTAGTACAACATGATGAAAACAGAAAAGAAAGAGCCATATATTACATCAAAAGGAAATTTTTGGGCTATGAAATGAACTATTCATCCATTGAGAAAGCATGCTTAGCGGTGGTTTTTTCTTTACAAAAGTTCAGACACTACATGCTATCACATCAAATCAAGCTTATTGCCAAGATTGACCCGTTAAAATACTTGTTATCTAAAGCAAATCTCATTGGGCGAATGGCCAAATGGGTGATGATCTTGGTAGAATTTGACATAAAGTAAATGGAGTGCAAGGAAATCAAAGGAAAATTAATCATAGACCAAATAGTAGAAGAAAGTATCTATGCAGAGAATTCATTGATATCTAAATTTCTTGTTGAATTAGTCTTCCTTGTCAATACAACAGGTCAGTGCAAAATGTAATTTGATGGATTGTTTACCCAACATGGATTAGGAATAGGTATTCTCTTTATCACCCCTCAAGGTGATTGCATTCCGAAGTCATACAAGCTATCATTTCTATGTACTAACAACACTACGAAGTATGAAGCCCTGATAACCGATCTAAGAATAACAGTTCAGTGGAAAATACAAGAGTTTAAGGTCTATGGGGACTCATAGCTATTTATCAACCAAGTCAATTATGAGTACCAAAGTAAGGATGACAAACTCACTCCTTATAAGAAGATGGTAAAGAATATCAAGGACCTTTTCATTGATATAAATTTTGAGTAGATTCCTCACATGAATAATCGAGCAGCAAATGCTATGGAAACAATTAGATCATTGCTAGATATGCCATACAATGTCCTCCAATGTGAATTCTTGGTAGAAAAACTTCTCATGCTGACTTTTAAAACCCTAGAATCTAAATTTGTGTGTGTCATCATTGGTCCTGGTTCCCTGTGGTATCTTGATATATTCACCTACCTTAGCAGAGGAACCCTCCCATCCAATATCACCTCAAACCTTAAGAAGACCTTTGTTAAAAAGGCATCCCGATTCATGATCCTAGGTGACACCCTTTATCGAAGAAGAATCAAGGGGACATTTACTACGATGTCCTAACTAAGAGGAAGCCTTGAATACTTTAACAGAAGTACATGATGGCCTATGCAGTTCCTATTCTAGTGGTATAACTTTAGCTAAGAAACTATTGAGCATGGGGTACTACTGGTCAACCATGGAAAGAGAAGCCTGTTAGTATGTGCAAAAGTGTGTCAAGTGTCAAAAACATGGAGATCTTATTCATGCTCCAGCTTAGGAGTTGCAACCAATGGTCACACCTTGTCATTTTTTACAATGGGGGCTTGAACTAATAGGAAATATTACTCCAACCTTAGCCAATGGCCATAATTTCATCATAATAGCTACTGAAAAAATTACCAAATGGGTCAAAGCCATTTTGATAACCTACATAACGGGGAAGCAAATTTCCAAATTTATCTTGAATTACATTATTTCTCATTATGGTGTTCCACAAACCGTTATCTCAGACAACAAAACACCCTTCAAGAATCAGGATGCGAAAGAGCTATGTGAAAAATTTAACATCAAATACTGATTCTCTACCCCGTATTATCCCCAAGGCAATGGTCAAATTGAGGCTACAAATAAGACTATTATGGAAATCCTAAAGAAAATGGTCAAATGAAGTTAGTTATAACTGGCATATGCAATTAAATCCTGCCCTTTGGGCCTATCAAACTAGTATCTGCACACCTATAGGTGTAACCTCATCCTCCTTGGTCTATGGATCAAAAGCCATCTTGCCTATTGAGGTTGAGCTTCCTTCACTATGAGTGTCACTACAAAACCTATTCATTGATGAAGAATACAAAGTATCTCGACTAAATGAGCTAGAATTCTTGGATGAGAGTTGTCTTGATGCCCTTAATCACTTGCAAGTATACAAAAACTGACTGAAATGAAGTTATGACAAGAAGATCAAGATTCGGTCTTTCCAAGTAGGGGATCTTGTTCTAAAGCATAATAAAAAGAATCTTCCAAATTAGGACAGTAAAGGAAAGTATGAGCATAATTGGTTAGGTCCCTTTGTCATCAAAACAAGCTATGGATCAGGAGCATATTAATTATCAACATGCCTGAAGGAAAACCCTTGCATGAAACAACTAATAGTCTACATATTAAAAAAAAATTAAGCCTAGGATTGAAGGGTATAAATTTGAAAAATACAAAAAAATCAAAAAAGAATCAAAATCTAAAAAAATGAGAAAAAAGATTGAAAACAGTAAAGAAAAAAATCACCCTCTAGTGAAAAGCACTTTGGTGGCACTTTGGGCAAGTACCTTGGTGAAAACCTAGCAAACAAGTGCCTCACATAAATAAAGAACCTCCATATATCCTTTGGCTCTTTATCCTATCATTCTTTGCATCACATCATTCATCTTATTTATTCCATCAACCATCCATGCCCATATCATAGCTTGATATTGTGAAGTATCATATCCCCTTCAGTACTACTTGGCATATTCCTAAGGTCAATTTGTCTTGCCTTTATCGAGGTAGTCTATCATATCATGTCGGGGAAATTTTTTTATGGATTGGATGGGGTTCTTATATATCTTAAGGTTATTGGAAATCTCATCGAAAATCCCAAAAAAATTCATAAAATTTTCATCAAAAAATCCAAAAACATTCATAAAATGTTCATCAAAAAATCCAAAAACATCAAAATCTTGTATAGTCAAAAATTCAAAAACATCAAAATATTGTAAAGCTAAAATCCAAAAATATTTAGAAAAATTATAAATTCAACATCCAAAACATCAAAAACACATCAAAATCCTTAAAACAGTCAAAACATTGAAAATAAAAAATAGCACCATGTCGAACTACGAGTCTCTAAGCTTGAACGTAGGAAAGGCCATCATTGATGTGCCCTTGAGACACCCTAGGTCAGTCCTTTAGGAGTTTGTTATAATAAAATCGCAATCCATCAATGATTCATTTCTCATCATTAATAAGTCAAATCGGTCAAACTACGTGGTATCTATGTGTACAACGTAGGCAAGGCTAATCTTTGTTCAACCCTTGAGGCCCCTAGGATAGTCTTTTAGGTTAGGTTCTTGGTCGAAATTCAGAAAACCCCTAAACATTCATAAAATTTTAGAAAACCCCAAAACATTTGAAAACTCATAAAACACAAAAACATTTGAAAATTAGAAAATCCAAAAGCATTGAAATATTCCAAAAAATTCAAAACCATCCATCCCATTTTTCTTTGACCTACAATAACCTTCATCCATAATAAAGTTATCATCATCTTAAACCTTTGGAAAAACAAATAGAAAACAAGTGTCGCTAGTCATAAAGTGAAAACCTAATTGTCAAAATCTAAAGTCTAGATCATAGGTAAACAAGTCAATGGATTTTATATCAATGAATTATCACACACCTCATCCTAATCAAAACACCCGATCAACATGTCCTAGGATTTATCCTTCCTACAATGGATGTCAACATCAAAAATCACCTTAGCTATATTAAACTGGAAAGTGATATAGATAACACTGAATGTTTGTCTTTGATCTTTTCTTTTGATTTATCTTAATGACCCATTCCAAGGATCTCTTGATGATGTCTATCAAAGTGATTTATAGAGAAAGGAATGGGGCATCGATCATTATATTTAGTTTGTTGTGCTTGTGGGTATTCTCGTAAAATACTCTTGGTGCATACTTTCTTAGTTGTGTGTAGGGAGGTTGTTTGGAGTACATTATTGAATATTGCATATGATTTGGTCTGATATATTTTGAACTGCTAACCTACATTCCAATGAGATTTTTGTATGTCAAGGTGTGAACAAGAATTATCTTATCTATTTGCAGAGTCAAAGTGCATTACACTAGATAGAACACCATCCTGGTTATCAATACCTTGATGTATCATCTCTATGTGTTATATAAAAAATAAGGAATGATGGAAAATCCCAATCCCAAGATATGAGAAAATCATCTCATCACCACATCTAATAAAGTCTCGGTGGATCATGGACTTGTTGGACTTATTGAATCAACCTTCAAAATTGGTGGTCAAATCATTCTTATTTATTCTATTTTCTTTCCACACTAACCTGGTATCATGACAGTCAATGAAAAAATCATCATGCATCCATCTTGCATCCACAAAATCATTAGCATGCATACATCTCACATTATCACAACATATCATAATAATGGCAAGCATAATCCACTACATCATCATCATCATTTAAGTTGTTTTAAGTAATATAGATTTTTTATTCTAATCATCTTAGTACATTGCATTATCATTCATCGCATCCATATCATGATCATTCATAAACATCCATACTATAATCATTATCCATGTATACATTATAAATCGCATTAGAAAGGTACACAAAAAGAAATGCATCAATCCATACATCCTGCATAAGCATATCATATCATCTACATATCATGACATATCATAGCATCCATCCCATAACATATCATAGAAAGATATTGAAAAAGAGGGTAACACATTCAATACATCACATTGTATATCATATACATCATAGATCATTATCACATATTGCATAAATAAAAGAGGTGCATCCATCATATTGCATCCATACATAATCATAGTGCATCAACATAACATCATATCATATCATTTATATCCATACATTCATAAATCATAAAATAAAGGTACATCACATCATGAATCCATATCATCTCGAATATATATCAAAAAATGACTGTCATGGTATAATATTTAAATAAATGTGTATGAATATCATAAAAATGTACAATGTACATGAGGCTATTAAAAATGAGCCTGTAAATGTATATCTATATAAATAATCAAGCTATACAAAAAGGTGTCTGTAAAATAAAAGGAGGTCTATCCTTCACTAGCCCTGTCACCATGTTTAGGTTGATATGGATGTTTGACTGAGCTAGAAGCACTTGGTTTTACTTGACTCTAGTGCTCAAAAATGAGCTACCTACGACATGGAGGGACATCTCTATAGTACAATGTTTTCCAGTATTCCACCTACTCCCTCGTTGTACCATACAATTGTGTTGACACCGTCTATCCAACCGACCCCTGAGCCTGCTAAGATTCCTGCTAAGACACTACCTCTAGCTATTGTCACTGATCGATCTCCTGTGCCAACTGAACATCTAGGGTCTATTTGAGCTAGCACTCATGATCCCTCTAAGTTGTAAGTGCCAACACCTACTACTGAGCCTGATCTTGATCAACTGTCACAACCTATAACTACTACTGTAACTGCTATATCTAAACATCTCAGGGATATAGCCTCGGTGGTGGCTACTGAACTGGTGTATGTTGCACAGATGGCTATTATACTGGTGACTTCTAGTGTAGTGGAGGTGCATCGGGTACCTATGCATCATGTTGCTCGACATCCTGACCATCATGTCCTCTCCCCTATCCTCTGCCTTGTTCTCTGCCATACCCATCCTACAGCTGGCCTCATCCTTTGCCTACTCCCCTCCCTCTTGGCCCCTCATGGAGGTATGCCCACTGGGTTTTTAAGTTAGGGATGGGGTACAAACCAAGCATCGTATGCATGCGTCATTTGAGTATCAGACTACCCCTGATCATAGGCTCATGGCCCAACAACCAACTATCTGAAACCCTTGATGACCTCGTGGGGTGGTGTCGTGTGCTGCCAAGTCACCTCTCACACTGATATGGGGTAAACCCACAAAAGTGGTTTACAATTCGAGTGAGGAAGGAAAAGTTGCAAAAAATGACCCCATGCAAAAAAAAAATCTTTTTGGGGTTCGAACGTACTATTTCATTCGAGGGAACCCAAAAGGGGTTCACTCAAACTAGGGTTTGAGCGAACCCATTAAATGCTAGTCCCACATTTCCCGTTCAAAGAAAGCAAAGAAAATGGTAAAGGAAACCCTAGGTTCACTCAAACCCCCATTTTCCCCTTTCTCCCCCTTAGGCACAAAAAAAGTCAAAAATTTTGTGCTTCGAAGCTCAAGTTGAGGATGAAAATGGAGGAGATTTCACAAACCCAATTGGAAGATGGTAATCCTCGGAATGAACTATCCAACGAATATAATTTTAATATTTTTTGATTTTATTATGTATTTATTTTTTTAGTTTTATTAAACATAGGTTTTTCACCAAAAATCAAGCTCTTTGTTCTGCACATGTGGAAAAATAGTAGATTATAATTTTTTTTTGAAAAATATGAGTGCACCAGATATTGAAGTCATTGACAATTTTTTTTGAATTTTGATACATACAAAAAATGTTACGTTGTATATAGTTCGCCTATGTCTGAATTGTAATTGGTTTGACTTTGAAACTTGATTAAGCAAAAAATATTCAATAAAACACTTTGAGACCAATTGGAAGCACTAGATATTATAGTTACAAATATAAATTCAAAAAAAATAGAATTTTATCCTTCATGGAAATGAAGTTATGTTGTATATGTGCAAGAGTGTGACCCCTATACCTATAGCTCTACCATCACAGTATACAAACTAATGCATATCATGATAAAGGAAGGCCAACATCACTAGCCCCCATGCATACTGGTCCTCCTGAAAAGCATCTAATGCCAAGCCAACCCCCATCCACGATTGAATCCTTTGCTTCATCAATCTAGGGAAACCAACCCCAAAATCACTACACCAATGATCAATCTGAAGGTCGATGAGTAACCTCTATACATCTCAATGTCAATCTGTGAGTTGACCAAGACAATAGTCTCTTGGTCAAGAACCTCATGATAGGCATCCTATCCTGCATCAGTGTCATAGATCACCTACTCTCCATGTATGGGCAATCGTAATATTTTCCATACATCCTTCAACGTAACTATCGCCTTATTAGTGGTTAAGTGGAATGATGAGGTCTCACTATGCCATCGCTCTCATAGAGATGTCATCATCAATAAATGAGTCCTCACAATGGGCATACAAGAAACGTACCACAATCCGATCTCTCCAAGGTTCTCTTTTCAAAGCTCAAATAAATCATCAAGTTTGGACATAACAGTAGGATGGTACTCATAGGACATCAAAGGCTAGATAACCTCCTGCACCCATGAAGTGCACGACATCAATTTTTTCTAAAATTGGTTAAGTTCAGAGTTTTCATCCCCCAAATGACAAAGGCATCACCATTTACAAATGCATCATCATATTTCAAATTCTAAAAAGCGATGCTATATGCATTTAAATTCTAAATCACAACTAATGTGGCTATTTACATGGGAGTAGCCATTTGGAATCTACAAACCCTAATCCTAAATTGCAAATCAATGGTGTGTGTCGCTCATTACACCCACATCACCATTTGAAATCTAGAAACCCTAATTTTAAATCATAAAGTGCATCGCCAATCACAATGATGTCACTACAAATTAAAAAAGAATTGTTTATTCTCAAAATAGCGTCACAATACAACGATGCTGCCCTAAACCAAATTTCAAAGCGTAATAAATGCACTAAAAATTCAAAATATAGGGAAAGTTTTGAATTGCGTACTGTTGGTCCTCTTCTGCTCTAGTGCTCTCGAACCCGGTCTAAAATGTGTCATGGGAGCACTCATTGTGCCATTTCATCAAGAGTTCATAGCTCAAAATGAACAAATC
>CM021108.1:632540240-632599882 GCA_007115665.2 Sequoiadendron giganteum
TGGTAACTTAGGTGCATCCATTTAGCACATTTGGTAATTAGGGTTTTAATATTTTGAGCTTAAACTTCATTTAGAATAGCTTTGCATACACCCATATCAATCATCTTAGCATATATCATGTTAGAATATATTTCATCATGTTAATTTATCTTTTGAATCATGTTTTCATATATATCTCCCATTGGTTTCGTCAATTCTTTTCAATAGAATTGATCAAAACAAGATCATTTATCCATAGGATTGAGAAGGGATCTCCACTCCACATCAATGCAACACCACTCCCCTAATAGGATAAGTTTCAATGGATAAAAATAGGTTTTTTTGAAGCTTTCATATTTTAATATGTTAGTTTTAATGTGTAAAGCTCAAAAATTTAACACAATTCAAATTAAGTATTACCATGTTCAATGAACATCACAAGTAAAGTAAAAGAGATAACATGAGTGAAAGTAGTATTCATAAGGGCTCAAGCAAATTAAATTAAATTGAATGGATTGCAATTTCCAAATTACATGCACCACAAGGGGTGTTGTACAAATAATTTGTTTCAATGATACATCATCAAGTATACAACAGTAAATACATTCTTGAAATAGAGTTACAATTTAAAAATTGGCTAACAAGCCATACAAAATGATATATGAAGCACATCCATAGCAATAGAACCTCTGAACCTCATCTACCTTGACATCACTAGTCTTCTCATGCTGAGGCCAAGAGTGTGGTTAAGGAATCTTTTTTTCCAAACCATGAAGTATATGATTTCCCCGGGTTTCTTCCTAACTCAAAGAAATCCCCGACCCTGCATGAGGAGCCTAGCAACCTGGAACAATAAAGAAGGAGGGAACTCTCAATGCATGCCTGTTCGCCTATATGCATTCCTAAAATTGAAAACATATTTCTTGCAAGCAAGATGTGGTAGAGACATAAATAACATAAAATTCTAGGCTTTTAATCCATCTTTTTCAATGGTACATTCCTTGGCCAAGCATAAAGAAATATAAAATGTAGTTTATGAAAAGAATAAACTACTATCTCTATGTACCCCCATTCGACATATTGTACTGGAAGTTTCTCATAAAATAAATAAATAAAACATAGTTCCTCATGTGTTACATACAGTTGAAATATTACAATTTCATGCATTTCTTAAGAAAACTCACGATATAGTCTAAGTTCATGATTGATTTCTGACAAGAAGATCAAGTTTTACAGTTTGCAATGTTTTTCTCTATTCAATCTACTCTTATTTCATTGGATAGTAATTAATTTCAAATGCATGACTTGCTATTTATTTTCATAACATCACAAAATCATTTCTAAATTCCAAAGGTTTAAAGATAACATGGTTACAGCACCA
This sequence comes from Sequoiadendron giganteum, assembly GCA_007115665.2. Taxonomy (NCBI): domain Eukaryota; kingdom Viridiplantae; phylum Streptophyta; class Pinopsida; order Cupressales; family Cupressaceae; genus Sequoiadendron; species Sequoiadendron giganteum. The sequence goes on from CM021108.1 coordinate 632,541,601, forward strand.
AAACAATTTCAGCCAAGTAGAAGTATATCCAATTAAAAAGGAGTATAAACGGTAGCATATTTATTCAAATTCTAGAGAAGAGAACAAATGGATACAAAGATATATCATTCAAAGCAGAAAGTTTGATCTTTCTATTCAGACTTTTCTCGTCCTTTCTTTTCATAGAATGTTCTTACTTCCATACGTAAAGTATTTGTAATCATTTATATAAACATATTTATACATGAAAGGGAGAACATAAAATTATATTATTTAGATGAATCGATATACGAACCTACATCAAAGTATGCATACAAATACATATATACAGAGAAATAAATGCATATAAGTGTATTTAAATGGGTGGTTTTACCACATAAATATATATATATAAGTATATATTTAAATATTTATATATTAAATATAGATATCAAAATCAAATTAAAATTTCGAAGCGCAAGCAGTATTGGCAGGGCCAAACAAATTACAGAAATATGTATATACATATATATATATTTATATATTAAATATAACTATCAAATTAAAATATAAATTTCGAAGAGCATGCAATACTAGCAGGGCCAAATAAAATACACGGCAACCAATGTTCAATTTGGAGGCTAACTTCTACAGCCCACAACCCCCATGGTGGACACTGCCTATGGGGGGCAGTGCCCTTCCCATAGGTTGTGGCCTATGGGGAGGCACTGCCTCCATAGCGCAACCTCCCCCTATGGGGGGGCGCGGCTATGGAGCCGTCTTCCCCTAAATCAATACCAACTTAAAAAAAAATAAAAAATAATAACTTCTATGTTCCTGCATTTTCAATTTAGTCTCAAATTCCTCCAATAAAATGTCAATATTATTATTATTATATATACATAAATACATATATATATACATATATAAATAATTAAATATATGTGTATATATGTATAGGCATGAATTTGTACCGCTAACACAAATTCCCCTTTACCCCCTTACACTTTCAAAAACCTAAGGCGAAAGATTAGTTCCACATAAGCCCACTGCTCACATCACCCTTGGTACATATTTTGTGTGTCAGTGGAGGCATTTCTATTAGGGACACCTGCATGGTGCATAGACATCCGTGCGGCATGCTTACGTCCCTAGAAAATTCTTGCAACTGGAGTCTGTAGAGACGTTACACTTCCCACTAGAAGTTGAAGTGTAATTCCTCCCTTCAGATGGCCGACCCGAATATGGTCGTTTTAATCTTCTCCCTTCATATTCTTCACTCTATCATCCATTCTAGAGATGAAAGAGAAAGGAGTTTTGCAAGATCATTTTTGAGCATTCTCTCCATTCCATTTACTCATCCACAAGCTTTGTAGCAACACTTCACGCTTCATAGCAACAATCCACTACTCCATCACTCTGATAGTGCAAGCGTAGGACAAACACCATTGCAGAAAAGGCTTGAGTTCCTCTCATCTTCTCCTCCACTAGCCTTGAGCACTTTGGAGGGAGGTGGTAAGCTCCTCTTATCTTCTCTATCATTTTGGTTAAGTAAGAACATACTATTTTGTAGTGTCTTTTTTTTACGTAGCTTGTCTTCTCTTCTTTATCATATTTTCTCTATCATTGCAAACTTACTTTTCTATGGAGGTGGAAACACCAAAATAGGGGTCTGACTAAGGTAGACCCCTAAATAGACCCCCAACATTTTCCCACTTTCCTATGTGCAGGTGGAGAGATCTTGGAGCAAGCTGGCGAGAAGATTGTTGTGTGAGATCATCTTCTTCACCCTTACGGTAATCTATTTAATTTATCACATTTGTCTTTATATGTCTCACTCTTCTTAGTCTTATTCTTCACTTCCCAAAACTCTTAAACTAGGTTGATAGTCCCTTTTTCAGAGTTTAACCTTGTCTCTCTGGTTTTTGGGCCATATGGACACCAGTGCACCTGTGAGACGCTAGCGTGCCACACTATCGTCCTAGGACCATGCTTCTGTCATCTGACAAAGAGCTACCTGAGACATAGAGTTGACTCTAAAGATCAACTTTCTTAGTCTCCCCTCAACTCTCAAGTTTGTAAAGCAATCAAAGGATTCCATAATCGTCATCATTTTCATCCCGCCTTTCCTAACCTTCCTTTAAACTGAGGTATGTTAGGGCAGCCATACTGCTCTCAGCCTTTCATGACCTGGAGCCTAGCAGTGGTTTGTTCCCCTCTTACATTTATGGTAAACTCAATGTGAACCATTTTGGTTCCATTTTGTGATACTAAAAGTTCCTTTCCTTGTGTCCTAGGAGCATTGTAGGTGTGAGTGTTGTGAGGTTTTCACCTTGCAACCCAACCTGCGACCCCTATTAGGCATAGTTGGAAGGTTCTGACAATGTTGTGCAATGAAACCTTAACTGGGTCACTACCTTATCTCATAAACCTTAGGAGGCTATGTAGAAGTAATTTTTGGTGTGTGTGATGGCCTCTCTCTTAAATCAACCTATTCCCTCTATGCAGACTATGAGTAGTGGTACTAGCATAACCTTCACCTCACAAGACCTATCGATGGGATTTAATAGGGAACCATCTCCTCTTTATATTCCTGCAATGACAAATGGGAATATTGTGGCAGGTGTTCTCATTGATATGACATCCCAAGTGAATATCATAACCGAGATCATGTTAATTAACATCCTGCATAAGGATGGATATGATGCACTTGAAAGTACCATTCACACACACGATGAACTTTTCATACCTCCTATAGGGAGTATTGTCCTATCAGCCCTCTTGGGACCTAAATCTATGAGCCTTAAGTTAGATATCATCCCAAGGTCTGAACTCTTCAGAGTGAAGCTAGTTAACCCTTGGTTGGTAGCTATGAATGCAGTTCCCTCAGGTGTGCACAAGTGTTTGAAATTTGTTCATGGAGGTTTGGTACACATTGCCCATGACACCGGTTATAGACCACTGGTTGCACGTGGAAGCTATACCTTAGACTACTTTTGGCTTGCCCCTCTTGGTCCTCTCCCACCTAGGAAGGACCTCCTATATTGCACATATTAAAACTCTAAGAAAGGGTGCACTAGGCCAAAAGTGAGATACCATCCTTCGCCTTATGTTGTTTCACATAGAGCTTGCCTAAAAGCTGACAGTGATGTCACCAAGACACGTAGAAGAGAAGAAGAGAAGCGGTTCCGATATCCTCCTCCCTCTTTCGTTGTTCAACCCAATGCTTCCTCTCATCCTACTGTAGTACCATCTACTTATATCTCATGTTTGTGAGAGAATCCCATGGTGCCCACTTGGCGAAAGGCCAAGCATCCTGCATTTGAGCTTCTTGTCTTACCCATGAAGCCTAGGCCTATTCAATATGGAAAATAGAAAGCCCACCATGGAGAGTACTCTCTATCTTGGCATTTGGGGCCTCCTATTGTTCCTATTCCTAAAATAGTGAATGGGAAGAGGCCCACTACTGAAGCACTAGAGTCGATTCTTCCTATTGCTTCCAAACCTACTCCTTCTATTCCCATTTAGGAGTGTGTCCTTCTACTAGAACTAGCCATGGAGGACACTCCCATGGCTGAGTAGGAACCTTCTGTCCCTTCACAAGTTCTAGTTTCTAGTTTGAAGAGCCATAGAAATTTCCTTGTGTGTGAGTGTAAGCGCCAGTGAAAGGCTCTCATAGTTGAGCAAACCTCTTTACAGAATAAGGAGGAGGAGACAATCACACCTCCTGTTATGTCCTCCTCCCTCCCCCCTTCTGCCTCTATCCAAACTAGCTCTGAATCTCTCTTGGCTTTTGTTGTGAGTGCACATGCACTTGGAAAGGTGCAGGTGTTTATCACCCCTTCTGTGGAGCCACCTTTGTTTACTTCCATCTTGGATGTCTCACCTTTCCCAAAGCCCGTGGATATGGTTAATACTTTAGTTGTATCCATTATGGTTCTATCCTCCTCTCCCTCTATCCATATTTCTTTGTATGTGGGGAGTTCACCTCCTCTGACAAAGAAGAAGGTAGAACATGGTCCCTCCAACAAGAGGGGATGTAAGAGGAGTCCAACTTCTCTGAAAGGTGGCCCCATGTTGACTTGTTCTATCCTAATAATGGAGCCAGTTTCAGCTTCCCCTGAGTTTGTCATTGCCCTCGAGTCTCTCGGTGAGCCCAATAGTGAACCTTGGGTGCAAACTCCTTCATCCACCGAGGTGAAACATGACACTCCTATGAAGTGTATTTTTAACTTGATGGATGAAGTTTTGAATTTATCAGTGATCTTCATGAAGTCGTTGACCTTAGACCGACAAGAGTTGAGTGATGGAGACCTCACAGGTCCCTCTGCCTTAGCCCTTGTTGCAGGAGGATCAAAAGCTCCTCCCATTAACATTACACCATTATAGGCTCATCATCCTTCCCCCTATGATGATCTAAAATGGGAAGCTGACGAACTCTTGATTGAACAGTGTTAGGGGGAGACCCTCTTCTTGATCTTCAGATTAAATGTGTGTGTGTGTGTGTGTGTTGTGATGTGTTCCCCTGTGATCATTCTATGTGTTCTTGGATGACCCTCGTCACCCATGTTGGTGCTTGGATGCAGGCATGGTGTTTTGTGTTCTAAACCTTCTTCTATATGTATCATATTTCTTCCATGTTTGTGATTGAATTTCGGTAAATTGGGGAAGATGCAAAGCATCAGGAGCATTTAGGCTTCCTTCCATGTTGACCCAATTTTTTATTTTTACTTTATCTTTTGTATATTCTTCCTAATCTGGTTATGGATTGATGGTATTTTGCCTCTCATCGCAGTTACCTATTATATGTATTAATAAAGGTAGATCTAACCCCATGAAACTAGATCCCCCTATGCCCTTTGTGCATGTTTTGTTTTCCTTTGCTTGCTCTTGATATTTCTCTCTTCTTTTCTTGAGTTGTCCCTTTCATGTGTGACAACGCCACTTCTATAGTACTTGGTCTTTAGAAAGCACATTCGTTGAAAAATGAATCCTTCCTCAAGACCCTTCACAGGTTTCTTCCTTAGAGTCATATTCTCGACTTGAAACCCTAATGGAACATGTTTCCTTCATCATGGGTTCATAAAGAAAGGACTTAAAAACCTCACTCCGAAGTGGGAACAGTCTTGATCTTCCCCTCACATGGGGGCATGTCCTTCCTTTTGAATTCCTTGATAATGAATTTATTCAAGAAAGAAGACGTTAAATTTTGAATGGTGAATCCCTTGAGTGGACCCCTCCTTTGCATGTCGGGGTCCCAAGGAACCCCTTCAATTTTTTTTAACAAGATCTATGACGTCTAGCTCGAGGGCAGTCTGACTAGACCTACTTCATGTCCTTACATCTAGCTTGGGGGTAGCTTGACTAGAATTCACTTTTCAAACAACGCATCCCTTGAGTGGACCCTCCTTCCTTTTGAAGGGTTCTTGAGGGACCCCTTTGAAAGTTTTTCAACTTAGCGATGGTCTATGTGATCGTCCATTCATAGGCCTACGTGACCGCTTCTTGACATGTTCTATCTATGGGTAAACATGTCTCCATCTCTAACTCTGTGGAGTCCCCTTTGCTCAGTCTCCTTCATGTGAGAGTTCTTGAAGGACACTTCCCTTACAAGACCGTGAGCCTGTGAGGCACCTTCATACTTCAGCTTTATAGTTCTACAGAACTATGGAGTTCTTTCTTGCACTTCTAAGTTTTCCAAACCGTGCTCTACTTCCTCATCAATTTAGGTATACATCTCTTACCTTTCTATTCATTACTACTCTACTTTACTGAAACACTCATTAGTAATCATGCTCGCTAAAGTGGGGGAAAAAATGTATAGGTGTGAATTTGCACCCCTAACACAAATTCCCCCTTACCCCCTTATACTTTAGAAAAAATAAGGAAGAGGATTAATTCCACATAAGCCCACTACTTGCATCACACTTGGCACCTATTTTGTGTGTCGGTGTAGTTGTTTCTATCAGGGAAGCTTGTGTGGTGCACATACATTTGTGTGGTGCGCTTACATCTATGACAGATTCCTATAACTAGAGTCTGCAGAGATGTTACACTTCCTATTGGAAGTCGAAGTGTAACACCTCCCTTTGGTTGGCTGACCTGAATATGGTCGTTTTCATCTTCTCCATTCATTTTCTTCGCTTTATCATCCATTCTAGAGAGGAAAGAGAAAAGAGTTTTGAAAGATCATTTCTGACCATTCTCTTCATTCCATTTACTCATCCTAAAGATTTGTAGTAGCACTTCACACTTCATAGTAGTAATCCACTACTCTATCACTTTGATAGTGCAATCACATGACAAACATCATTGTAGTAGAGGATTGAGTTCCTCTCATCTTCTCCTCCACTAGCCTTGAGTGCTTTGGACAGAGGTGGTAAGTTCCTCTTATCTTCTCTATCCTTTTGGTTGAGTAAGCACATACTGTTTTGTAGTGTCTTTTGTTTACGTAGCTTCTCTTCTCTTCTTTTTCATATTTTCCCTATCATTGCAAACTTGGTTGTCTATGGAGATGGAAACACCAAAACGGGGGTTTGACTGAAGCAAACCTTTAAATTGGCCCCCAACATTTTCCCACTTTGCTATGTGCAGGTGGAGAGATCTTGGAGTAAGTTGGAAAGAAGATTGTTGTGCGAGATTATCTTCGTCACCCTTACGGTAATGTATTTCCTTTATCACATTTTTCTTTATGTCTCGCTCTTCTTAGTCTTATTCTCCACTTCCTAAAACTCTTAAACTAGGCTTATAGTCCATTTTTTAGAGTTTAACCTCATCTCTCTGGTTTGTTGGTCGTACATACGCTAATGCACCTATGAGACGCTAGCGCGTCGCGCTGTCATCCCATAACTACACTTCTATCCTTTGAAAGAGAGCTACCCGAGACACAGATTTGACTCTAAAGATCAACTTGCCTAGTCTTCCCTCAACTCTTGGGTTTGTAGAGCGATCGAAGGATTCCATAATCCTCATCATTCTCATCCCACCCATCCTAACCTTTCTTTAAATTGAGGTAAGTTAAGGCAACAATACTGCTCTCAGATTTTTCATGACCTAGGGCCTTGTAGTGGTTGGTCCCCCTCTCTTACAATATATATATGTGGATATATATATCAATCCCATAATGTGGATTTCATTTCTAGTTCAGAAATTTGCAGTAATTGGGTATACACAGTTAAAATTAGATGTATTTATATAGTGATAAATATATAAATATATGAAATTTTATACAATAGGAAGAGAGTAAAGAAAAAATTGCATAGCTAAAATAATGAATTTCATATAGCAAGCACTCAACTTTCAGTGATCATGAACAAATAATTTTCAAGGGATTCTTTTTTAACCTTTCATAGTGAATTCTTCCAAGCTTACAATAAAAATTTAAATGTATTGGAATAGATTAAAAACCTGGATTTTTCTTTCCCTTGGTTTTGATTGTTGAAAACCCCCAGCTATAGAATTCCCTTTGCTCCTTGGTTCTTCCTATATCCTTTCTCCCCTTCCTCTCTATATATTATTTTGCAAAGCTACAAAGAAAAAAAGAAAACCCCCTTTCTTACCCCCATGTTTCCTAGTTTTTGTAGAGCAAAACCAAAAGATTGTAAAAATACAGTTATGATTTCTCGTTAATCTATTTCTCATTTTAAATGTTTCTTCTCATTTCCCAATACCTAATCTTGAAAATAAAGAATTAAATAAAATTTACTTCTTGCACAACTTTTATTCCTAATTTATTAATTAATCCTATTTAATTTCAAGATAGCATTTTTTAGAAAACAAATATTTGAGTAAACTATTTATTTGAAATCAAATATGGAAATCTAAGCAAGGAAATTGACATAATTTCCAATTCAACTGATTACTTTAAATAATAAAAATTAACGTTTAATTTCATATATAATTATTTAATTAAACTAGAATTAATTCTTCCATTCTTTTAATTGTATACACAAATATAAAATTAACCATTTAAAATTACAAATAGTAAAAATATTATCCAATCTACATGCTAAATGCATCTATATGTCACTAAGTGTTTTGTGTGTGATTGAGAGCACCATTCTTGCTTTACCCTACCAAGAAGCTAACCTCCTCTACCTTAGCCACATGCTTGGTCTTTGACATCCTGCAACTCAAGTACACTCAAGCAACCAAAATGGGATTACTATCTGGATAAAATCAAATCAACTTAACTCATAAGATCATAATTCATTAATTCTAAATATCACCTTTCCTTTTTGCATAATTTTCAAAATAAGACAATATTCCATTCATTACAACTTTCACAAAACTAAAACCAAATTGATTATCATTTAATCTATCACACACACACATTCATTCAAAACGAAAAACCACATATAGAAAAAGTAGGCATCACCAAAATTAGAGACGTGACATCCTTCCCCACTTGGAAGAGACATCGTCTCAATGTCTAAGTACAAACATCTAGACAATATAGTCTATATCATCCACATATCAAAAATGCAAGAAAGAAAATAATAGGCTAGAATCCAAGGTGTGGAAAATATCTATCAATATCATCAGCTTCCTCCATGTAGAATTGTCCTTAGAATATTGATCCCATTGGATCCTGTACTACATTATATCTCTATTCCGCAACTTAACGTGTGCTTTTCGAGAATCCTAACAAGCTCCACTAGCATCGCTCCTCTATCCAGAACCTGCGAAGCATGCCAATCGAGCACATGAGTAACATCTAGGTGATATGGCTTAAGTACTGAGACATGGAAAACATTATGAATGTAGGATATAATTGGCTGCAGAGCAAGCCTATAAGCAACTGGATTCACAACATCCAATATTTTGAAGGGCCCAACAAAATGGGGAACAAGATTCGAGCTCTTTCCAAAAGAAATCGAACTCTTTTGTGGATGAACTCTCAAGAACACCTTATCGCTCACTAAAAATTGCGTAAAAGTTTTGTTTCATTTGAAAAAGCTCTTTTGATGATCAAAACCCTATTTCATCTTTTCCTTAATCAATCTCATCTGATCCTCCATTTCCTTTAGCATCTTAGGTCCAATTACAATTTCATCCTCCACCTTATCCCAACTAATAGGTGTGTGACATTTACGACTATACAATGCCTCGAAAGGTGCCATGCCTAGTGAGGCATGATAGGAGTTGTTGTAGGAAAACTCCACTAGAGGAAATTACTCTTCCCATTTATGTTGTTGTTCCATGCAATACATTCTGAGAAGATATTCTAGCACCTGATTCACTCTCTCAGTCTGAGGGTGGTATCTCAAGCTAAAATTCAGTTTAGTCCCCAAGGAGGAATTTAATGCGGTCTAAACTCTAGAAGTCATACGAGTGTCATGATCAGAAATTATTGTCTCTGGCACTCCATGGAACCTGAAGATCTCCTAAAAAAAATTCCTTGCTAACACCAAGGAACCATCCTTAAGGTTTCCAAGAATGAAATGCGCTACTTTTGTCAATTTATGAACTACTACCAGAATGACATCATGTCTAGTCTTGGCCATTGGCAACCCCTGAATAAAGTCCATCGTGATCACCTACCATTGATATTCTAGCACTTTGTGTGGGTACAAAAGTCTCACCAGATGTACATGCTCAGCCTTAACTCGTTGGCATTCCAAATATCGTGCTACAAATGATATTACATTTTTCTTAATTCTTGGCCAGAAATATAATGGTCTGAGTCCCTCTACCATTTTCATCACACCAGGGTGCCCAAAATATGGTGCATTGTGAAATTCCTCTAGCACTAGCTCTCTCAAACCTGTTGTGTTAGGAACATACACTTTTCCCTAGAACCTTAGGAGTGCATCAATCTCAAACATATATCTAGCAAATCTATGATTCAAAGGATCCTATGCTAGGGATTGTTTCACCCTTTCATGATGCTCATCCCTTGCCAATGCTGGGATTACCTGCTGCCTGGAAGTTGATCTTATTGTAATCATTGCTGCCAGATTTCTTCTCCTGCTTAAGGCATCTGCTACCCTATTTTCCTTTCCCTTAATATATTCAATTCCAAAATAATCGCTCAAGAATTCCAACCATCGCCTTTGTCAAGCGTTCAAGTTGGGTTGAGTGAAGATATACTGTAATCCTGCATGATCGGTTTTCAACTCAAAAGGCTTCCCTAAGAGATAATGCCTCCACATATGAAAAGTATGCACTATGGCATCCAATTCCATGTCATGTGGTGCATAATTTAGTTCATGTTGTTTCAACTTTTAGGATTCATATGCCACCACTTGACCATCCTGCATGAGAACTGCTCCCACACCCTCACCTGATGCATCGGTTATCATTGTGAAGTGCCCATTTGGATCTGGCACAATCAAGATAGGTGCAGAAGTAAGTTTCTCTTTCAACAAGTAAAATACCTTCTCACATCTGTCACTCCATTCAAATTTCTTTCCTTTCTTTTGGAGCGCAGTGATGGGTGTTGCGATTGTTGAGAACCCCTGGAAAAACTTCCTGCAATAACCTGCAAGCCCCATAAAGCTTTAGAATTCTGAAACATTCTATAGTGTCGACCATTCCATGATTGCCTTAGTCTTGTCTAGGTCCACTACTATCCCATCAGCTGAAATAATATGTCCTAGATAATGCACCTCAGTTTGGTAGAACATGCATTTGGATATTTTTCCATAGAGCTTATGGTCTCTCAAGTATTGCAATACTATCCTTAAATGTCTATCATGCTCCTCCTCCGACTTGGAATAGATTAAGATATCATCTAAGAAAACCAACACAAAATCATCCAAACAATCACAAAATATGTTATTCATCAAATTCATGAAGGTTGTTGGGGCATAGTTAACCCAAACGGTAACACTATAAATTCATAATGCTCATATCTTGTCCTGAAAGCAGTCTTGGAAATATCTTCATCTTTAATCCTCAATTGGCCATACCCTAATCTTAAATCTATCTTTGAAAATACCTTTGTCCCCTTCATGTGATCAAACAAATCATCTATCCTATGGAGCAGATACTTGTTATTGATGGTTACCTTATTTAACATTCTATAATCAATACATAATCTCAAGGAACCAACCTTCTCTTTCACGAATATGGCTGGTGCTCCCCATAGAGTCACACTCAACCTTATGTATCCTTGATTAAGCAGTTCCTGTAACTGGGCCTTCAATTCATACAACTCGGTAGTATTGATTTTGTATGGAGCCTTAGACTATGGCTTAGTCCTAGGTAACAAATCAATGGAAAAGTCAAACATCCATTTAGGAGGTAATTCAGTCAACTCATTGAGAAATACATCTTGGAATTCCTTCAAAATGACATGATCATTAGCTATCGCCTCAAGGTTATCCAAATTTGTGGCCTTAATTGTATAGATTATGCACCCTTTTCTATGTTCCTTCTTCAACTGCATGGCATAAATTTTCCTGAGTTCCAAAGGCCTTTTACAACCATAGATATCTACCCAGTTGCCTAGATCATCTAAACAAGTTGCTATTTTCTCCTCACAGTCAACAAGGGCCTTATGTTCCATAAGACAATTTATTCCCAAAATCACATCATACGACCCCAAAGGTGCTACATATAAATTGATTTGTGTCATGAAACTAGGAAGTTTGAGCTCTTTGTAGGCTAGGTATTGCTCTACCTTTTTCTCTACCCAGTTACTATATTGAACCTTCCATGTGTTAGCCATATAACTTGGTTTAACAGATAATTTAGAAATGATATGAGGATCAACAAAACACTCTATGGCAACAATATCAATTAAAATAGAGATAGGACATCCAAAAAGTTTACCCGATAACTGGATAGGTGTAGCCTAGTAATTTGTTGGCAATTATCAACCACCACATGAATGTGATGATGGTTCTTGTTCTTTTGATTATTCATCTGATGACATACACTTGCATAGTGCTCACTATCACATGTATAGAAACCTATGTGGGGTGCTCTAGGTCTATCGAAACCATCCCTCCTATTATTGTTGTTATTATTGTAATTTTTCCTCTTATTACTATTTTGATTCCTGTCATGGCGATCCTGAGAATTGTTATCCCTTTTTAGATTCCTGATTTACTTGTTATTATTGTTGCCCTGATTGTATTGATTCTAATTATTTTTATTTTTATGGTTCCCTTGTGACTTCCTCTTGGCATCCCTGTTTTTCTTGTAATTTGCAACCTGCTGAAGCTTTTGTTCCTGTTTAGTAGCTTTCTCAAAAGCCTCATCCATGGTGGAAGGATTATGTATATCCACCTCAGCTCCAATTTGAGGCCTAAGCCCCATAATGAACTTACAAACCTGGAACCTCTCATCAAGCTGGTATTGGGGTACATATTTGAGAAAATGGGAAAATATTTCCCACTACTGCAGCACCGTCATTCCTCCCTGAGTGAGAGTTTGGAATTTAGTCATCTTTTTGTCAAATTAGGACAATGACAACCACCTTTTTTTGAACAACCACAGGAATTGTTCCCAAGTCACCTTACCATACAAGAATTGTTTTTCTATCTTTTCATTCTCCCACTAAGTGACAACTTCTCCACTGAGTTGGTATGAACCCCGTTCAGCTTTAGTTTCATTAGACAAATACCTCAAGGCAAAATACTTCTCCATTTCAATTATCTAAGGCTAGAATCTAATCCACCCTATCATTTGTATCACCACGGGATCCACCCACACGATTCTGACATTGATAGGTTCTAAAATCCATGGAGTTATTTTGGAACACACAACATTTAGGCGTAGTTAGGCATAGGTCCTAAATTTTAACCTGGACGCTCTGATACCAAAATGTAAAGCTCAAAAAATTAACACAATTCAAATTAAGTATTCCCATGTTCAATGAACATCACAAGTAAAGTAAAAGAGATAACATGAGTGAAAGTAGTATCCATAAGGGCTCAAGAAAATTAAATTAAATTGAATGGATTGCAATTTCCAAATTACATGCACCACAAGGGGTGTTACAAATCATCTATTTCAATGATACATCATCAAGTATACAACAATGTAGACACTAAAAATTGTCCCAAGCTTGCGATTTCTAAATTCTCTATCATTTCCCCTTTTGTCTTTGATAATTAAATAATTTTAATTATTTAATTATTTTCTAAAGTCATAATTCTTCTATTAATTAAATAATTTTATTTATTTAATTACGTCACTAATTAAGTCCTCTTCTTTCTAAAATTAAATAAATTCTTATTTATTTAATTTTTGTCCACTTTCCACTATAATAAATAATTATTTTTAATTATTTAATTATTCATTAGCCTCTTCTCTCCTAAATTAAATAAATTTTATTTATTTAATTTGGTCCACTCTCTTGAATTTTGAATTAAATCATTATTTAATTCAAAACAATTCCTTTTGTCACATTCCTCTATAATTAAATAATATTTTAATTATTCATTGGCCACCTAAATTAAATATGTTATTATTATTTAATTTCTCCTCTCACCTCTTTGTTTGTGCCAATCTTATCTTCCACCTCAAGTCTTTATCTATCCATGTCTCAATCAACCTCCACCCTTGATTAAATTATTTATAATTTAATATTGATCATCAATCCTTACCATTTGCCCTAATTTTTCCCTAACCCTAGTCCATACTACATCTTTCAATCTTGGCCATTGATTAAGACATCTTATTGGCTTTCAATCTCCAACATTCATTCAAATTTGTCTTTTCTATAAAATACCTTACCCTTGTCATTGTCATCAGGGGGATAGATCTACACATATTATGTAGGTATATGCTACTAGTGTGAGACAAAAATCTTCAATATTTTGCTAGTCACTTGTCATAGGCTTATTATTGCACACTCAAATATGAGGGAAATTATCATATTCAAGAAAAATAGAGAAGGGAAATGGAGGCGAATCAATGGTGGCATGAAGATTTGGTAATATTGTTTTATGCTTCATTGTTTATTAGGGTTTGATTTATATCATTTATTGCTTTAACTTTAATATTTAATCCCTAATTATAAACAACAAATATATTTTTGAAATAGAGTTACAATTTACAAATTGTCTAACAAGCCATACAAAATGATATATGAAGCACATCCATAGCAATAGAATGTTTGAACCTCATCCGCCTTGACACCGCTAGTCTTCTTGTGTTGAGGCCAAGAGTGTGGCCAAGGTGCCTTTTTTGCCCAACCATGAAGTGCATGACTTCCTCGGGTTTCTTCCTAACTCGAATAAATCCTCAACCCTGCATGAGAAGCCTAGCAACCTGGAACAATAAAGCAGGAGGGAACTCTCAATGCATTCCTGTTCGCCTATATGCATTCCTAAACTTGAAAACATATTTCTTGCAAGTAGGATGTGGCAGAGACATAAATAACATAAAATTCTAGGCTTTTAATCCATCTATTTCAATGGTACATTGCTTGGCCAAGCATAAAGAAATATAAAAGGTAGTTTATGAAAAGGACAAACTACTGTCTCTCTGTACCCACATTCAGCATCCTATCCTGGAGGTTTCTCATAAAATAGATAAATAAACCATAGTTCCTCATGTGTTACATACAGTTGAAATGTTAGAGTGTCATGCATTTCTTAAGAAAACTCATGATATAGTCTAAGTTCATGATTGATTTCTAACAAGAAGATCAAGTTTTACAGTTTGAATTGTTTTCCTCTATTAAATCTACTCTTGTTTCATTAGATGTCAGTAATTAATTTCAAATCCAAGACTTTCTAATTGTTTTCATAACATCACAAAATCATTTCTCAATTCCAAAGGTTAAATATAACATGGTTACACCACCAAAATAATTTCAGCCAAGTAGAATTATATCCAATTAAAAAGGAGTATAAACAGTAATGCATATTTGTTCAAATTCTAGAGAAGAGAACAAATGGATACAAAGATATATCATTCAAAGCAGAAAGTTTGATCTTTCTATTCAGACTTTTCTCATCTATTCTTTTCATAGAATGTTCTTACTTCCATACGTAAAGTATTTGTAATCATTTATATAAATATATTTATACATGAAAGGGAGAACAAAAAATTATATTATTCAATTGAATCAATATACGAACCTACAACAAATTATACATACAAATACATATATACATAGAAGTAAATACATATAAGTGTATTTAAATGGGTGGTTTTACCACATACTTATATATATATATTCAATTTAATGCTGCATACATCCACTTATTACTGCTCAAAAAAGTGTATCTATTTACCACAAGATATGATATATATTCAATAGAAATATATATATACATTTATATATTTAAATATAAATATCAAAATCAAATATAAATTTCAAAGTGCAAGCAGTACTGGCAAGGCCAAACAAATTACAGAAATATATATACATATATATATATATATATATATATATATATATATACATATATATATATACATATATATATTTATATATATATAAATATATATATATATTAAATATAACTATCAAATTTGAATTTAAATTTTGAAGAGCATGCAATACTGGCAAGGCCAAACAAAATACATGGCAACCAATGTTTGATTTGGGGGTTGGCTTCTACAACTCGCAACCCCCATGGGGGATGTTGCCTGTGGGGGTAGCGCTCTTCCCATAGGTAGTGGCCTGTGGGGTGGCGTTGCCTCCACAATGCAACCTCCCCTATGGGGGGCGTAGTTGTGGAGTTGTCTTGCCCTAAATCAATACCAACTTAAAAATAAATAAAAAATAATAACTTCTCTGTTCCCAGGTTTTCAATTTAGTCTGGAATTCCTCCAATAAAATATCAGTATTATTATTATTATATATATTTATTTACATATATATATACATATATAAAAAATTATATATATATATATATATATATCAATCCCATAATCTAGTTTTCATTTCCAGTTTAGAAATTTGCAGTAGTTGACTATACACACAAATAAAATTAGATATATTTATATATTGCTAAATATATAAATATATGAAATTTTATACAACAAGAAGAGAGTAAATAACATATTGCACAGCTAAAACAATGAATTTCATACAACAAGCACCCAAATTTCAGTGATCATGAACAAACAATTTTCAAGAGATTCTTTTTTAACCTTTCACAGTGAATTCTTCCAAGCTTATAGTCAAAATTTAAATGTATTAGAATAGATTAAAAACCTGGAGTTTTCTTTCCCTTGGTTTTGATTGCTGAAAACCCCCAGCTGTAGAATTCCCTTTTCTCTTTGGTTCTTCCTGTATCCTTTCTCCCCTTCCTCTCTATGTCTTATTTTGCAAAGCTACAGACAAAAAAAGAAAACACCCTTTCTTGCCCCCATGTTTCCCAATTTTTGAAGAGCAAAACGAAAAGATTGTAAAAATAAAGTTACGATTTCTTGTTAATATATTTCTCCTTTTAAATATTTCTTCTCATTTCCCGAACCTAATCTTGAAAATAAAGAATTAAATAAAATTTACTTCTTGCACAACTTTTATTCCTAATTTATTAATTAATCCTATTTAATTACAAGTTAGCATTTTTTGGAAAAAAAATATTTTAGTAAACTATTATATTTGAAATCAAATATGGAAATGTAAGCAAGGAATTTGACATAATTTGCAATTCAGTTGATTACTTTAAATAATACAAATTAAAATCTAATTACATATATAATTATTTAATTAAACTATAATTAATTCTTCCATTCTTTTAATTGCATACATAAATATAAAATTAACCATTTAAAATTACCAATAGTAAAACAATCATCCAATCCACATGCTAAATGCATCTATATGTCAATAAGTGCTTTGTGTGTGATCAAGAGCACCATTCCTACTTTACCCTGCCAACACGCTAACCTCCTCTACCTTAGCCACACCCTTGGTCTTCGATATCCTGCAACTCAAGTACACTCAAGCAACCAAAATGGGATTAGTATCTAGATAAAATCAAATCAACTTTTAAACTCATAAGATCATAATTAAATAATTCTAAATATCACCTTTCCATTTTGCATCATTTTCAAAATAAGATGATATTCCATTAATTACAACTTTTCACAAAATTAAAACCACATTAATTATCATTTAATATATCACACACACACACACATTCAGTCATAAATCAAAACCACATAAAGAAAAAATATGCATCACCAAAATTAGAGACATGACATAATGGATTCTTAGTTTATTTTACATTTGTGTTGCCAAAAAGTGTGGACTTTGACACTTTTCGGTCATTTGGACCTTTGCCTGTGGATTTTGGACAATTCTTGGCCTCTTTTTACCCCTTTCCAAGCCTTGTACCAAAGTATTGTAAGGTGTTGTAAAACATTTTCACACTCTCCTAGGTTTTTCATCACCAAATTAACCCCTTTTTATGCCAAAAAAACCCCTTAATCCTTATAAATGTCTTATCTTAGTGTGTTTTTAGAAGACAATCCTCACAAGAATAAATAATTATATTTTAATCATTGAAAAATAGTGTAATTTTCCCAGGTGGTCTGGGTAACCACCTTGGATGATCTAGTCCCATGTGGCATAAATTTGAATTTTAAGTTAATTTCTTTTGGGATTCTTGTCTCTAAAACCCTAAGGTCAGCCTATATGGTGTTATTTCAAGAAAATTAGGGCATAACTTGTATAAATAAGCCTCAAAACCCTAATTTCTCATTAGGTACCCTCATTCTTCTCAACACACATTCCTCTCATCTCTCATCTCTCATCTCTTCTTTCTCTCAAGCAAGCTAGGGTTTATTCTAAGTCACCAAGGAATCTCTCTCAAGAAGCACTCAAGGTTTAAATCCTCCATTGCTGAAACTCAAGATCATTCATCATGGCAAGGTATTGAATCTATTACTTATTATTTCATGTTTCATTACTTTTTTTCTTCATTTGATTTGATTATCTAAAAGGGGTTTGACTAAGGCAAGCCCCCATACTCTAACAATCAACATTTCTTCCTTCTCTTTGTGTGTTTGTAGATTTAGGTACATTTGGAGTTTGAAGATCATTCAACAAGTTGACCAAGCTCTCTATGGTTGAAGAAACCATAGTTGAAGCTTGGAAGACTTCCACAAAACATAATCTTCACTTTCGAGACCAAACACCTAGAAGAGCAGAAAATACATATAGAAGGCTCCAGATTCCACTTTTGGATTCTAAAAAACCCAAAATTAGACTAGGTCACCCATAATGGTGACCTTATCCCTTTGAGCATTCTTTTTGGAGATCTTCACATTTTTGAACACCCTTTTGGCAGAAACGGGCTCCAAACCAATTTTTAGGAATCTGGGACTAGGTTGCCCAAATTGGCACAAGTGTCCCTCTTGGCATCTATAACATTTTCAGTAGCATTCCAGACCTCCAACATATCCTCCTTCAAATCCCAAGTGCGCACTTTCTAGCTCTTTCATTTCTATATAGTATAGTGTACATTATTAGGTCATTTGTATATGCTTGCATATCATTATGTGTTTTCCAACACCTTGCATTTCAATAGTTTTATAGTCACAGCTAGTTTCATTCCATTTCCAGCATTTAAGGCATTTCACACACATCGCATTAAGCCCCTAACTCCCTCTTTGAATGAACTCACCAATAATCCTTTAGTGCGAAAGAGAGCCCATTCTTCCAAAGATAGCTTCTAGGTGAAAACCCTAGGAGCTCTTTGGGGAATCCTCTTTCCCTAAAGTGCATCATTTTTGGTGGTTCAACATTAAATGATCTTATTGGGACTGATGCATAGTGGCTTAATTATACTTCAAACCCTCATGGATCAAGTGTAGTTAGCTCATACTATGTCATCGGTCACACCAACAAATACTAAGACATAGAAATAAATGTTGTGAAATATGTACTAAGAAAACTCATGGCTAGAAGGAAATAGGTATGAGTTAACAAATTTTGAAATTTGGATCTTAAATTTTTAAGGTTTAGATCCTAAGGTGTGAGATTGATCCCACATTTATAGGATTAATCTAGGACAAGAAATAGTAATATCTAATTAGGGAATGAATGTTAAGGTATGGTGGGAAATTATAGGTATAATAAATATCAAATACATATAAATACATGCAGGTATAGATGATATGGGACTAAGTGTGGGAGAATGTGAAGATGGAAGAATAACGGTATGAGGAATGAGCTTGGCACAAGACTATGCCATTTTTGGATATATAATTTTTTAATCAATTCTTTCAATGTGTGCACAAAACTAATCACGAAGTCTACATAGTTAAATTTTGAAAAAAAATCACTTAATTTGGCAAATCACAAAAAGCCACCTACTTGAAAATGAATTAACTTAGGATATCTATAATGAATGGTTCAGATGGTATGACACTTGCTAAAGGTTTCATAAATATCATAGCATGTTAAATATGCCTGAACTTGCAAGAAAGTCAATGGTATCATGTGCATCACCTCAATATTGAGTTCTAAGTAGATCATTCATGTCCATAAGCAAAGTGTTCTTGTGAACTACTTCTAATGAAATATATATTGATGAATATTTACTTAAATCTCTTCTTAATTCTTGCATGTACAATTCACTGAGGATGTTTGTGTAGTCTAAGGCATACTCCATGTGATTCTCAATTAATTTTCATTGTAAAAATATAACCATAAATTATTCTCTCCATTATTTTGTTGATATTTCAATAATAAAAAAATATCATGTAGAACAAAGATACCTTGCACTTAATATAAGAAATTTAAAAACACAATTTGTTAATTGAAAATAAAAAATAAAACATAATGTATTAACTATATTTAACAAGAAATAATTTTAAAAATAATAAAATAGTTATAATTGAATTATAACATATATTCTAACCATAAAAAATACACTATTTCTCTAATTAAATATGAAAATCATCGTAATTTTTTTGTATAGATCAATTTTAATTATTAAAAAAAATCAGTAACATAATTATAATTATTTTCCCATTAATGGGAACCAAATTCATTCTTTCAAATAGCCAAAACTTACTTCCTTAAAATATTTGACTTTAATTGAATAAGAAATTCATTTTAAATTTTTACTTTCATGTTTTCACTTGAATTACTATTATAAAACAATGATAGGTTTAATGTAAAGATAATTATCATGCATTAATATGGGGTATATAAATTATAATATACCTATTTTTAATAGATATCCAAATTAATTTACATAGGATAGGTTTTATTGCACTTTGTCTTGTGATAAAGGAGGTTGGGTTTGGGAAAAATAAATAAAAATTAATTTAGTTGAACAATTCATAAGGACAATGAATAAAATTATTAATGGGTTATTGTGTTTTGACTTTAACTGTTAAATATTTTGTTCATATCCTTTTATTTCATTATTTTTAATTTTTCCTATCATTCAACATGGGGCACATGTTAAATCAATTCTACTAGTTATTATATGGTTTATTTATTAGATATTTATTTTAATGTCATGCTAAAATGTCTTAAATTTTTGTTGAATGATAAAAATATGGTAGGACATTGGAAATCGATAAAATGGATTAACAATTATTGAGAAAATATTTAAGTAAATGTACTTGAAATTTCTACAATCAAACAATGTTTGTTGTGTTTATATTAAAAAATATATCATTACCTAGATTTATACTCTATACTTAAGTGCAATTGTAACTGGTTGGTACACAATACAAATATATCTTTGAATATTATCAAAATATTATTAATATAATTTAAGAACCATTAGAAAAAAAATCATTAATTTAGAAAATACCGATTCTAGTTATTTTTACTTATTTAAAATAAGGTGTATAGATACACCTTATCATATCTATAAGTTTATCTTTTATGCATTTATAGATGCAAGTATAAGCATCTATATATCTGATACATCAATACATGTTGAAACTATTTTCACATATATATGAGGGTTCTCCAAGCATACTATGATCCCTAAGATAATTTTCATTTGTCTAAGCTAGTTAGGAACTTAAAAATAAGAATGCATATAATCAACCTTGTTTACATTTTGCATCTTTCCTTTATCAAGGATTAATAAGTATAGGATTAATTATGATTTTCATTATGTCATCCTTTGTACCCTTGAATGAATTTGAAAATTCATTAATGTCCCTCCAAACAAAACCTACCCATCTATACATACAATCAAAATACACCCTTTTGCAACATGTTGGTATATCTTTCTCGTAAAATAAAAAATCTCTACTTAATTGTTCCATGTGCAACTCTATGAGAATGCTTGTGTGCTCCAAAGCTTGTTCCACTGTGGTTTCGGGGTTATCTCTTATATAACAATCTAACCAAGAAGCACACTCTCCATGTTCTTTTTTTCCCTTCAATAGGAAATATAATCATTTAGAACAAGGTTACCTTGAATTTTCATTAAATTTAAAATTTATGGATAATAAGATATGTGTAGCTAAATATGGTCAACAAATACCTGAAAATATTTGCAATCATCGATTAGTCGACAACCCATTACTACATTATATTCAAATTGATTAACCCTTTCCAAAATATCATCAGGAAGAAATGTGTCAATTAAAAGCATTGGAAATAGTGTGACCATAGGTATAGTTGAAGAGTTAATGGCATTCTTTAAATATTCATCCAAAGTAGGGTGGTAGTCATTAGCAATCCATTTTGCATCTTGCCATTCTGCTAAAATAAGATTTGTCCACTACAATAGAAGATGTATGAGATACATTGTAAGATTTACAAGAATTTTCCACAACAAAAGAGATATTTATTTATATATTTTAACATCAAATGTTTAAATATAAAAATTTGATCTAGTGACTTACATAATCTTGCATCCACTTGCGTGCACGGGGACCATGTATTTTCTCTGCTTCATCAGCTAATCCCATATATGTTTTATGGAAGAATTGCAAACTAATTTGCATATAATGGGGAAGATGGTCCACCATAGCTATATCCCAACTAAGGGGCATGAAATGAAAGTCAATTTATTCATTTGTTAAAGTAAAATGATAACCAAACAATATTTATGATTATTATTTTGAGGCCTCACAAATTAATAACAATTAAATATAAGTTACTAGAATGCATAATAACTAGTATTTGTACCTTTGTAAAGGAAAATTACCACTATAATTTTTTTAATTTCTATTGGAACATTAATGCTAAAAGTTGAAGGTAATAGAGTATAATTATAAATATAAATAGAAAGCACTAGACTTACTTGTTCAAGGCTGTCTTAAAATGTACAAGCTCATCAATGGTTCCGTAAGTGTCAAAAATGTCATCAATGACAGTAATCATGACACCCAATTTAGCAAATCCAACTCGAATCAGAGAGAATTCAAATTCATACAATCCACATGCATATGTAAAATAATATTCGATATATCGATGTCGAAAAAAATTAAACTTCTTTACACTTGTTTCGCTCCACCATCTACATATTTGTATTGCCACATACACATTATTCCAATATGATTAATATTACTAACAATATAACATGACAATGGATTTTTGTATTAGGCTAACTCAGATATATTACTTGGATATGATTTTGAGCTCAGTCTGATGTTGAGCTTGTAGTATGTTGAAATCTAATATTGCTGCTTCCAAAATATTTTGGCAAATTTGATTTGGCATCCTGAAAGAAAGAATTACATTCAGTAAGATAAGTCAGCTTAGCTTTTCATCCACTGTTTGACTATGACTATTTGGATCACACTTAAGATGACTCCGTAGACAGTAAAACATGTTACTTAGAAGTAGGATATTATATATTTGAGTTTTATCTAAAACAGCGTAAATGGATCTTCACATTTCTAACCATTTAAACAAAGAATTTACAAGAGAGGAGATTGTTTGTACCGACTTGTAAACACCCTTCATTGACATCCAAGAATCAATATCTTGTCTAAATATTTGAATGGAGTTCCATGCTTCCCATCGCGGATTTCTGGATCTCCAAGAATACTTCATAAAATATTCAACCTACAGTTTTTTATGCAATGATGTATTTGTTAATATAAATATGAAAAAAAACATTTTATAATAACTTAATAAAAATTGAATGCAGTAAATGTGGCGCTTTCCTCTGTCAAAAGTTGGCTTTTTTCTCTTATGTGCTGGCTCTGTGCAAGTGTTTGTTGAAGGTATTGGGAGGCAAATGATTTAGCCTCTTTCATAGTTGTTTCTCCCGGAAAAGAAATCTCTGTAGCTTGATATAAACTCAACGCACTTCTTAACTGATTGTCACCTTCTTTAGTGGGTAGCGTCAAAATGAATTGATCATTTTCATCTTTAAATCTTTTAAATACCTCTGTTTACATCAAAACAAGATATTAGCATTTTTAAATAGCAATTTCTTAATCTAGTGTTAGAACTCAAACACAGTATGAAGAGCAAAGTTTAAAAGAAAAACCTTGAAATACACGATATCCATTAAGGCGAAGAATTCAAAATCCCAAAGCAGTTGTGTTGAGATCTGCAATGGAATTTTTTCTCCCCCATGAAATACCATTTTCATTCCAATATCTTTAAAAAGATACATATAACTAATAGTCAAATGAAATCACCGAATTCAAATGAACTCTTTAATTAAATGTATTCAATGAAATAAATTAAAAAAATGGAAGGTGCGGCACTACTTGTAACTATAATCAAGAACCGCTTTAATTTCCTTTTGAAAATAACGACGAATTCCTAATCGTTGCACAGCGTCAACTATGGAAAATCTGTGAAGCAGGTCG
This sequence comes from Sequoiadendron giganteum, assembly GCA_007115665.2. Taxonomy (NCBI): domain Eukaryota; kingdom Viridiplantae; phylum Streptophyta; class Pinopsida; order Cupressales; family Cupressaceae; genus Sequoiadendron; species Sequoiadendron giganteum. The sequence continues at coordinate 632,565,232 of CM021108.1, forward strand.
TAAGGGGAGGGGCATATTTCTCCATCTCCAAGCAGAGGATTAAATGCCTTGTCCTTGATCTCCTCAATCAAGCTTCCCACTCTCTCACGGTATGAAGATGCCTACAAATATTGTTAAATTGGGTCAAAACTAGAGAAATGCAAAAAAAATATTGAGATTGAGGTTGCAAGTAAATAATCACCCCATATGGCGATGAAAGGGATTGCAGGAAATCATCCTCCCACACATTGGGATGATATTTGACTATCCTTCGATCCACCCAATGCTCCTTCTCTTCCTTTTGAGAACTTAGCACTGCAGCCATTGTACGGTGCTATACCTAAATTTCAAACAATAGAGGGTTTGAGAGTGCTTGCAATAAGGTGGAATGGGAAGAGGTACTAAATAGGTCGAGAGTAGACAGAGTCGTGGTCTTTTACGCATCTAAATTTGAAGGAAGAAAACATGCGTGTTTAAGGTCGTTGAAGAAAATTGGAAGCAGGCTAAGCAACAAAGACCTATCTGGAAACATGTTATGTATTAATCAAAGATGGATCTGGAAATATGATCTGTGATACGGTTCTTGAAGAAATTTGTACCAACAAAGATGGATCTGAAATATGTTCTATATGGTTGTTGAATAAATTTGGACATAAGCAATAAAGACGGCTCCGAAAAACTCTCGGCTAAATATGTTTTGTACGGTCGTCGAAGAAATTTGGATATAAGCAATAAAGACGGCTCCGAAAAACTCTCTCTGGTCTGTGATACGGTTCTCGAAGAAATATGGTCTCTATGAAAGAAAGACTATGTTGGAAATATGGTTTTAGTTTGAATATTTAGTCCATTCGTTATACTTAAAGATATATAAGGTTAGACAATCTTTTGGCTAATTGAATGTGCAATTATTGAGACCTCTAGAGGTTACCAAGTTATTTGGTAAACCTCATGAGCTACTTTTTTGAGGTTGGAAGTATTTCCATCTCATTTCAAAAGTCACTCAACACTTGGCACACAAGGTTGATGACTTGGTCATATAGGTTGTTGGTGTGCACACTCCAAGTGTTCCTAAGGTTGATACCTATATGACGCTTGTCATATCATTTGTGCCACATCTTGGAGCACTTTTCAATTCACCTCATAGGTGGATTGTCTCATCTTTGCTTATATAAGAAAGGCTTTGTACTTAATATAACTTGGGTCAACTAAATACAATCTATGCATTGTTCATGTGTGCTTGTCTCTTATCCCCTAGGTATTTCTAATTCTAATACATGGTTTGTATTAAACAAAAATAGATTTGAAAATTGTTGTGGAAACAGAAACGTAAAACCCACAAACTTAAATAATATTGCAACACAAGTTAGTTGCAAAGAAATAATGAAGAAAATGAAATGGAATAACAAAATAATAGACTAGACACAAATATACGTGGTAAAACCTTGACAATATGTCAAGGAAACATTCATGGGGCAAAGTATTAGTATTATTATTGCTTAGAGAAACTGATTACAATCTTCACTTATTTGCTTCTATTCAATTACAATTCATTACAATATTTTTTCCTTCAAGGAAACAAGATATATATAATATTGTTAAGATAACAATTTCTATCAAACTTAGGAAAAAACCAACTTTGTTTTATTGTTTCTTTTTTTTGTTTAATTCTTTATCTTTTTCAAAGATATGATTTTTCTTTATTTTCATTTGATTGTTGTCACATCCAACAATCTCCACCTTGACAACAATTTACCTGATACTTGCCCATGCCCATTCATCACCTTTTTTATAAGCCAAGAGGAGTCGAACTCCATTTTAACTTCTCTAACTCTACTGATTTTGTAAACATGTTTGCACAATTTTCTAGTGTATGGAATTTTTCAAGAGCTACTCCACCTCCATCAATAATTTATCTTACAAAATGGTATTTAATTGCAAGATGCTTAGTCCTACTATGATAACTTGGATTTTCAGTCAAATGTATAACACTTTGACTCTCAAAAAATACAATCACCTTCTCTTGCACTTTTTCAAACTCTACCAAAAGACCCTTCAACCAAATTGGCTCTTTGCATGCATCTAAGACAACAATATCCCTTGCCTCAGTAGTGGATAAAGCAACTATTTCTTGAAGCAGGTCCTCCTGCAAGAGTAAAGACATAAACTGATGTATATCTCCTTTTTGACCAAAACACCTATAAAATATAAATCAACATAACCACAAACTAAACTATTACAACCATCAAACATGATACAATAATCACTTGTGCCTCTAAGATATCGAAGAACCTATTTCACTATTGCCCAATGCTCCTACCTAGATTTTCCATGTATCTACTAATAACACCAACTGCACGTGAAATATCTAGTCTTATACATACCATCACATACATTAAACTTCCTACTGCATTAGCATATGATACACAAGACATATAATCCTTTTCTTCTTTATTACTAGGACATAAACTTGAGAAAATCTTAAAATGAGAAGCTAAAAGGATATTTATTGGTTTCACATTCTTCATGCTCAATCTTATGAGGATCTTCTCCACATACTTCTGCTGCAATAACCAAAGCTTACCATGCTCCCTATCTATTTGTATTTCTATGCCAATTCTTTTGCTACTCCTAGATCCTTCATATCAAAAGTGCTACTCATCTGAGCCTTTAACCCATTGATCTCAACTATGCTTTTGCTTGCTACAAGCATATCATCAACATATAATACCAAGATAACGAATAATATTTTTTTCAAAATTTTACAGTAAACACAATGGTCATACTCACTCCTTGTAAAATTTTGGATCATCATGAACAAATCAAACTTCTTGTGCTATGGCTTGGGAGACTGCTTCAAGCCATACAATGATTTTTTGAGTTTGCAAATAAATTCCTATTACAATCTTGAAAAAACACTTCTAGTTGTTTCATATATATCTCGTCATCCAAATCTTCATGTAAAAATGTGTTTTTAACATCTAGTTTCTCTATCTCAAGATCAAGTAAGAGAAAAAGTGCTAAAAACAACCCAAATAGAAACAAGCTTAACAACTAGTGAAAAAAGTTCATGAAAATGAATACCTTCCTTTTGAGAATACCCTTTTGCTACTAGTCTTACTTTGTACCTTTCAACTTTATCATTAATGCCCTTCTTCAATTTGTAGACCCGTTTGCAACCAACAACTTTCCTACTCTTTTGGAGTTCTACCAGGTCCCATTTATTCTTCTCCAAGGCATCCATTTATTCTTTCATTGGTATTTTCTATTTATAATTTTTAGTACCATCCACTGCTTCCTGAGAAAAACTAGGTTCCCCATCATTAGAAATCAAAGAAACATATGAAACATAATCATCACACATTTTAAGTGGAATTCTGAACCATTTAGATCTCCTAAGAACTAGGTGTAGAATTTCCACATTTTCCTATAGATTTTTTTATATCCTCATCTTCTTCGGAAGCTTCTTCTTGCTACCTATTTTCTAAAGATGGATGAGTTTTCAATTGAATTTGTTGATGTTGTGGTACTTGTTCCTGATTCAAATCAACTTCTACTATGTCTGATTTTATGAGAGGAGATTCGTTGAATACTACATATTTGCTAATAATGAATTTGTGGGTAGTAGGATCCCATAGTTTGTATCCCTTATTCCATCACCATAACTAACAATGATAAATTTATTGGATTTGGGGTCTGTTTTAGAATACTGGTCTGTTAAAATAAGTGTATATACATCACAACCAAAAAAAAAATTGAATAACCACAAGAATGACTTGTCCATATACCTCTTCAAGAATCTTACAATCTATTGCAACTAATGGTGATCAATTTGTGAGATAACAAGCTATAGAGATTGATTTTTCTCAAAATTCTTGTTGCAACTTGGTATTATTGAGCATGCTCCTTTCTCTCCCTAAAATAGTCATATTCATGTATTTAGTAACACTATTCTATTGAGGATTGTAAACAATGGTTTTTTGCTTTTTGATCCCATATTCCTTATGATAATTTTCAAATTCCAAAGATTTGAACTTGCCTCCATTATCTATTCTTAAACACTTGATTGATCTACCAGTTCTCTTTTCAACCAAAACTCTAAACTGATTGAATACACTAAAAACATAAACTTTACTCTTGAGAATATAGACCCAAACCTTGTTAGAGTAGTCATCTATAAATGTCATAAAATCTCATAATCCTCTAAAAGAAACTACATCTTAATGAATATAATCTAGAATACCCTTACTTTTATCATTACTTTAAACTTCTAACTAGATTGATTCCCATAAACAAAATTATTTTAGAAATTAAAATTCAAAGATTTTAGATTTGGAAGTAAATTGTGGTTTAACAATACCTTCAACCCTCCCTTGCTCATATGACCAAGTCACTAATGCCATAAGTGCGTAGATTCATTTTCTTCCTCAGATACCACCACCACTTCATTTATTATAGTTCTCCCTTCCAGCTTGTAAAGGATTCTAATATTTGTATCCTTCATGACCACCATAATTACCTTGGATACTTTCAGTGATCCACCTTGACTTTTAAATTTATAGTCTCTATAATCCAAAACTCCAAAAGAAATTAAATTCTTTTTGAGTTTTGGTAATTTTCTTCACTCTGTTAATTTCCTAACAATACCATTGAAAATTTTAATCTTAATGATCCCAAACCCAACAATATTACAAAAAAAATTATTTCACGTATGAACAACACCGCCATCAATAACTTGGTAAGATGAAAACCAGTTCCTATTTGGACACGTGTGATTAGAAGACCAAAATATAATAACCATTCCTCATGATCCTTTAAGGTATTACAAATAGATAATACTTCATTAATCGTACCTGAACTTGTCTCAACCGGATAATATTGAAATGATCAACAATTTTTATACCTTCTTTTATTCACATATTATACAATTTTCTCTTCAAGTAGATCTGATTTTTCATGGATTTTTTTATATAAAGACTTCCCATTCTACTACATAAGCCTACTTCTATTTCCTCTCCAAAAATATTGAAAAGAACATCATCTTCTAAACACAACCAAATTGTGCTAAGGGATCTTGTATCTAGATCTTTCCAATCCTCATCAATCATATTTCTAAATTTCTTTGACTTCCCTACCAACATTTTGAGAAATCCTTGTTACACTAATAAATCATGCATCTTGAGCTTCCATAGATCAAATTTATTCTTCCCATTTAATTTCTCCACCTTGAACCTTGCATTCGAAACCTTTTCCATTTGATGCTACAAAACAAACACCAAATCCTAACATAGACACTACAAAATAACTGCTCTGGGGTGGGTGCAAAAAGATGGGGGACCAAATTGTGGCCAAAATTTAAAAAAAAATTTGATAGGCTATAATGTGAGTGTGCTATAATGCGCTCACATTATGGTTTGGTATGATTGAGCCTAAGGCTCAACCACATCGAGCCTATTACATGCTCACATTATAACATGAGCGTGTTATAGGTTATTAATACAAAAACAAGCAAATCGAATTATTTTTACTCTCATTGTTTTCTTAGCAGCATGTGACCAAAAACCCTTCTTCTTGTGCGCTCGCATTTTGGAGGGATCTTTTTCTGCATTTTCATCATCGATTTGTTGGAAGTTCGTCACTAGGATGCCGCCACATCGATGGGGAAGTCGAATAAGTAAGGATTGTTTATTTTTTATTGTGTTTTTTTTGTGAATTTGTTAGTTTTAGGTTGTTTTTTATATTCATTTATTTAATTTGTAGGAAATGATAATGATCTTGAAAATCCTCAACAACCAGAGCAATAACAACACAAATGAAATCCTCAACAACCACAAGAACAATCTCCTCCACCAATCCCTCAATATCCTCCTAGCACTCAAGAAAATTTAATGGGGGTACTTGAAAACAATAAAAAACATAGAGGAGTTAATCACAAGGTTGAACAATCCTTTAGGTTCAACCATGGAAAGAAGAACAGTTGCAAATTCACTTAAAGAAATGTTAAAACATGTAGATGCAATCAAAAAACAATTAATTAGTTGGCAAGATAAGAGACAGGCAGCTCATAATTTTTATGTAGATAAATTATCATATAAAGATGTAAAAGATGAAAAAAATACAAAATATGATTTTTGCTCATTATTCTCTAATCCATGCACAAATCAAAATCTTGACCTCAATGCGAAGATGTTTCCTATCCATTGGTGCCACCACCAAGGGATTAGGAAATTTTTTTGCGATAAGTCCAGTACATGGTTTTTGATTACCCACCATGCAAAAATTGTGAAGTCCCACAATATTTCTTGAGAAAACTCTATTGTGAATTCATCCTGAACAAAATATTGAATTATTTCAATATGAGGGACTTCCAGGGGAGATGTGGGGGGTCGGCTCAAGATAGACCCGGTGTACAACATGATCTTAGGTGGCAAGTGAGATGACCTCTCTCTAGGAAAACTCATGAGCACATCATTATCCCTTCCATCGCAAAGGAGAGTGTCGAGGTAGACACTTTGCAAGCTATCAACTCTTTGACCTAGAGTGTCATCTAGCATATCAGTCCTATATTACAACACCATCCAGGGGAGTCTTCGAGTGGTAGGCTTCCACCCCATTCGTGCCAAGTTTGCAGAGTGACTTGTACATATGACCCCATTGACACTCAAGAGGTTGCTACATAGGATACGTCTATAGCTACGAAGATGGCGAGGGAAGCTAACATTTTGAATGAGGCTTATGGAATCGATACTTAGGTAAATGTTAGCATGTTCATTGAATTTAATTAATTAAATTTCATTTTTGAAATACAAGATTAACTAATTTATTTTTATTATTTTAATAAAATTTTAGGGTCACAATGTTGATACTGGATACATCGGCCCTACACTTGCTTATTACTCCATTGCATCTACCGTTGAGGTATGTAACTAGTAAACAATTATAAATTTATTACATGTTAATAGCATTGTTATATGAATGGTATTCTAATATCTGATTTTAGATGTTGAATAGGCTAATATTGAAGGTTTTGTGGGAACACCTCCCAGTGCTAGTGGACTTAGACAAACCTTCACGCAGGTAATAGAATAAAGAGTTTAACTAATGAATTGTATGCTTAATATATTTATGTAGTTTATATTCATATCGTTGATTATATTTCATTGCACATATTTCAAACTCAAAGCATTACTTCACATTCCATAACTAATAACTAGATGTTGATAGATGACAAGATTTCAACTACAATATAGTTGTTTAGAAAGTCAACATAAGCAGTGATGTAGTTACTTCACATAGCATAAGTAATAACTAGAAGCAACTATCAATTGCATTTGCTTGTCATGGCATTCTATGAGACCACTTTTCGAATAGTTCACTACCTTTTCTATGTTATGGATGCTTGGAATAAATATATGAAAGAATAATAGTAAGCAATAGAATAGACAAGGAAATGAGTTGTTTGAAAAAATGCCTCAAATAAATGCAGTCTCATGGTGATTTCCATCACCATGAGACCCAATTTCTTTGAGGCATTTTTCCAAACAGCTCACCGCCTTTTCTAAGCTACCACATTTTCCATACATGTCTACCAAATCATTTTATCAAACAATTCACTTCCTTGCTGCTATGGCTAAAAGCCTAAAAAAGGGTGCTTTCCAACAAACTATGGGTTCTTGGAAAGAGATCTATCAAAGAATAATAGTAAGCAATAGCATAAACAAGGCAATGAGTAGTTTGAAAAAATTCCTTGAATAAATGTAGTCTCATGGTGATGGAATGCCATTCCATCACCATGAGACCACTTTTCTTAGAGGCATTTTTTCAAACAACTCACCGCATTTTCTATGCTACCACATTTTCCATACATGTCTACCAAAGCATTTTATCAAATAGTTCATTTCCTTGCTGCTATGGCTAAAGCCTAAAAAAGGTGCTTTCCAACAAACTATGGATGCTGGGAAAAAATCTAGATCAAAGCATAATAGTAAGCAATAGCATAGACAAGATAGTGAGTGGTTCAAAAAAATGCCTCGAAGAAATGTGGTCTCATGATGATGGACCATCACCATGAGGCCACATTTCCTTGAGGCATTTTGTCAAACAACTCACCACCTAAATTCTATGCTACCACATTTTCCATACACGTCTACCAAAGAATTTAATCAATCTACTAAATTCCTTGTTGCTATGGCTAAAAGCCTAAATTAGGTGCTTTCCAACAAACTATGGATGCTTGGAAAAAATCTATCAAAGCATAATAGTAAGCAATAACATAAACAAGGCAATGAGTAGTTTGAAAAAATTCCTTAAAGAAATGTGGTTTCATGGTGATGAAATGCCATTCCATCACCATGAGACCATATTTCTTTGAGGTATTTTTTCAAACAGCTCACGGCCTTTTCTATCCTACCACATTTTCCATACATGTCTACCAAATCATTTTATCAAAATACTTACTTCCTTGCTGCTATGGCTAAAAGCCTAAAATAGGTGTTTCCCAACAAACTATGGATTCTTGGAAAAAATCCATCAAAGCATAATTTAGTAAGAAATATCATCATCATCCTCAATTTACCAATCCATGGAACCTTCCACCTTTTATTCCACTTTTTCATATCCCCACCCATCCCTCTTCATGTCATGATCACCCTCCATCTCATAACCAAGACCAAACTATACCATCCACCCCATCCCAACATAATACCATAAAGAAGGCAATGAACTATTTGAAAAAAAATCCTCAAATAAATGTGGTCTCATGGTGATGGAATGCCATGACACATTTTTTTGTAATGGTATTCCATCACCATGAGACCAAATTTCTTTGAGGCATTTTTTCAAATAGTTCACTGCCTTCTCTATGCTACCACAATTTTCATACATGTCTACCAAAGCATTTTATCAAATGGTTCACCACCTTTCTACTATGAATAAAAGCCTAAAACAGGTGCTTTTAAACAAGCTATGGATAGGGAAAATAGTAAGCATGATAGTCAAAAATATATAGTTTAATAAGTACTCAAAATTTTGTTCATTATCTCATACATTATAACCCATGACGTGCATCACTATTGTAGTTTTCGTGATTGAATAATTTGTTGTTTTATTTTTAGATGTTGGAAGTGAATACACCTCCAAATGTTCATAGGGAAATGGAGCTTGGTGTTCTATCTAGTATAGACTCCTCGATGCCTCTCACAGAGGTATGTGGCAGATTACTAAATTTCAATTTTCATTTGTTGTTATAGCTATTAGTTAGTGAAAAATCAAGCAATTATTGATTCGTAGTTTAATTTCTCTTTGGATGGTTTCTATAGGGCTTCAGCATGCCACAACATGGGCATGCAAATATTTCCCTTGAGGAGAGTGATTGTCTAGAGGCGATAAGTGATTATTTTGTTAAATATATCATTTTTTATACTATAATTTCTATATATTATTTTTTTTACTTGTTATTGTAACAAATAAGGCTTGATCAAGAACTAAACCTTAGGAGGAGCAGTAGGAGCACTCCTCGACCTCACAATAAATGAGTGATAGACTTATCACCATTTGGTCGAGCAACAAAGGGCAAGAATTTGTTTCCAGAGCATGGAGAGGAATGACTTTTGATTCTAGAGCCCTTTGTTGTATGCCTATATGGCATTTTTGTACATATTTTGTATTGGATATATTCGACATTGTATGCCTATATGGAATTTTTGTACATATTTTATATTGGATATATTTGACATTGTATGCCTATATGGCATTCTCATAAGCCTATATGGCTATTTTGCATATATTTTATACTTATATCGACATATATTGATGTACGCCTACATGGCTATTTGGTTAATACAAATATTTTTTATTGATGGTGTCCATATTTACATTATAAACCCACAGTTCAATAGATATGAGTTACGTGTATTCAAGTGTATACTTTACAAGTTACATGTATACTTTGTGACTTACATGTATTCCAATGTATACTTTTGTGACTTACATTTTTTCATGTGTATACCTTATATTCATGCATATACTTTGTATTAATTTGTGTATACTATGTATTCGTGTGTATACTTTAAGGCTTACGTGTATTAGAGTACTTTTGCTTCCCTTATTCACATGTATGCATGCTTGACTTATATTCTCATGTATAATTATTAATTGGTTAGTGCTAGCATTGATCATTGTTGTCCCTCATGGTTTGTCTTGAATATTTATTGATTGATGCTAAACAAATTTATTAGTTGATGCTAAACAACTTGAATATTTCTAGGAATACTAGTAGAGTTACAAATTATAAAATTGCAGAAATTGAAAAGAAAAGATTAATTGTAAATAAATGCATTGATTAGTAACTTGATAATTTATTAAGAATTAGTATAATATATATCAAGAGATGAGCCTTCTATAATGGAAACTACCAGCTAGAAAATAGGCATGCAACTCCATGCAAGATTGCACAAGTAAAAAATCATTATCGTAAAAATTTAACAACTAGAAAACTTATCTAAAGGAATATTTTAGGCAGAATATTCTACACTAACATTTTCATAATAAATGGCTTGTTTCCATGCTCCCTCCCCAACTGTCAACCAAACCTTTTCAAGAAACCCATTTGATATATTTCTATGTCCATCAAATCAATGGATATAAATCTAACGAAAGAATTCCCAATACTTTGAAAGCAATAATCCACCCAAAATTGCAACTGGAGATAAGGAAAATGAACCCACATAGGCATAACTGAATAAAGAACAGTTCACCCTTCATAGCTTGTTGAAACCATTGCCAAAATTCGAATATCTTAAAGATAAAGAAGAAGTATGATCTATATAATATAGAATTAGTACCCACTTTGATGACTACAAAATTTCCAACCATGGGCTTATCATGCTTTTTCAAATTTGGTAAGAAGGCTTATTTAAGATCCTTGAGAACCTAAGGGAAAGGAGGATAATTAAAAAAAAAAATTCCCTTTCTTGAATTGAGGATGATCATATGCTCTTGGTATGGAAAACTCAGACTTCTCAACTATTGTGTGAATGTTTCTCTTTTCGATTGTTTTGCATGCCACCATAAGGGATCGAGTCGGTTGAACATAGCTTAAAATGATTCAATGTGTTTGGGTGTGAAAGAGGACCATTCCTAGCATAAAAATAACTATACAAACACATTGGAATAGTTCATTTGGTCACACAAGTTGCAGAACAAAAGTTGCACCACTTTGTAACTTTACACTGCTTGCATTTAACACTTTTTCTATCAAGTGAAAACTAGACACCACGGGAAAACAACTATGAGATAAAAAAAACCAAGAGAGGTTATTATATAGGGGCCTAACATGATCTCATAGGATTAGACAGAGAGTTCGTAAGCATCACGGTTTCTGAGTAATAGCTGGTCAACAATTGCAACCATTTTGCACTTTGGACCCTTAATGGATTGAGCCAGTTGAACGTAGATCGAAGTGATTCAACATGTTTAGGTGCCAAAGAGGACCATTCCTAGCATAAACGTACCCTTTTGGATGTGTTGTAACAATTTTTTTGGTCACACGAGTTGTAGTTCATGAAAGTTGCACCACTTCGCAACTTTACACTGCTTGCATTTGACACTTTTTCCATCAAGTGAAAACTGGACACCATGGGAAAACAACTCCGAGATAACAAAAACTGAGAGAGGTTATTGTACAGGGGCCCAACACGATTCCATAGGATCATATAGAGAGTTCGTAAGCATCATGATTTCTGAGCAATAGCTGGTCAAAGATTGCAGCCATTTTGTACTTTGGATCCTTAAGGGATCAAGCCGGTTGAACGTAGCTCAAAGTGATTCTAAATGTTTGGGTGCAAAAGAGGACCATGCCTAGAATAAACATAGCCATTTAGATGTTTTGGAGTTGTCTATTTAGTCACATGAGTTGTAGAACGAAAGTTGCACCACTTTGCAACTTTACACTACTTGCATTTGATACTTTTTCCATCAAGTAAAAACTGGACAACACAGGAAAAAAACTCCGAGATAACAAAAATCGAGAGAGTTTATTGTAGAGGGGCCTAAAATGAACTCGTAGGCTCAGAAAGAGAGGTCATAAGCATCATGGTTTCTGAGTAATATCTCATCAAATATTTCTACCTTTTTGCACTTTGGACTCTTAAGGGACCGAGCCGATTGAATGTACCTCAAAGTGATTCGACATGTTTGGGTGTGAAAGATGACTATTACTAGCATAAATGTACCAATAGAAATTTTTTGGAATAGTTCATTTTATCACATGAGTTGCAGAATAAAATTTGAACCACTTTGCAATTTTACACTGCTTGCATTTGACACTTTTTCCATCAAGTTAAAACTGGACACCATAGGAAAAAGACTCTGAGATAACAAAAACTAAGAGAGGTTATTGTATAGGATCCCAACATGATATCACAGGCTCATACAAATATTTCATAAGCATCACGGTTTTTGATTAATAGCCCATCAAATATTGCAACCATTTTGCACTTTAGACCCTTAAGGGATCGAGTTGGTTGAATGTAGCTTAGAGTGATTGGACGTGTTTTGGTGGGAAAGAGTACCATGAATAGAATAAACGTATGCATTTAGATGCATTGGAATATTTTTTTTGGTCACACGAGTTGCAAAATGAAAGTTGCACCAGTTTGCAACTTTACATTGCTTGCATTTGACACTTTTTCCATTAAGTGAAAACTAGTCACCACAGGAAAATGACTCCAAGATAACAAAAAATGAGAGAGGTTATTATAGAGGTGACCTACATGATCTTGATTCCTCAGACATAATTCCTATAACTAACATGGTCTTTGAGTAGTAGGACATTAAAGATTGCCGCCCTTTTGCAATTTGGACTGTTAAGGGATTACACTGCATGAATTACAAATGTTTGAGGGCAGCAATAAATTTGAAAATTTGAGTAAATATCATTACAAATGTTTATGTGAATAGATGGTATTCTATATTGATATTGATACATAATCATTAGGTTGTTTCATTTTATTAAATGAAGTTTTTTATAATAAGTTAGTCAATTGGTGCTAGTTATAATAGGGAGAGAATAAAAGAAGAAAAAGAATGATTGGTAACCATCAATGGTTATTACACTCACTATATTAATAATATGATGTTTAAAATAAAATGAGATTTATTTTGCAGTCCTAATTCTTATGTTTTTGCTACAATTATCTAATACATTCTTCATACACCATTCTGAACCCAAGTCCTTGTACTTATAGGCACAATGCTTTCTCAAAACTATCAAGCGGTAATATGGGTCCTCAAAGTAAGGATTATGGGTTCAAAGAATTCATACAAGACAATTCCCAAGTATGGGAATATTGAAATTCAAATATAATCTCCTTCCATGTTCAAAGAACCATGTACCCCACTAACCAATGCTCGATTTGAACATATTAAGATAGTTTCTATGAAAATTGGGCATTTTCAGAAACCCTAGCTTAAAATTAGAATTGAGATTTGTCAAGATCATCAAAATAAGGATGTTGCACTACTTTTTTGGCTGAGATTCTCTTAGATGGATCATAAATCAACATTTTCTGCAAGGAGACACCAATCAATTTTTAGTAGTTTACTTACAAATAGGAAAAGTAAAAGAAGAAAAAGAAAGAACATCCAAAATAGAAATGAAATGAAAATAGATGAGGCACTTACTTAAAAAAAATCCTCACCATATGGTTCCAAGTTTGGCACAACAAAGCTTAAATCTTGATTCTTCCATTAATAAGGATAGGCATGTCAGTCTCTCAACTTAGTCACTCTTGGCCATACATATTCATTGGGAGTTCCAAGATACCTATTGCACACAACAACCTCTCTTAAATAGAACATGAATAGAACATAACCAAACTATTACTTTCCAACCTTTTAGAAACTTGTAACCTAATATAAAAACAACACAATTTAATCTTTCACTTAGTTTACTAATCTATAGATAATATCCTACATTTTTTTGCATATTTTTGAGAAAAAATAAAATACCATTGAACTCTATATCCTTTGCCACAGTTCTAAACATAAAGTGTGCTATATTTGCAAGTTTGATAACTTCATCAATCACCTACATACATGATATAAACATTAGGTGATAACATTGGCATCATAGCATTGACATCATACAAATTAATGTGCATACAAGTACAAATTAATAAGAACCAATGTACATACTTACAAATTAATCCAACGAACTATCCGAGTTTTCTCTACTCTTTATTGTGTCAAGTATTGCCTCATGGTCAGACTCACGCACCTTCCATTGTTCAAAGGTCTACCCCCATATTTGGTCAAACGAACATTGGATTCCATGACAAGGTTTGAGTAATGAAGAATCTTCTGATGTGTTTTAGTCCTGAAACAACCAACATTTAACACTCTTATGTGGGTACCTTCTAATCCATGTTCTCATAACAACAACTGAGCCTGTAGGGTATTCGATGTTTTCTCCATTTATAATTGGGGCCTCCAATTTATTTTTGGCCTCAACACAATGACACAAGTAATAATTTGTTCCCTCTTCATTGTCTTCATCTGCAATAACTACATAAACATGCCCTACATTGATATGTGCAACAAATTAGATGAAATTAGTCAACATTACAAATACACTACAAAGTAAGATAACAATAGGAATTTCAAAAACTATGCAAGTAGATATATTACCTGGTTGAACTAGATCTGATATGTGGTCAAAGTCAATTGATGATTCCATCTATGTTAGTTCCAATGTCGTTGGAGGTCGATACATGTGAAGTAGGCTAAGATAAATTAACGACCATTTCTCAACTCACTCCTTTGACTCGCAATCATCCTAGGCTTGCATTGTACATGAAGAACAAAAACATGTCATATGCCATGTATGGATACTCCATGAGCCTGCATTTGAGATAAGGAAAGAGTGTAGCTCACTCGATCCTATTAGTGTACAACAATCCTCATATGGGGGTAAACCCACAAAAGTAGTTTACAATTCTAGTGAGGAAGGAAAATTGTAAAAAAAGACCCCATGGAAAAAAATTCATTTTTGGGGGTTTGAACAAAAATTTGGTTCTAGTGAACCCAAAGGGGGTTCGCTCGAATCCCCCTTCGAGTGAACCTGTTAAATGCTGGGTCCCACCATTGTTCTCATTTCCCAAGAAAAAAAAAAACTTTTTTGGAAAGGGGGTTTGCTCGAACCCTGGTTTGAGCGAACCCAGGTTTGAGTGAACCCAAGTTCTAGTGAACCTCCAAGGGGGGTTCGCTCGAAACCCCCTTTTCCCCCCTTCTCCCCCTTTGGCACCAAAAATCTCCAAAATTTTTCCCTTCGAAGCTTGATTTGAGAATGAAAATGGAGGAGACTTCATAGACCCAACTGGATGATGGTAGTCCTCAGAACGAGCTATCCAATGAATCTAATATTAATATGTTTTGGTTTTATTATGTATTTATTTTTTTAGTTTGATTAAACATAGGTTTTTCACTAAAAATCAAGCTCTTTGTTTTGCACATGTGGAAAAATAGTAGATTATCAATTTTTTTTTATAAATATTAGTGCACTAGATATTGAAATCCTTGATCCAGCAAAAAAAATTGAATTACGATACATACAAAAAAAGTTATGTTGTATATGGTTCACCTATGTCTAAATTGTAATTGGTTTGACTTCGAAACTTGATTAAGGAAAAAATATTCAATAAAACACTATGAAACCAAATGAAAGTGCTAGATATTGTAGTTACAAATCTAAATTCAAAAGAAAAAGAATTGTATCCTTCATGGAAAAAAAGTTAAGTTGTATTTGATGAGCATCACTTGTTAAAAATGGTGTTTACTGAAAAAAACTAGTTTTCGAAGGAGATGGAAAAAGAAGTGCAATCTAATTCCAATTTTTTTGAAAAAAATATATTTAGAATCTACTAACAAAATTTCACAAATCACTAGTTTGCATCATCTTCAAATTCCTCATGGTTTAGCTGCTATAGGTGTCGGAAAGTGAAGATTTAGTTAGAAAAAATCAGTTCAGTGTCCAGTTTGGCCAAAAATTGTAAACCGGTATTGTGGGATCACCCATGGTGCAATGCCAGTATCATCCATCAACCAAAAAAATCTACGAACTGAATACGTACCTTCATTACCTGGACCCATCGAAGCATTACACCACTCGATGATTGATTTTGCATCGGTCAACTTTGCATTGTCTTTATACTTTAACTCTTCTCATGCTAATGCTCTTTTCACACATGCTCCTATACCATCATGCTCCCCCTTTCCATGCTTGGCCTCACAAAATTTCCACATATGATGAACACTTGTAATGACATGCATCTTTCTTAACCAATAGAACATGCACGCATTCTTGAACTGTGTTGCATAGTTATTTGACCATATTATATGCTAACCATATGCTATGCCCCTCTAAGCCTAATCACTATAGAACAACTGGAAGCAACCTTGCATAACTCTGGAGAATGTGTGCAATCATCACTAATATAAAAGTGATACTCCCTCAATACCTTCCTTTGGTCCTTTGTACTATCAACTGCATGAATGAATGCTATGTGCACAAATATTGAAACCTGTGTGGAGTTGTAATATTGTGACTCCACCTCACACTGTGGTTGTAGAGTGTAGTTCTCTACAAAGTCAACCACTGAAACTATGCTGCCAACTGGAAAAGGTGTCCTTGCATAAATTGATTTTTGTTTCCAACCATCAAGCTCTATGGGTATGCCTTGCATACTCATACACTATATTGTCACGAAACATAGACATAAACTGATACAGTGGAATCTTCTGAATAACCAAATCACACCTTTTTGCTTGATTACCATCTTTTGTAATGTATGTCATTGTTTTATACTTCCCAAACTCTACTAGTTGCTTTCCCACCTCCTGTGTACTTTCCATATGTTGACATATTGGCATACATTGCAAGCCACCACAACGTTGACATGAACCATCCAAGCATAGTCTCCTGTAGAATATTTAGTCGTCCTCTATTTCATATAAAATTATTGGTAAGAACTCTCTTGAAGATGTTGGCGAGGCATGTATGCCACAATCCTATAAAACATCATTAGTATGCAAATTTACACATATAGAATGATAAGCCTCATAATGGTTAAAGAATTCAATATGTAATCTACAACAACAAATAGTGTGTGTGTGATTTATCTTGACATAAAAGGTTTAAGCATTTTAAAATATCTTTGACAAATTTGAATTTGAGGATAATCCTATTGAAACTTACCAAAAAATTGGGTTTGAGTCGTATCCAAAAAATTCTTTGGATGTGGCTCACGGTTCTGACTACCGATTCTCCTTCGTACCACATCCGTTTGATTCAAAGATGGTCTTGTGTAATTATTCCAGTAGTCTTCAATTAGTGTTCTCAATGCTTCAACAACTAGTTTATCTTTCTGTGGGTGTCTCCTCGGGAATGCCCATAATTTATTCGAATTAGTGCCCTCAATTATTTTTCACCTTTGAATGACTCTTGATAAAGTTTTTCTATTATTTCTCAATTGTTCACTTGTCTTTCTAATGAGACGAGATCTCCTTGTTTGACTACTTACCAAAGTTGATGTAATGACATGTCGAGTGACATTACTATCCTCTGAGTGTGAGGTCTTACCCACACTCTCATAAGCATCCTTTAGATTCTTCACAATATTGTTTTCACTTGAAGAATTCAATGTTCTCAACCCAAGAATCTTCATGATGTTTCTATACTTTATACCTCGCATTATTTCAACAAATAGTTAACATCTTGTGGTCTCATTTAGCATTTCAAAGAACAATTTCCAAATCTATCAGCATATCTTCCACAAATGCGTGCTGAAATCTTACCTTCCATGTGCTACACAATATCCTCATCAATATTAATCAAATACTTTTGCTTTCTATGCAAAATTCTAGGTGGTTTTCTCCTAGGTACATACATCTCAACATTAGGAACTTCATCAATATTTAAGTGAGGTGGTCTAGATCGCATACCTTTGATCGATGGTGGAATAGACGGCATACCTTGAGGTTGACATGGGGATGTTGGTGTACCTTCTTTGTCAAATCCAAGTGATGATGTACTCTAAACTTGAGATGTGGTGGATGGTGTCCCTTCATATTCACTTGTGGTAGATGGTGTCCTTCCATATTCACTTGTGGTAGATGGTGTCCCTCCATATTCACTTGCAGTAGACGATGTCCCTCAAAATTCACTTGTTCTTAATGGTGTCCCTTTGTATTCACTTGTGGTAGAGGGTGTGTCTCCAACTATAGTATTCAAATCTATCTTACCACGATGCTTTCGTATTCATGCCCTTTAAGCTGCCAATGCCTTTTCTCTTTTTGATGGTTGAGGTTCCTCTTCAATTGACTTGTTTTTGTCAATTGTATCCAATTTCTTCTTCTGATAATATTCCCTCATCCATTCTTTATTTATTTCTTTATTATTTTCATACTCTTTGTCTATTGGTTTATTCCTTCTTTGTTTCCTCGACTTGGAAGATAATTTTACCTATAGCACGTTAATGAGACAAATATTAGTTCCTAAAAAATGAATCCATACAAATAAATGAAATATATTTCATTCAAGGCTTCATACAAAATGCTTACATACATTTCTATACGTTGCCCCTACCTTGTCAACCCTGTCACATTGACAAGCTAGTGAGCTCACTAGCTTGTCAATGCTACCATATTTTGCATACATTCCTACAAAATCACTATTGTCAAACAATTCAAATGCCTTATCCATGCTTCCATTTTGATCCTATCTTGCAATCATGGCATGCCACATTACCACATTTCTTTAAGGCATTCCATCCAAAAAATCATGTGAGCATTAGCAAGCTAGTGGGGTCACTAGCTTTCCAATGTGGTAGGGTTGACAAGGTAGGGGAAGCATGAAAAAATGCCTCATAGAAATGGGGTCTCACGGTGATGTACGTGAGACCCCATTTCTATGAGGCATTTTCTCATGCTACCCCTACCTTGTCAACCCTACTGCATTGGCAAGCTAGTGACCCCACTAGCTTTCCAATGTAGTAGGGTTGACAAGGTAGGGGCAGCATATGCCTCATAGAAATGGGGTCTCATAGTGATGTACATCACTATGAGAGCCCATTTCTATGAGGCATTTTTTCATGCTGACGTATGCCTCATAGAAATGGGGTCTCACGATGATGTACATTACCGTGAGACCCCATTTCTATGAGACATTTTTTCATGTTGCCCCTACCTTGTCAACCCTACTGCATTGGTAGGCTAGTGAGCTCACTAGCTTGCCAATGGGGTAGGGTTGACAAGGTAGGGGTACTGTATGCCTCATATAAATGGAGTCTCAGGGTGATGTACCAGCATTGGCAATCTAGTGAGCTCACTAGCTTGCCAATGCAACAGGGTTGACAAGGTAGGGGTAGCATATGCCTCATAGAAATGGGGTCTCACGGTGATGTAACCATGAGACCCCATTTCTATGAGGCATACACTGCCCCTACCTTGTCAATGCTACCACATTTTGCATACATTTCTATAAAAACATTATTGTCAAACAATTCAAATTCCTTGTCCATGCTTCCATTTTGAGCCTATCTTACAATCATGGCATCCCACATTATCACATTTCTTTAAGGAATTTCATCCAAAAAATCATGTGAACATTGGCAAGCTAGTTAGCTCACTAGCTTGCCAATGCGGTAGGGTTGACAAGGTAGGGGCAACATGAAAAATGCCTCATAGAAATAGGGTCTCATCAGATATACATCACTATGAGACCCTATTTCTATGAGGCATTTTTCATGTTGCCCCTATCTTGTCAAACCTACCTCATTGGCAAGCTAGTGAGCTCACTACATCACTGTGAGACCTTCTTTCTATGAGGTATTTTTTCAAGCTGCCCCTACCTTGTCAACCCTACCATAGTGCCAAGCTAGTGAGCTCACTAGCTTGCTAATGTGGTAGGGTTGACAAGGTAGGGGCAACATGAAAAATGTGTCATAGAAATGGGGTCTCACGGTGATGTACATAGGGTTGACAAGGGGTGATCCCACAATACTGGTTTACAAATTTTGGCCAAACTGGACACTGAACTGATTTTTTCTAACTAAATCTTCACTTTCAGGCACCTATAGTGGCTAAACTATGAGGAATTTGAAGATGATGCAAACTAGTGATTTGTGACATTTTATCTGTAGATTCTAAATATATTTTTTTCAAAAATTTTGGAATCAAATTGCACTTCTTTTTCCATCTCCTTCGAAAACTAGTTTTTTTCAGTAAACGCCATTTTAAGGAGTGATGTTCATTGTATACAACATAACATATTTTCCATGACAGATAAAATTCTATTTTTTTTGAATTTAGATTTTTAACTATGATATCTAGTGCTTTCATTTGGTTTAATAGTATTTTATTGAATATTTTTTCCTTAATCAAGTTTTGAAGTCAAACTAATTACAATTTAGACATAGGTAGACTGTATAAAACATAACGTTTTTTGTATGTATCAAAATTCAGTTTTTTTTTGTTGGATCAAGGACTTCAATATCTAGTGCACTAATATTTTTTTTTTTTAAATTCTGATAATCTACTATTTTTCCATGTGCAGAACAAAGAGCTTGATTTTCGGTGGAAAACCTATATTCACAAGAAATAGAAGACGAATATAGTAAAATTAAATTTATTTAAAATTATACTTTTTGGGAAGCTTATAATAAGGACTACATACTTACAAAAAATAAATTTTAAATAAATTCATTTGATCCCCAGAAAGGTAAATCAAATTTAGTTTTTTATCAGCATTTTGATAGGTGTAAAGGAGACTCCGTTATAGGTATGGTTTAAAACTAGCGGGGTTCTATCCAAGGGGGTTTGATATAAGTTGGTTAGATCAAAACCTCTTCAATTAGAATCCTTTAAATGGAACTTTTCAAGGCTTGAGTCATTATATTTTTTTAAAATATGCGATTTCAGCAAAAATCAGGATCTCCCAAAAATTTT
Source organism: Sequoiadendron giganteum (assembly GCA_007115665.2). NCBI lineage: Eukaryota > Viridiplantae > Streptophyta > Pinopsida > Cupressales > Cupressaceae > Sequoiadendron > Sequoiadendron giganteum. The sequence goes on from CM021108.1 coordinate 632,586,208, forward strand.
AAACCAGTATTTTGGGATCACCCCAAGGTAGGGGCAGCATGAAAAAATGCTTCATAGAAATGGGGTCTCACATTGATGTACATCACCATGAGTACCCATTTTTATGAGGAATTTTTTCATGTTTCCCCTACCTTGTTAACCCTACTGAATTGGAAAGCTAGTGAGCTCACTAGCTTGCCAATTCTCACATGATTTTTTGGATGAAATGCCTTAAAGAAATGTGATAATGTGGCATGCCATGATTGCAAGATAGGATCAAAATGGAAGCATGGAAAATGCATTTTAATTGTTTGACAATAATGTTTTCGTAGAAATGTATGCAAAATGTGGTAGCATTGACAAGATAGTGAGCTCACTAGCTTGCCAATTTGGTAGGGTTGACAAGGTAGGGCTAGCATGAATAAATACCTCATAGAAATGGGGACTCATGATGATTTATTTTATTGTGATTAAATTTATTTTCTTCTTCATGAAGAGGTTCCATATTCTCAATTCTACAATATATCCAAATTTGATAGATCCGATCTATGAAGAGAAACAAATTTCTATGAAATGATTATTCAAGGATATTTTACACATGTTCTCCATGGTATTTGGGTTTATGAATTATAGTGAACAAGCAATACAAGCTGTGAGATACATTGGTTAAGGTTTTATGGTTACCTTGTATCATATGAATTGTTAAATCACAGTGAGTCCCCATTTATATGAGGCATTTGTTCACGCTTCCCCTACCTTGTCAATCCTACTGAATTGGAAAGCTAGTGAGCTCACTAGCTTTCCAATTCGGTAGGGTTGACAAGGTAGGGGCAGCGTGAAAAAATCCCTCATAGAAAAGGGGACTCATGGTGATGTAAATTACCATGATTCCCTATTTCTATGAGGCATTTTTTCACGCTGCCCATAGCTTGTCAACCCTACCGCATTGTCTTGTGGCATGCCATGATTGCAAGTTAGGCTGCACCTTTCCCCATGTTGCTAACTTAGCCTTGAATAAAGAGTCTTGAAACAGTGGAGAGAAGGGTTAGAATCCCTTGTAGGTAGACTAATCAAGGAAACATTTAAAATATATCACAACATAAGTGATGAGGTAAGTTTAGTGATGAGGTAAATTTAGAAATAAAGATGAAAACCAAAATAAATTCAAAGATCTATCAATGTGGGATGAGTATATTCCAATTTTGTAGAGACATGTATGAAAAATTTGGTAGCATAGACAATGCAATCAGTTGTTTGGTAAAATTCACATCACCATGAGACCCCATTTCTTTGAGTAATTTCTTCAAACAATTGATTTCCCTGTCTATGTTGTTTGATAAAATTATTTGGTAGACATGTATGGAAAATTTGGTAGCATAGACAAGGCAATCAGCTGCTTGGTATAACTGTTTGACAAAATACCTCAATGAGATATGTCCTCGTGGCTTAGAATGATTGCAGGATATGCACAAAACATATTTATTGAAAAGGCTTTAGAAAATTTCAGGCATATGCAATTTGTAGGTGTAAAACCAAATTCAACTACATTTTCTAACATCCCCCATGCCTATACCAAAATGAAAGCTTTGGAGAGTGGTATGCACATCCATAGTAAGGGATTGAGAAATGATGTATTATTTTACTTATATCTTCTGTCATATATATGTGTATACAAAATTTGGAAGCATACACAAGGTAAGTCGATTGTTTAACAAAATGCCTCAAAGAGATGTGGTTTAAAAATGTAATTGGCAAGTTTAAAGAATTGTGTAATTTAAAATGTGCATTGAAAAGATAAGGTTATAATGAAAAACAAACAATGATCAACATGGAATATGCAAAATAAAAAAATTAAAGCAATCCAAAATAGAATGAAAGAAAATATGTAAAGACTTCACATACCTAGAAAACTAGAGTTTTAAATGGAGGATTTCTACCCAATTATGTAGCCTTTGCTTCTTCTTTCTTCAAACTTGTCAACAATTTGACTTTTTCACAAGCTTGTTTGTCACGTATTGATTTTGTCGATTATTTAAATGCAAACTATTAATCATGAGATTGTTAATTATTATGTTAAATGATTATTTAAATTGAAGTGAAATTGAAATTGAAATTGAAAGTGGAATTTAAATTGAAATTGAAATTGAAATGCAATTGCAATGATTTGAAATGCATTTTTATTAAATTTGGGGTTTGTCATTGCTGATGAAAATTCGAGTGCAAGTGAACACAGGAACAAGTGAACATGAGTGAAGGTGAGAACATTGATTAGGTAGAGTCGTTTTAGCCATTAGATGTTTATGAGGATGATGGAATCTCTCATACACACTTAGTTATTATTTTAATGTATTTTTGTGATGATTATGCTTGCAAATTTAAAATAAGTTAAAATTGATTTCTCAAATATATGTGAAAAGAATATGTTGCTTTAAATGATGATTTGATTATTTTGTGAGGAAATTGGTCTTATTTAAATAATTAAATTCCTTATGTCAATATTTTATTATTTCTTCAAAATAATGATGCTTTTATTTCAAATTAATGGAATAGAGTTTTAATTGTGAAAAATTATTAAAATATAAAATAGTGTTATTTGATGTAACTGTTATTTTCTCATTTAATAAATGAGAAAGGAAATATAAGTTTGAATAGATAAATATTAAAATAGTTATTTGAAAACAAATTGGAAAAAAAAATTATATTCAAATTTGGAATTGAATTCAAACAGTAGTTATCAAATTGAAGAAAATATCTTCAATCAAATTGAATGCAATCAGAAAATGGAACTTGGAGTTTGATAAATTTAGCTAGAGATCAAACATGAAAAGTGGATCTAGCTTGGTGAATAACTCCAAAAATTTTGCATGAGAATTGGCAGTCAAAGAGAAATTCGAATTGGGAAGAGGAGTGAGAAATCCATTTTTGAGAGCACAAGCAGAAAACAAAGGGATGATTTATCTTATTTTCCATGTGCCAGTAGAGAAATAGCTTAATATGGAGATTAATTGCAAGATATTCATACTTCCCTATGCGTAGCAAAAGTAAGAAGGAGGAAGAACAAAGGAAAAGGAAGATTTCATTCTAATTGTATTGTTTATGCTGAGAACCATTGCCTTCACAACCCACACAGTCAGCAAAGAGAAGAGTTATGTTGTTGCATATTAACTCTTTCCACCTTCTAATCCCCACGCAGCCAGAGGATAGGGAGGGTGCTGATCACAGAAGACTCCCCATTCACCCACGCGCATGGAAGAAGAAAGATCGGTGAAGGGGCGGCCTCTGTAAAGAGGAAGTGCGCAGGAGATAGGGGAAAGTAAAGCACAGGAAACAAAGGGAAAGAAGGAGGTGCATGGCAGGGTGGGAAGGAGAGGAGAATGGGTGGGAAGGAGGGAACTTAGACCAGCAACCTGCCCTCCTTAATACGCAGGCAATAGGAGATAGGAAGAACAACAGAGTGAAGTGCGGGGAGAAGGAAGAAGACAGGTGGAGAGAAGTAATTTTGCAGGAATGAGTAAGGAGGGACCAGGTGGAAATAAGGGAGGAAAAGCAAGGTAGAAAGGAGAAAGGGAGGCGTGGGAGAAGAGGAGGAGCAGTGAGAACACAAAGAAAAGAACAAAAGATAATCATAAACAACAGGAAGAAAAGAGCATAGAACATAAATTGATAGGAAAAGACAAAAAAACTCAACTGGAGATTCAAGAATTACCAGGTAGAATCAATAAACATTGTTTACCAAATTCATGATTATAGTAAGTTTAATTGGAATCATTTTCTTTTATTCTAGTATTTAAATCTATTGAAAATCAGGAAAGAAAAACCACTGTTTTTATCGAATTAGGAAAAGACCAAACACCAAATTTTATTTTTATATTATCTATTAAAAATTATCACCGTTTCCATTAAATTCTGATGAAATTTCAATCATAAAGCTGTGATTTTACTAGAAAACCATAGAACAATTAGAAACAGAAAATTATAAAAGACTATAGATTTATTTATTTAGTTTGGAGATTCTGACTAATAAACTTGAAAAGATCAAAATAGAAAACAGTAAATTTTTAGATCTATATATATTTGGAAAAACTTCAGAAAGACCCAAAACTGTCAGAAAGATTTATATTTTCAAAACAAATGAAACATAAAAGATACTGTTATTAAATTGACGAAATTTATATATTTTCCAGAATGTAAGATTAAATGTTTTTGTGTAAAGATTTATGCTCAAAGTAAAAATGAAATTAAATAAATTTATGAAAAATGAAACTGAAAATTATTATGAAACAAAAGTAAAAATGAGTGTTAAACATGTTTTTGAAAAGATATTATTTTCCTTCTGAAAATGTGAAAAACATAAAATAAATCAAGTAAATTAAAATATGAATTACTTGGAAACGAAACGAATTAGAAGAGGATTATTTCGAAGTGGACCTAAATTAAATGAGTAAATGAACAAAAAGAATGTGTGCTCATTTATGCCTATTTAAATATGTATTTAGTTTACATACTTGAGATACACCTTCTTTTTGTTATTTTAATTATTCGATTTAAATATTAATTTAATGATGTTTATGTTTTAAAACGATGAAAATACTGCATTTAAACCATTTTGCTTGAAACAAGATTGCATTTAAAGATGTTTGTGAAAGATTATGTTTATTTGAATGGAACCATGCATGCTTGATAAATGAATGTGCATGTCATGTGTTTGGAAAGTTACCTTCTGGGATGGGTGCCAAATATGGGTTATTAGAGAGTGTAGTTTTGCTTTCCCAAAACTGCTTTTATTTTCCATGCATGACATTTTACTTGGCCAAGTAACGTAAGGACCATTGAAATAGATGGAATGAATTGAATCTCTACCATATCCTAGTATCAAACTTGCTTGTTTCTTAAATGAATTAGAAAAATGAAAATGCTTGTGGTATTACTAGTTATACTAGGCATGCACCAGATTCCATCTTGCTTGTCGACCACTTTTTGCTAAGCGATTCGTGTAGGGTCAGGTATTCTTTGAGTGACTAAGGAATTTCGGGGAAGCGTAAACTTTGAGGCTGGGCAGAAAAAGTGCCTGATTCTTGTTCTCATCTTCATGTTTGAAGATAAGCTTTTGGATTGAAGATCAAAGGATTTTTTCTTCATTTATGTATTATTTATTTCTTGAGTTATTTATTGTAAAGCTTAAGGTGATAGAATGCCTAAGTCTCGAATTGTAAACTTATGTTACAAATACTTTTGTATTATTATCAATGTCGTGTAAGATGACACGTTTATAAATTTAACTAGAAGTATTATGAATCTTTTTGTCGACTTTAAGTCATTTTGAAGTCATTTGGATTTTATGAATTCTAATGAATTAAGTGTCGACTTCCTTTTGAATATAAATGAATTTATTTAAAGTATTGTCGATTCTTAGAATTAAAGAATTCTAAAATTTAAATGGAGGATTTCTACCCAATTATGTAGCCTTTGCTTCTTCTTTCTTCACAGTCGTCAACAATTTGACTTTTTTACAAGCTTGTTCCCCTCCAAACTTCAACTATGTATAACTCTTAAATGGAATTCAAACTTGAATTGATATTATATGCCTTTCAATGTGAAAACTCTACTATTTCATGCAAAGGTGGTGGAATGTGAAAAACATGCATGCACACTTCACAAAATCATCAAAAAGTTTTTTTGTTGGAAAATGCATAGAACCAGAAGAATATGTAGAATGTGGGCCTTGAGATCATGGGTATATTTAATTTTTTACCGTTTTTAGAGCAAGGAAAAATGTACTCACATTATGTCTTGCTAAAATAATGGCCATATCTTTACTACTTCAAAACTCGCTTGCATTACGAGAAAATTGATTTTTGATAGGTTTCTTTTCTCTCTCTTTCTCTATATCATCTACCCTATACCCTTAAACCTTTAAACCCTCTACCCTCTACCCTTTATATCTATGTCACTCCCTCCCTCTCTCTCTCTAAATTCTCTCTCTTCTACCCCCTCTCCCTCTCTCAAGTCTCTCTCTCTCTCTAACTCACTCACTCCTTCTATCTCTCTCCCCTCTACCCTTAACCCTCTACCCTATACCCTTAACCCTTAAACCCTCTACCCTCTATCTCTCTCCCCTCTACCCTTAACCCTCTACCCTCTACCCTTAACCTTTAAACCATGTACCTCTACCCTCTATCTCTCTACCACTCCCTCCCTCTCTCTCTCTCTCCCACTCACTCCCTCCCTATTTACTGGACACATTTTTTCAAATAGGCCAAGTTAGGTTTCCAATTTCACCGAATTGGCAAGCCATTGGGCCCAATAAATTGGGTCTCCCAATGATTTACCCTTAACCCTAAACCCTTAAAATGGGTCCAAAAATGGGGTCTCCTGATGATTCACCCTTAATCCTAAACCCTTAAAATGGGTCCAAGAAATGGGGTCTCTCTCTCTCACTCACTCCCTCTATCTCTCTCTCCTCTACCCTTAACCCTAAACCCTATCTCTCTATCTATCTTTATCTATCTCTCTCTATCTCTCTCAAGTCTCTCCCATCCACCCCCTCTCCCTCTCCTAGGTCTCTCTCACTCACTCACTCCCTCTATCTCTCTCCCCTTTACCCTTAACCCTTAACCCTAAACCCTAAACCCTCTACCCTCTACTCATAACCCTCTGCCCTCTCTCTTTGTCTACCCTAAACCCTTAACCCTCTACCCTTAAACCCTCTACCCTCTACCCTCCACCTAATACCCTCTACCCTCAACCTTAATCCCTCAAACCCAAACCCTAAACCCTCTACCCTCAACCTTAAACTCTCAACCCTTAAACCCTCTACCCTCTTCCCTAATTTGTCAACCCTAAACCCTCTACCCTATACATTGGATCCTCAACCCTAATCCTTCAAACCTATAACCTAAACCCTCTACCCTCAACCCTAAACCCTTAAACCCTAAATCCTTAAACCTTCTACCCTCTACCCTCAACCCAATACCCTCTACCCTCAACCCTTATCCCTCAACCCAATACCCTCAACCCTTAAACCCTCTACCCTCTACCCTCTACCCTATACATTCAACCCTCAAACCTCAACTCTCAACCCTCAACCCTTAATCCCTCAACCCTCAACCCTCAACCCTTAAATCCTAAACCCTCAACCCTTATACCCTCTACCCTATAACCCTAAACCCTTAAACCCTCAAACACTCAAACCTAAACCCTAGATGCTCAACCCTTAAACCCTCTACCCTCAACCTTAATACCTCAACCCAAGTAAACTCTCTACCCTAATCCCTCAACCCTAAACTCTTAATCCCTCAACCCTCAACCCTCAACCCTCTACCCTCTACCCTCTACCCTCTACCCTCTACCCTCCAAGCCTTAAACCCTAATCCCTCAACCCCTATACCCTCTACTCTAAAATGGACCCTCAAACCTAATCCCTCAACCCTCAACCCTCAACCCTCTACCCTCAACCTTAAACCCTCAAACCTCAACCATTAAACCCTAAACCCTTAAACCCTCTACCCTCTACCCTCTACCCTCAACCATATACCCTCAACCCCAACACCCTCTACCCTCAACCCTAATCCCTCAACCCTTAAACCCTTAAAATAAATTAAGCTCTCTACCCTAATCCCTCAACCCTTAATCCATGTACCCTCAACTCTCAACCCTTAAACCCTAATCCCTGAACCCCTATACCCTCTACTCTATACATTGGACCCTCAACCATAATCCCCCAACCTAATACCCTCAATCCTCTACCCTCAACCTTAAACCCTCAACCCTCAACCCTTAAACCCTAAAACCTTAAACCCTCTACCCTCTACCCTATACATTAAACCCTCAACCGTCAATTCTCAACCCTCAAACCTTAATCCCTCAATCCTTAACCCTCAAACCCTAAACCCTAAACCCTTATACCCTCTACCTTATACATTGGACCCTCAACCCTAATCCTTCAACCATATGTACCCTCAACCCTAATCCCTCAACCCTATACCCTCAACCCAATACCCTAAACCATCAACCCTATAGGCCCTCAACCCTATACCCTCAATTCTCAACCCTCTACCCTATACATTGGATCCTCAAACCTCATATCTCTCTTTCCCTCCCTCCTCTTCTCTCCTGTCTATCTCACTTCTCCATCCATCTCTCCCTCCATCCATCTCTCCCTCTCTACCCTAATCCCTCAACCCTTATATCCTTAAACACTCAACCCTAAACCCTAAACCCTCAACCCTCAGCCCTTAAACCCTCTACCCTCCTCCCTCTACCCTATACATTAAACCCTAAACCCTCAATTCTCAACCCTCAACCCTTAATCCCTCAACCCTCAATGCTTAAACCCTAAACCCTCAACCCATATACCCTCTACCCTATACATTGGACCCTCAACCCTAATCCTTCAACCATATACCCTCAAACCTATACCCTAAACCCTAAACCCTCTACCATCAACCTTAAACCCTAAACACCCTTAAATGTTATACCCCTACCATCAACCCTAATCCATCAACCCTATACCCTCAACCAATTAACCTATACCCTCAATTATCAACCCTCTACACTATACATTGGATCCTCGAACCTCATATATCTCTATCCCTCCCTCCTCTTCTCTCCTCCTCTCTATCTCACTTATCCCTGCATCTCTTCCTCCATCCATCCCTCCCTCTCTACCCTAATACCTCAATTGTATATCCTCAAACCTTAAACCCTTAAACACTCAACCCTAAACACTAAACCCTCAACCCTCAAACCCTAAACCCTTAAACCCTCTACCCTGTACCCTCATCCCAATAACCTATACCCTAAAACCTAAACAAATTTGTGTTTATCACCTATCATATGATGTGAACATCCACTATCAATTACCCATTCATCCTTTTCTTCAACTCGAGCAACTAGGGATTTCTCCACATTTGAACAACTAGTAGATTTAGTAGACACAAGATTAATTTCCTTGATAACAATAAACACAAACTCATCTTCACTTCCATTCCCTTTGTCAAATTCATTATTTGTCACACCTTCATTAACAACATAATAACACTTCTTTTGAAATTTAGACTTGTAGGGTTTTGACTTAGGCACTCTTTCCAGACACCTTAATGCAAAATGACCTATCTTATTGCAGGAAAAACATTTAATGGGAAATTTCCCTTTGTACTTACCTTCTCCTCTGACTTCCCTTTTGACAATAAGTGCTTCAAGCTAATTCCATTGTCTTTCTTCTTCTTCAATCTATCTCATTTCTTCCTCATACCTGAATACCTTTCTAGAAGAAATTTCACTTGGATCATATCTCTGCTTGTCTCTTCCAGAGGTAGTAGCTTTGAATACAAATTCTATCTTAGGAAGGGAATCACCGAATTCACTCAACTCAAAAGCAGTAAGTTTACCAATCAACATATCTCTGGTTACATTTGTCACAGTCCTGAGCTCATCAATAGCTATAGCTTTGACTTTTTATGCAGGAGGCAAGGATCTAAGAACTTTAGCAACAATCTTTGATTCATCCAACTATCCATTAGCACATCTGATTCACAACACAAGTTCATTCACTCTTTGCATGAAAGTAGTAATATTATCATCATCACCCATTTTCAACAATTCATATTTCCCTTTCACACTCTGCAACTTAGCAATCTTCACATTAGCATCACCTTCATACAAAGTTTCCAAATTTTTCCAAATCTCATATGTAGTCTTCAATTCCATAACATTCATCATCTCAGAATTAGTCAAATAACTCCAAAATGCTTCCTTAGCCTTGATATTGTATTCAACATCCCTAATCTCAGAGTAGTAGTAGGACCATTTTGAGGAATAACATACCTAGTACATGTAATGTTCCAATAGGATTCACCAATGCATCTCAAATGACACTCCATTTGAGTCTTCCATGAAGAATAGTTTGTTCTATCAAATCTCGTACTATCCTTCTTATATGATGCCATCCTAGATCACCTCAAGCTGTTAAACTTATTCCAAGGAACCTGCTCTAATACCAATTGTTGGCAACACAAGGGAAGGAAACTGAGAGGGGGGTGAATCAGTTGTCATAGAATTTCAAACTTATTAAACTTATTAAACTTAATAACCCTTATTCTTAGATTTGATTAATAACCATGAAAGCATGAATCAACAACACATCAGAAACACACATAACACCAATATTTTTTTGCGTGAAAATCCTGTTAGGGGAAAAACCATGGTGGAGGTTAATCCACAAGTTATACCCTATTAGAAGTATAAGAAGAATAAATGGGGAATGCACTTGCATTCAGGCACACTACTTAGAGCTCACTACTCAAATACAAAGGAAGACGCACTATCTTAAAAATATATTCAGATTAAAACTATTTGAAGAATTTGAATTAAGAAAGTAGCATCTGCTAATGCCTGATTATAGTTCTGGTTAAGCACATGAACACTTCTTCACTCTTCTTCACACTTTGCTCTGCTTTCAAATGATATGAACCTTATTTGCACATAGCATTCACACACTTTTTACTACACATGTTTCAAATGAGATAAAAAATCACTTATATATCCAGAACAAGAAATTACATTGCATCATGTCGGCATCAACAAAATATAAGCTGAATACAAATTGTCAGCTCAAAATAATTAATTTATCAATGTGAATCCACCAAGGCCAGCCACAACATAATGAATACCCAACAAAACATCCTTGAACATGAAACATCTTCAAAGATTATTCCATGAAGATCCACAACACGCTTCAAACACCCTATCGGCCATGAACATGAAAAACATGAACACACAAAAAAAAATCTTGAATTGCGAGCACAATGATCAATGCAAACGTGCAACATAGATAAAGCATGAACTAAAAGCATCCACAAACATCACAAGAGCATATGCAACAAATTGGATTACTAGAATTACATTATCTTCTTCCAGGAACACCAACTACACTAACAAAATAACTGTAGGAACACAAAAAATCATAACTTTCTCAAAACTTCATGTGCACCTCTAAAACTTACGGTAGATAAACTAGATAGGCTCGAAAAAAACCCTTTAATATGCAACTTATGATCACCAACATACTTAACTTTCCAACACTCTGATCTTCACTGCTTCATGGACAACCTTCAACATATTTATTACAATTTTCTCAATATCCTCGACATATACAACCTTAAAGATATCAATGCTAATAGTGTTGACATCAATGAAAACCATATATCAAAAACACAACCACAATATCCAACAATCTCCCCCTTTGGAATTGATGGCAACACATGATGTGAAAAACACCATCAATGCAACTAACTTCAACACTTACTCCCCCTTAGGTTCTAATTCTTTTCTCAAGATTTCTTCTCTAGCTCTTCATACTTTTTCACATTTTTCTTCTCCCCCTTTCTTCTTCAAAGGTTTTTCACATTACTCTTCTCCCCCTTTGACATCACTGGAAAAGGTACACACAAGCTCTGAACCACATATCTGAATCATCTAACTACTCCCCCTGAGTAGCAGCCACCACTACATCAATCTGAAACAAGATATGACTATAAATGCACAGACTGATGCAAAGACTTGCATCTTAGTTTTGATTAGGAGGGGAAATCACCCCTAACTTCCCTTTGAGATACTCAAAAGTATCCTTAGGATTAGCTTGAAATCTTGCAACAATACATACAACATTCATGATATCAGGTCTAGTTTGAGTCAAATACAGTAATCCATCAATCATTGATCTGTATCTAGTCTGATTTGCCTTCGGAGAATCATCATCCATTGTCAACTTACATCCAATTACCATGGGTGTACCAATTGGATTTGAATCTTCCATACCAAATTTCTTTAGCAATTCTCTCACATACTTGGACTAAGATATAAAAATCCCTTTATCTAACTGAGTAATTTGCAATCCCAAAAAGAATTTCATCTCTCCAATCATTGACATCTCAAACTCATTATGCATCTCATTATAAAACTTCATGCACACACCATCATCTCCTACAAAAATGAGATCATCAACAAATACTTCCACAATCAAATCTTTATAATCATCAATTTTTAAATATAGATTACTATCAACAGTACCTTTGTTAAATCCAAGCTTCAAAAATACTTGTCCAATCTGGCATACCAAGCTCTAGGGGCCTGCTTGAGTCCATACAATTCTTTCTTCAACTGATAAAGAATATCTCCCTAATTAGTCAATTGAAATCCATCAGGTTGTTCTTGACATACACCTCTTCATTCAGTTCACCATTTAGAAAAGCTGATTTGACATCCATCTGATAAAACGTGTAGTTTTTGTAAGCAACATAAGCAAGAAACAGTCACACAACTTCAATTCTAGCAACAGGAGCAAAAGTTTCTTCAAATTCAATTCCCTCCATCTGAGAGTATCCTTTACATACTAGTATTTATTTTTTTCCGATAACTTCAGCTTGTTCATTCAGTTTGATTCTAAAAACCCATTTAGTTCCAATTAATTTTTTGTCTGTAGGTCTAGGAACAAGAGTCCATGTATCATTCTTCTAAATTTTTTGTAATTCTTCTTTCATTTCTTCAATACAATGTTCATCTTTCCATGCTTCATTGAAATTACTTGGCTCAATCTTTGATATCAAACAATATTCTTTTGCAATTCTTCTCCTAGTTTGGACACCTTTGTTCTTATCACCTATAATTTGACTTTCTGAATGATTTAATCTCACATACCTTGGAGTCTTAGAATTTTCTTGAACTTATGTCTCTTGTGATCTTTCTTCTGCACTTTCACTATTTTCTCCTTTCTCTTGATCTTCTTGATTCACCAGAATGATTTGAACTTGATTTGAAGTCTGACCATTGTTTTCTTTGTTTGTACTATCATTATGATCATCAGAATAATATCCACATATTCTGGATGGTCTAGAAATGTCTTCATCAACCTTAACATTTGCACTTTCAACCATTTTCTTCAATCTCTTGTTGTAGCACTGGTAGGCCTTACTCTTAGTAGAATAGCTAGGAAATATTCCTTCATCACTCCTAGCATCAAAATTTCCTATATCTTCATCTCTTCTGATATAGAATTTACTTCCAAAGATTTTGAAATACCTGATAGTAGGCTTATGACCAGTACAAAGCTCAAAAGGAGTCTTACCAGTATCACCTTTGATTTGAACCTTGTTGAGAGTATAAATAGTAGTACTCACAACTTCTCTCCAATAGATATGAGCAACATTTCCTTCCAACATCATAGTCCTAGCAGCATCTAGAACTACCCTATTCTTCCTTTCCACAATTCCATTTTGTTGGGGGGTGCATGGTGCAGATAATTATCTCTTTATCCCATGCACTTCAGAGAAAGAATTAAACTCACCATATGTGAATTCACCACCTCTATCTGATATCAGACACTTAATCTTCAGACCTATCTCTATCTCAACTTTAGCCTTAAAAATCTTGAACTTCTCCAGAGCTTCAAATTTCTCCCTTAAAAATGCAACCCACATCAATCTAGAATAATAATCAATAAGCAACATGAAATATGTGTCTCCTTGTAGAATTCTAATTCTAGAAGGACCACACAAGTCAGTATGCACAAGCTCCAATATGCCCTTTGAACAATGTTGTTTACTTCTGAATGAAACTCTAGTTTTCTTCCTCAACTGGCATTCCTTGCATATGGCATTAGTAGGCTTTACCAGCTTAGGAAGATCTATCACCGCATGAG
>CM021108.1:632599982-632717531 GCA_007115665.2 Sequoiadendron giganteum
AAAACAGAAAATAACTCAAGTAAATTAAAATATGAATTAATTGGAAGCAAAACGAATTAGAATAGGATTATTTCAAAGTGAAAATAAATTAAATGGGTAAATAAACTGAAAGAACGTGTGCTCATTTATGGCTGTTTAGATATGTACTTGATTTACATACTTGAGATACACCTTCTTTTTGTTATTTAAATTATTCGATTTAAATATTAATTTAATGATGCTTATGTTTTAAAAAGATGAAAATACAACATTTAAACCATTTTCCCTGAAACAAGATTGCAATTAAAAATGTTTGTGAAAGATTATTTTTATTTTGATTGGAACCGTGCATTGATAAATGAATGTGCATGTCATGTGTTTGGAAAGTTACCTTCCGAGACGTGTGCCGAATATGGGTTTATAGAGAGCATAGTTTTGCTTTTCCAAAACTACTATTATTTGTCGTGCATGACATTTTACTTGGCCAAGTAACTTAAGGACCATTGAAATAGATGGAATGAAATTTACTCTCTACCATATCCTAGTATCGAACTTGCTTGTTTCTTAAATGAATTAGAAAAATGAAAATGCTTGTGGATCTACTAGTTATACTAGGCACACACCAGATTCCATCTTGCTTGTCGACTGCTTTTTGCTAAGCAATTCGTGCAAGGTCAAGTATTCTTTGAATGACTAAGGAATTCTGGGGAAGCGTAAGCTTTGAGGTTGGGTGGAAAAAGCGCCCGATTCTTGTTCTCGTCTTCATGTTTGAAGATAAGCTATTGGATTGAAGATCAAAGGATGTTTTCTTCATTTATGTATTATTTATATATTGAATTATGTAATGTAAAGCTTAAGGCGACAAAATGCCTGTCTTATGTTACAAATACTTTTGTATTATTATCAATGTCGGGTAAGATGACACGTGTATGAATTTAAATGGAAGTATTATGAACCTATTTATCGACTTTAAGTCGTCGTTTTGAAATCGATTGGTTCTTATGATGTCTAATGAATGAAGTGTCAACTTTCTTTTGAATATAAATGAATTTATTTAAATTATTGTCGCTATTTTGAATTTAAGAGTTTCACACTTTATATTTGGTATCAGAGCTACTAGGTTTTGCACTGAAACCTATGAGCTCATTACGCAACAATGTGTAAACCTTATCAGAAGATAAAGGTTGAAAAGTTCTTGTGCCAGAATGGCAAGAGAAAAGAACTTAAGGAAGTGAAAAGGAAGATGTAAGCCTTAGTAACTTGTGTAAATTGGGGCTAGTTAAAGATTCATCCCTGGAATCAGAATTCCTAAACCAACAACGTATGATAAAACCTAGGATTGTGGAAAATTATGCAATCAGGTTATGTAGGAAGGTTAGGAAGAATAACCTGTACACACATGACTCTAAGAAAAAGAGAATGAGTAGGAATGAGATAAATTGAATTGTAGCAACCTACAATTGTAAAAAAATTAGGAACTCTTGGATTAGTGTAAACACTATGAATCTATGTATGGAAAGTCAGCATAAACTAGATTGTTCAAAGTAGGATATGAACTAAGGAAGTATCCTCAAGGGTTGGGGAACTCATGACTTAAACTCTTGTGTTAAGATAAAGATCTTGTTAGAAAAGAGTTAGTATCGAGGAATTGAGAAAAGACTAGAACGGTCAGAGGAAACAATGAATGACATGAGCAAGGTTCCTCCAACCAAAATCATTGAGGTTATTGAAGTTTTTAGAATCAAACAACTTATGAATAATGGTTCCAAAAGGGAATAGGAATGCAACATGGCTCTATGTGTCAGGACACTAGAAGTTGCAAGGAAAGCAACACCTTGAGTTAAGAAGTACATCAACAAAAGAGGTTTGTGAGCATGGATATTTCTCCATCAAAAAGGATATTAGAAAGAAGATGGCAATGGAAAGTCAACAAGATGGAATGACAAACCCTTTTCAAGGAAGCAAGTAAATTGATAAGAAGTTCAACATAAGAAGAATGAAAGTTGCGGAAACACTAGGGGGGGAAAGGAAGAGAGTGGATTGACTCAAGCTAAGTACCCCACCCAAAAAAAACTTGGTTATGACTTCTTTGCAGGTCATAAGGACAATTAATTCATACCTTTTATGACCACAAAGGAAAAAGGACAAATGGAAAGATTAAGAACTATGACCTTTATACCTTATGTTTATCTGATCTAAAGGTCAAAGGATATTATTATCAATGCCTTAGAAAAGGATAGGCAAATAACTTGATCATGATAAGGAAGATCATTGTCTATGGAATTGACAAGGAAAGATCTAAGAGACTTGTGATTGGAAGAAAGTGTCTCTATACTCCTATATAATTTATATAGAGAATTTAAATAACGATGTTATTTCTATATGAAATATATCCATGTCATGAAATGAATTGAAACTAAAGCTTACTATGCTAAGAAACCTTTGGACAAAAAAAAAAAGTTAGCTATATAAGCCATTGAGATGGAGTGAAAAATAAAGTAAGAAGTGACGTTATGCGAATCACACCAAAATCTCTTTATGATAATGATTCATCACTTAATCACTACCTTACTCTTGAATGAAACCTTGGGTTAAGGATAACCTAATTGGGACAAGAATTTCATTCAATAAAGAGAGAGATCTTATGATGAGACTAAAACCTATTAAGTTGGGTTACGTACTGGATAACTCTTTAACACCTATAAGTAGGAATTAAAATTGAATGAGCTATTCGTTGGGTCTTGACTATAGCCATATAAAGTGGAGAAATCTATAAACAATCGGACTAGTCAAACAATTAAGGATTCCATCCTAAGAATTGGAAGGGAATTTTGGGTTTAAGATTTGCCCATGCGATTGAATATCTTTGGAGAAAATGAAACTCTATAAGGATAGAAACATAGTAGGGATGCCTAGTAAGTTAAAGGAAGTCGTATTATTGACAAGACTTTAATTTAAGTAGATCTTATATTAAAAGAGAAACACTTTCAAAAGGAAGCATCTATTGTCATGACAAAACATCATAGAATTTTCACTTAGCAAGAAATGTTGAAAATTTTACGAAGAAGAACATCAAAATTGTTACTTGTGCTAAAAATGGATATATTGAAGTTGAGACTCTCCTATAATTAAGAAATCTTGGAGTTATTTATGTTCATGCTTGATGATTAGATATGCAATTAAATTTTTTATTATCTGGAGATCAACGCGATTGAATGAGGATTAATACTAAAAAATTAGTACCAGATTAAATCAAGGAAATTAGATTGAGTTAAAAAGATGAATTGCATCTTTGAAAATAATCCAAGGACAAAAGAAAATCCACTGTATGGATGTCCTAAGATAAATGGGAATTATCTCTGCAAAACCTATAACCATTTACATGAAGATTAATAATGGCATAAGATCAAAATAGGTTATCACTTAGTCAAAGGATAGACTATTGTTGGATATAAAAGAACCCGTGTCCAAAATTTGGAAGATTTGAGAATGGAACGAGGAAAATAATGTCAGAGTTAGGACATCATAATGACAAAGGGGATTATCGGATAAGGATCCACTATCATCTGGATGAAGATAGAGTAAGAAGCTGCACAAAATGTAGTAAGGTAATGTCTAGTATGCCAGGAAATGAAGACCAAAAGTCATCATTGGTAGGATATGTAACTCTCTTGAGATTCTAGAAGGAAAAATGGTAGAACACAAGACAAATTGATCTGTCGATGTTAGTAGAATTAACTTAATGTTCTAGTTGATAGACTCATCAAAGAAACCAATAGTTTTTGGAAACTCAACTTATAGGATTTTGGTCCTAAATAATATATTGTGGGTAAGTAGTTGCTTAGTAAATTTGAAAGGTTATTTCAGTTTAGCAAAAAATGATAGGGTTGTGTAAACCAAAATCATACCATGAGACATTCATTTGAATAAATGTGCAATATATTATTTTAGTCAAATAAGTAAAATGGTGGACTAAATCTTGAATGATTTGTAAACTTCTAAAATTGACGTTTGGACAATTATATGGAAAGAAAGGAAACTCTATTAAAGCTGAAAAAGGCTTGGATATAATCATAGACATGATAAATTTCAAAAAGGAATAATAGAACGAAGTGATCGATGAAACTTAATTGATAACAAAGCTTAAGTGTGGAGCAGTATCAAAATTTATAAGTGTTTAGGAGCTAGGTTATGCTCGAGACAAACAAGTAATTAAGGGAAAGTACTTGATGGTAAGGATAATGAATGTGTAAGTGGCAGATGGACTCGGGTTATGAGTTGTCTAAAAGTGTATATACAAATGAAAAGGATTGGACCCACGATGTAGTGTACAATACATCGACATTCCTCTTCCATTTGGGTTATACTAAGGATAAAATTCATGGACCAATGAATTCCGATCACTAAGTATAGTTATTATTATATATTGGATGTATTTATGAAATAAAGCTCTTTGGGAGAGTAAGTATGTGTGAAGCATACGAGATTTCCCTATGTGATAGTAAGGACACTTGAAGCAAAGTCTAGAAAGGACAAGATTACTGTATAGGATGAATGTTATGTAAATCTTACGTATTTTGGGAAATCATCAAAGTTGGCTTAGAGATTTGTGGGACCCTTTGATGTACTGGAATTCATGAATCCAGTTGCTGATAGACTAGTGTTAACAGTGATAGTACTCAGTACAAGGTCCAGTGGTACTAATATAATGAGGATAGTGCTACATGAGAGGATTCTTTGACGATTGACTATTATTTTTCCTCATTTGTTTTCTTAGAGTAGTATTTGCTTAATGCATGAGATACTTGATACTCTGGTTTTTGATTCACATGTTGTGAACTTGGATAGCGTGGATGCTACAATGAATTGCTTATGCTCATGTTTTGAGAGCTATGATAGTAATAATTTTATTATGATTGAAATAATATGTTATTTGATTGAGATATTATGTTTTATGATTGAGATACTATGCTTATTGATTGATTAATAAGACATCGAGACGATGTTTCTTCCAAGAGGGGAAGGATGTCACGTATTAATTTTGTCGATTATTTAAATGCAAATTATTAATCATAAGATTATTAATTATTATGTTAAATGATTATTTAAATTGAAGTAAAATTGAAATTGAAATTGAAATGAAATTGCAATGATTTGAAATGCATTTTTATTAAATTTGAGGTTTGTCATCAAGTAATGAAAATTCGAGTGCAAGTGAACACAGGAACAAGTGAACATGAGTGAAGGTGAGAACATTGATTAGGTAGAGTCGTTTTAGCCATTAGATGTTTATGAGGATGATGGAATCTCTCATACACACTTAGTTATTATTTTAATGTATTTTTGTGATGATTATGCTTGCAAATTTAAAATAAGTTAAAATTGATTTCTCAAATATATGTGAAAAGAATATGTTGCTTTAAATGATGATTTGATTATTTTGTGAGGAAATTGGTCTTATTTAAATAATTAAATTCCTTATGTCAATATTTTATTATTTCTTCAAAATAATGATGCTTTTATTTCAAATTAATGGAATAGAGTTTTAATTGTGAAAAATTATTAAAATATAAAATAGTGTTATTTGATGTAACTGTTATTTTCTCATTTAATAAATGAGAAAGGAAATATAAGTTTGAATAGATAAATATTAAAATAGTTATTTGAAAACAAATTGGAAAAAAAAATTATATTCAAATTTGGAATTGAATTCAAACAGTAGTTATCAAATTGAAGAAAATATCTTCAATCAAATTGAATGCAATCAGAAAATGGAACTTGGAGTTTGATAAATTTAGCTAGAGATCAAACATGAAAAGTGGATCTAGCTTGGTGAATAACTCCAAAAATTTTGCATGAGAATTGGCAGTCAAAGAGAAATTCGAATTGGGAAGAGGAGTGAGAAATCCATTTTTGAGAGCACAAGCAGAAAACAAAGGGATGATTTATCTTATTTTCCATGTGCCAGTAGAGAAATAGCTTAATATGGAGATTAATTGCAAGATATTCATACTTCCCTATGCGTAGCAAAAGTAAGAAGGAGGAAGAACAAAGGAAAAGGAAGATTTCATTCTAATTGTATTGTTTATGCTGAGAACCATTGCCTTCACAACCCACACAGTCAGCAAAGAGAAGAGTTATGTTGTTGCATATTAACTCTTTCCACCTTCTAATCCCCACGCAGCCAGAGGATAGGGAGGGTGCTGATCACAGAAGACTCCCCATTCACCCACGCGCATGGAAGAAGAAAGATCGGTGAAGGGGCGGCCTCTGTAAAGAGGAAGTGCGCAGGAGATAGGGGAAAGTAAAGCACAGGAAACAAAGGGAAAGAAGGAGGTGCATGGCAGGGTGGGAAGGAGAGGAGAATGGGTGGGAAGGAGGGAACTTAGACCAGCAACCTGCCCTCCTTAATACGCAGGCAATAGGAGATAGGAAGAACAACAGAGTGAAGTGCGGGGAGAAGGAAGAAGACAGGTGGAGAGAAGTAATTTTGCAGGAATGAGTAAGGAGGGACCAGGTGGAAATAAGGGAGGAAAAGCAAGGTAGAAAGGAGAAAGGGAGGCGTGGGAGAAGAGGAGGAGCAGTGAGAACACAAAGAAAAGAACAAAAGATAATCATAAACAACAGGAAGAAAAGAGCATAGAACATAAATTGATAGGAAAAGACAAAAAAACTCAACTGGAGATTCAAGAATTACCAGGTAGAATCAATAAACATTGTTTACCAAATTCATGATTATAGTAAGTTTAATTGGAATCATTTTCTTTTATTCTAGTATTTAAATCTATTGAAAATCAGGAAAGAAAAACCACTGTTTTTATCGAATTAGGAAAAGACCAAACACCAAATTTTATTTTTATATTATCTATTAAAAATTATCACCGTTTCCATTAAATTCTGATGAAATTTCAATCATAAAGCTGTGATTTTACTAGAAAACCATAGAACAATTAGAAACAGAAAATTATAAAAGACTATAGATTTATTTATTTAGTTTGGAGATTCTGACTAATAAACTTGAAAAGATCAAAATAGAAAACAGTAAATTTTTAGATCTATATATATTTGGAAAAACTTCAGAAAGACCCAAAACTGTCAGAAAGATTTATATTTTCAAAACAAATGAAACATAAAAGATACTGTTATTAAATTGACGAAATTTATATATTTTCCAGAATGTAAGATTAAATGTTTTTGTGTAAAGATTTATGCTCAAAGTAAAAATGAAATTAAATAAATTTATGAAAAATGAAACTGAAAATTATTATGAAACAAAAGTAAAAATGAGTGTTAAACATGTTTTTGAAAAGATATTATTTTCCTTCTGAAAATGTGAAAAACATAAAATAAATCAAGTAAATTAAAATATGAATTACTTGGAAACGAAACGAATTAGAAGAGGATTATTTCGAAGTGGACCTAAATTAAATGAGTAAATGAACAAAAAGAATGTGTGCTCATTTATGCCTATTTAAATATGTATTTAGTTTACATACTTGAGATACACCTTCTTTTTGTTATTTTAATTATTCGATTTAAATATTAATTTAATGATGTTTATGTTTTAAAACGATGAAAATACTGCATTTAAACCATTTTGCTTGAAACAAGATTGCATTTAAAGATGTTTGTGAAAGATTATGTTTATTTGAATGGAACCATGCATGCTTGATAAATGAATGTGCATGTCATGTGTTTGGAAAGTTACCTTCTGGGATGGGTGCCAAATATGGGTTATTAGAGAGTGTAGTTTTGCTTTCCCAAAACTGCTTTTATTTTCCATGCATGACATTTTACTTGGCCAAGTAACGTAAGGACCATTGAAATAGATGGAATGAATTGAATCTCTACCATATCCTAGTATCAAACTTGCTTGTTTCTTAAATGAATTAGAAAAATGAAAATGCTTGTGGTATTACTAGTTATACTAGGCATGCACCAGATTCCATCTTGCTTGTCGACCACTTTTTGCTAAGCGATTCGTGTAGGGTCAGGTATTCTTTGAGTGACTAAGGAATTTCGGGGAAGCGTAAACTTTGAGGCTGGGCAGAAAAAGTGCCTGATTCTTGTTCTCATCTTCATGTTTGAAGATAAGCTTTTGGATTGAAGATCAAAGGATTTTTTCTTCATTTATGTATTATTTATTTCTTGAGTTATTTATTGTAAAGCTTAAGGTGATAGAATGCCTAAGTCTCGAATTGTAAACTTATGTTACAAATACTTTTGTATTATTATCAATGTCGTGTAAGATGACACGTTTATAAATTTAACTAGAAGTATTATGAATCTTTTTGTCGACTTTAAGTCATTTTGAAGTCATTTGGATTTTATGAATTCTAATGAATTAAGTGTCGACTTCCTTTTGAATATAAATGAATTTATTTAAAGTATTGTCGATTCTTAGAATTAAAGAATTCTAAAATTTAAATGGAGGATTTCTACCCAATTATGTAGCCTTTGCTTCTTCTTTCTTCACAGTCGTCAACAATTTGACTTTTTTACAAGCTTGTTCCCCTCCAAACTTCAACTATGTATAACTCTTAAATGGAATTCAAACTTGAATTGATATTATATGCCTTTCAATGTGAAAACTCTACTATTTCATGCAAAGGTGGTGGAATGTGAAAAACATGCATGCACACTTCACAAAATCATCAAAAAGTTTTTTTGTTGGAAAATGCATAGAACCAGAAGAATATGTAGAATGTGGGCCTTGAGATCATGGGTATATTTAATTTTTTACCGTTTTTAGAGCAAGGAAAAATGTACTCACATTATGTCTTGCTAAAATAATGGCCATATCTTTACTACTTCAAAACTCGCTTGCATTACGAGAAAATTGATTTTTGATAGGTTTCTTTTCTCTCTCTTTCTCTATATCATCTACCCTATACCCTTAAACCTTTACACCCTCTACCCTCTACCCTTTATATCTATGTCACTCCCTCCCTCTCTCTCTCTAAATTCTCTCTCTTCTACCCCCTCTCCCTCTCTCAAGTCTCTCTCTCTCTCTAACTCACTCACTCCTTCTATCTCTCTCCCCTCTACCCTTAACCCTCTACCCTATACCCTTAACCCTTAAACCCTCTACCCTCTATCTCTCTCCCCTCTACCCTTAACCCTCTACCCTCTACCCTTAACCTTTAAACCATGTACCTCTACCCTCTATCTCTCTACCACTCCCTCCCTCTCTCTCTCTCTCCCACTCACTCCCTCCCTATTTACTGGACACATTTTTTCAAATAGGCCAAGTTAGGTTTCCAATTTCACCGAATTGGCAAGCCATTGGGCCCAATAAATTGGGTCTCCCAATGATTTACCCTTAACCCTAAACCCTTAAAATGGGTCCAAAAATGGGGTCTCCTGATGATTCACCCTTAATCCTAAACCCTTAAAATGGGTCCAAGAAATGGGGTCTCTCTCTCTCACTCACTCCCTCTATCTCTCTCTCCTCTACCCTTAACCCTAAACCCTATCTCTCTATCTATCTTTATCTATCTCTCTCTATCTCTCTCAAGTCTCTCCCATCCACCCCCTCTCCCTCTCCTAGGTCTCTCTCACTCACTCACTCCCTCTATCTCTCTCCCCTTTACCCTTAACCCTTAACCCTAAACCCTAAACCCTCTACCCTCTACTCATAACCCTCTGCCCTCTCTCTTTGTCTACCCTAAACCCTTAACCCTCTACCCTTAAACCCTCTACCCTCTACCCTCCACCTAATACCCTCTACCCTCAACCTTAATCCCTCAAACCCAAACCCTAAACCCTCTACCCTCAACCTTAAACTCTCAACCCTTAAACCCTCTACCCTCTTCCCTAATTTGTCAACCCTAAACCCTCTACCCTATACATTGGATCCTCAACCCTAATCCTTCAAACCTATAACCTAAACCCTCTACCCTCAACCCTAAACCCTTAAACCCTAAATCCTTAAACCTTCTACCCTCTACCCTCAACCCAATACCCTCTACCCTCAACCCTTATCCCTCAACCCAATACCCTCAACCCTTAAACCCTCTACCCTCTACCCTCTACCCTATACATTCAACCCTCAAACCTCAACTCTCAACCCTCAACCCTTAATCCCTCAACCCTCAACCCTCAACCCTTAAATCCTAAACCCTCAACCCTTATACCCTCTACCCTATAACCCTAAACCCTTAAACCCTCAAACACTCAAACCTAAACCCTAGATGCTCAACCCTTAAACCCTCTACCCTCAACCTTAATACCTCAACCCAAGTAAACTCTCTACCCTAATCCCTCAACCCTAAACTCTTAATCCCTCAACCCTCAACCCTCAACCCTCTACCCTCTACCCTCTACCTCTACCCTCTACCTCAAGCCTTAAACCCTAATCCCTCAACCCCTATACCTCTACTCTATAAATGGACCCTCAAACCTAATCCCTCAACCTCAACCCTCAACCTCTACCCTCAACCTTAAACCCTCAAACCTCAACCATTAAACCCTAAACCCTTAAACCCTCTACCCTCTACCCTCTACCCTCAACCATATACCCTCAACCCCAACACCCTCTACCCTCAACCCTAATCCCTCAACCCTTAAACCCTTAAAATAAATTAAGCTCTCTACCCTAATCCCTCAACCCTTAATCCATGTACCCTCAACTCTCAACCCTTAAACCCTAATCCCTGAACCCCTATACCCTCTACTCTATACATTGGACCCTCAACCATAATCCCCCAACCTAATACCCTCAATCCTCTACCCTCAACCTTAAACCCTCAACCCTCAACCCTTAAACCCTAAAACCTTAAACCCTCTACCCTCTACCCTATACATTAAACCCTCAAC
Organism: Sequoiadendron giganteum; assembly: GCA_007115665.2. Taxonomy (NCBI): domain Eukaryota; kingdom Viridiplantae; phylum Streptophyta; class Pinopsida; order Cupressales; family Cupressaceae; genus Sequoiadendron; species Sequoiadendron giganteum. The sequence continues at coordinate 632,610,780 of CM021108.1, forward strand.
CGTCAATTCTCAACCCTCAAACCTTAATCCCTCAATCCTTAACCCTCAAACCCTAAACCCTAAACCCTTATACCCTCTACCTTATACATTGGACCCTCAACCCTAATCCTTCAACCATATGTACCCTCAACCCTAATCCCTCAACCCTATACCCTCAACCCAATACCCTAAACCATCAACCCTATAGGCCCTCAACCCTATACCCTCAATTCTCAACCCTCTACCCTATACATTGGATCCTCAAACCTCATATCTCTCTTTCCCTCCCTCCTCTTCTCTCCTGTCTATCTCACTTCTCCATCCATCTCTCCCTCCATCCATCTCTCCCTCTCTACCCTAATCCCTCAACCCTTATATCCTTAAACACTCAACCCTAAACCCTAAACCCTCAACCCTCAGCCCTTAAACCCTCTACCCTCCTCCCTCTACCCTATACATTAAACCCTAAACCCTCAATTCTCAACCCTCAACCCTTAATCCCTCAACCCTCAATGCTTAAACCCTAAACCCTCAACCCATATACCCTCTACCCTATACATTGGACCCTCAACCCTAATCCTTCAACCATATACCCTCAAACCTATACCCTAAACCCTAAACCCTCTACCATCAACCTTAAACCCTAAACACCCTTAAATGTTATACCCCTACCATCAACCCTAATCCATCAACCCTATACCCTCAACCAATTAACCTATACCCTCAATTATCAACCCTCTACACTATACATTGGATCCTCGAACCTCATATATCTCTATCCCTCCCTCCTCTTCTCTCCTCCTCTCTATCTCACTTATCCCTGCATCTCTTCCTCCATCCATCCCTCCCTCTCTACCCTAATACCTCAATTGTATATCCTCAAACCTTAAACCCTTAAACACTCAACCCTAAACACTAAACCCTCAACCCTCAAACCCTAAACCCTTAAACCCTCTACCCTGTACCCTCATCCCAATAACCTATACCCTAAAACCTAAACAAATTTGTGTTTATCACCTATCATATGATGTGAACATCCACTATCAATTACCCATTCATCCTTTTCTTCAACTCGAGCAACTAGGGATTTCTCCACATTTGAACAACTAGTAGATTTAGTAGACACAAGATTAATTTCCTTGATAACAATAAACACAAACTCATCTTCACTTCCATTCCCTTTGTCAAATTCATTATTTGTCACACCTTCATTAACAACATAATAACACTTCTTTTGAAATTTAGACTTGTAGGGTTTTGACTTAGGCACTCTTTCCAGACACCTTAATGCAAAATGACCTATCTTATTGCAGGAAAAACATTTAATGGGAAATTTCCCTTTGTACTTACCTTCTCCTCTGACTTCCCTTTTGACAATAAGTGCTTCAAGCTAATTCCATTGTCTTTCTTCTTCTTCAATCTATCTCATTTCTTCCTCATACCTGAATACCTTTCTAGAAGAAATTTCACTTGGATCATATCTCTGCTTGTCTCTTCCAGAGGTAGTAGCTTTGAATACAAATTCTATCTTAGGAAGGGAATCACCGAATTCACTCAACTCAAAAGCAGTAAGTTTACCAATCAACATATCTCTGGTTACATTTGTCACAGTCCTGAGCTCATCAATAGCTATAGCTTTGACTTTTTATGCAGGAGGCAAGGATCTAAGAACTTTAGCAACAATCTTTGATTCATCCAACTATCCATTAGCACATCTGATTCACAACACAAGTTCATTCACTCTTTGCATGAAAGTAGTAATATTATCATCATCACCCATTTTCAACAATTCATATTTCCCTTTCACACTCTGCAACTTAGCAATCTTCACATTAGCATCACCTTCATACAAAGTTTCCAAATTTTTCCAAATCTCATATGTAGTCTTCAATTCCATAACATTCATCATCTCAGAATTAGTCAAATAACTCCAAAATGCTTCCTTAGCCTTGATATTGTATTCAACATCCCTAATCTCAGAGTAGTAGTAGGACCATTTTGAGGAATAACATACCTAGTACATGTAATGTTCCAATAGGATTCACCAATGCATCTCAAATGACACTCCATTTGAGTCTTCCATGAAGAATAGTTTGTTCTATCAAATCTCGTACTATCCTTCTTATATGATGCCATCCTAGATCACCTCAAGCTGTTAAACTTATTCCAAGGAACCTGCTCTAATACCAATTGTTGGCAACACAAGGGAAGGAAACTGAGAGGGGGGTGAATCAGTTGTCATAGAATTTCAAACTTATTAAACTTATTAAACTTAATAACCCTTATTCTTAGATTTGATTAATAACCATGAAAGCATGAATCAACAACACATCAGAAACACACATAACACCAATATTTTTTTGCGTGAAAATCCTGTTAGGGGAAAAACCATGGTGGAGGTTAATCCACAAGTTATACCCTATTAGAAGTATAAGAAGAATAAATGGGGAATGCACTTGCATTCAGGCACACTACTTAGAGCTCACTACTCAAATACAAAGGAAGACGCACTATCTTAAAAATATATTCAGATTAAAACTATTTGAAGAATTTGAATTAAGAAAGTAGCATCTGCTAATGCCTGATTATAGTTCTGGTTAAGCACATGAACACTTCTTCACTCTTCTTCACACTTTGCTCTGCTTTCAAATGATATGAACCTTATTTGCACATAGCATTCACACACTTTTTACTACACATGTTTCAAATGAGATAAAAAATCACTTATATATCCAGAACAAGAAATTACATTGCATCATGTCGGCATCAACAAAATATAAGCTGAATACAAATTGTCAGCTCAAAATAATTAATTTATCAATGTGAATCCACCAAGGCCAGCCACAACATAATGAATACCCAACAAAACATCCTTGAACATGAAACATCTTCAAAGATTATTCCATGAAGATCCACAACACGCTTCAAACACCCTATCGGCCATGAACATGAAAAACATGAACACACAAAAAAAAATCTTGAATTGCGAGCACAATGATCAATGCAAACGTGCAACATAGATAAAGCATGAACTAAAAGCATCCACAAACATCACAAGAGCATATGCAACAAATTGGATTACTAGAATTACATTATCTTCTTCCAGGAACACCAACTACACTAACAAAATAACTGTAGGAACACAAAAAATCATAACTTTCTCAAAACTTCATGTGCACCTCTAAAACTTACGGTAGATAAACTAGATAGGCTCGAAAAAAACCCTTTAATATGCAACTTATGATCACCAACATACTTAACTTTCCAACACTCTGATCTTCACTGCTTCATGGACAACCTTCAACATATTTATTACAATTTTCTCAATATCCTCGACATATACAACCTTAAAGATATCAATGCTAATAGTGTTGACATCAATGAAAACCATATATCAAAAACACAACCACAATATCCAACAATCTCCCCCTTTGGAATTGATGGCAACACATGATGTGAAAAACACCATCAATGCAACTAACTTCAACACTTACTCCCCCTTAGGTTCTAATTCTTTTCTCAAGATTTCTTCTCTAGCTCTTCATACTTTTTCACATTTTTCTTCTCCCCCTTTCTTCTTCAAAGGTTTTTCACATTACTCTTCTCCCCCTTTGACATCACTGGAAAAGGTACACACAAGCTCTGAACCACATATCTGAATCATCTAACTACTCCCCCTGAGTAGCAGCCACCACTACATCAATCTGAAACAAGATATGACTATAAATGCACAGACTGATGCAAAGACTTGCATCTTAGTTTTGATTAGGAGGGGAAATCACCCCTAACTTCCCTTTGAGATACTCAAAAGTATCCTTAGGATTAGCTTGAAATCTTGCAACAATACATACAACATTCATGATATCAGGTCTAGTTTGAGTCAAATACAGTAATCCATCAATCATTGATCTGTATCTAGTCTGATTTGCCTTCGGAGAATCATCATCCATTGTCAACTTACATCCAATTACCATGGGTGTACCAATTGGATTTGAATCTTCCATACCAAATTTCTTTAGCAATTCTCTCACATACTTGGACTAAGATATAAAAATCCCTTTATCTAACTGAGTAATTTGCAATCCCAAAAAGAATTTCATCTCTCCAATCATTGACATCTCAAACTCATTATGCATCTCATTATAAAACTTCATGCACACACCATCATCTCCTACAAAAATGAGATCATCAACAAATACTTCCACAATCAAATCTTTATAATCATCAATTTTTAAATATAGATTACTATCAACAGTACCTTTGTTAAATCCAAGCTTCAAAAATACTTGTCCAATCTGGCATACCAAGCTCTAGGGGCCTGCTTGAGTCCATACAATTCTTTCTTCAACTGATAAAGAATATCTCCCTAATTAGTCAATTGAAATCCATCAGGTTGTTCTTGACATACACCTCTTCATTCAGTTCACCATTTAGAAAAGCTGATTTGACATCCATCTGATAAAACGTGTAGTTTTTGTAAGCAACATAAGCAAGAAACAGTCACACAACTTCAATTCTAGCAACAGGAGCAAAAGTTTCTTCAAATTCAATTCCCTCCATCTGAGAGTATCCTTTACATACTAGTATTTATTTTTTTCCGATAACTTCAGCTTGTTCATTCAGTTTGATTCTAAAAACCCATTTAGTTCCAATTAATTTTTTGTCTGTAGGTCTAGGAACAAGAGTCCATGTATCATTCTTCTAAATTTTTTGTAATTCTTCTTTCATTTCTTCAATACAATGTTCATCTTTCCATGCTTCATTGAAATTACTTGGCTCAATCTTTGATATCAAACAATATTCTTTTGCAATTCTTCTCCTAGTTTGGACACCTTTGTTCTTATCACCTATAATTTGACTTTCTGAATGATTTAATCTCACATACCTTGGAGTCTTAGAATTTTCTTGAACTTATGTCTCTTGTGATCTTTCTTCTGCACTTTCACTATTTTCTCCTTTCTCTTGATCTTCTTGATTCACCAGAATGATTTGAACTTGATTTGAAGTCTGACCATTGTTTTCTTTGTTTGTACTATCATTATGATCATCAGAATAATATCCACATATTCTGGATGGTCTAGAAATGTCTTCATCAACCTTAACATTTGCACTTTCAACCATTTTCTTCAATCTCTTGTTGTAGCACTGGTAGGCCTTACTCTTAGTAGAATAGCTAGGAAATATTCCTTCATCACTCCTAGCATCAAAATTTCCTATATCTTCATCTCTTCTGATATAGAATTTACTTCCAAAGATTTTGAAATACCTGATAGTAGGCTTATGACCAGTACAAAGCTCAAAAGGAGTCTTACCAGTATCACCTTTGATTTGAACCTTGTTGAGAGTATAAATAGTAGTACTCACAACTTCTCTCCAATAGATATGAGCAACATTTCCTTCCAACATCATAGTCCTAGCAGCATCTAGAACTACCCTATTCTTCCTTTCCACAATTCCATTTTGTTGGGGGGTGCATGGTGCAGATAATTATCTCTTTATCCCATGCACTTCAGAGAAAGAATTAAACTCACCATATGTGAATTCACCACCTCTATCTGATATCAGACACTTAATCTTCAGACCTATCTCTATCTCAACTTTAGCCTTAAAAATCTTGAACTTCTCCAGAGCTTCAAATTTCTCCCTTAAAAATGCAACCCACATCAATCTAGAATAATAATCAATAAGCAACATGAAATATGTGTCTCCTTGTAGAATTCTAATTCTAGAAGGACCACACAAGTCAGTATGCACAAGCTCCAATATGCCCTTTGAACAATGTTGTTTACTTCTGAATGAAACTCTAGTTTTCTTCCTCAACTGGCATTCCTTGCATATGGCATTAGTAGGCTTTACCAGCTTAGGAAGATCTATCACCGCATGAGTAGAACTTATCTTGATAATACTGCCAAAATTTACATGACACATTCTCTTATGCCACAACCAAATTTCATCAACTTGAGCAATCAGACAACTTTAACTAGAAACATTCAGATGAAAAATGTTACCTTTTGTTTTGGTGCCTGATGCAATTAGATTTCCAGAACTTCCTAATATTCTACACTTTCCATCCTTGAATTGAAGATTGTATCCCTTATCAACCATCTATCTGACACTTAAAAGATTATTCTTCAAACCTTCAACATAAAGATCATTAGTGTTATGCTTACCATCAAAATAAATGCATCCTCTTCCACGGATTATACCACCAGTGTTATCACCAAATCTTACAACACCACCATCATACTTTTCCAGGTTTACAAATTTTCTTTTATCACCTGTCATATGATGTGAACATCCACTATCAATTACCCATTCATCATTTTCTTTAACTCGTGCAGCTAGGGATTTCTCCACATTTGAACAACTAGCAGATTCAATAGACACAAGATTACTTTCCTTGATAACAATAAACACAAACTCATCTTCACTTCCATTCCCTTTGTCAGATTCATCATTTGTCACACCTTCATCAACAACATAATAACACTTCTTTTGAAATTTAGACTTGTAGGGTTTTGACTTAGGAACACTTTTCAGACACCTTGATGCAAAATGACCTATCTTATTGTAGGAAAATATTTAATAGAAAATTTCCCTTTGTACTTACCTTCTCCTCTGGCTTCCCTTTTGACAATAAGGGCTTCAAGCTCATTCCGTTCTCTTTCTTCTTCTTTAATCTATCTCATTTCTTCCTCATACCTGAATACCTTTCTAGAAGAACTTTCACCCAGATTATATCTTTTCTTGTCTCTTCCGGAGGTAGTAGCTTTGAATTCAGATTCTATCTTAGGAAGGGAATCAACGAATTCACTCAACTCAGAAGCAGTAAGTTTACCAATCAACATATCTCTGGTTACATTTGTCACAGTGCTAAGCTCATCAATAGTTGTAGCTTTGAATTTGTATGTAGGAGGAAAGGATCTAAGCACTTTAGCAACAATCTTTGATTCATCCAACTATCCACCAACACATCTGATTCTACAAATAAGTTCATTCACTCTTTGTATGAAAGTAGTAATATTCTCATCATCACCCATTTTCAACAATTCATATTTCCCTTTCACACTTTGTAACTTAGCAATCTTCACATTAGCATCACCTTCATACAAAGTTTCCAAATTTTTCCAAATCTCATAAGCAGTCTTCAGTTCCATAAAATTCATCATCTCGGAATCAGTCAAAGCACTCAACAATTCTTCCTTAGCCTTGATATTTTATTTAGCATCCCTAATCTCAGCACTAGTAGTAGGACCATTTTGAGGAATAACATACCTAATACATGTAATGTTCCAATAGGATTCACCAATGCATCTCAGATGACACTCCATTCGAGTCTTCCATAGAGAATAGTTCATTCCATCAAATCTTGGACTATCCTTCTTATATGATGCCATCCCAAATCACCTCGAGCTGTTAAAATTCTTCCAAGGAACTTGCTCTAATACCAATTGTTGGCAACAAAAGGGCAGACAACTGAGAGGGGGGGTGAATCATTTGTCAGATAATTTTAAAATTATTAAACTTATTAACCCTTATTCTCAAATTTGATTAATAACCATGAAAGCATAAATCAAAAACACATCAGAAACGAACATAACACCAATATTTTTTTTGCGTGGAAACTCTGTTAGGGGAAAAACCATGGTGGAGATTAATCCACAAGTTATACCTTGTTAGAAGTATAAGAAGAATAAATGAGGAATGCACTTGCATTCAGGCACACTGCCTAGAGCTCATTGCTCAAATACAAATGAAGACACATTGTCTTACAAAAATATTCAGATTAAAACCATATGAAGAATTTGAACTAAGAAAGTAGCATTCGCTAATGCCTGATTACTGTTTCGTTTAAGCACATGAGCACTTCTTCACTCTTCTTCACACTCTGCTATTCTTTCGAATGATATGAACCTTATTTGCACATAGAATTCACACACTTCATACTACACGTCTCAAATGAGATAAAAAATTGCTTATATATATCCGTAACAAGAAATTACATTGCTTCATGTCGGCATCAACAAAATATAAGATGAATACAAACTATTAGCTCAAAACAATAAATATTATGAATGTGAATCCACCAAGGTCAGCCACAAAATAATGAAGACCCAACACAAGATCCTTGAAAATGAAACACCTTCAAATATTATTCCACAAAGATCCACAACACGCTTCAAACACCTTGTTGGCCATGAAAATGAAAAAAATTAACATGCTAAAGAAAATCTCGTATCGCGAGCACAACTTTCAATGCAGACGTGCAACACAGATAGAGTACGAACTAGAAGCATCCAAAAACATCATAGGAGAATACACAACAACTCAGATTACTAAAATTATATCATCTTCTTCTAGGGATACCAGCTACAGTAACAGAATAACTGTAGAAACACATAAACTCATAACTTGCTCGAATATTCATACACACCTCTAAAACTTACAGTAGATAAACTAGATAGGCTGGAAAAAAAACCCTTTAATCCATAACTTTTGATCACCAACATACTGAACTTTCCAACACTCTGATCTTCATTGCTTCACAGACAACCTTCAACATATTTATTACAATTTTCTCAATATCCTTTACATATACAACCTTAAGGACATCAATGCTAATAGTGTTGACATCAACGAAAACCACATATCAGCAACACAACCAAAATATCAAACACAACCCTTAAACCCAAGTAAACTCTCTACCCTAATCCCTTAACCCTCAACCCTTAATCCCTCAACCCTTAAATCTTCAAACTCTACCCTCTACCCTCTACCTTCTACCTTCTACCCTTAAACCCTAATTCCTCAACCCCTATACCCTCTACTCCATACAATGGACCCTCAACCCTAAACCCTAAACCCTAAACCCCCTACCCTCAACCTTAAACCCTCAACCCTCAACCCTTCAACCCTCTACCCTCTACCCTCTACCCTCTACCCTCTACCATCTACCATCTACCATCTACCCTATACATTAAACCCTCAACCCTCAATTCTCAACCCTCGATCCTTAATCCCTCAACCCTCAACCATTAAACCCTAAACCCTCTACCCTCAACCCTAAACCCTTAAACCTTTTACCCTCTACCCTAAACCCTAATCGCTCGACCCTATACCCTCAACCCAATACCCTAAACCATCAAACCTATAGGTACTCAACCCTATAACCTCAATTCACAACCCTATACCCTATACATTGGATCCTCAACCATCATATATCTTTTTCCCTCCCTCCTCTTCTCTCCTCTCTATCTCACTTAACCCTCCATCTCTCCCTCCCTCCATCCATACCTCTCTACCCTAATACCTCAACTATATAACCCTAACCCTTAAACCATTAAACACTCAACCCTAGACCCTAAACCCTCAAACCTCAACCCTCAACCCTCATCCCTTAAACCCTAAATTGTTAAATCCTCTACCTGCTACCCTCAACCCAATACCTCTACCCTCAACCCCAATCCCTCAACTCTTAAACCCTTAAACCCAAGTAAAATATCAACTCTAATCCCTCAACCCTCAACCATTAATCCCTCAACCCTTAAACCTTCAACCCTCTACCCTCTACCCTCAACCCTTAAACCCTAATCCCTCAACCCCTATACCCTCTACCCTATACAATGGACCCTCAACCCTAAACCCTAAACCCTATACCCTCAACCCTCTACCCTCAACCTTAAACCCTCAAACCTCAACCCTTAAACCCTAAACCCTTAAACCCTCTACCCTCTACCCTATACATTAAACTCTCAACCCTCAACACTTAATCTCTCAACCCTCAACTCTTAAACCATAAAACCTCAACCCCTATACCCTATACCTAATACATTGAACCCTCAACCTTAATCCTTCAACCACATACCCTCAAACCTATACCCTAAACCCTCAATCCTTTACCCTCAATCGTAAACCCTCAACCCTAAACCCTTAAAAAACATAAACCCTTAAACCTTCTACCCTCTACCCTCAAACCTAATCCATCAACCCTATACCCTCAACCCAATACCCTTAACCATCAACCCTATAGGTCCTCAACCTTATACCCTCAATTCTCAACCCTCTACCCTATACATTAGATCCTCAACGCTCATATATCTTTGTACCTCCCTTCTCTTCTCTCCTTCTCTCTATCTCACTTATTCCTCCATTTCTCCATCCATCCATCCCTCCCTCTCTACCCTAATCCATCAACCGTATACCCTCAACCTTTAAACCCTTAAACACTCAACCCTAAACCATAAACCCTCTACCCTTAAATCCTAAACCCTTAAACCCTCTACCCTCTACCCTCAACCCCAATCCATTGACCCTTAAACCATTAAACCCAAGTAAAATCTCTACCCTAATCCATCAACCGTCAACCCTTAATCCCTATACCCTCAACCCTCAACCCCTATACCCTCTACCCTATAGATTGGACCCTCAACCTTGATCCCCCAGTCCTATACCCTCAATCCTCTACCCTTAACCTTAAACCCTCAACCCTTAAACCATAAACCCTTAAACCCTCAACCCTAATCCCTCAACCCTATACCCTCAACCTAATACCCTAAACCATCAACATCAACCCTATAGGTCCTCAACCCTATACCCTCAATTCTCAACCCTCTACCCTATACATTGGATCCTTAACCCTCATATATATTTGTCCCTCCCTCCTCTTCTCTCCTTCTCTCTATCTCACTTCTCCCTTAATCTCCCCTCCATCCATCACTCCCTCTCAACCCTAATCCATCAACCCTAAACCATCAACCCTTAAACCCTTAAACACTCAACCCTAAACCCTAAACCCTCAACCCTCAACCCTTAAACCCTAAAACCCTAAACCTTTAAACCATCTACCCTCTACCCTCAGCCCAATACCCTCTAACCTCACCCCTTATCCCTCAACACTTAAGAACTTAAACCAAAATAAAATCTCTACCCTAATCCCTCAACCCTCAACCCTTAATTCCTCAACCCTTAAACCCTCAATCCTGTACCCTCAAACCTCAACCCTCAGCCCTCAACCCTTAAACCCTAATCCCTCAACCCCTATACCCTCTACCATATAAATTGGATCCTCAACCCTAATCCATCAACCCTATACCCTCAATCCTCTACCCTCAACCTTAAACCCTCAACCCTTAAACCCTCTACCCTATACCCTCTAACGTATACATTAAATCCTCAACCCTCAATTCTCAACCTTCAACCCTTAATCCGTCAACCCTCAACCCTTAAAACCTAGACCCTCAACCTCTATACCCTCTACCCTTTACATTTGACCCTCAACCTAATCCTTCAACCATATACCCTCAAACCTATACCCTAAACCCTCTACCCTCAACCCTAAACCCTCAACCCTAATACCTTTAACCCTAAACCCTTAAACCTTCTACCATCTACCCTCAACCCAATACTCTCTACCCTCAACCCTAATCCCTCAAACCTATACCCTCATCTCAATACCCTAAACCATCAATCCTATAGGTCATCCACCCTAATCCTTCAACCCTATACCCTCAACCCTTATCCCTTTCTCCCTATCTATACATCTTAGCTCTCTCTCTCCCCCCCCCTCTCTTACCCTCTCTAATTTTCTCTATCTACCCTCTCCCTCTTTCTACATACCTCTCACTCAATCAATCCCTACCACTCTCTCTCACTCCCTCTATCTATCCCTCTCTATCTCCCTCCCACTGCCTCTCCTTCACTCCCTCTCTCTCCCACTCCCTTTCTCTCCCTATCTCTCGGGTCTCTCCCTCCCACCCCCTTTCTCTCTCAGGTCTCTCCCTCTGGCACCCTACCTAGGTAACTCTCTCTCTCCCCCCCTCTCTCTATCTATCCCTCCCACCCTACCTAGATAAGTCCCTCTCACTCCACCCCCATCTCTCTCCCTCTCTCTCAAGTCACTCCCTCCCACACCCTCTCCCTCTCTCAGGTCTCTCACTCTCACACTCCCTCTCTCGCACTCCCTCTCACTACCTATCTCTCAAGTATCTCCCTCTCACCCCCCCTCAAACTCTCAAGTCTCCCCTCTAGCACCCTACCTACATAACTCTTTGTTTCTCTCCCCCTCTCTCTCCCCCTCTCTCTCTCTCCCTCTCCCTCTCCCTCTCTCTCTCCTTCCCACCCTACCTAGTTAAGTCCCTCTCACTCCAACCCCTTCTCTCCCACTCCCTCTCTCTTATTCTCTCCCTCTCTCAAGACTCTCTCCCACTACCTCTCTACCTCTCTCTCTCTCAGGTCTCTCTCTCCCTCTAAAGACATACATAAATACATACATACTTACATACATACAAGCATAATACATATGTACATACAATCGTACATACATACAAGCATACATGTACATATGTAGATACAATCTTACATACATATAGGCATATATACATACATGCATTGATACATACATACATACACACATACACACATACAAGAATGCATACATACATGTATACATGACATACAAGCATACATGTACATACAAACATACAAATGGGTATGTGTAGGATCATCATGGAAAAAATAGTCCCTTAAGTAGTGATGAAAATTCAAAACATTAGAGTTAGGCAACTTGACGTAAAAAATTGAATAAGTTATCTATATTATTTCAAAAATATGTAAGAATAGAATCTGTAGCAAATTGAATGTAGTTTCTAAACTACTAGGGTAAGTGCACCAAGATGGTTCCTAAAACAGGGACTTAAGTGGATAGATTTTTTTTGAAATCAGGAAATACTGACCTTGGACATGAAATTGAGGATAGTTACACTCAAAATTTTGAGATGGAACAAAAACGAGGATTGAAGTGCTCCAAGTCTACTTTCTAAAATACTAATTTATTTTTAAAATGGTTGAGATTAAGGGGTTCAACAGAGGGACGTACACAAATTGGTGTTGTTTTTGTTAGAAAAACATAACATAGCAACTCTTGTATGACCCTCGTACGGTGAATTTTTTTTAGAATTTTTAAAATCGCAATAGTCAGAAGTTAGCTAACAGTATGTAGTTGATGCACGATTTTTCTGATAATTTTTTAATGAATATTTGATTTTTTCCTAATTTTCGAAGTGGACATTTCCTGAAAAACAGAATTTTGGTCATGCTACCCCTACAAATTTTGGAAACTAATTGAATATTTTTTATTTTTTTTTTAAAAATTGTAGAATGGAGTCTAGTTCCTAAAAATGTAATTTATTTGAAAATTCAATGAACGGTTAATTTATAACGAAAAAAATACCAAACACTTCTTTTTGGCGAAACAAAGACATACAAATAAAATAAATTATGGATGAAAGGCTTAACATTTTCAGAAAGTGAAAAACAATACATCATTGGATAGCTAAGAGAGAACCCAACATTACCCATGTGTTTGATTTTTTTGATATTGAACCACGTGCAATCCTAACGGTGAGCACGAACTCAATTATGTAAAATATGGTAGATTTTTTAAAAACACGTCTTTGGTCATTGGGAATGCCCTCCAAGCCTTTGGGTTGGTATTCCAAGGAAAATACCAAACCTAAGGCTCGGGAATTCCAAAAGCAAGATATAATGCAAGCGAGCTATAACAAGCTCGCATTATAATGCGCTCGCATTATATCTCAGTTTTGACATGGTTTTTGCTTCTACGGGAAACATGTCAACTAAGACATAGTGCGAGCGTGTTATAATGTGCTCCCGTTATGTGCTCCTTTATGTTAAATGCCAATATATTGAATGTATGCTGATATATTTGTATGTTTGTATGTACATGTATGCTTGTATGTCATGTATGTATGCATGTATGCATGTATGCAGGCTTGTATGTATGTACGTATGCCTGTATGTATAAATGCATATATATTGTATGTATGCCTATATGTATGTAATATTGTATCTACACATGTATGTATGTATGCTTGTATGGATGTAGGATTATATGTACATATGTATTATGCTTGTATGTATGTATTTACGTATGTATTTAGAGGGAGGGATAATTTAGAGAGAGAGAGAGTCTGGAGAGATGGAGAGGGGGTGGAAGTGAGATTTTAAGAGAGGGAGTGGGAGAGAAGGGGTTGGAGTGAGAGGGATAGAGGGAGGGAGAGAGAGAGGGGGGGTGGGAGAGAGAATTTAGAGATAGGGAGAGAGAGAGAGGGGCGAGAGAGAGACAAAGAGAAAGATAGAGTTATGTAGGTAGGGTGCCAAAGGGAGAGACTTGAGAGTGTGAGGGGGTGAGAGGGAGAGACTTGAGAGATAGGTAGTGAAAGGGAGTGTGAGAGAGAGGGAGTGTGGGAGAGAGGGAGTGGGAGAGAGAGGGAATGTGAGTGAGAGACCTAAGAGAGGGAGAGGGTGTGGGAGGGAGTGACCTGATAGAGGTAGAGAAAGTGGGGGGTGGAGTGAGAGGGACTTATCTAGGTAGGGTGAGAGGGATAGATAGAGAGAGGGGAGAGAGAAAGAGAGAGAGTTACCTAGGTAGGTTACCAGAGGGAGAGACCTGAGAGAGAGAGGGGGTAGGAGGGAGAGACATGAGAGAAAGGGAGAGAGAGGGAGTGGGAGAGAGTGGGATAGAGTGGGAGGGACATAGAGAGAGATGGATAGAGGGAGCGAGAGAGGGTGGTAGGGATTGATTGAATGAGAGGTATGTAGAAAGAGGGAGATGATAGATAGAGACAATTAGAGAGGGTAGGAGGGAGGGAGGGAGGGAGAGGTGAGATGTATAGATAGAGAAAAATTGATAGGGGTTGAGGTTATAGGGTTGAGGGATTAGGGTGAAGGACCTATAGGGTTGATGGTCTCTAGGGTATTAGGGTTTAAGGTTTGAGGGTTGAGGGAATAGGGTCGATGGTAGAGGTTATTTGGTTGAGCGTATAGGGTAGAAGGTTTAAGGGTTTAGGGTTGAAGGGTTTAGGGTTAAGGGTTTACTTGGTTGAGGGTAGAGGGTTTAGGGTGGAGGTTTTAGGGTATATGGTTGAAGGATTAGGTTCAGGGTCCAATGTAAGGGGTAGAGGGTTTAGGGTTTAAGGATTGAGGGTTGAGGGATTAAGGGTTGAAGATTGAGAATTGAGGGTTGAGGGTTTAATGTATAGGGTAGAGGGTAGAGGGTAGAGGGTAGAGGGTTTAAGGGTTTAGGGTTTAAGGGTTGAGGGTTGAAGATTGAGGGCTTAAGGTTGAGGGTTGAGGGTATAGGGTCGAGGGATTAGGGTTGAGGGTCCAATATAAATGGTAGAGGTTATAGGGGTTGAGAGATTAAGGGTTGAGGGTTTAGGGATTAGGGTAGAGACTTTTCTTGGATTTAATAGTGTAAGGGTTGAGGGATTAGGGTTGAGGGATTAAGGTTGAGGGATTAGGGTTTAGGGTAGAGGGTATTGGGTTGAGGGTAGAGGGTAGAGGGTAGAGGGTTTATGAGTTTAGGGTTTAAGGGTTGAGGGTTGAGGGTCGAGGGTTTAGGGTTGAGTGTTTAAGGGTTTAAGGGTTAAGGGTTTAAGGGTCAAGAGGGTTGAGGGATTAGGGTAGAGAGTTTACTAAGTTGGTTTAAGAGTTGGGGGATTAGGGTTGAGCATAGACGGTAGAGGATTGACAGTAGAGGGTAGAGGGTTTACAGGTTAGGGTTTAAGGGTTTAGGGTTTAGGGTTGAGGGATTAAGAGGTTATAGGGTAGAGGGTATAGGGGTTGAGGGATTAGGATTTAAGGGTTGAGGGTTGACAGTTGAGGAATTAAGAGGGTATAGGGGTTGGGGGACTAGGGTTTAAGGGTTGAGGGTTGAGGGTTGAGAGATTAAGAGGGTATAGGGGTTGAGGGATTAGGGTTTAAGGGTTGAGGGTTGAGGGTTGAGGACTAAGAGGGTATAGGGTTTGAGGGATTAGGGTTTAAGGGTTGAGGGTGAGGATTGAGGATTAAGAGGGGTAGAGGGTAGGGGAAGGGTTGAAGGGTTGAGGTTGAGCAGTTAGAGTTAGGGATTAAGAGGGGTATAGGGGTTGAGGGATTAGGGTTTAGGGTTGAGGGTTGAGGTTTAGGGGTAGGGGCTAGGGATAGGGTTTAGGGTTGAGGGTTGAGGGTTGGGATTAAGAGGGTATAGGGGGAGGGATTAGGGTTTAGGGTTAGGGTTGAGGTTGAGGGATTAAGAGGATATAGGGGTTGAGGGATTAGGGTTTAAGGGTTGAGGGTTGAAGGTTGAGGGATTAAGAGGGTATAGGGGTTGATTAGGGATTAGGGTTTAAGGGTTGAGTGTTGAGGGATTAAGAGGGTATAGGGGTTGAGGGATTAGTGTTGAAGGGTTGAGGGTTGAGGGATGAGGGATGAGGGTTGAGGGTTGAGGAATTAAGAGGGTATAGGGGTTAAGAGATTAGGTTTTAAGGGTTGAGGGTTGAGGGTTGAGGGATTAAGAGGGTATAGGGGTTGAGGGATTAGGGTTTAAGGGTTTAAGGGTTTAAGGGTTGAGGGTTGAGGGATTAAGAGGATATAGGGGTTGAGGGATTAGGGTTTAAGGGTTGAGGGTTGAGGGTTGAGGGATTAAGAGGGTATAGGGGTTGAGGGATTCTAGTTTAAGGGTTGAGGGTTGAGGGAGTAAGAGGGTATGGGGTATACATCTCTCCCACTATCTCCATCTACCCTTTATCTCTTAAAAATTTAAACCCTTAACCCTTAAACCCTTAACTCTTAACCCTCTACCCTCTATCTCTCTCTCAGTCCATCTCTCCCTCCCTCTATATCTCCATCTCTCCCACTATATCTTTCTCCCCCTCTCCCTCTCCATCCCTCTCTCCCTCTCTCCCTCTTTCTCTCCCACTCTCTCTTTCTACCACTCTCCCCTTTTCTCCATCCCACCCTTATCTTTCTCCCACTCTTCCCTTCTCCCACTCTCCCACTCTCTCCCACTCTCTCTTTCTCCCACTCTCTCTTTCTCCCACTCTCCCCTTCTCCCACTCTCCCACTCTCTCCCACTCTCTCTTTCTCCCACTCTCCCCCTCTCTCCCTCCCACTCTATCTTTCTCTCACTCTCTTCTTCTCCCACTCTCCCACTCTCCCCCTCTCTCCCTCCCTATATATCTCCATATCTCCCACTATCTCTTTATAACCCTCTCCTCTCCCTCCCTCTCCTCTCCCTCCCTCCCTCTCTCTCCCTCTTTCTCTCCCACTCTCTCTTTCTCTCCAACTCTCCCTCTACCTCTCTCTCTCTCTCTCACACACACACACTCACCTCTATCTCCTCTAGTATAAGGGTGTAGGGGTGAGATATAGAATTAGGATAAAGAGTATAGACAAAGAGGGAGAAAAGAAATATATTAAGAAAACCATATTTCATATAATGCGTGCGCATTTTGAAGAAGTAGAGATGTCACCATTTTAGGAAGAAATAGTGTGCCCGCGTTATAAGGTAGCACATTTTTTATTCAACTAAAAATGGTAAAAAAACTCAATATACCCGTGATGTCAAGGCCCACGGTCTACATATTCTCCTGGTTCTACGCGTGCTCCGACAAAAAGTAGCTTTTTGATGATGTTGCGAAGTGTGCAAGCATGTTTTTCACATTCCATCACCTTTTCCATGATCTTTCTACCACCTTTGCATGAAATAGCAGAGTTTCCACGTTGAAAGACATATAATATCAATTGAAGTTTCAATTCCATTGAAAAATGATATACAATTGAAGTTTGGAGGGGAACAAGCTTTTGAACAAGTCAAATTGTTGTGGAGCTTGAAGAAAGAAGAAGCTAAGGCTACATAATTGGGTTGAACTCCTCCATTTGAAAGTCTATTTTTTTAGGTATGCAAAGTATTTACACATTTTCTTTCATTCTATTATGGCTTTCTTTCATTTTTGTTTGTCATTATAACCTTACATTGTCAATGCACATTTTAAATTGCACAATTATGTACACTTGCAAATTACCATTTAAAACTTGATACAGAGCATCTACTAGGATCCACAAATCATCAAGGGTACTTTTGACCCTAACTTAAATTGAAGAAGATCAACGAACAAAATCAATCATCTTTTCATCAAAATCCTTCAATTTCACTTGATTTCATATTTCCACAAAACATTAGAACTTGGTTTCAACTCTTTTTTAGACTCAAAAAATATATTAACCCTCATAAAATTTATTGTATCATAGCATAAAGCTGATTAGAAACTCAGAACCATTCAATTCGTTCTTGATTCACTAATTCTAGAACTCAATAACCATCATAAAATTTATTGTATCATAGCATAAAGCTGATTAGAAACTCAGAACCATTCAATTCGTTCTTGATTCACTAATTCAAGAACTCAATGCTGCAACTTACATGGCAAAATAACAACAAATCATGGAAGGTAACTACCAACCTTTATCCAGACATCCAAGACACTATAATAAGAATGTTATTGATTGAAATAAACCAAATACACATTCCAAATATCTCACCAAAATTCATCCTTTGAGCATGCTTCCCCTTGTAGTATTTGAAACCCATGGTTCAAGGGCACCTACAACCATGTTTCAAAATCTACTTTGGTGACAATATGTCTTAAGGTCTTTGGGCGAGTTCAAGAGTTTTTAGATTCTTTTTCATATCTTTTATTGAAAATAAGGTCTAAATAGACCAATATTTCATGTATCTAGGGATTTTGTGAGTTAAGTGATCAAATGTGCAAGTATGCACTCTTGCTTCAAAAACTTATTAATTTTGCCATATAATCTTTGAAGGAAAATTATTCAAATTGTAAATGGAAGTTCAAGAAAAGAGTATAGAAGTTTTATTAGGGATGAAATAAAGGTGTTTGAGTGGTCTTAGGTTTCTTGGACAGCAAAGTTGCATAATGTTAATTATTTAGCAAAAGTTGTCAATGTTAGCAATTTTTAAGACAAATGAAGGTATTGGTAGTTAATAGGTGGTTAAAGGTTGGTTATAGGGTGGTTATAGGCTGGACCTTAAAAATTCCTTGAAAATATTGAAACTAACTTATTACAATCAACTAGGTTCCTCAAAACATCAACCAATGATTATGTCATTCACAAGTTGTCTTAAATCTTCCATAATGGCACCATTGTTTACAAACAAAAACTATAATTATTAATGCACAAACAAACCATTATTTTCTTAAGAAATATTTGTTTGAGTTAGTACAACAAAAATGAAACCTTTCAGAAGTCTACCCTTACACACAAACTCAGTTCCTTTGTTGACTGTCCACATTACTAGTAGCCAAGCATCTGCAAACTGTCACATGTATCTCCCAAACCATGCACACACTTCAGACTATGATACTCATTTTGGAAACCCATTTCCCTCATACAAAACATATTACAAGATGGATATTAAGTCCTTCAGATAAAATTCTTGTAAACTAGTTGTTTTAGTCTGAGAATAAGCCTAACTAAGCCCTAGTACAAATAGGGGTTATTGGTTTTGCTACCCCCAACACCAAACCCTCATAACCAACACATAAAATACCTTTCATTTGACCTGACCAAGCTTATAATTCCATTAGAAGTTCATTTCCAAACACATTTCCATAAACCCTAAGCTCTAAGCTTCATAATTCCCTGTTTTACCAGTCTGAACACAGTTTTATAGTCAAGAAAAAATGTTTTCTTCACACCTTAGGCCTCACCATATGATAGGTAACCTTTGAAATATGAAATTACATGTCACCTATATTTTTCACACCAAAATTGATAACTTTCACCAAGTAGAATGGGAGAAACACAATTTCTCAAGCTCACTGTTTACCCTAACAGAGGGTTTGAAAGTTTTAGAGAAAAATTGCAATATTTGACTCAAACGTTAAGAAAAATGCATGAAATTTTTTTATGTGGGAGTTTATTGAGTGTGAAAACACTTAGAAACATCCAACCAAGCATTCCTACCCATACAAATTCATGCAAGAGCCTGGAACAGTGAAATTCTGAAGAAAATACAGAAAAACAGTGTGTTTATTCATTCAAAATCAGATATTCAATCACCCACAACTTTCCAAATGTACATTAGGAATTATAAATGCATTAAATACATGTATTATCAACTTACAAGTGCCTTCAAGTGAAAATAATCCCATATGACCTTTCACCTTCCCTATTTCACAATTTTTGTAACTTTTCACAATTTTGTATTTGTGCAACTTTTGCAAATAGTGACTACTTTACAAAATACATATAGGAATTAAAAATTAAACCTCCTAATGATTCCAATACACGGAAAATGTATTTAATGACCCTCTTACAACATGGAGATACCCAAAATTGAATCAAATTTCAAAATGGAAGCATAGATTGTCAAGGTGCTCCTGCACCACAAACTTATCAAACACTCACAATGCCATTACACTCATTATGATTGTAACTTACATGATATTTATCTTATTTCCCTTCAAAATCAACTCCCCTAACGTATCTAACTATTTTTGTAACTTCTTAACTAACTTATCTCTTCACAACTTTGCCAAAAAATGCAATTTTTTGTAAATGTCCATGCTTCCATTTTGAGCCTATCTTGCAATCATGGCATGCCACGTTACCACTTTTCTTTAAGACATTCTAGATTGAAAAAAATCATGTCACATTTTTCAATGCTAGGTTAAATTTTCTATAGGATGATTGTAAGTATTATTTAAATGAAGCCTTGAATGACATATATTTTTCAATTAACTTGAATGGATACATTTTTTTGGAACTAATATTCATCTCATTACCATGGTACAAATAAAATTATCCGCCATGCTGAAGAAAAAGAAAAAGAGGAAACTAACAAATGAAGAGAACGAAACCTTCAAAGAAAAGGAGAGAGTTTTGATGGAGGCATATCGTGAAAATAAGAAATTGGAAACGATTGATGAAAACAAGCCAATTGAAGAGGAACCTCAACCGTCAAAAAGAGAATGGGAATTGGCAGCACAAAAGGAACGAATGCAAAAGCATCATTGTAAGATAGATTCGGATACCGTAGTTGGAGACACACCCTCTACGACAAGTGAATATGAAGGGACACCATTAAGCACAAGCGAATATGGAGGGACACCATCTAGCACAAGTGAATATGGATAGGCACCATCTACTACAAGTGAATATGGAGGGACACCATCTACCTCAAGTGAATATTGTTGGATACCATCCAACAAATCTCAAGTTGAGAGTACATCATCACTCGGATTTGATGAAGAAGGTATGCCATCATCCCCATGTGAACCTCAAGGTATCTCTTCTTCTCCACCCTTGATCGAAGGTATGCAATCTAGCCCACCTCAATTAAATATTGATGAAATTCCTAATGTTGAGATGTATGTACCTAGGAGAACACCACCTAGAATTTTGTGTACAAATCCAAAGTATTTGATTAATATTGATGATGAGATTTTGCAGCACATGGAAGGTAAGATTTCAACACACACTTGTAGAAGATATGCTGATAAGATTTGGTAACGATTCTTTGAAAGGCTAAATGAGACTGCAAGATTTCAACTATTTGTTGAAATGATGTGGGGTGTAAAGTATAGGAACATCATGGAGACTCTTGGGTTGAGAACATCAAATGTATCAAGTGAAGACACTATTGTGAAGAATCTAATGGATGCTTATGAGAGTGTGGGTAAGACCTCATGCTCAAAGGATAGTAATGTCACCCGACGTGTCATTACATCAACTTTGGTAAGTTTTGAAACAAAGAGAGCTTGTCTCATTATAAATATGAGTGAACAAAAGAGAATTAGTAGAAAAAAATTATCAAGAGCCATTCAAAGGCGGAAAAGAATTGAGGGCAATGATTCAATGAATTATGGGCATTCTCGGGGAGATTGTCACAAAAAATAAAGAAGTTGTTTAAGCCTTGAGAACACTAATTGAAGAGTATTGGAAGAATAACACAAGGCCATCTCCGAATCAAAGGGATGTGGTACGAAGGAGAATCGGTAGTCGGAATCATGAGAAACATCCAAAGCATTTTTTCGATATGACTCAAACCCAATTTTTTTGAAAATTTGAAAATGATTATCCTCAAATTAGTATTTCTCAAAGATTTTTTGAAATGCTTAAACCTTTTTATGTCAAGATAAATCACACATGCACTACTTGTTGTTGTAGACTACATATTGAATTTTCTAACCATTATGATGTTTATCATTCTATATGTGTAGATTTGCATACTAACGATGTTTTGCAGGATTGTGGCTTAGAAACCCCACCAAAATCTTCAAGAGAGTTCTTATCAAAAAAATTATGTGAAATAGAGGATGGCTAGATATTTTGCATGACAACATGCTTGGATGGTTCATGCGATCATTGCGGTGGCTTCCAACGTATGCCAGTATGCCAACATATGGAAAGCACAGATGAGGTGGGATATAAACTAGTAGAGTTCGGGAAGTATAAAACAATGGCATATGCTACAAAAGATGGGTCTCGAGAAAAAAGGTGTGATTTGGTTATTGAGAAGATTCTAGTGTACTAGTTTATGTCCATGTTTTGTGACAATATACTGTCTAAGTATGCAATGCATACCCATAGAGCCCGATGGTTGATCACACAATTCAATCTATGCAAGGACACCTTTCCAGTTGGAAGCATAGAATTAGTGGTTGAATTTGTGGAGAACTACACTCTACAACCACAACATGAAGTGCAGTCACAGTATTACAACTCCACACAGGTTTCAATATTTGTGCACATAGCATTCATTCATGCATCTGATAGTACAACTGACCAAAGGAAGGTATTGAGGGAGTACCACTTTTACATTAGTGATGATCGCACACATTCTTCAGAGTTCATGCAAGGTTGCTTCCAGATGTTCTATAGTGGTTTGGCTCAAAGGAGAATAGAATATGACCAACATATAATATGGTCTGATAACTATACAAAACAATTCAAGAACTCGTGCATGCTCTACTAGTTGTGCCGGATGCATGTCATTACAGGTGTTCAACGTATGTGGAACTTTTATGAGGCTGGACATGGAAAGGGGGAGCATGATGGTGCAGGAGTATTCATGAAAAGAGAATTAGCACAAGAAGAGTTAAAGTATAAAGACAGTGCAAAGTTGACAGATGCAAAATCAATCATCGAGTGGTGTAATGCTTCGATGGGTCCAGGTAATGAAGGTATGTCTTCAGTTCGTAGATATTTTTGGTTGATGGTTGATACTAACATTGCACCATATGAAGACTATTGTACAGTAATAGGATCGAGTGAGGTACACTCTTTCCTTAGCTCAAATGCAGGTTCATGGAGTATCGATACACAAAAGATGGCATGCTTTTGTTCTTCATGTACAATGCAAGCTTGAAATGATTGTGAGTCAGGGGAGTGGTTTGAAAAATGGTTGACAAGTTATCTTAGCTCACTTCACACGTATCGCCCTTCGATGGAATTAGAACTGACACAGATGGAATCATCGGTCGACTTTGACCACGTATCAGATCTAGTTCAACCAGGTGATATATCTACTTGCTTAGTTGTTGAAATTCCATATCGTTATCTTACTTTGTACTGTATTCATAACGTTGACAAATTTCAAGATATTTTCTGCACATATCAATTCAAGGCATGTTTATGCATTTATTGTAGATGAAGACAATGAAGAAGGAACAAACTATTACTTGTGTCAATTTGTTGAGGCCAAAAAGAAATTGGAGGCCCCAGTTATAGATGGAGAAAACATCAAATACCCTATAGGCTCAGTTGTGGTTACTCGAACATGGCTTAGAAGGTACCCACATTCGAGTGTTAAACATTGGCTATTTCAGGACTTTGACACGCATCGTAAGATTCTTCGTTACTTGAACCTTGTTGTGGCATCCAATGTTTGTTTGACCAAATATGGGGGTGGACCTTTGAACAAGACCTTGTGGAAGGTCCGTGACTCTAACCATGAGGCAATACTTGACACAATAAAGAGTAGAGCAGACCCGAATGGTTCATTGGATTAATTTGTAAGTATATGCACATTGGTTATTATTAATTTATACTTGTATGCACATTAATTTTTTTGATGCCAATGCTATCATCTTCTTTTACTTTGCATATTTGTAACATACTAAATAGTGATTGGTGTCCCCTTGCAAAAACATGCAGATATATAAGCCATCCAAGAGAATGTTAGCAAGAAAAGCAATGCAACATCCTTATTTTGATGATCTTGAAAAATCTTAATCATGATTTTAAGCCATTAGAAAGTGTGTGCGAAGCTTGGTGAGGGAATTTCAAGTTATTCATTTTAAGTTAACCTTATCATGAGCAGCTATGATGTAGACATTATAAGAGCATTTGAAATTTCAAATTACTCTATTCATGAGAGGTGTTTTGTGCAATAGGTATGTTGGAATTCCTAGTGAAGATGTATGACCAGGAGTGACTAAGTTGTGAGACCTGCATGCCTATCTATAAGTTCCTTCCATCTATTTTTATTTCATTTCCATTTTGGATTCTCTTTCTTTTTCTCTTTTACTTTGCGTATTTGTAAGTAAACTACTAAAAATTGATTAATCTCTCATTGCAGAAAATGTTGATTTATGAGCCATCAAAGAGAATCTCAGCCAAAAAAGCAATGCAACATCCTTATTTTGATGATCTTGAAAAATCTCAATTTTTATTTCAATCCATTATAAAAGAGTGTGTGAAACTTAGCGAGGGAATCTCAAGCTACTCAATTGAAGTTAACCTCATAATGGGCACCTATGATGTAGACATTTAAAGAGAATCTCAAATTTATGAGTGACATTGTAAAATATCTGTGAGAACGAAGTACCTAAGGCATTTTAATGAGATTTACTCAAATATTATAATTTTGGAGTTCATGTTTGGTGTAGTAGCACCTTGTTCTGTAAATGCCTTCAATAGGAAAATTTGCCAAATTTGAATTTTGAAATGTAAACACTGTGAAAAACGTCATGTAAAGGTCATATGTAATGTATTCAAAGTCTCAAAGAGGTCATTAGATGATTATAGAAGTGATATAAAGCATGTAAGGTTGAATTAGGATGTTTTAGGTGTGTGTGTGTTTATTTGAGCAGGGGAATTCAAGAAACAAAGGTGGAGTTGCTACTAAAGGGTTTTATGATGAATTTTCAAGTGAAAAGAGTGGATCCAAGTGGTGTTCTGAGGAAATATTCTCAAATGAATTCACAAACAAATGACTGATCTAGATAGCTATTATTGAGTTACAACACATACTTCAAAATCAACAGTGACTATCTTGGAACATGTGCATCAAAAATGACCTTCGTTGTCCTCATTAGGATAACTAGGCCTAATTTACAAAGGAACATACCTTTAAACATTCAAGAACCCCCTTAACTTGTTGGGGAAGCAATTATCATGTATCCAAACCCTCAGATCTGCAATTTGTCTTAGGACAAACTCACTCCACCATGCCAAACCAAAACCCTTATTTTATGCCAGTATAAGGAGGGTTTATTGAAAGGAATGGTTCCACACCACCTCAGACCTTCTTAAAATCACCTGTAAAAACTCAAAAGACAATCACCCAACCTCTACATGCAATATTTTATCAAACCCTAGGGTGAAACCTCATTTTTCATGCCCTTTTCCATCAAAATATAGAGGGGCAGCAACACAAACCCCATAAAACTTATTCCCTTTCACTTAGAAATTTATATTTTAGATCGTACAGGATCGTGTTGGGCCCCTCTAGAAAAACCTCTCTCGGTATTGGCTATCTCGGAGTGGTTTTCCCGTGGTGGTGGATTTTCACTTGATGGAAAAAGTGTCAAATTCAAGTTGTGCAAAGTTGCAAAGTGGTGCAACTTTTGCTTTGCAACTCGTGTGACCAAACTAACTGCTCCAAGACATCCAAATAGGTACGTTTACATGATAGGCATGGTCTTGTTTTGCACCGAAACACGCGGAATCACTCCAAGCTACGTTCCACCAGATCGATCCCTTAAGGGTCCAAAGTGCAAAATGGCTGCAAACATCAGCATGCTATTACTCGGATACCATGATGCTTAGAAACTTTTCATCTGATCATATAGGATTATGTTGGGCCTCTCTACAAAAACCTCTCTTGGTTTTGGCTATCTCGGAGTGGTTTTCCCGTGGCGGCGAATTTTCACTTGATGGAAAAAGTGTCAAATTCAAGTTGTGCAAAGTTACAAAGTGGTGCAACTTTCACTCTGCAACTCATGTGACCAAACTAACTATTCCAATGTGTCTGAATAGGTATGTTTACGCTAGTCATGGTCCTATTTTGCACCCAAAGACGTGGAATCGCTCCGAGCTATGTTCCACTGGATCGATCCCTTAAGGGTCCAAAGTGCAAAATGGCTACAAAATTTAGCATGTTATTACTTAGATACCGTGATGCTTAGAAAATTATCGACTGATCTTATATGATTGTGTTGGGCCCCTCTACAAAAACCTCTCTTGGTTTTGGCTATCTCGGAGTGGTTTTCCCGTGGCGGTGGATTTTATCTTGATGGAAAAGCGTCAAATGCAAACAGTGCAAAGTTGCAAAGTGGTGCAACTTTCGTTCTGCAACTCGTGTGACCAAACAGACTATTCCAACACATCTGAATAGGTATTTTTACGCTAGGCATGGTTCTATTTTGCACCCAAAGATGCGGAATCGCTCCGAGATGCGTTCCACTGGATCGATCCCTTGAGGGTCCAAAGTGCAAAATGGCTGCAAACTTTAGCATGCTCTTACTCGGATACTATAATTCTTAGGAACTTCTCATCTAATCCAATAGGATCATGTTGGACCCCTCTACAAAAACCTCTCTTGGTTTTGGCTATCTCAAAGTGCTTTTCCCGTGGCCGTAGATTTTCACTTGATAGAAAAAGTGTCAAATTCAAGCTGTGCAAAGTTACAAAGTGGTGCAACTTTCACTCTGCAACTCGTTTGACCAAAATAACTATTCCAACACATCTGAATAGGTATGTTTACGCTAGGAATGGTCCTATTTTGCATCCAAAGATGCGGAATCGCTCCGAGCTACGTTCCACTAGATCGATCCCTTAAGGTTCCAAAGTGCAAAATGGCTGCAAACTTCAGCATGCTATTACTTAGATACCGTGATGCTTAGAAAATTATCGTCTGATCCTATAGGATTACGTTGGGCCCCTCTACAAAAACCTCTCTTAGTTTTGGCTATCTCAGAGTGGTTTTCCTGTGGCGGCGGATTTTATCTTGATGGAAAAAGTGTCAAATGCAGCAGTGCAAAGTTGCAAAGTGGTGCAACTTTCATTTTGCAACTCATGTGACCAAACGAACTATTCCAACATGTCCGAATAGGTATTTTTACACTAGGAATGGTTCTATTTTGCACCCAAAGATGCAGAATCACTCCGAGATGCATTCCACTAGATCGATCCCTTAAGGGTCCAAAGTGCAAAATGACTGCAAACTTTAGCATGCTATTACTCGGATACCATGATGCTTAGGATCTTCTTGTCTAATCCAATAGGATTGTGTTGGCCCCCTCTAAAAAAACCTCTCTCGGTTTTGGCTATCTCATAGTGGTTTTCCCGTGGTGGCAAATTTTCACTTGATGGAAAAAGTGTCAAATTCAAGCTGTGCAAAGTTACAAAGTGGTGCAACTTTCACTCTGCAACTCGTGTGACCAAACTAACTATTCCAATGCATCTGAATAGGTATTTTTATGCTAGGAATGGTCCTATTTTGCATCCAAAGACGCAGAATCGCTTCGAGCTACGTTCCACTAGATCGATCCCTTAAGGGTCCAAAGTGCAAAATGGCTGCAAACTTCAGCATGCTATTACTCAGATACCATGATGCTTAGAAAATTATCATCTGATCCTATAGGATTATGTTGGGCCCCTCTACAAAAACCTCTCTCGGTTTTGGCTATCTTGGAGTGGTTTTCCCGTGGCGTCGGATTTTATCTTGATGGAAAAAGCATCAAATGCAAGCAGTGCAAAGTTACAAAGTGGTGCAACTTTCATTCTGCAACTCGTGTGAGAAAATGGACTATTCCAACACATCCGAATAGGTATGTTTATGCTAGGAATGGTTCTATTTTGCACCCAAAGACGCAGAATCACTTTGAGCTGCGTTCCACTGGATCCATCCCTTAAGGGTCCAAAGTGCAAAATGGCTACAAACTTTAGCATGCTATTACTCAGATACCGTGATGCTTAGGAACTTCTCGTATAATCCAAAAAGATTTTGTTGGACCCCTCTACAAAAACCTCTCTCGGTTTTGGCTATCTCAAAGTGGTTTTCCCGTGGCAGGAAATTTTCACTTGATGGAAAAAGTGTCAAATTCAAGTTGTGCAAAGTTGCAAAGTGGTGCAACTTTCGCTATGCAACTCGTGTGACCAAGTGGATTGTTCCAACGCATCTAAATAGGTGCATTTATGCTAGGCATGGTCCTCTTTCACACTGAAACACGCAGACTCGCTCTGAGCTACTTTCCACCGGATCGATCCCTTAAGGGTCCAAAGTATAAAATGGCTGCAAAATTCAGCATGCTATTACTCAGATACCATGATGCTTAGAAAATTCTCATCTAATCCTACAGGATTTTGTTGGGCCCCTCTACAAAAGCCTCTCTTAGTTTTGGCTATCTCGGAGTTGTTTTCTCGTGGCGATGAATTTTTACTTGATGGAAAAAGTGTCAAATTCAAGCTGTACAAAGTTGCAAAGTGGTGCAACTTTCATTTTTCAATTCATGTGACCAAACTAATTGCTCCAATGCATCCTAATAGGTAGTTTTACGCTAAGCATGGTCCTCTTTTGCACCCAAACACGTGGAATTGATCCGACTTGCGTTCAACCAGGTTGATCCCTTATGATGGCATGCAAAACACTAGAAAAGAGAAACATACAAATGACGGTTGAGAAATCTGAGTATTCCACAAAAAAAATGTATGATCATTGGTGCATAGCACCTTGTTCCTTCATTTGATGATGAAGGTCTAGTTCAGTGGTTTTAGTGATTATCTAATGGTGAATAGGTTGGTCAATAGGTTGTTGTGGGTATTTTGAGCATGCTTTGTCTTGAATAAGGTCAATTAAGACCATTAGGTATGTTTTAGGGTGACTTTTGGGTCTAGTGATAAAAAATGTGAAAATTTCAATCTTGCACTAGAAGTTATCTTTGTAGCCTTTGAAGGAAAATTTGTGAATTTGTATATGGTTGTGAAAGAACGGAGTTTTGTCAATGTAATAAGGCTATTTGTAAGCTATTTGTGTGGGTTTAGAGTTCATTATATGTACTCATTAGGCTGGAGGAGTCTAAAGTTGCAAATTTGTAAGTTGCTTAAAACAACAAATTTGAAATGCAACGGTTACTTATTTTGAAAGTTGGTTTTTAGTTAGTTGAGGGCATGGATCAGTTAGAGAAGGGTGTAAAACACTATGTAAATCCTTGAGAGGCTCGAATGGAGGTTGTTTATGAAATTTTGGAGAAGATCTAATAAGAATTATTCACACTGTTCTCTATTTTTTAGATTTTTGATACAAACTTGTTGATCCCATACTTGGTATGACCTCTAGCTTTCCTATATGGTCCCAAGGCTGACATGGGTTGAAAGAGGGCTGAGTTGGCTTTCTTTTGGCGGTGGTTTGGTGGAAAACCATAGAGGAATAGGAGAGTTCTTATCGTTGAGTCAAGTGAATGTTGGAGGACCTTAGTGGGCATATTTGAGAGAAGTTGTGTCAAATCACAACTTGGTTGAGCCACTCTGCATCACCAATGGTGCTTTGCAATTCGAAGAGTGATTGAGAGCTTGTTGCTTTGTTAAATAGACCTATTTGGGGGTCTAGGACAACGTTGAGTCCATTTCTTATTTGTATTATAAATTATAACTTGCTTTCTCCCGAGTCCATTTTGTATATAAGAAATAATATTCTAAAAAATTGACATATAAATCTTTCGATAGTGACACATCAAGAACATATTGGAATCTTTTTATGAATCATTTCATGGAATGCCAATTGTAAACATTTTTTCTTCTTTTAGATAAATTTGTTTAGCATCAATCAATTAATATTCAAGACAAATCATGAAAGACAACAATGATCAATGCTAGGGCTAACCAATTAATAATTATACACGTGAATAAGTCAAGCATGTACATGTCAATAAGGGAAGCACAAGTACTCAACAACATGTAAGCCTCAAAAATTATACACACGGATACACATTATACACAAATTAATACAAAGTATATGCATGAATACAAGGTATACGCATGAAAACACATAAGCCACAAAGTATACATTCGAACGCACTTAAGTCACAAAGTATACATGTAAGTTGTAAAGTATACACTTGAATGCACGTAACTCATATCTATTGAACCATCAATTTAGAATGCAAATATGGACAGGCATCGATAAAAGATATTTGTATTAACCAAATAGCCATGTAGGCATACATCAATATATGTCGATAAAAGTATGAAATATATGTACAAAATAGCCATATAGGCTTACGAGAATCCCATATAAGCATACAATGTCAAACATGTCCAATAAAAAATATGTACAAAACTGCCATGTAGGCATACAACAGAGGGCTCTGGAATCAAAAGTCATTGCTCTCCATGCCCTGGAAATAAATTATTTCCCTTTCTTTTTCAATCGGATGGTGATAGGTTTGTCACTCATTTTTGTTGTGCTTGAGGAGTGCTCCTGCTACTCCTCCTAGGGTTTAGTTCATGGTGAAGTTTTAACTATTACAATAAGAAGTAAAGAAATGAATATATAGAAATTACATTATAAAAAATGATATATTTGACAAAATAATCACTTACCACCATCTCATGATCTCTCTCCATGAGGGAAATATTCTCACGCCCATGCTCAGGCATGCTCAAGCCTTGTATAAACAATACAAATAGAAATTAAACTATGTGAATCAATAATGGTTTGATTTTTCACTAACTAACATCTATAACATAAAATGTAAATGTAAATTTACTAATTTTCCTCATACCTCTTCTGTCTGAGCCATCAAGAATTGTATAGCAGATGACACACATATCTCCATTGCCCTCGTCACATTCATAGGTGTTTTGGCTTGCAACATCTAAAAATAAAACAAAAAATTATTCAACGTAATAAACGATGTGCATATAATCTACACAAATCTATTAAGTACTTGATTAATTAGTTAAACTCTTTATTCTATTACCTCCATGTAGGTTTGAGTAAATCCACCACCATTGGGAAGTGTTCCATCAAAACCTCCAATATTAGTCTGTTCAACATCCAAAATCGCATATTAAATTACCATTCATAAAACAATGCTATTAACACACAATAAATTTATAATTGTTTACTAGTTACATACCCCAATGATAGGTGTACTACGAAAATAAGTTGGTGGGGGGATGGTGTATCCAGTGTCAACACTGTGACCCTGCAATTTTATTAAAATCATAAAATATTTTTAGTTAATCTTGCATTTCAATATCAAAATTTAATAAATTAAATTAAATGAAAATGCACTAACTTTTACCTAACTATCAATGCCATATGCCTCATGCAAAATGTTAGCTGCCCTCTCCATCTCCATAGTTGTAGACGAATCCTGCATACTAGTCTCCTGCGTGTCGGTGGGGTCATATGAACAAGTAGCCCCGCAAGATTGACACACATGTGTTCGAAGGCCACCACTCGAAGACTCCCCTGGATGGTGTTGTAGAATATGGCTAGTATGATGGATGACACTCTGGGTCAAAGTGTTGATCGCCTGCAATGTCTCTATGTCAGTACTTTCCTTTGTGATGGAAGGCATAACAACGTGCTCATGAGGTGGCCTAGCGAGAGATTGTTTACCTTGCCACGTAGGATGCGGTTGTGCACCGGGTCTATCCTGAGCTAACCCCCCACCTCTCCCTTGGAAACCCCTGATATCAAAATAATTTGGGATTTTGTTCAATATGAACTCACTGTATAGTTTCCTAAGGAAATATTACGGGACCTCGCAATTGTTGCACGGTGGGTAATCGAAGACCAATCATAAAACTGGTCCCTAATCTGTTGGTGGTGGCACCAATGGATAGGAAATCTCTTCGCATTGAGGGTAATATTTTGATTTGTGCATGGGTTGGTGAATAATGAGCATAAATCACCTTTTGCAATTTTTAAATCCGTTACATCTTTGTATGATAGTTTATTTGCATAATAATCCCTAGCCGTCTGCCTCCTATCTTTCAATCCAGTTATTTGTTTGCTAATTGAATCTACATTTTTTAACATATATTTCAATGAATTTGCTAGGGTCATTCTTTCTACAGTTGAACTATTTGGATCACTCAACCTACTGATCAAATCCTCAATTTTCTTTTTGTTGTTCTCAATTTCACTCATTAAATTTTGTTGAGTGTCAGGAGGGGGTTGAGTGATTGGTGGAGGAGGTTGTTGTTGTGGTTGATTTTGATCTTGAGGATTTGGTTGGTCTTCCTATTGAGGATCTTGAGGGTTTGCAGGTTGATTTGCATCTCCTAAAAATTCAAACAAATATATATCAAATTCAACCTAAAACTAACTAATTCAAAAGAAAAACCATAGAATCCTTACCTCTCACACCTCCTCGTCATCGTGGCGCCATCGTTGCAAAGAAATAACAATTGTTGGTGAAGAATTTTTTTGAATTGCTCCTCCTAGAATGTGAGCATGAAAATATGGGGGTTTTGGCCGTGGCTACAAGAAAAAAAAATCAAAATAACAATGATAGGTTTTCAGTTTTTTTTTTTTGCTTTTAACAAGCAATAATGTGAGCGTGTTATAACATGCTCATGTTATGGCTTTTCAAAAGAAAAATTGAAAGGTGTCCACGAAATGGCTACCCATTTCCATGAACTCGCTCACTAGGTTTATTTTAAAAAAATAAAAATCTATTTGGTGAAAATTTTAAATTTCAATGTAGTAGTACTTAAATCTCAGGGAAAAAATAAGAAGTAGGTGTCTGTCCGACCACCCTAACCACAATCAAATGATAATATTTTAGATATAAGTAGAGGACTCATGTCTCGATGTGATGCATATTTTTTTGTAATTTTTTTCCAAGTAAATAATTAATTATGAATTTTTTATTATAACTTTAAGAAAAAAAAAAACTCGTATGTTTGACCACCTTAACTTGGTCAAAACTTCATGAAATTCATTTTTTATTCCTATAGTATGCAAAGCATAGAATGTGATGCACATGTTTTAGATTCAAAAAATGTGATACCGTTTGAAAGCTATAGATGTTTTTCAATCAAACTATCAATTAGGACTTTAGTCGTATTTCAAATAGACAATGAATAATAATAATTTATTAAATTCAAAGTAAAGCATAATTTATATTGGTGGAAAGCTGAGAATCTCCTTTAAAACCCCTTTTCATTTCATCGATTTTGGGTTAAGAAAAAGTCGTCAGCCACATGAGCCATCATATCACTTACATATCGCCACTTTTTGGCCCATCATGATCCTGCACCTACCCAAATATATAAACATACATTCAATAGAGTAGAATTTAACAGAAAGCAAGACATAACACGAGCGTGTTATAACATGCTCGCATTATGTCTTGCTAGACATATCCCACACAAATGCAAAAATCATGTTAAAACAAGGATATAACATGAGCACGTTATAACGTGCTCACGTTATATCTTGCTTTGGGAATCCCCAAGCTTTGGGCTTGGTATCTTCCTTTGAATACCAACCCAAAGGCTTTGAGGGCCTTCCCAATGACCAAAGACGTGTTTTTGCAAATTCTATAATATTTCACATAATTGGGTTGGTGCTCACCGTTAGGATTGCATGTGTTTTAATGTTGAAAAAATCGAACACTTGGGTAATGTTAGGGTCTCTCTTAAATTTTTTCACTTTTTGACAATGTTAAACCTTTGATCTATAATTTCTTTTGTTTGTGTGTCTCTTTTTTGGCAAAAAACAATGTTTGGTTTTTTTTTCGTTATAAATTAACCGTTCATCAAATCTTCAAATAAATTACATTTTTAGAAACTAGACTCCATTCTACAAATATAAAAAAAAAATCCAATTAGTTTCCAAAATTTGTAGGGGTAGCACACCAAAATTCTTTTTTTCAAGAAGTGTCCACTTTAAAAATTAGTAAAAAATAAAATATTCATTAAAAAATTATCAGAAAAATCATGCATCAACTACATACTATTAGCTAATTTCTCACTGAGGTGATTTTAAAAATACTAAAAAAAGTTCAATATGCTACATTCCCACAAAAAGTTGCTATGTTATGTTTTTCTAACAAAAACAACACCAATTTTTGCATGTCCCTCTTTCGAACCCCTTAATCTCAACCATTTTCAAAATAAATTAGTATTTTAGAAAGTAGACTCAGAGCACTATGATCCTTGCTTTTATTGCATCCCAAAATTTTGAGTGTAACTATCCTCAATTTCATTTCCAAGGTCAGTATTTCCTGATTTCAAAAAAAAGTGACCACTTAAGCACCCTTTTTGGCCCCCCATCTTTTTGCACTTACCCTTTGATACCACTTGTTGTGGAAATAGAGACATAAAACCCAAAAACTTAAATAATATTGCATCACAATCTAGTTGAAAATAAATAATAAAGAAAATGAAATATAATAACATAATAATAGACATGACAAATTTACGTGGTAAAACCCTGACAATATTTCAGAGAAACATCAACGGGGTGTTGGTTGACATATTTTTCACATCAATAAATACTGCCATGCCCATACGAAGTGACAACCTAGCCAATAGTTGAGCCACTTGTGATGGCAATCACAAGTGCTCTCTGCTTATTTTACAAGGCGTAGCTACCTTCGAAAAATATGCAATGAATTAGATACAGCGTATTCTTTTAACCAGAGAGTGGGGAATGTAACTAACACTTACCCATAGCCATGAAAGTAAGTGTGAGAGATGATTTATCAAGAAGGACACAGAACGAGGCCCATTCATCCCACAATCACCGATAATGCGAAGGGAAAGAGGAAAATGAATTCTTTCAACAAATGATTTAAAACGAATTCAAAGATTCAAAATTAAATGCATAATCAGTTCAATCAAATAGAAGAACATCGAAGAATAATTATCATGGAAAAAAGTTCATGTAATCCAAGCTAAACATTTACAAATTCAAAGACTTGAAAATATTTCTGTAATTTCTTCAATGCCCAAAACAAGAGTTCACAGACTCCAGATTTTCTACCTAATAAAACTGAGATTCCAAAAATCAAAGCCTATTTTCCTCCTCCCAAAGAATTCTCTCTTTTCACTTTCTTTCTTTTCATATATATACAATAACTGTTCATAACGGTTATTAAAAATGGCCAATGTCAAAATAATTCATCAAGAAATGGGCACCATTCCGTTACACCCCAGAATTTTGGTCATTATTCATAATTACGAAAATTTTATGTATGCAAAATAAATATTCAGTCCTTTGGAAGAAACCGTTTTTGCCGACAACTACATAAAGGAACCAATTCACTAAACTACTGAAGGAGCTAGGGCTCGGAACAACTCCGCTAGCATCTCACTGACCAAATTCTTAAATTCAGCTCGCTCTTCATCTCTATCTAAGACAAAGATCACCCTATGATATTCGACGTAGCTGGTCTTTTCCTTCCATGCAAGCGAGCGTAACTCAGAAACAATGTCGAGCTGCTCCTCCTCAGGCCACATTAAATTTAGCTGCATGACTAGCACTAGCTCATTTTCCCATTCCGCAACTTCACTAGGAAGCACCATGTTGAAGAAAACCTGGGATCAAAATGCTACCACCTTTTCTTCGCTTGAAGTTTACTGTAGGGTGACGACGGAGAAAAACAGTAATTTATTAAGAAAACACGTGCAAATCCGTTACTATATCTTCTCCACCAACTCTTCATTTAAGAGCCATCTTTTCAAAAGATTCAAAGGATTACGTTTAAATTGGAATGGGTGTTACGAGGCGCTTGAGAAGAAATTCCTTAAAGATGTCATACAATGTATTAAATGAGCTGACATGTAGAAAAGTGTGCCATTAGTTGAGTTTGCTTGTCACTGAAAAATGAAAACACCAAACCATAAATCAGAGTTTCACAGGTTTCAAGAACTCCCGATCGGCTGACTGCATGAGATAATCAACTAAATCCTTGGCACGATGGAAATACAATCGATTCGGTTGATCGGGAAGTTCCAAAACTAGAAAACCCCACGACCATGGTTAGATAAAGTAAGAGGACTGTGATACCAATGAAGACACTTCCATTAAATAGGAGCATTAAAAATGATTGAAAAATAGGTGGGTAACATTGGCTCCAACTGGGGACTAGATTTCTTAGTGAAATGCAGAGGACCTTCAGAATCTCATGATAGACCAGTTCAAGTCCATTGGGTAATGTAGTTGAGGAAAACAAAACACGAGAAAAGAGAGCGACTTGTGAAGGGACAAGGGAAACCAGACACAAGCCAAAAATGGGACAAGAAACCAGCAACAAAACACAAAAAACACCCTACTATATACATGGCCCGAAGACCCTAATTCCAAAGAACATAACGATCAAATGAAGCCATTAATAGACTGAGAGAAATAAGACCCACAACGGAAAAGAGATATACAACCGTGAAGTGTTTGCATAGGTAGCCATTGCATGTACATACCTACTGAGGTGAAGAGGGACTTATGGCAACAAAGCCATATTTCATTATGTCCACCAAGGATGCCTTGGACATAGCTCACTTTAAATGCTCTGAGTAGGTCAGACCAACTTTCTTGAAAGGAGACACATTGTTCGCTTTGAATTAGATCAACTTCATTCTTGAACCGGCCATCATTTGTAGAAATTTCTAATCACAGTCCAACAGCTTGAGAAGAATCATTCTCAAATTTCTCATAGCAACTTGAAAACTCAGTTTCAACGCATGCATAATTTGATTGAATTTCTTCTTTCCGCTCATCATCACTCCCAGAACTGCTTGCGAGAGCAAATCTATCCATTCCATCCTGATTATGGGAAAAGGATAAAGGACACACTATAGCTGATCTAGTTTCAAATAAATCAAAAATATGGTTATCCCTCACACTTGAATTCTCATCATATTTTGTTGGCACGTATAACACATTGATTTGTCCCCAGTTGGTCTTGCTTTCAAGCTCTGCCAATTTTTCTCTTACCTTTGTTTCTTCTACAATGTTTCCTTCAGAGGCAACATTAACCATTTCTTTGTTTAAATGTGCATGGGTGACATTATAGACCAAATGTTCTTTCTGCAGACTACACAGTAAGTTAGCCTCCAATGGTTCAACTAATGATTGTTGTATGTGAATTTTAATTTCTATAAGCATGGGATCAAATTGGGCATAAATTATATCTTTTCCTCCAGCATCAAAATAATCCTCAGTCAAAAGACATGAAAGCTGGGAATGTTCATCATTCATAACTTTAGTAACTTCAGGAGAACCCAACTGTCTCTTTTCCTTGAACTTTTCAGTCAATGCATTCCTATCTTTTTTTGTATTAGAGATGAATGTGCTTACGTCGACCTCTTCAATATGGTCGTTTTCATCCACAATCCCACATAAAAAATCATCTGAGCTCTCCAAGCACCATTCTAGGATGATAACTATATGGGATTCATCCAACATTTTTTTACTTTCCATGATAGAAACAAATGCTTTTTTATTCACACTACTTGTAATGCAATCATGGTCATCAAGGACATAAAAGTTACATGAAATCTACTCCCCACTATCTGGTTCTTCATTAACCCTTTCTAGCTTTTCTACCTTAGTCTGAGGAGTCTTATGTTCAAGATCTTTAAGGATACAATATCTACAATATAGGTCTTTAAACAGTAGAGTGGATTGGTGATCTTGAAACAGATGTATCCCTCTCCTTTTAGCTTCTGTTAAGCTCATTTTAAGACTATCCCACAATGAACAGATTATTATGTCTCCCTCTGCAAATATTTCACCAATAGGCGATGTAGGTCTTTTTCCAAACGAGTTGCATCATTTTCCCTGATTGTGAACCATTTATGAGATCTCACTATTACACTGAGTTGCCAACCCTCTTTTTCTAAGAAGGTGCCAGTTGTAACCAAACAAGAATCAGTACATCCTTTAAATTCCAAAGCCTTATGTTTCAGCAGTAGAGTCACCAAAAATTTGTTGGTTGATAGATTTTTCACATTAATAAATACTCACATGCTTGTATGAAGTGACAGCCTGGCCAACAGTTGAGCCACTTGCTATGGCAATCGCAAGTGCTCTTTGCTTATTTTACAAGGCGCGGCTACCTTCGAAAAATATGCAATGAATTAGATATAGGGTATGCTTTTAACCAGAAAGAAGGAAAGGTAACTAACACTTAACCATAGCCATGAAAGTAAGTGCAAGAGATGATTTATCAATAAGGACACAAAACCAGACCCATTCATCCCACAATCACTGATAATGCAAAGGGAAAGAGGAAAAGGAATTCTTTCAACAAATGATTTAAAATGAATTCAAAGCTTCAGAATTAAATGCATAATCAGTTCAATCAAATAGACGAACATCGAAGAATAATTATCATGGAAAAAAGCTCATGTAATCCAAGCTAAACATTTACAGATTCAAAGACTTGAAAATATTTCCTTAATTTCTTCAATGCCCAAAACAAGAGTTCACAGACTCTAGATTTTCTACCTAATAAAACTGAGTTTCTAGAAATCAAAGCCTATTTTCTTCCTCTCAGAGAATTCCCCCTTTTCACTTTCTTTCTTTTCATATATATACAATAACTGTTCATAACAGTTATTAAAAACAACCGATGTTGAAATAATTCATTAAGAAATGGGCACCATTCTGTTACACCCCAGAATTTTGGTCATTATTCATAATTAAAAAAATTTCATGTATGCAAAATAAAGATTCAGTCATTTGGAAGAAACTGTTTTCACCAACAACTACATAAAGGAACCAAGTCACTAAACTACCAGAGGAGCTGGGGCTCAGAACAACTCCGCTAGCATCTCATTGACCAAATTATTAAATTTGGCTCACTCTTCCTCTCTATCTAAGATAGAGATCACCCTGTGATATTCGACGTAGCTGGTCTTTTCCTTCCATGCAAGAGAGCATAACTCAGAAACAATGTCGAGTTGCTCCTCCTTGAGGCACATTAAATCCGGCTGCATGACTGGCACTAGCTCGTTTTCCCATTCTACAACTTCACCAAGAAGCACCATGTTGAAGAAAACTTGGGATCAAAATGCTACCACCTTTGCTTCACTCAAAGTTTACTACAAGGTGACAATAGAGAAAAATATTAATTTATTAAGAAGACATGTGCAAATCCATTACTATATATCTTCTCCACCAACTCTTCACTTAAGAGTCATCTTTTCAAAAGATTCAAAGGTTTACATTTAAATTGGAATGGTCGTTACGAGGCGCTTGAGAAGACATTCCTTAAAGATGATGTATAATGTATTAAATGAGCTGACATGTAGAAAAGTGTGCCATCTATTGAGTCTACTCGTCGCTGAAAAATGAAAACACCAAACCATAAATCAGAGTTTCAAAGGTTTCAAGAACTCCCGATCGGCCGACTACA
Source organism: Sequoiadendron giganteum (assembly GCA_007115665.2). Taxonomy (NCBI): domain Eukaryota; kingdom Viridiplantae; phylum Streptophyta; class Pinopsida; order Cupressales; family Cupressaceae; genus Sequoiadendron; species Sequoiadendron giganteum. The sequence continues at coordinate 632,650,229 of CM021108.1, forward strand.
TGAGATAATCAACTAAAGCCTTGGCACGACGAAAATGCAAGTGATTCGGTTGATTGGGAAGTTCCAAAACTAGTAAACCCCACGACCATGGTTAGATAGAGCAAGAGGACCGTGATACCAATGAAGACACTTCCATTAAATAGGAGCATTAAAAATGATTGAAAAATTGGTGGGTAACACGGGGTAAAGTATCAATAATCTTATTACTCAGATAAACTTAATCTTCACATAGCTACTACTATTCAATTAGATTTCATTACAATTTTTTTTCCTTCAAGGAAACAAGATATATATAATATCTTTAAGATAACAACTTGTGTAAAACTTAGGAAAAAAACCATCTTTGTTTTATTGCTTTGTTTTTATTGTTTTATCTTTTTGTTTTATTTTTTTTTTTCTTTTTTAAAGATAACATTTTTCTTTATTTCTATTTAATTGTTGTCATATCCAATAGAAATATGGTCTACATTACATTTGTTAAAGAAATTTAGACATAAGCAACAAACATGGCTTCAAAAACATGGTTTGTATTAAACAAAGCACATTTTAGGAATCATTTTTTGGAGGACAAGAAACATATGAATCTCAAACACCATCACCCTTGACTCTCCTTTTTAGTTAGAAATTCCTTATTAATATCAAAATTCATAATTTACATCATCATTTACATGATAAAACGGTGTGAGCAAGGTAACTCATTGCCACCAAGAATCATTCCTTCTACCTTTATCTTTAAAGAAAAGACTCATGATCTATATAATTTTAATTCAATAAATATAATATCACTTGTCTTTAAGATACTCTAACCATATTAATAAAACTTGCTTCTAGCAATCTTTTAAATAACTCCATCTCTACATAAATTTGTACATATGTTGTATAAATATATTATATTGTTGCCAAAAAAAATCCTAAACAAATATTAGTAATTCCCAATCCTAAGGCACTATAATATTATAGAGATAAGGAAGGTTAATTCAAAGAAAAATGGAAGTGAATGATTACAAGTTAGGATACTATAGATTGGTGCATAACTAACTACCGTCTAAAAATTAATACCAAGACTCTAAAATGAAATCAATATCTTTTAATGAAGCATAACCAATATTTAAGCAAGTCACTCAAACTTGACCTTAATCCATTAAATTAACATATAGAAACATTTTTTTTCCAAATTTCTCTTCTTTTGTATGAAATCTTCATCTTCAAATTAATTACAATTTTTTGTTACAATTTATGTGCTATTAAGAGCATCCTAAGGTAGAGCTAAAACTCCCATTTTGTTTCTAGTTTCCCTACCATTTTTAATCTCCAACAAGGTTTTCAATGACCCTTTAGTTGGATGTGATCTACAAACTCCTAACTTATATAATTCATAACCAACCAAATTGTTTTACATTCTACCTTCTTGCAAGACAAAAAAGAGGCAATTCAAAGACATTATTATTATTTTAAAATTTAATTAAACTTCAAAATATTCTCACAAATCAATTAATTTTATCTTGTAAAACTTCCATCGTCAAGGAAAAAATAGTTTTTTTCGTCAACATGCCTTGACTACACTCTTTTTATTAATGGAAAATAAATATATAGTAAGTGGGAAATATTTCCTTGTATAAGTGGATAATACTACCTTTTACTTTTTTTTCTTCTCCCATAATGAATAGAAACATATAATAATTCTTAATTCTCCAAATCTTAATTATTTGAATACTTTTGTATAAGCCTTATTTATTGCTTTTTCTAATGTATAGTTGAGTTTTCTTGGTATGGCCATGGATGCTAATACACATGTATTGTCATCTAGAAACTAATGTACTTGTATTATCATTTAATCAAGTGCATTATTTATTATACCTCATATTGCTTGCATGTTGACCAAAGGGAGTACAAACCATAGTTTTGAACCACATTCTCTATTAATATATTTCTACTCTAATTTGATAGATAGGAAAGAGGATTAAAATATATGCAGTGGATGAGGAACTATTATTTTATACACAAATCAAATAAGACAACTATATATACATCATATACACATATCAAATTTAATACATAATCATATATACATTATATTAATATGTGATACATGTTGATGGTGAAAGCATGGATCAAAATTATCAACAAGGCAAAACTCACACTCTCACAATCACGTAATGAAGTTCAAGATATCAACTCAAAATTAATTTAGATAACAAGCAAAGTCATCATGGACAAGATCTTGATTTTCTCTATTGTTGTTTTCTCTTCAAAGTAACAAACTGTGAAAATAATAATGATATGATGCAATGGTATTCTTAAATGCTCAAAGATAAATAATATCTATGTTTAAATGACAATGATAAATGCTTGAAAATTATTAGGAATGATTGATAATACTTGAGTGCTTGAATTGTTGATAGACCTTGATCATAAAATTGCTAGAGAGATCTTGACGATAAAAGTGCTAAGGGGATTTTGGAAATAAAAGTGATAGAGAGATCTTGACAATAATACTATTAGGGGGTTTGAATGAAATAAAAACTTCTTATTTATATGCTTCACTTAAAATTTGATCAATGGTGGAGATTGATTTGCAAGATCAATGGATAGGAAAATTTAAGATAAGGTGAGACACAAATTTTTAAAGTTTGATAAAAGAGGGAATTAAATAAATAATTTATTCAAATGATAGCTTGGAGAAATAAATAAATATTAATTTACTTAACTTTGAAGAAATATTTAATTTAAATAAATTATTTTTAATTTGTTTAAAAGTGGAGTGTTAGCTAACTAAATAATTTTTAAATATAGAGGAAAATGTTTAGCTTAAATAAATTAATTTCAATTTATTTAAAAGAGGAATGTTAGCTAATTAAATATTTTTTGAAAAATATTTAATTTTAGAAGACTAAAGATAATTTGAATTTTAGTTTTCCCTAATGTTGGAGGTAAAATGATAAGTGGTCAATTAATTAAGTAAAAATATATATATATATATTTATAGAGAAATACTACAGAAGGGGTAGCTCCCGCTTTTCTCCCGCTTTTCATTAAACATAAAAAAATTATAATCAGCCACATGACATCCATTCAATGATACAGATAACCAACCCCATAAGAGACTTCTACTATCCTAGCCACTACATCTTATGCTATCAAGCTAGGATTTTCTTTTACAAACTTCATGAATTCGCTTATATTGTAGTTTTGCTCAATCCCTTTCTTGTAGAGCCTCCATGCTTTGTGCAATTTTTGTTTCTTCCTATCTTCATTGAGGCTCAAAATCCCTAGCGCCAACCCAAACTATGGATCCATTGGCACAACATCAATAGAAACCGATACAAGGTATGTCTCCTAGTGCCCATACTGCAATGCAGCTCGAACACCCCAAAGATTCTCCCCAAGCACTTAACGTAGTTCTTAAAAAAATGTTCAAGAACCAAGCCGTTGTGCGTGTGGCCAGCACCCCAAAAATCATCTCCAACCACCTTCTTAATCGCAACCACCTCCTTCTCCTTTGCTCTAGGAAATAGGAACCGATCTGGTCTGTGTTTGACTTCGCCCCAGAACCAGCTCCGCCAACATTCAAGCACGTACAGGTAAAACCAACATGGGAATCCATCATCGCATAATGAGAAAGACCCGACTCCCACCCCTAAATAGACCAAATGAACAGAGAGCCAAATGAAAGAATCCGAGAAGCATAGCCAAATCTGGTACTTTGCTGCATTTTGAAAAAAAAACATCATTTAGTGGTCTTCACACTTAGCCACCTAGGGGATAAGTACATTCTCTAATTATGGCTGCAAACCAATCTGCATCGATCACTGATGAACCCAATTTGCCACATGTGACCAAATCTCCATTCGATACCATCATCCTATCCATTTATTATGGTCAGTTTGCCGTCAAGTCCTTACTGATTGCTTCCTTTAGTTCATCTGAAAACCCAGTGTCACCATATACAACCTCAGAAGAGACCAATGTCACCCCAATATTTTCCAATACGTCTGCCATAGAGTTTTCTTCGTGATACACGTGGTTTATCACAAAGTCATCTAGCTCTTCCAAACACTGTTGAATTCTGAAGATTAGACCTTTTAACTTCCAATCCGTCACCTTTCTCTTCCGAACTACATTGATGCATATCATAGAGTTGCCTTCGACTTCTACATATCTGTAACCTTTCTCTAAGAACAGGGATAGACCACATGCTAACGCCTCAAATTCTGCAACACTATTTGTCACCACCCCGATGCCTTTTGCAATCGCCCATAGACATTCACCTTTATCATTTTAGACAATGGCCCCAGAATCAGCCTGTCCCAAGTTCCCCTTGGCCGCCCCGTCAAAATTCAACTTTACCCTTCCAGGTCTCGGGTTTGACCACCTTGACTCCCTTCTTTTCCTGACGCTTCCAGATCCCACCATTGTGGGAGGCTTCAACAATTCCCATTTATTCTTCAGCTCATTGTCCCAGGTTGTAAACGATGTGTCACTCCTTGGTTGGCATTTAGCACTTACCACCTCACATATGCTAAACTCCAAATGCCGAATCAAAACTCTCACATCCAAACTCTGCTCGTTGAACATCCTACGGTTTCATTCCTTCTAAACGTGCCAAACCAGCATTAAGGGATGATCGACCTAACATCACGCCACAAATCACAGCTTGAGCGCCTAGGCCAATCGATCAGAAATTCCTTCAAGTCCCTTTGCCTTGGAGCACACAAACCTAAGCACTGCATCATCAAATCCCAACAAGCCGCGACATATGGGAATGAAAGAAGCAAGTGGTCCACACTTTCTTCCACCACCCTACAAAGCATACAGATCCCATATCTAGCCAACCTCTCACCTGTTAAAATTTTCTTGTGGAGAGCAGCCCATAGGAACGTGTCGGCCTTCGGGAGAAGATCCAACATAACTAGGCTAGCCAGCCCTCCACCGATCCCATAGCTCTTTGAATCTCATAGCCCATTTTAAGAAAATACTCCCCAGACCGTGCATCACATCAAATAATTTCGTCTGCTTCCAAAGTTAACGTTACTTTTCACTCTCCCAGTGTAGCTTTCAACTTTTGTTTATCTTCGAAGGGGATTTGGTAGTCATCACAGTTAATCCAACCAATCTCTAGACCTACTCCTACCGATTTATCCTCAACATAGTCTGCCACTTTGCACCCATGCCCATGCACCACCCTTTCGGTCCAAACTTTTGAATCAAAAGTAGAAGCTAGCGACGGGAAGCCATTCCATTAGTCGAGCCAGAAATCCGTCGACCTCCTATCCCTAATCCTCCACGATATATGATCAGTTATCAACCTCCTACTCTCCCAAATTGATGCAGGAGCATCCATGGCGAAGAAGTAATCTTGCCCAAATTGATGCAGGAGCATCCATGGCGAAGAAGTAATCTTGCATCAATATGATTATTTTAATTCTAATAAGGGCTTGACAGTTTTGTGTGTGATCGACATCGGACTACATATACAAAGTTTGCACCTTGTGTTCATTCAGTGTTCAATGCTTCATTGGTCAAGTTTAAATCACTATGACATAGGGTTTCGTTAGGACTTGGTTCTCCGTCCCTTCGAAGTTCCGATGGCACTAACGATAGTGTACAGTGGAGATACTTCGGTGGAAGTCATACATGTCGGTGGGATGAAATTTTATGTCCCTTCGGCATCTCGATGGGTGGTGAGCATAACCAGCAGGAAGCATCGAAGTGACCTAGAGATATGGTTTGTAAGGATTTGCATTATCTAAAACATACTTGGAAAAGGTTTTCCCCTAAATTTACGAAGACCAAAGTACCAAGGGTAAGGGTAAGGGGATGGATTAGATAGTATGAAGGATATATAATGAAGGCTATGGATAGGATAGTCAAGGTCAAGATAAAGAAGGAAGGATTTTTTTTATTGGAATGAGGGATATGTGATGGAATGGATGTCTTAGGGGTGGATGAAGATTTTGAACAAGTTAATTTTGATTCCCTTTTAGTTCATGTTTTGATGTTTCTTGGATAGGGATGGTGGAATTTTTTTGGAGTAGGATCATGACATGAAAGGATATTTTGATGTTGACATGGAATGTGATTGGAAGATGTTGTGGAAGTGAAAAGGATACCTTTCTCATGAGGTGACATGGAAGAGATACTTAAGCCTTGAGATGGAGGTTATTATGAAGTAGAAGGAAAATATCTTGAGTTAGAAACTTATCATTAAAAATGATACTTTGATCTTGATTAAGAAGAGGTTCATTAGATGATATTTTACCCCTACATGTTGTGACTATGCACTCAATGATTGCACTTTTTATGAAAGAGATTCCTTCTACTCAAACTATGGTGTAATCATCATAAACCAAAGTATAATTGGAACCTTTAGGATTTCTATTTTTATTTGAAGACTCACATTTTCTATGATTAAGGATAGGATCTTGGAATATATTTAGATCATCATTAGTTCAACTTTTATTGTTTACAACAACATCACCTTGATCTATGAGGTCTTGGATAAGATTTTTCAATTTGAAGAAACTAGAATTCTTATGCCCTTTGACCCTATGGTATTCACAATAATCATTTTGTTTGTACCATGGAGGTTTAATTGCCAATTCTTGATTTCTTACTTATGGTAAGGCGATAAGTTTATCTTGAACTGATATTTCAATGCAGAATCAATAGATTCCCCTAAAGGTGTGTATTTCCGTTTAGAAGGATTGTTTTACCAATTGTAGGTTAGATTGAATATTTAGAAGATTTTTTGCATCTACCACACCATCATTGACAATGTTTTTGTTTTTGGACCTAATCCTCATCTTTTCTTTAGATTTTGAAGGGTTATCCTTATGATCTTTAGAATTTTTCACAAGACCCTCATTAATGAGAGCTCTTTCATTTTCCATTCTATTTTCAATGATCTCATCAAAGGTGCTATCACATTGAATTCTTAGCTAGAAAGCCAATTTATTATTTAGATTTTTGGTGAAAATGTGAATGAGTTGTTTTTTAGGAATAGGATAAGGAAATTTTCTTGGCATATTTATCCATATTTGTAAAAAGGACACAAACGATTCTCCCTTATTTTGTGTTGCATTACATAAATCAGTCATGGATATTTTGCGCTCAACATTATATGAAAATGTGTATTGAATTTTTATCTCCCAACTCATGAAAGGTATTGATCCCATGAGGTAAATATGAAAGCCACTCAATATCTTGGCCTCCTAAGCTTCTAAGAAAGAGGTGTACCAGATATTTATCATTGTAGGACACCTCAAGAAAATAAATGTAAAATTCCCTTATGTGTTCTCTTGGATCACCTCTTTCCTCGTATATATCAAATATTTGTATTTAAAAATTTTGAGGGAAGGGTATCATATTTAAAGAATTTTTAAAGAAATAGGGACATTTATGTCTTCCAATGTATATCTATTCTTAGTTTTAATGTTTCACATTTCCATGTTTTTTATCTTTTGTTGTAACTTGCATTTTTTGAGCCAATTCATTTGCAAATGTTGATAGAGGTGCCCTTGTATGAATGCAATATTATTGTTGATGTTGATTTAAGGGAATTTGATGCTATTGTGGTTGAATTGATTAGATGTGTAGTTTTTGCGGTTGACTTAATTGAATGTATATTTGATGGGGTTGACTTGGTTGAATGTTTTGTTGCTAGAGTTTACTTGCTTCGATGTGAAAGTAGCAACCACCTTTTCCATTGATGTTTACATTGGGTTTTCTTGAATTTTTTCTAGTCCACTTCTAGGATTAGTGAGTTCTACATCCTTGATAAGATTAGTGGGTATTTTAGCACCATTTTGAGTGAAAACTTGGAGATATTGATTGATATTTTTCTCAAATAGTAGTTCCTTTTATCTCATTTCCCTAGGGTCTTGCTCAAATTCTTGAAGATATTTAGATGAAGAGTCTTGACCATTGTCATTATAAGGGACCCTTAAAATTTCATCATAAGGGAAGGGTGGGTTTGAAAAGGCTCCTTTCTCATGTTGACCCATGCTTGTTGGAATGTTTGATTCTTCTCTATGGGATTCCATGTTTTTTGTATATTGTGATCTTATAATTGGCATATGCAATATAAGAACTTAGATAAAATAAGATTTTCTTTCAACAATTTTAATGCTTGCTTCTCAAAACCAAAGTAGACCAAATTTAAGTTGGATATTCCAATGATGATAATGATATTGATTCAAAAAATGATAAATCCCACTTGAACTATAATTATGAGTCCAAGAAAGATGATGAAGATTGATATTGATAAAGTTCACTTGAACTAGACTTGTGATTCCAAGAAAATTTGCTAATAATTTGAGATGCACAACTCAAGGTTAGCCTTATGAATCTCAAGATGGTATATCCACGAATGATATGATATGATAAATGAACCACCAAAAAGATAATACTAAAAAGGGAAAGAGGATTCCCTAAATAGAAACCTAGGGTTTTTCACCTAGGAGCTCTTGGTTTGTGGAATGGCTCTCTTTCACCTAATGATATTCTTTTTTTGGTGAGTTCATTCAAAGGATGGGGGTTCAATGGGCTATGATTGGAGGTGTGTGATTTAAATTTTTCTAAATGATGAAATATAATGAAACTAAACTAACTATAAAATATAAAGTAATGTAAATCTAAACTACATGCAAAGCAAACTAAATGACCTAAATATATGCAATACTAGAAAGAAATGGGAAGGTACAAGAATGGTGTACCTAGGAACTGAAGGTTGAAGAAGAGGAGCCTTGGGGTGTTCTAGAATCTACTGAAAATGCTCACTGGGACACTTACACCAGAATGGGTGACCTACTCCTCTTGTCGAGAAACTTTATCGGAATAGGTTTCTTGCAAAAGGGTATCCAAATATGCAAAAACATCTGGAAAAAAAGTTAAGTGGAACTAGGTCACCATTTTTGGCAACTTAGTCCTCTTCTAAATTTTTGCAAACTAGAGAATGGAAGTGGAAACCCTCGACCTACACTCTGGTTCATGACAAGTATCTAGTTTAGATTCTATAGAAAATAGACTGAAAGAGGTCTCCAAGCTTCAATTAGGGCTTTGTTGACTTGGTTGATGTGGATGGAATGATGACTCCTTTTCAACACTATTATCCTTGACAAACCTGCAAAGCACACATGAAAAGAGGAGAAAAGGGTTAGGGTTAGAGAATAGAGGTTTGCCTTAGTCAAACCCCTTTGTAGTAATCAAACCCAAAATGATGAAATTAAATAAGAAAGGAAAGATGATTGAATAACATGTAAATGAAAACACTCACCAAACCCTTGTTGAAGAAGTCTAAAGATATGCTAGAACCAACTCTAATGGATGAAGTCTGAAATGCCAAGTGCTTGAATGCTTGCTTGAGAAGATTGGGTTCTTGTGAAGATGAGCGAGTGAAAACTGTGTGGGAGAGGGAAGAAGAAGAGAGGTCAAATGAGGCTAAAACCCCTTATTTATACATGATATGCCCTAATTTTCTCAAAAATAACACATGATAGGCCGACCTTAGGGTTTTGGAGGCAAATTCCTGTTATAAATTTGTCTTAATTTTGAATTTTATGTCAAAAGGGACTAGGTCGCCCAAGGTGATGACCTAGTCCACTTGGGAAAATTCAAGTGGTGATCAGTGATTAAGTGGTGTTCAATTATTATTAATGGGCGTGCCTCCTAAAACACACTTAAGTCAGGCCTAAAAGTACATTAAGGGGCCAATTTATGATGAGTCGGGGTGAATTTAGTGATTAAAAGCCTAGGAAAGTGTAACGATGTGTTACAACACCTTACAAGACTTTGGCACAAGGCTTGGAAAGGCATAAAATGGAGATTTTTAGCTGAATTATGTTAGTGGGAAGATGTGTTACAACACTTCACAATACCTTTGTAAAACACCGGTAGGTTGTTGTTGATTTGCAAGCGTTCAAGGCCTAATGTGAATGTGTTGGCCACATTACAACACTAGATCAAAGAAAAACCAAGCCAAAATCCAAGGGAAAAGGCCCAAATGAGTGAAAAAGTGCCAAGGCTACACTTTTTGGTGACACATTTAGCCCCCACTTTAGTGAGAGGATGGACTTGCTTCAAACTCACACTAAAGTAGTCGAGTCATTCATATCGAGAGGGATCAATGTATTCATGCTAGTAAGATGAGATGACTTAAATCAAAAGGGATGATCAAGCCCCTAGGATCAAGATCCCATGCCAAACCAAACATAAGCACAAAAGATCACACAAGAAGGTGATGTGGAGGAGTGAAGAGAGGGAAAGTCGGATCAAGCTTCGACTATTTTTCTAGCTAGTTGTGGATCAAATCTAGGCTATTTGTCCAAAAAGAAGATGTGCACTCACTCTATGGCGATGAGACTATTGGTTGTCCACCGGGTGAGAAGGCCCAAAAGGTGAGAGACATACACATGGTTGGTATGCACTCACACACACAAAGGTGGCTATGGGGAAAGTCATGCCACTAGTTGGGCTTCTCTCTCAACCATACCAAAGTTAGACCTCCTGACAACTTTGATAAGGTGCCACAAAGGACAAGGGGCCACTAGCATGCAAGTTGTGTTATGCAAGGTGGCCATGTATGCAAAATGCAAAAATGCAACATGAAAAAATTCAAAATGAGTATTTGAATGATTCTTGTTTAGTTTGTGCGAGGTCTTTTACTTAGGGAACATTGTGTCTAATGTTTCCAAGAGAGGACCAATCAAAGGATAGAAAATTCATAGCTTAGGGGATGTAGTGTGTCACATCGAGCCACTAAGAAAAATGTAATATGCTAAGATAAGTCACTTTCATGACATTACACCCAATGTCATCCACAAAGTGAAAAACACATCATATAAAGTAACAAGGCTACACTAGGAACCAAGGGCAAAGAAAAGAAAATGCAAAAATGAATAATGCCAATGTATGCCCCCACTTTAAAGGAATTACTACACAGTACTGTGAGCAATTGATTTAAAGTAGAAGAAGGTATGAGATGATAAGTATGTCACATACGAGCTAGCTTAAGGCATGTCATCCACATCCTAAGCTTGCTTTGTTATGTGAACATGAAAAATGGTCAACTAGCTGAAAGAGGCAATGAAAAGTGACATACGAGGACAAAGCTAATGAACCCCTAGCCCCCACTTAATGCAGGATGAAGGTACGTATCAGTGAGAGGAATTAGGTGCCCCCACACAAGGAAGAGCACCACACTCCATGAGGTGTTTGAATTTTATTTTTTGAAGAAAACTGAGAGAGGGAGGTAACCCTAAATATTTCTTGAAAGAGTATGATATGCTAATGTGTGTCATGTGTTCATTGCATCGATGTGTAAGATGGGGATGGTAGCTGATACCATAACAATATTTCAAGTTAGATGAAGGGGTTGTGGGCTGCGGATAAGGATTGGTTGTTGTATAGGAACACAAATCCTTTTTAGTGTTATGTGTTGTTCCTTCATGAGGGATGAGAGTTATATAGCCCCCATCACCACCATGGGGTAATGTTGTTGATGTAGAATCAAGTTGAGCATATAAAACATGGGGTGGTGTTGGTTGAGATTGTGAGATTTCAAACTCTCTTTTAAAGGGAGGCATAAAACCCCAATCCAAGTACTAGAACTTGTATCTGAATTATTTGTATACGACTCTTTGGACAAAGAGGGTGAGATTTTAGAAATTTTATTGAAAGGAGGTGTAGAATCTAACGAACCCCAATTATCACAAAATATTTTTGTTGTAGGTGAAGGATTAGCATCAACTTGGATAAGTTCTAGTCTAGGAATTAAAGAATTAGGGGAGTTGGAAATGTTGTGATTATTTGATTCATAGCTTCATTCATATGTGTCAACCATGTATATCTTGTTACTGTACTCAAATTTCATTGTATGGTGAATGGTAGATGGGACTCCTTTCATAGCATGAATCCATGGTCTCCCTAGGAGAAGATTGTATGGAAGGGGTCCTTGCATGATATGGATAGAGGTAGGCAACACTACAGGTAGGAAAAATAATTGTCTCAAGATCATTATCACTTATCACTTATGCCAGTAGGAAAAATCACTGTCTCAAGATCATTATCAACTAAATAATGATTTTTCAATTAATGATTAATAACAATGTCTTTTGAAATATCTTCAAATTCCCTAATTTGATCTATTGTCAAAATAGGTAGAGACTCTTCTAAGTCTCTATCGATTCAAAATGGATCCTATGTTTCCAACAATGGTTGTCCTGGAGGGTACAATGTCAATTGTTTCGTTTGCTCCCCATTTGAAATCAGAATGTTCCCAGGCCTGCAATTAATGAAAGCATTAGCAATGTCTCCGTAAAATTAAGGGATATCCCTCCAGCTTAATCTTTGGTTGCAAAATCATAAAATCTGTTGGATACTCCCAAGATTCAATAGAAATAATGATGTCTTCGATCATACCTTCTGGTTTTATGAGGGAACAATCAACCATTTGCAAGACTATTGGAGTAGGTCTTAGACCTTGAAGGGCCAACCTCTCCTTAGTCTCATTAGTCATTACATTTATAGTTGCTCCTAAATCCACAGGTGTATTTGGAATGATTATATCACTGATACATACCTTAATCATTGGACTTCTGGGATCTAAATACTTAGGGACCAAGATCCTTCCCATCATCAAGTCTGCAAGTTGTCTAATGACTTGAACTGTCTTGGGGTCTTGCTTCTTTTGTTGTTTCCTCACACAAAGTTATTTAACTACTTTGGTGTACACAAGAACATCTTGAATAGCCTGCAACAAAGGAATATTAAAGTTAACATTGTGTAACTCATTCATAAAATCAAAATCTGATTGAGATACTTTATGTTGTTTAGGTTGTCCTTGTAGCCTATCAAGAAATGGATTCTTGGATTGTTCCTCTTCTGGCTTAGCAGGAGATTCCTCAAATTTTGTTATGGTTGGTCCTTGGAGGTTCTTCCCAAACCTCATGTGTACACCATCAATTTCCAATGCATTGATAGGATAACTAAGTCGAGAATCCTTCCACTTCATTATTATAGACTGGTTGAGCCACCATATTCTTTGGATTGGGTGTTTGTTGTGCAGGCATTGGCATAGGTTTTGGAGGTTGGTTTGAACTAGAGGGTTGATTAGATGATGGGACAATGGTACCAAAATTATTGGATTAAACTGTGGTTGATATTTTGGGTAAAACTATCCATGTAATTATATCTTCAATTGATGAATGGATTGAGATCAATCTTTGAGAATTTTGTAATTTCCTCAATTTACTCCTCAATGTCAATCTAGGAGCATAGGCGTGTGAACAACGCTATGGCAATTTACCTAAGACATAAAACTAATGAACTAATGGGGGATGGACGCATCGAAGAATTCAAAACACACTTTTCAATCTGGAATTCAAAAGCACACTTCTTCAAATCATAAATGAATGAAATCCTTTCTTTAATTACTACCTACCTATTTCATCCAATCTATCTATTTTGATTAAACTTGAATAATGCAAACTCAATATCTTAGGATATACACTCCTTAACATAGATATTAACAACAACCATTACAATAGTAAAAGAAGGAATGTGATCGCTAAAGATGTCTTGAAGTGGTGCAAGTGGAAAGAGATTGAAATGCAATAGGAAGATGGAAGGCGACAGGAAGATGGAATGCAACAAGAAGATGGAATAAAATAGGAATATTTACATAACATAACAAAATATAATCTGAAATAGAAAATATAGTGATTAATCTGCAAGAGTAAACACACTTCTTGTTTCTCAAATCGCAATTGCATTCCTCAGAGAATCGATTATATTCATTAAAATGCTTTGTTTAATACCAAATTAATCACACAAACCGAAATATGAATGATTCTTAAACTTGAACATAAATTAAACTAAATTACAACACACTTGACAAGCATACATTCGGCAGGAATGGAATTGCATGAAATATAAAGATATATGCTAATAAAACATAAAATGATCTCACCAAGCTCCCTGAGAGGGGTCCCTTCCTTTGGTTCACAAGGTGAGAAAAAAATATTGGTTACTCTAACTCAAGCCATGAACAACTGATTAATCATTCAAGAACGAAAAGATATCTCCAATCTTCTTAATTTTGTCTATTATCTATACCTAGATCATAGCACACACACACACACACACACACACATATATATATATACGTCCAATTTATCGAGTATCATAAAGTAAAAAAAATAGGGAGCTGCAATTTGTTATGGTCGATGACCAGCAAACTGGATGATTATAGTTCTTGGGTTAGTCGCAAGCCACAAATCCAAAGTAGTTACAAAAAAAAATTATTTAAAATAATATATAAAAAAAAAAACAGGTTGGCTTCCATCATATGCAGCCCATGTTTCCCAGTTCATTCCACTCCTTATGCCTTTCATGATTTATCATTCACATAGTCGGTTCTTTCTTCACATTTAGTTCTTGTAGAAAACCATCCAAAATATATCGTTACCTCAATGATTTCAGCATTTTGAAAGAATTCTTTCATCTTTGAAAACATAAGAATTATTATTTATTTCCCTAACAACTAATGGCAAGGAGGACTTAGGATAAAGTCAAAATGGAAATGGAATTAGGGACAAAGGACATAAAAATTGAACACATTTTTCACCCATCAATAATTAAGGATGCAAAATTGCAATATTGAATATGTTAATATATATAAGATGTATTACTTATAAAATCAAGGTTGTGAGATAGGATTAGACAAAATCATGACATGTGTCTTAGTCATATACAATGAGACAACTACCTGAACATTAATAAGTGACTTAGAACACAAGTATTAAATGTCAAGATAAGATAAGATAAGATAAATCACATGACACCTAATACTTCTAGAAAGATTCATAGGAACTTTAAGTAAACTTAACATGTAAATAGGACCTATAAGTGAACTAGATAGGTAAAAGACCTATTTACACCAATAGGGGGTATCCTGGCTAGGCAACCTTTCGACATAGTGTTGGCATCAATAGGGAACATTCGTTGAGTCAAATGGAATAACCAATTTAAAAGAAATCTTGTTGACATCAACACTTTGTCAGCAAGGAATATGCTTAGAATATTCTTTTGCCAAATTTTTTTGCCAATATATTCCTTAAACACCCGAATATTCTCCAAGTAGGGTAGTTGGAGGAAAATATTTGAAAATCATTAAAATATTATCTCTAATGAAATATTTGTAATATCTGTGTCAACAAAAATTTGTAGATACCTTCGAATATTATTCTCGGTTGTCAATGGTTTAAGCCAACGGTTTTAAACGGACGATAGTGGTGAGGCCACTATCATGTAACATAGTCAATTTTTTTGAAAAAATAATTTAAAATATAGAGTAATTTTCAATAACTAAACCATAGATCAAATTTATTCCAACTACACAAATTTGATGCATATGACTTAATGTTGTATGGATGACTTGAGAGAGGTGAAACAAGTTTCTAAATTCTTTGGATAAAGTGCTCAAATTTTGATAACTTGGCAGTCAATTTTAGGGTCTTTTAGAATTTTAAACATGATTGCAAGGTTTTATTTTACCCAACATGTGTTAGAATGAATAATTTATGTATTAACTATACTAAGTGTACTTAGATTGATGGGGTTAGACAACATCTTGTCTAATTGAATGCACAAACTTTTAGACCTCTAGAGATTACCAAGTTTTTTGGTGAACCTCATGTGCTATATTTTTGAGGTTGGATGACTTTCCATCTCACCTCAAAGGTCACTCAAAAATTGACATCAAGAACGATGACTTGGTCAAATAGGTTGTTGGTTTTCACATTCCAAGTGATCCTAAGATTGAGACCTATAGGACACTTGTCTACGGGTAAACCCATAATAGTGGTGTACAATTTTGATGAGGAAGGAAATTTGTAAAAATGCTCACACATTCAAAATTTCATGTTTTTAAGGGTTCGTTCCAACTCGGGGGTTCGCACGAATCAAAAAGAGGGGTTCGGTTGAACCCCTAGTTCGAGCGAATCCCCTTGTGTATGGTGGGTTCGCTCGAACCCTATGATGCCACGTTCCCTTATGAAAAATTCCAAAAAAATGGGGGTTCGAACGAACCCCCCTTCACCCTTTCGAGCAAAGGGGGGTTCGCTCAAACCCCCCTTTTTTGCCATTCTCCCCCTCTTCCACCAAATTTTAGCAGATTTCTGCCCTTCGAAGCTCGGGTTGAGGATGAAAATGGAGGAGACTTCATAAACGCAACTGGAAGATGGTATTCCTCAGAACAAGCTATCCAACGAATTAAATTTTAATATGTTTTGGTTTTATTATGTATGTGTTTTTTTAGTTTTATTAAACATAGGTTTTTCACTGAAAATCAAGCTCTCTATTTTACACATGTGGAAAAATAGCAGATTATCAAAATAAAATTTTAAAAAATATGTTGAGGCTGGGTATTGATGTTCTTGATCCATTAAAAAATAAACTGAATTTCGATACATACAAAAAAATTTATGTTGTATACAGTCCGCCTATGTATGAATTGCAATTGGTTTGACTTTGAAACTTGATTAAGGAAAAAATATTCAATAAAAAACTACAATAACAAATGAAATTGCTAGATATCATAGTTACAAATCTAAATTCGAAAAAATTAGAATTTTATCCTTCATACAAAAAAAGTTATGTTGTATACGGTGAGCGTCACATTTTAAAAATGTTGTTTTCTGAAAAAAACCAGTTTTCGTGGGAGATGGAAACAAAAGTGCAATTTGATTCCAAAAATTTTGAAAAAAATATTTTTAGAATCTACAGACAAAATGTGATGAGACTCTAGTTTGCATCATCTTCAAATTCCTCACGGTTTAGCCACTATAGGTTCCTGAATATGAAGATTTAGTTAAAAATAATAATTGGAGTGTCCAGTTTGGCCAAAAATTATAAACGACTATTGTGGGATCACCCCTAATCATTTTTGCCACTTCATGGGGCATTTGTCAATCCACATCATAGGTGGATTGCCTCTTCCTTTTCTATATATGCAAGGCTTTTCATTCATTGTAATTTGGGTCAACTAAATACAATCTTTGCATTATTCACGTGTGCTTGTTTCTCATCTCCATAATCTCCCATTTCCTATATGATATCAGAGCTTAACGAGAGAGAGTTGCAAGCCAGGAGGTGATTTAATTTGATTGTATTTTGTTTGTTTTGTTTCTCTCCATGTTAAAATTTGCAAAGAACTTGGCAGACCCCAAATCCGAGCATAAAGAGTTTTTTTTTTGCCATCTCCAAGTGGAAAGGCGACAGTTATTGCTCATATCGACTTTCCATCTCTTCTATGGGTTTTTAATCTATGTGTATGGCGTAATCGCTCCTCTACATCATAAATTTGTGCTCAAAAATTCACAAGGGCATCATTATCTATGATCATCTAGGCACGGATTTAGAATAATTTGTATGGCATGGTAAATTATCGTGTTTTCTCATTGTTGCAGGTCGTGCCCATTGCCGTGATCCCCCATCTAAGAGACCTACATGATTTGCACAATCTAAAGTGCAATTTTCACTCTCAAGGGTACTATTAGTTGTAGCGAGGGCCTCCACACAATTCTCACCCTCCACTCATTCTTGAATCCTGCCCACTCAGCCCGACCACAACCCTTTTTGGAGAATATTTGCGAGTTGAAGGGTGTTTTTTGTAGGCCTGAGGATTGTAAAGATTTGAAAAACAAACAAATGCAAAACATAGAGTGTCTACTCTATTTTCCAATCAAGATGGAAATACCCAAATCTTAAATGCAGAAACACAAGGGAGACATGTAACTTTGATTCTCTAATAAACAACTGGAAATGACAAAACAAAAAACTAACTAAAAACTAACTATTACAACTTTCTTGGAGCGATCAGAAGCTGCTCAACCATACTGGTAATGATCAGGAGCTATCAACAGCTCTCTGTCAAGAGCTACGCAGAGCTCTACTTGGAGCAATCACTGCTCTTACAAATAACAAACAGTTGTTGTTGTTCAAGAGCTACTAGGAGCTCAGAGAGAATGTTCTTCTCACAGTCTGTTGCTGCAATCTTCTTCTCTGACTTCTTCTCTCAAATTTTTCCCAACTTCTTCCAAATGACAGAATAATCTGCCTTCTATCCATTTTGTCCAAGACAAACATTCCCTCTCAAAAATTTGAAATCACCTACCGTAGTAAATGCTGAATTCAAAATTAGCTACCTTAATGAATTCTGGAGCTGTCAGGAGCTGCAGGGAGGATCCCCAAAACAGAAGGGCTCCTGACGGGTAGGTGAAGGCTGCAAGGGCACTGATGGATGAGCAGAGGCTCAGGAAAAACATTAAATTCCAACACTCCCCCTTTGTCCTGGGCCGACAAAGCAACAAGATCAAATCTGATCTAGATCAACAAAGCCCAATCTGCTCCTTAGGCACACAAAAATGTCAATGCTCAAAGGCTTGGTGAATATGTCTGCTAGCTACTGCTCAGACCTTCAAAACTCCATTTTAATTTCACCATTTTCAACCAATTGATGAATGAAATGATACCTCATTTCAATATGCTTGCTTCTTCCATGAAACACAAGATTTTCTGTCAAAGCTATTGATGAAACATTGTCACAATAGATCAGTATTCCATCCTCTTGTTCTTCTTTCAAATCTGCCAAGACTCTTCTCAGCCAAATAGTCTGACATGCTACTACATTTGCTGCTATATACTCAGCTTCAGCTGTTGATAGGGAAACAACAGGTTGCTTCTTAGAAGCCCAAGAGATAGCACCCAAACCCAAATGAAATACATAGCCCGAAGTGCTCTTCCTATCACCCAAACTTTCTACCCAATCACTGTCAATGTAACCAACCAGCCCATATTCTTTTGTTGTTGTGTACAACACACCATATCCTTTGGTACCGTTCACATACCTCAGGATTCTCTTGGAGTCTCCATGAATCTGGAAATCAGACTCACTCTATGCATTATATCTGACCTAGTTGCTATCAAATACATCAAGCTTCCAACCAAACTTTTGTACATGGTTGGATCCACATTGTTGCTACAATCTTCCTTGCTCAACTTAAGACCTACGGATGTTGGTGTTGGGGCAAGCTTGCTCTCAAGAATTCTAAATCTCTTCAAGATCTCATTTGCATACTTCTCTTGAGAGATAAAAATGCAATCATGCATTGTTTTTACTTCTATGCCTAGAAAATAACTCAACAGACCTAAATCTGTCATTTCAAATTCTCTTTTCATGGCCTCTTTAAAATCAACAATGAGGAAATCATCATCCCCAATAAAAACTAAATCATCTACATACAAGACAACAATTAAAATGTTACCATTTGTTGCCTTGATGTAGAGAGTGGGCTCACCATCGCTTTTGCTAAAGCCATTGCTCATCAAATATGAGTCAATCCTACTGTACCATGCCTGTGGAGCTTGCTTCAGCCCATAAAGAGCTTTCTTCAGCCTATACACCTTGTGTTCTTGGTCTGGAACTTCATATCCAAAAGGCTGCTCCACATAAACCTCTTCTTTCAATACTCCATTAAGGAAGGCGGACTTCACATCCATTTGAAATACCTTTCATTTGTGTTGGGCAGCAATAGCTATGACTATCCTCACAGTCTCCATCCTAGCAATAGGGGAAAATGTCTCATCATAGTCTCTTCCAAGCTGTTGTTTGTACCCCTTGAAAACTAATCTTGCCTTGTGCCAATCTATCTTCCTTCGGCATTGCTTTTGGTCTTATAGACCCATTTTACTCCAATAGCTTGCTTGCTTGGAGGCAAGTCAATCAGCTCCCATGTATTGTTTCTTTCTAATGCATCTATTTCCTCATGCATGGCTTCACACCATTTTCCCTCTTTCACAGCTTCTTCAAAATAAATTGAATCATTGTGAGAAAATAGTGCAAAATTCACACTCTCGTCAAATTCATCATCATACCATTCATTTTGGTAGATCTCCCTTAGACTCTTGGTCTTTCTTGGCATTAGGGAGGTGAGAGTGGGGTCTGAATTTTTAGTGTTGTTGTTCTGCTGAACAAGCTGAATCTAGAGCGATCGGGAGCTGTCGGGAGCTCGTTGGGAGCTGTCAGGAGCTCGTCCAAAACTGTCAAGAGCTCATCAGGAGCTGTCAGAAGCTCGTCCTTTGGCTGTCTATGGTTGCTTCCCTTTCTATCTATTTTGATCAAGAGCGATCAAGAGCTATCGGGAGCCATCATTCTCTGCTACTGTAAGATTTTCCAGATCTTCATCTTCAATTTCTTCATCACTCTGCACTGTCGGGAGCTGTCGGGATCTGTCGTGCCATCCCATGAC
This sequence comes from Sequoiadendron giganteum, assembly GCA_007115665.2. Classification (NCBI taxonomy): domain Eukaryota; kingdom Viridiplantae; phylum Streptophyta; class Pinopsida; order Cupressales; family Cupressaceae; genus Sequoiadendron; species Sequoiadendron giganteum. Next base: position 632,670,535 of record CM021108.1, read on the forward strand.
TGATCTTCTAAAAACTCCACATCTCTACAAATGATAATTTTTTTGGTGACTGGATTGTACAACCTATAGGCTTTGGACTCTTCACTGTAGCCCATGAAAATGCACTTTTCACCCTTGTCATCCAATTTTTTCCTTTTTTCTTTAGGCACGTGTGCATAAGCCACACATCCAAACACTCTCAAGTGTTCAACCGTCCATCTTCATTTTGTCCATGGCTCTTGAGGTATCTTGTCACGGACTGCCTTAGTTGGACTTCTATTAATCAAATGCATGGTTGTTGCAATAGCCTCTCCCCAATATTTTGTAGGGAGTCCTTTTTCTTTTAGCATGCTTCTTTCCATCTCTACGATGGTTATGTTTTTCCTTTCAGCCACTCCATTTTGTTGTGGAGTATAATTGGCTATAAGCTCCTTTTTTATGCCATCCTGCCTGCAAAAATTCACAAAATAATTGGAGGTATATTCTCCTCCTCTATCTGACCTTAGGACTTTAATAAAATGTCCACTCTCTTTTTCAGCCTAGGCTTTAAACAATAAAAACTTATTAAATGCATCAGACTTGTGCTACAAAAAATAAATCCATGCCTTACAGCTAAAATCATCAATAAAGGTCATAAAGAATCTGCTATTACCAATGGAAGTGATTTGCATAGGGCCTACCAAATCTGTGTCCACCAACTCCAATAGTGCTCTTGCCCTTGTAGAGTTGCCCGATTGAAAGGGCTACCTATGTTGCTTGCCCAAAATGCAAGCCTCACATCTAACATTAGGCTCTACTATCCTTGGAAAACCATCAACCATCTTGCTTTTGGACAAAAGACTTAAACTAGCATAGCCTAGATGTCCATACCTGAGATGCCATAGATTGGAGGGGTCTTCAATGGTGCTCTTGAGGGCTGCAAATTGTATTGCTGAACATTTTTCATCCATGAGAGGTGCTGCAATGGACTGAGATGAGAAGCAAGTCTCAATCTTCAATGGAAACATCCGGTTCTTTGTCATTTGTATTGTTGCAAACACCTTTGTCCTCTCATTCTTGTCATAAATGACACATTTGTCCTTCTCCATCAACACTTTATATCCATTCTGGATCAGTTGTCCTACACTCATGAGGTTATGCTTTAACCCTGGTGCAAAGAACACATTTGGAACCTCCTTCTCCTCACCCTGCTTGGTGCGGATAATAATGGATCATTTTCCTTCAACAGGAACTACTCCATTGTTCCCCATTCTAATTTCTGATGTAACATTTTTGTCAATGAAAGAAAAAAGACTTTCATTACCACTCATGTGGTTGCTGCAACCACTGTCCAAGATCAGACTTCAGGGCTTCCTTCTTCACCAACATTGCACATGATGAAGGTTGTGGATTGATTTCCTTCAACCACATTTGAATCAACAATATTTGCATTTTGTCTTTGCTTATTACCATGCTTCTTCCAGCACTCACTAGCATAGTGTCCAAACTTGTGACATTAGTAGCACTCAATGTTGCTCTTGTCACTTCTCCCACTCGAACTATTGTTCTTTGTGCCTCTTCGGAAGTTGTTCTGAGAGCTGCTTGCTCCCTCTTGGCTGCTTTCTCATCCTGAGCTTTCTCCACTAGCATTTCCTTGACTGGATCTTCCTCTACCTCTTCGGGAGCCATTTCTACCTCTCCCTCTGCCTCTTGCATTCGAATGAGCTTTGAAAGCTTGCTCATGGGAAGTAGTAGTAGACCTTTTTAAATGTTGCTCATGGGTATGGAGAGAACCCATTAACTCATCCACTATCATAGTAGAAAGGTTTGTCGTTGCTTCAATAGCAATGACAAGAGGATCATACCTCGTGGGTAGACATCGAACAAGTTTTTCAACAATCTTCAGCTCCTCTATCACATCTCCATTTGCTCTCAGCAGGTTCAACAAACCGGAGAACCGTGTTTGAAAGTCTACAACAGACTGACTTTCTTTCATTTCAACAACTTCGAACTCTATCAGTCCCTTTGTAGCCAGTCTCAAGGATTTCCCAAGCTTCTTTTTCATACTCAACTACTGCTATTCTAGGAAAAATGGCCTCTATCAAGGCTGCTTTGATCAAACTCAAAGCTTTTTGGTGCGGGAGCACCTCAAGTTCCATTTACATTGTATTAATATTTAGGCACATAGCATCGCATCTAGCATTTCGGGGGACCATGTTAAATGGTTAAGAATGTAACTTTGCAATGAAATAAGAATGTAACTTTGCAATGAAACTTCTCATACAACAAGATTAGAAAATTGTTGTAACCGAATGGACATATTGGGTAGGGAACGGTTGGTCTAACTACCCTCGAATCCCTATTAATGAAAAAAAACATGTAACTAAATGGATAGAGAGGGGAAAAAAAGTGTGCATCTACAGGAAAAGAGAGAAGAGAGTTAAAAAAGGAAGGGAAGAAATCGGGCTCTCTGGCCGAAATGTATTAAGTATTTTACAATATTTTTAATGAATGTGTTTTGTTTCCTGTCGCCTGCATCGTTCCATTTTTTGTCTCTAGATTGTTTAACTGTGAGTGCAGATTAGCTTCGAGTGTATGACTGTCGGCCTTTGCATCGAGTAGTTTGTGTATGGCTCGGGTATGGTAGACAACCATTGAAGTTTAGGCATGGGTTCTTTATGTCAGACCCGCACACCTTATCATCTCCCATGGAGCAGTCGCGAATCTAGCATGGTGGAAGCTTTGCTATCCTTGTTGAGAGCGTATGTGGCTCAGCGTAGAGGAGTGGAAGGTGGCGGCAGTTGCATGACAGCCGCAAGGTGTAAGGAATAGGTAGATAGGGGCGATTGTGTTAGGGTGTCTACTATTGAGGGTCGTCTGTGGCTTGGCGTAGGACAGAGGAAGGTGGCGGGCAATGTCTTGCACACAAAAGTATGGAGAACGTGGAATGAGCATAGCGCAGAGAGGCTGGTGAGAATTATGTGCAAAGGAACGATGCTACAAGAGGTTTAGTTAGTTTCAGTGATCTTACTTCAGATTGGTACCAGAGCCAGCGAAAGTTCTGGCGACGATTGAGAGTTTTATGTGACTGAATAGGCAGAAGACAATTGAAGCAAAAGTAAGATGAAGAGAGAATGTCAAGAACTGGAAATTCTTTTGATGACCATTGTTGTGTTATTTGAAATGTTTGGTTGCAGGTGTGCTTGAACCATCTAGCTGCAAGTAGGGAAGTAGTTCCTGAAAGAGTTTGTGGGCAAACAAGAGAGGTATGTCTTGACCATCCTCCAATAGAGACACGCCTGGAGTAGGGTGCCTGAAGCAACCACTGAGAGAGGGTGGTAGGTGCATCACCAAAGTCTACTGATTGGGTAAGACGGATGGTATTGGTTTTCGGTAGGTTGATGCAGCCTTGTGAGGGGAGAGCAGCCACCTGAAGATACTCTGAGGAGAACTCAACTCATGGGAGTCTGCCACCATTCTCGTTCCTCAAGAATGCAGAATGAAAAGTGACGCTGAAGCCAGGAGAGTTGCGGAAGCTTTGTGTTGCCGATGCATTTCCATGGGACTTGGAAATCTTTTAAGTCTGGAAGTATGGTGCAGGAGCACCTCAAGTTCCATTTACATTGTATTAATATTTAGGCACATAGCATCGCATCTAGCATTTCGAGGGACCATGTTAAGTGGTTAAGAATGTAACTTTGCAATGAAATAAGAATGTAACTTTGCAATGAAACTTCTCATACAACAAGACTAGAAAACTGTTGTAACTGAATGGACATATCGGGTAGGGAACGGTTGGTCTAACTACCCTCGAATCCCTATTAATGAAAACAAACATGTAACCGAATGGATAGAGAAGGGAAAGAAAGTGTGCATCTACGGGAAAAGAGAGAAGAGACTAAAAAAGGAAGGGAAGAAATCGGGCTCTTTGAACTTCGGCCAGAGAGCCATTTAATGTATTAAGTATTTTACAGTATTTTTAATGAATGTGTTTTGTTTCCTGTCGCCTGCATCATTCCATTTTTTGTCTCTAGATTGTTTAACTGTGAGTGCAGATTAGCTTCGGGTGTATGACTGTCGACCTTTGCATTGAGTAGTTTGTGTATGGCTTGGGTATGGTAGACAACCATTGAAGTTTAGGCGTGGGTTCTTTATGTCAGGCCCGCACACCTTATCATCTCCCATGGATCAGTCATGACACCAGCATGGTGGAAGCTTTGCTATCCTTGTTGAGAGCGTATGTGGCTCGGCGTAGAGGAGTGGAAGGTGGCGGCAGTTGCATGACAGCCGCAAGGTGTAAGGAATAGGTAGATAGGGGCGACTGTGTTAGGGTGTCTACTGTTGAGGGTCATATGTGGCTCGGCGTAGGACAGAGGAAGGTGGCGGGCAATGTCTTGCAAACAAAAGTATGGAGAATGTGGAATGAGCATAGCGCAGAGAGGCTGGTGAGAATTATGTGCAAAGGCACGATGCTGTAGGAGGTTTAGTTAGTTTCAGTGATCTTACATCACTTTTGCATCCTTCTTCCTCTGCTCCTTTAGCTGGGTCTTCTGGTTATTTGTGAGACCTGCAAATGCAGCTGGGTCAGTGATATCCATGAACCCATTTATGAGAAAATCCCACAAATCATTTGCCACCATGATGGTCCTCATCTTCTTGGCCCAAATGTCATAGTTTTGTCCATTAAAGGACGATGGCTACTACCAACTCCTTGCTTCATCTCCAGTCATGTCTCCTACAACAAAAAACTCAACAGTGCCCAAAAAATACAAATTCCCAAACTCACAAAGAAATGGGGCCTATGGCTCTGATACCATGTAAAGATTTGAAAAACAAACAAATGCAAAACATAGAGCTGCTGCTCGGTTTTCCAGTCAAGATGGAAATATCCAAATCTTAAATGCGGAAACACAAGGGAGACATGCAACTTTGATTCTCTATTAAACAACTAGAAATGACAAAACAAAAAAAAAACAAAAAACTAACTATTACAACTTTCTAGGAGCGATCAGAAGATGCTCAACCAGACTGGTAATGTTCAGGAGCTATCAACAACTCTCTGTCAAGAGCTACGTAGAGCTCTACCTGGAGCAATCACTTCTCTTACAAATAACAAATAGTTGTTGCTGTCCAGGAGCTACTGGGAGGTCAGAGAGAATGTTCTTCTCACAGTCTGCTCCTGCAATCTTCTTCTCTGACTTCTTCCAAATGACAGAATAATCTGCCTTCTATCCATTTTGTCCAAGACAAACATTCCCTCTCAAAAATTTGAAATCACCTACCGTAGTAAATGTTGAATTCAAAATCAGCTACCTTAATGAATTTGGAGTTGTCAGGAGCTGCAAGGAGGATCCCCAAAATAGAAGGGCTCTTGATGGGTAGGTGAAGGCTACAAGGGCACTGATGGATGAGCAGAGGCTCAGGAAAAACATTAAATTCCAACAAGGATGCCCTTTTGCAAGCCCATGAGAACTCTTATTTACATGCCCACAAGGGTAGTTTTTGTAGCCTGTGAGGGTGTGAATTGTCTTCTAAGATGCTATTGTTTGCCATAGGTCGTGCATATCAAAAAAATGCCCACAATTTGCAAAATTTAGGCGCTATGATTTTGCCTTTGTTAGGCCATGCACTATTGCAATCATCATCAGTGAGCAATTTCTCAGATCTGTAGTCTGTCTTCACATGCCTCACACTTCACTCAGTTAAAAATCCACCCACTACACCAATCGTAGCTGGAATCCTCAATCAACCCTCCACGAGTTGTTATCATTGACTCAACCTCTGCTTTGACGGAGTAGCTTACACATTTATTATCATTCATGCTAGCATTAGTGCTCATAGTCAGCATTTATTTTTTAATGTTAACATTTTATATTGCTGTAACTATAAATATTATGTTAACTACCACACAGACCACTAACATATTTTGATAACCAGTAGTGGTTACATTGAAACTATCAACTCATTAAAAGCTTGTAAGAGGGTAGGTTAAAAAAAAATTATTTCCATAGTTAAAATATTGTAAAACATTAGTCATTTTTTCCTTTTACAATGAATTTGGCAAAGGGAAGGTCTTTAAAGCGGCAGTTCAATTTTTTTGTCATAGTTAAAAATTTGTAAAAGAAGAGTCAATTTTTTCTTTTTCAATCATTTTGGCAAATGGAGTGGTGCAAGAGCACCTTAAGGTCTTTTGAAAGGTCTTAGAAAATTTTGGCTTGTAGGTGGTTCTAGCCAACCACCAAGGTAATAAGGACTATTTGATAAAGTCCCAAGGTTAATTTGGTGTGTGTGTTGTGTCAAGTTTGTGTAGAGTCTTGAGTTTTGTGTATTCTTAGGACATCCTGCAAAGTTGTCATGACAACCTTTCCTAAACACTAGGAATCATTTATGTTGTTCTAAGCCCGACCTAAGGGTCCCAACATGTGGGGATAGTATATATAAGTTCAGACAAACCCTAACCTAACAGTTGGAAGAGTTGGAAGTACTATTGTACGGATTGTGTCTTGGAAAGAACAAGTTTTCTTGATTGTGTATTTGAGATAGAGCCTTGATCCAGTTAATTAATGGATTGAAAGGACTGAACTAATGCATTGAATCTTTAATTTTTGACATGTAACTAGTTTGTGTTGCATTGGTTTAGTTGTTCGGCACGACTAGTTAACAGTTTGTAAATTCTTTTGTTCTTTTGTTTCACTGCCCGGTTCAGGGCCAGTTTTGTAAAAGATGCACCCCACTTGAATTCCCATGGCTTAACTTCCATGGCCTCTTGGAATCAAGTAGGGGACCTTGTATATAGTGTAAATATGGTCTATGGAGTCTTTGTTTGTAGGAGAGCTAATAATTCCATCAAGCTCTAGGCGAGTGCAGGGGCATTCTGGCTAGGTGCTTGAACAGAATAGAAGCAAGAGGGCTTACCTAAGGGATTGGTTTGTGCCAATACAAGGTGTAGAGGTGTAGGGGTATGTGTCTTGGACATGGGTATGCAAGGAGAAGTTCAAAGGAGGCCATTAAAGCACTCAATGAAGTTAAAGAAACCAGACAGTGTCACATGCCCTAGAAACCCTTGAAAATAGGGGTTTGGTGATAGACCTATGTACGGACACCAAGAAGGTCTTAAACCTAGGAAATCTTGGAGCCTAGGAGTTCTATAGAGAGAATCCCTAAATATTGTTGGGGTTTTCTAAGGAAGTCTTGGAGTTATTCCAAGAACACTGGTTTTAGGAGGCCTAATTGACCAAAAAAGCTACAAGGCCTAAAAACAAGGTTTACATGAATTCGATGGACAAATGAAGAAGGAATCCCACAAGATGGATCAGAGTGAAGTAAGATCAACCAAGGAATAGTTGGAAGACCTATTCCTAGTCCCAATAATTGCTTGGGGAACGTTGTGGCAAAGTTGAGCCCAAAGGTGCTTAGTAGGGGTGTGAGAGCAAAGGTGAGTGTTTGAAGTTGGTGGAGAGTTCTATAAGGAGATAGGGGTCTTAGGAGTGACCTCTGAGTAGGGTAGAGAAGAATACCCTAGTAAGACCAAAGAGTAGGTCTTAGAAAGAGCAAATGTTCTCTTGAGAGATAGTACTCCGCATCAAATTGGTATCAGAGCCAAGTTAAAAGGCTTGGGAACTGGGAACTATATGTTAGAGGGACGTTAATCCATAGGGGAAAACACCATGGTGACCAATGTAGAACTGGCTAGAGATTTGATAGAGCAACAAGAAAAGAACAGAGGTCTTGAAGAAATTGTGGAGGAGATGAAGCACAAACTAGAAGAGGTTGCAGAGACTGCAGGCAAGATGGAAGTGCAGTTAGTAGGGGTTAAAGACAAGGGTAAGAACCAAGTTGAGGAAGAAATAGAACGAAAACCTAACCCTCCATTAGCAGAGGAACCCTTCCTCAAAGCATTAAAGGCACTAGAAGGCATCCCTATTTTCATAGGAAGAATGGATGCAAAACTAGTTATAGAATGGATTGAGGGAATGGAAAATCACTTTGAATGTGATGGGGTTACAGAGGCACAAAAGGTGAAGATAGCCAAATCAAGGCTAAGAGGACAGGCATTAACTTGGTGGAAGTTTTTGCAAGAAGAAAGAGAGAAGGAAGGCAAGAAGCCAATAGGAAATTGGAAAACTATGGTGGCTAAAGTAAAGGAAAACTATCTACCTAAGGATTATGACATCCAAATGCATAAGAAGAGGCAAAATCTCAGACAGAGAGAACTAGATGTAGTTGCCTACACAGAAGAGTTCCAAAAACTAAGCCTAAGGTCTAGAGTGCAAGAAAGCGAAAGCATTAAGGTTGCCAAGTATCTAAACGGCCTTAGATGGAACATACAAGAAGAGTTGAGTCTCTTTACACTTACTACCCTCCATAGTTGTTATCAGATGGCTATTAAAGTGGAAGAAAAATTGAAAAAGAAACAAGATTCAAGTACTCGGGGTGGAGGAAAAGGCAGAGTACCTAGAGGTGGACATAGAGGATGTTTTGGTGGAAGGAACAATGAGAACAGAGGCCAAGGCGATTCTAAGGTTGGTGAACAATCCCATGAGACAAATAGTAGAGGGGGATACAAAGGTAGAAGTTCTTGCAATGGTGGAAGAGGCAGATTAGGAGGATTTGGGAGAAACTCTCACTTTGCTTCCATGAAGTGTTACAATTGTGGGCAATTGGGTCACCCTGCATATAGGTGTCCTAATAAGCCAACATCTTCACAAGGTGAGAAAAGAGTTGCTTATGTCCAAGATGAGGACTGTTCTAAACACTCAAAGGTGAGTTTAGATTCAAAGAAAGGAGAGAATCTCATGTTGAGAAGGATCTTGATCAAAGCACCTACAGAGGATGAACACAAACAGAGGAGGGCTCTTTTTAGAGTCAACTGCAAAATACTAGGCAAGGTATGCAAGGTCATCATTGATTCAGGATCCACTGATAATGTCATCTCAGAGGAGGCAGTACATAAGTTGAACCTCACTAAGATACCTCATGTGTGTCCCTATAAAGTTACTTGGTTGAATAAGGGGAAAAATATATTGGTCAATGAGCAAGTATGGGTTGAGTTTACCATAGGAAAGTATCAAGATAGGATACTATGTGATGTGTTACCAATGGATGCATGCCCTATGTTGCTTGGCAGACCATGGCAATATGATAGGGAGGCAGTACACCATGGCAAGGAGAACAAGTACTCATTCAAAAAGAATGGAGTAACTTACAAGATTCGGTCTTTAATAGAAGAAGGTACAATGGAGAAGGAAGAATCCCATACACTTTTGATGAGTGGGAAGGAATTATTAAAAGACATGAAGGAGGAAGAAGGAGTTGGCTATGCTATCATGTTGAAGCCAAAGGAGGAGGAGTCACCTAGTCAGTCACCTATGTCAGTAGAAGTCAAGCAATTTTTAGACCAGTTCAAGGACATTATTTGTGAAGGCACACCAAACACACTACCACCTAAGAGGGAAATCAGTCATCAAATAGAATTTGTGCCAAGAGCAACATTTCCTAACAAGGCTGCATACAAGATGACACCGGAGTAGAACAAAGAGATAGCAAGGAAAGTTCAAGAGCTCTTGGACCAAGGGTTGATCACAAAAAGCATAAGCCCATGTGTTGTCCCAGTGGTGTTGGCTCCTAAGTAGGGAGAGAAGTGGAGAATGTGTATTGGTTCTAGGGCAATAAATAGGATAACTATTAGACATAGGTTTTCTATTCCTAGAATAGAAGATTTAATGAATTGTTTAGGGGGTGCTAAGTATTACTCCAAGATTGATTTAAAAAGTGGCTACTATCATATTAGGATGAAAGAGGGAGATGACTGGAAGTCATCTTTTAAGACCACAAAGGGGTTATATGAGTGGTTGGTAATGCCATTTGGGCTTACAAATGCACCTAGCACTTTTATGAGGGTGATGAATGAGGTCTTGAAGGACTATATAGGAGTCTTTGTGGTAGTCTACCTAGATGATATCCTCATCTTTAGTAAAACAAAAGAAGAACATATGAAGCACATGGAACTTGTGTTGAAGAAACTTCAAGAGGAGAAGCTCACCATAAATCTTGAGAAGAGTGAGTTTATGAAACAAGAGCTAGTCTACCTAGGATTTGTAGTATCTCGAGGGGGCTTGAAGATGGATAAGAGCAAGGTTGAAGCCATTCTCAGTTTTCCTATTCCCAAGACAGGGACTGAAGTCAGAAGTTTCCATGGGTTAGCCCAATTCTATAGGAAGTTTATTAGAAGATTTAGTGAAATTTGTGCACCGTCCTTGACACCATCAAAGGAGGACTTAAGACAAAGTTTGTGTGGAGCAAAGAATCCAATGAGGGATTTGAGAGATTGAAAAAGGAAGTAGCTACCCAACCAATACTAGTTTTACCAAGTTTTGATAAACTATTCGTAGTGGAATGTGATGCAAGCAACATAGCGATGGGTGCAGTCCTAAGCCAAGTAGGCAGGCCAGTGGCATTTTTTAGTGAGAGGCTAAATGAAGCAAAGTCTAGATATTCATCCTATGACTTAGAGCTATATGCTTTAGTACAAGCCCTTAAGAAGTGGAGGCACTATTTGTTGCCTAAAGAATTTGTGGTATACACTGATAACCAGGCCTTAAGCTACATAAACACACAAGAGAAGCTCAGTTTGAGGCATATAAAGTGGATGGAGTTTCTACAATCATACACTTTTACTATCAAGCACAACAAAGGGGTCAATAACAAAGTTGCATATGCCCTTAGCAGAAGGTTACTTACCATTTAGGAGATACAGCTGTAGAGTACAAGGGTTGAGGGGTTCAAGGATCTTTATGAAGGAGATTCAAATTTCTCAGAGATCTATAAGGTGTGTACTAATTTTGAAAATCACTTTCACAATGAGTATGCAGACTACACTTTACAGAATGGTCTATTGTTTAGAGGGAAACAACTATGTGTTCCAAGGGGTTCCATGAGGGAGAACCTCATCCAAGAAAAGCACATTGGCAGTTTGAGTGGACACTTTGGGTTAAACAAGACCCTAGACTTAGTGGAGAGGTTCTATTGGTGGCCTAAAATGCAGAGAGATGTAAGAAGGTATGTTGAGCAATGTGGAGTGTGTCAGAAGGAAAATGGGACATCAACAAATGCAGGTCTTTACCAACCATTGCCCATCCCAAATAGACCATGGGAGTGCATAAGTATGGATTTCATAGTAGGGCTACCTAGGACACCGACTGGTTTGGACAGTGTGTTTGTGGTAGTAGACAAATTCAGTAAGATGAGTCATTTCATCCCATGCAAAACAACACATGATGCTAGTCACATTTCCCATCTATTCTTCAAGGAGATAGTAAGGATACATGGGTTGCCAATGAGCATAGTTGCGGACAGAGATGTGAAGTTCATGGGACACTTCTAGAAGACTCTTTGGAGGAGGCTAGGAACCAACTTCTCTCATAGTTTTGCATATCATCCTCAAACGGATGGACAGACAAAGGTGATAAATAGGGTACTTGGTAACTTGTTGAGGTGTTTGACTAAAGAGTATGGACAAGGCTGGGAACAAGTTATTCCACGGGTAGGATTTGCCTATAATGATAGCACAAAAAGGACTACTAGTAAGAGTCTATTTTAAATTGTATATGGGTTACATCCAAGAGGTGTACTTGAGCTAAGAGACCTAAATGGTTATGAAGGAATCAGTGGTCATGCTGATGATTTTTCGCAATCAATGAGAGAGGTTCATGAGCAATTAAAGAAGACACTAATGGAGGTTAATCGGAAGTTGAAAACTAAAAGAGATGAAGGGAGGAGAGATCTGCAATTTGAGACAGGTGATTTGGTAATGGTATACTTGAACAAGGCTAGACTACAGAAGGGCATCCCAGGTAAGTTATAGATGAAAAGGATAGGGCCATGCAAAGTGTTGGCTAAATATGGTCAAAATGCCTACAAGGTGGAACTACCCAAGGAGTTGTCCATTTCTCCTATCTTCAATGTGAAAGACTTGGTGAAATATAAAGGACCAGAGATGAATGATGAGCAGTATAGTACTGAGGTGAGTAAGGATGTGGAAGAACTCAAGGTAATGGATCGGATCATACCACAGGTTGACAAGATTCTGGATTCAAGGGTGAAGAAGAAGACTAGGCACAAGACATACATGGAGCACCTAGTGAAATGGAGATACCAACCAGAGTCAGAGGCTACCTAGATAGCAGAGAGTGACTTCGAGAAGCATGGTATCAGTGAGGAGTTCTTAACACCATAGTTTCCTTAACTTCCTTGTTGCAGGGGGGAGAATGGTGTAGGAGCACCTTAAGGTCTTTTGAAAGGTCTTAGAAAATTTTGGCTTGTAGGTGGTTCTAGCAAACCACCAAGGTAATCAAGACTATTTGATAAATTCCCAAGGTTGATTTGGTGTGTGTGTTGAGGCAAGTTTGTGTAGATTCTTGAGTTTTCTATATTCTTAGGACATCTTGCAAAGTTGTCATGACAACCTTTCCTAAACACTAGGAAGCATGTATGTTGTTCTAAGCCCGACCTAAGGGTCCCAACATGTGGGGATAGTATATATAAGGTCAGACAAACCCTAACCTGAAAGTTGGAAGAGTTAGAAGAGTTGGAAGTACTATTGTACGGACTATGTCTTGGGAAGAACAAGTTTTCTTGACTGTGTTTTTGAAACAGAGCCTTGATCCAGTCAATTAATGGATTGAAAGGACTGAACTAATGCATTGAATCTTTAATTTGTGACATGTAACTACTTTTTGTGGCATTGGTTTAGTTTTTTGGCACAACTGGTTAGCAGTTTGTAAATTCTTGTGTTCTTCTGTTTCACTGGCCCGTTCAAGGCCAGTTTTATAAAAGATGCACCCCACTTGAATTCCCATGGCTGAACTTCCATGGCCTCTTGGAATCAACTAGGGGACCTTGTATATAGTGTAAATATGGTCTGTGGAGTCTTTGTTTGTAGGAGAGCTAATAATTCCATCAAGCTCTAGGTGAGTGCAGGGGCATTCTGGCTAGGTGCTTGAACATAACAGAAGCAAGAGGGCTTGCTTAACGGATTGTTTTGTGCCAATCAAAGGTGTAGAGGTGTAGGGGTATGTTTCTTGGACATGTGTATGAAAGGAGAAGTGCAGAGGAGTCCATTAAAGCACTCAATGAAGTTAAAGAAACCAGACAGTGTCACATGCCCTAGAAACCCTCGAAAATAGGGGTTTGGTGATAGACCTATGTACGGACACCAAGAAGGTCTAAAACCTAGGAAATCTTGGAGCCTAGGAGGTCTATAGAGAGAATCCCTAAATATTTTGCGGGTTTGCTAAGGAAGTCTTGGAGTTATTCCAAGAACACTGGTTTTAGGAGGCCTAATTGACCAAAAAAGCTACAAGGCCTAAAAACAAGGTTTACATGAATTCGATGGACAAATGAAGAAGGAATCCCACAAGATGGATCAAATTGAAGTAAGATCAACCAAGGAATAGTTGGAAGACCTATTCCTAGTCCCAAGAATTGCTTAGGGAACATTGTGGAAAAGTTGAGCCCAAAGGTGCTTAGTAGGGGTGTGAGAGCAAAGGTGAGTGTTTGAAGTTGGTGGAGAGTTCTATAAGGAGATAGGGGTCTTAGGAGTGACCTCTGAGTAGGGTAGAGAAGAATACCCTAGTAAGACCAAAGAGTAGGTCTTAGAAAGAGAAAATGTGCTCTTGAGAGATAGTACTCCCCATCATGGAGGTCATTGGGGGTTTTAATTTTAGGATTTTTGTCTTTTTTGAGGTTTGAAAAGCTTATGCTTTCATTGCTACCTCATGACAATAAACTTGTAAGAACTCATATCGACAAATATGCTTGTAAATACACTCACATAAAAGTGCTTTGATTCTTAAACCTCATTCGTGTGTGCCTTGATGCACACCCTTTTTTAGTTAGTGTACATCTCTACATTCCTAGCACAATCTTGTGCCAAATTTTAGTTGGTCTACTTATACTCTTAGCATCAAGGGGGGACTATAATAGTGTTATGCTAATGTTCTTTCAATGAAGCAGTGAAGGATTCTTCTTTTTCGGAGATCTCATGAACCTGCTATCTTGGTCTCTTGTATGGGGGATTATTTCAGTGGATTATATCTTTTGATATTCTAGTACTCCTAATCAAAATAATATTTTTATTTTTGACTTCATAGATTTTGATTGACTTTGTGTACATTTGTTCAGTAGTGTTCATATCTTCACTCATGTAGTGTTTTGTATCTCTTATCTTGATCTACATTTCTTGGAGATTTATTGATTATAGAAGACACCAATTCATCTTTTTCAAAGTTTACAACTTCTATATGCTTTAGGATTTCTTGTTCATCATGTTCCTATCATCAAGGGACATCTTTTAAGTTCTTAAATCCTTCTCTTTCTCATTTTTGGAGAGGATTTTCTTTCCCACTAGGTTTTCTTCTTTTTCTCCATTTGTGAGAGAATGCATTGTAAATGGGTACCTAACATGACCTCTAGTCAAGACCCATTTCTATCTATTTTCACTTTTGTGATCTCCCCAAGAATCACTTAAGGGGGTATTAAAGTGAATAATTTATCTATTCACTATATTTAAGTGAACTTAGGTTGATGAGGTTGGACAATATCTTGTTTAACAAAATGTGGAAACTTGTAGACCTCTAGAGGTTACCAAGTTATTTGGTAAACCTCATGTGCTACCCTTTTGATGTTGGATGACGTTTCATCTCACCTCAAAGGTCACTCAATACTTGGAATCAAGGTTGGTAACTTGGTCAAATAGGTTGTTGGGTTGCACATTGCAAGTGATCCTAAGGTTGAAACCTATAGAAAACTTGCCTACTCATTTGTGCCACTTCATGAGGCACTTTTTAATCCACATCATAGGTGGATTACCTCTTCCTTGGCTATATATGCAAGGCTCTATACTCATTGTAATTTGGGTCAACTAAATATAATCTTTGCATTGTTCTTTCATGCTTGTTATTTTATCACCTAGATTCTCCTAATTCTTATAAAATGATCTACAATTGTAGTTAAATTTTGGATGTACTAACCACCTCTCAGCTTCAAACCCTCATAGATCTAATCCCAAATATTTTGTTTTGATGAAACAAAAGAAAAAAACTGACTTTCTTGAACCCTTTGAAATCAATCATGAGCTTAGATTTATACAAATAAGCTTTGATTTTAAACTTACAATACAAAAAATTAAAGATAAAACCTATGAATCTAGTATTTCTATCATTTTTATTCTCCAATTCATCATTCTATGCAAGAGAAGAGCATACTCAACTTTTTAAGATCTACCAAGATATGAAACTTAGATCTCTCAATTAAGACTAAAAAGAAGCAATCCCACAATAAGCGTTGATACCATGTAAGAGTTGGTATAAAATAATTTATACCATGAAAGATTTGGTTGAATATTATGACCACCAAATATCTAGGAACTTCTATGGAACCACAAGCAAGATCAGCTATGAAATAATAATTATATAGTTAAGGTGAGACATAGGATTGGACAACATCATTACAAGTGTCTTAACCCTATGATATGAGACAACTAATATTAAACAACATAGGACAAAAGAAGTAAATGAAATAAGATAAGATAAGGTATAATGCCAACTAAGACTCTAAGATTTCTAGAAAGATTCATAAGACTTAAGGAAACATAACATGTGAATAGGACCTACTAGGTGAACTAGTTAGGTGAAATACCATATTCACACCAACAAATCCCTCTATGATCTTAAGAAAACTCTTGACACCTAGTATATCAATATCAATGAGCATATCCTGAGCCATGGATTAATCAACAGTCCTTATGACCTTGATCTTTATCTCAAAGACCAATGGGAAGAATGTAAGTTTGATTGTATATATCGACCATTTGGTCATCGTAGGGAGTTCTATAAATATGATTGAAGCAACAAACAATGATCTTAAATAATCAATCGACGTGATAGATCTTAGGCTCATTCATTATTGTCTTGGCCTTCAAGTGTGGTATTAGAAGAAGCATATGTATGTTTCTTAGATGAAATGTGCCAAGACATGGCTTGACAAATTTAGAATGGAAGATGGAAAACACATGTTGACACCCATAGAGATAGGTTTGGAACTCCCTTGACTATGGAGGTTTAGTGGATGACATGAAGTCTACTTTAGGTTTCATTTTATTTTTTATTCAATTTGATTTCTTAGGGGAGAAAAAATAAAACTAGTGTTGCTTTGTCTTCCACAGATACAAAATATTGCACCAAATGTAGATTTTTTTGTGAGACGATATGGTTACATCACATTTTGATAGGCATGGGTGTTCTTGAGATAGGTCCTACCACTTTATTTTGTAATAATCAAAGTGTGCTCTGATGATTTATCTCTTGATCCTATTTTTTATGAGTGTACCAAGCATATTGAGAATTAATGTCACTATTAAATGTGAACATGTTTTGCAATAGAATATCCAATTCCATTTTTTCTCAACTGAATAGTAATATGCTAGCATATTTATAAAATCTCTTGCAACTGTAAATTTTGAATCTTTTTGAACTTTGTCTCTTTTTTATATTGAACATATAATGCAATAAGGGGGGATTGTTATTATTTATTTATTACATCATTAGTCATCTTAGTTGGTCAACTGATAGTTGGTTGGTCAACATGGCTTACGATTTTTTGGCTATTTAACCAAGTTATACCATTCTATATATTATAGTTTAATTGAATCCTTTGATATACATTTCTACATATTACTTTTTCTCATCTTTCAATTATAAAGATATATAACTCTTGATTCTAGCAATTCAACCATATATATATTGTATATATCAATGTTGTAGTGGGTGTGCAAGTTAAATCACTAATAAGAGGATGAGAAAAATATTAGAATCCTATTTTTAACCTTCACATTATGAATTAACATGTGTTATCTATGTAACCAATCAAATAATGATATATTCTAATGTGCACTAAGATTCTCCTAGTAACAAACTATTGTAATGCTAAATAATTGAATTATTTCGATAAAAACTATGTGTCTAAGGTTCTCTTTCTTATCTATCATTATTATGGTATAAATACAACATTAATAGAAAATAGAACTCAAAGCTCCAATTTGCACTCCCTTTGATCAACATGTAGACCATGTGAGACATAGTCAATAATATCTTTGACTAAATGATAGCAAGGGTACACTAGTTTCTAGATGACAACATATTTGCACTAACGTCCATGACTACACCAACATCAACATCAAAATAAGATTACGAATCCTACAAGTATTCCAGCACTTGTTGATCTTCACCTAGGACCAAAGAAAAGTCTTCACCTAGAACCAAAGAAAACTCTTCACCTTCTTTATTCCTTATACAATGTTCCAAGATCCTTTATTGTCGCTTATGTCTAAATATATTGTTTTTCCACATCTGTCATTGATGCTTATAGGCTGTTTCAAGATCTGTCTTTGTCGCCTATGTCTAGATATCTTCTTTTTCCACATCTGTCTTTGTCGCTCAAGTCCAAATATTTTTTAACAACCTTAAACTAAACATCCCTGCTTCCATGCTTCCTCTTCATTAAACTGCACATCCCTACTGATTATTACCTTTTTGGTTATTGGATTATATAGCTTATATGCCTTTGATTCTTCACTATATCCCACAAATATGCATCTTTCTCCTTTGTTGTCCAACTTCTTTCTCAATTCATCTGAGAGATGTGCATATTTCACACATCCAAATACTCTCATATAAGCCACATTTTGTTTTCTTCCACTCCATGTTTCTTCTGGAATCATATTCTTTAGACTCCTGGTTGGAAATCTATTCATTATGTAGACTACACATGAAACAACTTCAGCCCAATACTCATTTGAAAAATGTTTTTCCTTTAACATGCTTCTTGACATTTCCCTGATTGTTCTATTTTTTCTTTCAATTTACACCATTTTGTTGAGGTGTGTACCTTGTGGTGAATTGTTTGTGAATGCCATTATCTTTGCAAAATATTAGGAAGTCATTTGAGATGTACACTCCTCCTCTATCTGTTCGCAATGCCTTAATGTAGTATCCACTTTGCTTCTCCACAAAGACCTTGAATTAGTGAAAGTAATCAAATTCTTCATCCTTATGCTTTAAAAATAGACCCATGTTTTACTTGTGTAATCATCAATGAATTTCATGAAGTAATATCTTCCACCAATTGATGATGTTTGCATAGGGCCACACAAATCTGAATGGACAATTTCTAATGGTGTTGCTGCCCTCATTGACTTTCCTATTGGAAATGATTCTCTATGTTGTTTGCCTAGAATGCATCCTTCACACAACCTTGTTGGTTTCTCTATGAGTGGCAATCCCTTTACCATATTTTTCCTATGTAATAAGTTTAAGCCTCCAAAGTTTAGGTGTCCAAATCTTAGATGTCATAACCAATTTTCATCCTTAATTTCAGCTTGAAATGTTGTTTGGGTGGCTACTGTACATTTCCCTTTGTCTACAAGTTGTCGTGTTTGAGAAAATTCTGCCTTCAAATTTGGTTGTATCCTAAGGGGGAACATTCTATTGTTTGTCATTCGCACTTTTGCAATAAGATGATTGCTAGGATATTTATCTAAGATTATGCATTCTCTATTTTTGAAATATACTCTATAGCCCTTTTGAACAAGCTGCCCAATGCTCATAAAAATTATGTTTTAACCCAAAGACAAAATAGACATCAGAAATAAACTTTTTCTCCCCATTCTTAGTTAGAATGTCAATTTTTCCTTTCCCCATAACTGAAACTTTGTTATCATTACCTAATGTGACATCTAATTTTACATTTTCATTTAAACTAGAAAATAATTATGTATTCACTGTCATATGATTGTTGTATCCAAAATCTAAAAACCATACATCCTTTTGTTGTTCTTGTGTAACATTACAAGCTAAAAACATACTGACCTAATTTTCATTTTCTTTAGTAAAATTTTCTTTATGATTGCTAGGTTTTTTAATCCTTGCCCAAGATGTAATAACTCCTCTATGTCACAAATTTGTGCTCAAAAATTTTCAAGGGAATCATTATCTATGCTCATCTAGGCATGGATTTAGAAGAATTTGTATCGCATGCTAAATTATGGTGTTTTCTCTTTATTGCAGGTCGGGCCCATTGGCACGATCGCCCATCTAAGAGACATGTGAGATTTGCACAATCTAGAGTGCAATTTGCAGACTCTCGAGGGTGTTATTTTCTACAGTGGGGGGCCCCACACAACTCTCACCCTCCACTCATTCGCAACCCCTACCCACTCAGCCCGACCACAACCCTTTCTGGTGAATAACTACGAGTTGAAGGGTTTTCTTGCAGGCCCGAGGATGCTCTTTTGCATGCCCATGAGGACGCTTATTTAGATGCACACAAGGGTATATTTTGTAGCCTGTGAGGGCATGAATTTCCTTCAAGGTGCTATTGTTTTCCATAGGTCATGCATATCGTAAGGCCCACAATTTTTAGAATTTGGGGACTATGATTTTGAAGGAAATAGTAGAGATAAAAAAAAACATACACATAAAAAAAAAAATTTAACACAGAATAGCCATTAACCACCTTTGCTACTTCAGAGAAAAATATATTATATTCACTATCTTTTTTCTCTCTTTGATTACAAAATATATCCCCGTATATAAAGGATTTCGGCCCAGACAAAAATTTAATACAAACATTAATGTCATAAAATTGCTAGTATTTATATGTCCTAAACAAGGTCAAATCAATTTAAATATAGTCCTAGACATATTAAAAATAGTCTTAGACATATTAAAAATAGTCCAATCAAAAACGTCCTTTTATGCCAACGAGGAGCCCACTAACAGTTGGCACGAAAAAAGTCAAAAAGTCAAACAAAGGTTGACTACCACGGTTTACGAGGAGATCGCGACGGCCGCGGTAACTATGCGAACTACAAGGAAAGAGCTTACTGCGCTACCGCCATGGTTAAGAAATAGACAGCAGTGGCCACGGTAACCGTCCATCGACGAACAACTAATAGTAGGAAACGGGCACCGCGCTACCGCAGGAGGTAAGTGAACAGGCCGTGGTAGAGTGGTAACAGTACGGACTAACGGAGAATGAGACGAGCTAGCGGTTAACCGCATTACTGTGGTGAGAGGAAAGAAGGCGCGCGGTATGGCGGTAGTCATCGCACTACCCCGAGGGCGAAATGATGAGGCAGCGGTATCGCGGTAACACCGCGCAACCGCGAGCAGTTGAAGAAGTCGGTGCGGTATGGCGGTAAGAGTTGACGAAGACTGTCGGGGTTGACTGAACCATTGACTCATGAGTTAGGCGAATTTCCAACATCCCCCTTGAGCACAACTCGCGCCATTTTCTATTCCCAGTCGGTCTCTTTGAAATTTGAAACTCTCTGTGCTCAGTGCCTTGGTAAATATATCTGCCTGTTGTTCATCTAATCTGCAAAATTCCAAAGTAATTTCTCCATTTTTAATCAACTCCCTGATGAAGTGAAACCGAGTATCTATATGCTTGCTCCTTTTGTGAAATATAGGATTCTTTGACAATGCAATGGCCGAATTGTTGTCACAGAAAATTTTTGTAGCATCAACCTGTTCATTTTGAATCTCTTTCAGAACTCGTCTCATCCACACTGCTTGACACGATGCACTGGTTGCTGAAACATATTCAACTTCAGCTGAAGATAAGGTGACAATAGGCTATTTCTTTGAAGCCCATGCAACAACACCACTTCCAAAATGAAAAACATAACCAGAGGTGCTTTTTCTATCATCAACACTTCTAGCATAGTCACTGTCAGTAAAACCTGTTAAGTTGAAGTCATCTGTTCTGGAATATTGGATTCCAAAATTTTTGGTTCCACTGATATACCGCAGAATTCGCTTTCCAGCTTTCCATTGATTCTCCTTTGGTGTTTCCATGAATCTAGAAATCAAACTGACTGAATACATTATATCAGGCCTTGTGGCTGTCAGATACATTAAGCTCCCAACCAGTTGTTTGTACAAGGTTGAATTCACCTGAGAACCTTTGTCTTCTTTGCTCAATTTTAGTCCAGTCACCATTGGAGTAGGTGTTGACTTACAGTTTAACATATTGAATCTCTTTAAAACATCCTTTGCATATTTAGACTGTGAAATAAAAATACCATCTTTATTCTGTGTTACCTCAATGCCCAAAAAATACTTCATCATTCCCATGTCTGTCATTTCAAACTCTTTCATCATTTCTGTTTTGAACATTTCAATTGATAGATTTCCAGTTAAGATCAAATCATCAACATGCAGGCATATAATCAGAATTTTACCTTCATCATTCACTTTGGTATACAATGTTGGTTCATTGTCACATCTAGTAAATCCATTATTTGTGAAATAACTATCAATTCTGCTATACCAAGCTCTTGGGGCTTGTTTCAAACCATGCAGTGACTTCTTCAATTTGTAAACTTTGTCTTCTTGTCCTGATATCTCATATCCTGGTGGTTGTTCAATGTAAACTTCCTCTTCCAGATAACCATTGAGAAATGTTGACTTCACATCCATCTGGTGAACTAGCCATCTATTTTGTGTTGCTAAAGCCAATAGTATTCTGACTGTGTAAAGTCATGCAACTGGTGCAAAATTTTCATTGTAATCTATTCCAGGTTGTTGTGCATAACCTTTTACCACCAATCTTGCTTTGTGCTTTTGCACTTCTCCATATGCATTCAACTTAGTCTTATAAACCCATTTGACACCTATGACATCTTTGTCTTTTGGAAGACTTTGCAACTCCCATTGTCTGATTGTTTTCTATTGAATCTATCTCATCATCCATTGTTGTTAACCATTTTTCTTCCTTGATTGCATCTTCATAATGAATTGGATCTTCAGCTTGTGAATAAAATGCAAAGAGTGTAAACTGTTGAGAATTGTTCTCACCTTCATTCTGATTATAAATGTCAAACATGCTTCTGATTTTTTGCCTCCTCATGCTAGCCAAAGTTGGATTTGACAAATCACTTGAATCTGTAGAATGTAGACTTGAAGGTCCTGCACCCGAAATTCTTGTTGTGGTTGGCGTCTGCAGTCCTCTTGTTGCTGCTCTTTTATTACTTGTTGGTGTCAGTTGTTGAACACTTGCTTGAGGTTGAGTAGGAACAATAGGTACATTAGCTAGAACTGTGTTTTCATTCTCATCTTGAGGGATATTAACAGTAACATTGACTGTATTTTCTTTGCTTCCATCCCATGTTTCATCTTCAATAAATTGGACATCCATGTTGATTATAACTTTTTTGGTTGATGGATTAAACAGTTTGTATGCTTTGGATTCTTCACTATATCCAACAAAGATGCATTTTTCTCCTTTGTTATCAAGTTTTCTTCTCAATTGATCAGGTACATGTGCATATGAAACACAACCAAAAACTCTCATGTGAGACACACTATACTTTTTGCCAGACCATGCTTCTTCAGGGATAATATTCATTACACTTTTTGTAGGGCATCTGTTTATGATGTATGCTGCACAAGATACAACTTCAACCAAAAATTCATTTGTTAAGTGCTTGGATTTTAACATACTTCTAGCCATCTCCATTATGTTTCTGTTTTTTCTTTTAGCTACACCATTCTGTTGAGGTGTGTATCTTGTTGTGAACTGTTTGTGTATTCCATGCTCTTTGCAAAAATTTAAGAACTCTCTTGATATGTATTCACCTCCTCTATTTGTTCTCAGCACTTTAATGAAACAACCACTCTATTTTTCAGCTAAAGATTTAAATTGACAAAAGTAATTAAACACTTCACTTTTCTGTTTCAGAAAATACACCCATGTCTTCCTTGAATAATCATCTATAAAAGTCAGAAAATAGAAACTACCACCTATTGAAGGTGTTTGCATTGGACCACATAAATTTGAATGAACTATGTCCAATGGGGCTTTTGCTCTAGTGGATTTCCCTATTGGGAAAGACTCTCTATGTTGCTTTCCAAGTATGCAACCTTCACAAACTCTCTTTGGTTTTTGAATTAATGGAATTCCCTTTACCATGTTCTTCCTATGAAGCAAATTCAAACCTCCAAAATTTAAATGACCAAATATTAAATGCCAAAGCTAGTTCTCATCCTTTACCTCTGTGTGAAAGACAATTTGAATAATAGTTGATACCTCTTGTGCTTGTGCAAAGTTTGTGCTTAAGGCTGGCTGAATTCTCAAAGGAAACATTTTGTTGTTTGTCATATGAATTTTTGCAATCAACTGGCCACTTGGGTATTTGTCTAAAATAGTGCATAACCCATTCTTGAAAGACACTCTATAACCATTTTGAATTAACTGTCCTACACTCATCATATTGTGTTTAAGACCAGGCACAAAATAAACATCAGAAATATATTTTTGCTCCCCCTGCTTAGTTAGAATATTAACATTCCCTTTTCCTTTAACTGACACTTTGTTGTCATTACCCAGGGTAACATCTGACTTAACATTCTCATCTAAACTAGTGAACAACTCTAAATTCCCTGTCATATGATTACTACAGCCTCAATCTAAAAACCAAACTTCTTTCTCACTAGCTTGAGCTACATTACAGGCTAAAAACATTGTGCTCTTATCCGGTCTATTGTCTTGACTCTCTCTAGAAAATTTTGCATTTTGTCTACTCATTTCATACTGTTTCTTTCTACACTCATTCATGTAAGGCCAAAATTTTTACAGTAATGGCATTGAACCTGAGATTTATCATACCTTTGTCCTTGAGGAAAGTTTTGAGATGGGTTTTGGCTGCTGCCTCTTCCACTTGAACTTGACTGGTTATTTCTTCCACCTCTATTGAAACCTCTTCCTCTTGCTTTGAAATTTGATCTACCTCTGCCTCTTCCTTGGTTAATTCAAGCTTGTGACTTGAATGCATGCTCCAATGACATATTTGTTGTTTTGCTGAGTCTGTGCTCATGAGAAATTAATGAAGCATATAGCTCATCAACTGAATACTGTGTGAGATCCTTTGTCTCTTCTATTGTGACTGCAATTGACTCAAATCTTGTGGGTAAGCTTCTCAAAATCTTTTCTATAACTTTGACATCTTCTAGTGTCTATCCATGTGTTCTCATTTGGTTTACTAGTCCCATTATCTGAGTAAAATATGAATCTACAGACTCATTTTCTTTCATAAACAGAGTCTCAAACTCTCTTCTCAGTATTTGCAACTTTGCAGTTTTGACTTTGTCCATTCCTTGATATGCTATTTGTAAAATGTCCCATGCTTGTTTAGACTTGGTAGTGGTTGATATTCTGGGAAAAATACTTTCATGTACACCTTGTAGGATGAAGAAGTGAGCCTTTGAATCCTTCTTCTTGTTATCCTTCAACAAATCTTTCTCTGCTTGTGTCAAAGCATTATATGCTGTTGCATCTGCCGGTTCTGGAAATCCATTCTCTACATACTCCCATAAATCTTGTGAACAAAACAATGCTCTCATTATTATTGACCAGTAGTCATAATTCTTTCCATTCAACTATGGAATTTGAGGATTACTCAAGCTTGTACTTGCTGCCATGATTTATAGACTCTCTAACCTTAGGCTCTGATACCACATGAAGGAAATAGCAGAGTTAAAAATAAAATTTAACACAGAACAACCATTAACCACCTTCGCTACTTCAGAGCAAAATATATTATATTCACTATGTTTTTTCTCTCTTTGATTACAAAATATATCCTCGTATATAAAGGATTTCAGCCCAGACAAAAATTTAATACAAATATTAATGTCATAAAATTGCCAACAGTTATATGTCCTAAACAAGGCCAACTCGATTTAAATATAGTCCTAGACATATTAAAAACAATCCAATCAAAAACATCCTTTTATGCCAATGAGGAGCCCACTAACAGTTGGCATGGAAAAAGTCAAAAAGTCAAACAAAGGTTGACAACCGCGATATCGCCGCGGTTTACGAGGAGACCGCGGTGGCCGCGGTAACCGTGCAAACTGCAAGGAAAGAGCTTCCCGCTCTACCATCACGGTTAAGAAATAGACCGAGGTGGCCATGGTAACCATCCACCGACGGACAACTAATAGTAGGAAACGGGCACCGCGCTACCGCAGGAGGCAAGTGAACAGACCGCAGTAGAGTGGTAATAGTACGGACTGACGAAGAGTGAGATGAGCTGGTTATTAATCACATTACTGTGATGAGAGGAAAGAAGGTGCGCAGTATGGCGGTAGTCACCGTGCTACTACAAGGGCGAAATGATGAGGCAGCGGTATCGCGGTAACACCGCGCAACCGCAAGCAGTTGAAGAAGTCGACGCGGTATGGCGGTAAGAGTTGACGAAGACTGTCGGGGTTGACTGAACCATTGACTCGTGAGTTGGGCAAATGTCCAATGAATTTTTCCTTTGGTAGGCCATGCACTATTGCAGTTATCATCGGTGAGGAATTTCTCAGATCTGCGGTCTGTCTTTACATGCCTCACACTTGACTCAGTTAAAAATCCACTCGCTACACCAATAGTAGCTGGTATCCTCAATCAACCTCCATGAGTTGTATCATTGACTCATCCTTTGCGTTGACGGAGTAGCTTACACATTTATTATCATTCATGCTAGCATTAGTGCTCATAGTTAGCATTTATTTTTTATTGTTAACATTTTATATTACTGTAACTATAAATATTATGTTAACTACCAAATAGACCACTAACATATTTTGATAACCAGTAGTGGTTACATTGAAACTATTAGCTCATTAAAAGCTTGTAAGAGGGGAGGTTAAATCATTATTTTGTCATAGTTAAAATATTGTAAAAGAGTAGTCAATTTTTCCTTTTACAATGAATTTGGCAAAGGGAATTTTTTTAAAGGGGCAATTGAATTTTTTTGTCATATTTAAAAATTTGTAAAAGAAGAGTATTTTTTTCTTTTTCAATGATTTTGGCAAATGGGGGTCATTGGGGGTTTTAATTTTAAGATTTTTGTATTTTTTGAGGTTTAAAAAGCCTATGCCTTCATTGCTACCTCATGATAATAAACTTGTAAGAACTCATAACAACAAATATGCTTGTAAATGCACTCACATAAAAGTGCTTTGATTCTTAAATCTCATTCGTGTGTGCCTTGATGCACACCCTTTTTTAGTTTCTTGTACATCTCTACATTCATAGCACAATCTTATGCCCAATTTTAGTTGGTCTACTTATTCTCTTAGTATCAAGAGGGGACTATGATAGTGTTATGCTAATGTTCTTTCAATGAAGCAATGAAGGGGTCTTCTTTTTGGGAGGCCTCATGAACCTTCTATCTTGATCTCTCGTATCGGGGATTATTTCAATGGATCATATCATTTGATATTCTAGTACTCCTAATCACAATACTATTTGTATTTTTTACTTCATAAAGTTTGATTGACTTTGTGTACATTTTTTTAGTAGTGTTCATATGTTCACTCATATAGTGTTTTGTATCTCTTATCTTGATCTACATTTCTTGGAGATGCATTGATTCTAGAAGACACCAATTCATCTTTTGCAAAATTTACAACTTCTATATGCTTTAGGAGTTCTTCAGCATCATGTTCCTATCATCAAGGGACATCTTTTAACTTCTTAAATCCTTCTCTTTCTCATTTTTGGAGAGGAGTTTCTTTCCCACTAGGTTTTCCTTTTTTCCTCCATTTGTGAGAGAATGCATTGTACATGGGTACCTAACATGGCCTCTAGCCAAGACCCATTTCTATCTATTTTCACTTTTGTGATTTCCCCAAGAATCACTTAAGGGGGTATTAGAGTGAATATGTTATCTATTCCTTATATTTGAGTGAACTTAGGTTGATGAGGTTGGACAATATCTTCTTTAACTGAATGTGGAAACTTGTAGACCTCTAGAGGTTACCAAGTTATTTGGTAAACCTCATGTGCTACCTTTTTGATGTTGGATGACTTTCCATCTCATATCAAAGGTCACTCAATACTTGGCATCAAGTTCAATAACTTGGTCAAATAGGTTGTTGGGTTGCACATTGCAAGTAATCCTAAGGTTGACACCTATAGGAAACTTGCCTACTCATTTGTGCCACTTCATGAGGCACTTTTTAATCCATGTATTATAGGTGGATTAACTCTTCCTTGGCTATATATGCAAGGCTCTATACTCATTTTAATTTGGGTCAACTAAATATAATCTTTGCATTGTTCTTTTGTTCTTGTTATTTTATCACCTAGATTCTCCTAATTCTTATAGAATGATCTACAATTGTAGTTAACTTTTGGATCTACTAACCACCTCCCGGCTTCAAAACCTTATAGATCTAGCCCCAAATATTTGATTTCAATGAAACAAAACGAAAAAACTAACTTTCTTGAACCCTCTGGAATCAATCATGAGCTTAGATCTATACAAATAACCTTTGATTTTAAACCTACAATACAAAACATTAAAGAGAAACCTAGATAAATCTATTATTTCTATCATTTTTATCCTCCAAGTCATCAGTTTATGCAAGAGAAGAGCATACTCAACTTTTTAAGATCTACCAAGATATGCAACTTAGATCTCTCAATTAAGACTAAAAAGAAGCAATCCCACAACAAGCGTTGATACCATGTAAGAGTTGGTATAAAATACTCTATACCATGCAAGATTTGGTTGAATATTATGGAAACCAAAGGTCTAGGAAGTTCAATGGAAGCACAAGAGAGATCAACTATGAAAGAATAATTATTTTCTATCAAAAGATGTAAAATGATATATTACAATTGGATTGATTGAATTACACATGAGACCCCTTATTTATATAGCTAAGGTGAGACATAGGATTGGACAAGATCATTACAAGTGTCTTAACCCTATGATATGAGACAACTAATATTAAAGAACATAGGACAAAATAAGTAAATGAAATAAGATAAGATAAGATATAATGCCAACTAAGACTCTAAGACTTCTAGAAAGATTCATAGGACTTAAGGAAACATAACATGTGAATAGGACCTACTAGGTCAACTAATTAGGTGAAATACCATATTCACACCAACAAATCCCTCTATGATCTTAAACAAACTCTTGAAACCTAGTATATCAATATCAATGAGCCTATCCCAAACCATAGATTAATCAAGAGACCTTATGACACTAATCTCTCTCTCGAAGATCAATGAGAAGAATGTAATTTTGATTGTATATATCGACCATTTGGTCATCATAGTGAGTTCTGTAAATATGATTGAAACAAAAAACAATGATCTTAAACAATATATCGACATGATAGATCTTAGGCTCATGCATTATTGTCTTGGCCTTGAAGTGTGGTATTAGAAGAAGCAGATGTATGTTTCTTAGATGAAATGTGCCAAGACATTGCTTGAAAAATTTAGAATGGAAGATGGAAAACGTATGTTGACACCCATAGAGACAGGTTTGGGACTCCCCTGACTATGGAGGTTTAGTGGATGAAATGAAGTCTACTTTAGGTTTCATTTGTTTTTTGGATTCAATTTGATTTCTTAGGGGAGAAAAAAGAAAACTAGTGGTTCTTTGTCTTCACAGATACAAAATATTGCACCAAATGTAGATTTTTTTGTGAGACAATATAGTTACATCACATTTTGATAGGCATGGGTGTTCTTGAGATAGGTCCTACCACTTTATTTTGTAATAATCAATGTGTGCTCTGATGATTTATCTCTTGATCCTATTTTTTATGAGTGTACCAAGCATATTGAGAATTAATGTCACTATTAAATGTGAACATGTATTGCAATAGAATATCCAATTCCATTTTTTCTCAACTAAATAGTAATATGCTAACATATTTATAAAATCTCTTGCAACTGTAAATTTTGAATCTTTTTGAATTTTGTCTCTTTTTTATATTGAACATATGATGTAATAAGGGAGGATTATTATTATTTATTTATTACATCATTAGTCATCTTAGTTGGTTGGTCAACATGGCTTATGATTTTTCGGTTATTTAACCAAGTTATACCATTCTATATATTATAGTTTAATTGAATCCTTTGATATACATTTCTACACATTACTTTTGCTCATCTTTCAATTATAAAGATATATAACTCTTGATTCTGGCAATTCAACCATACATATATTGTATATATCAATGTTGTAGTGGGTGTGCAAGTTAAATCACTAATGAGAGGATGAGAAAAATATTAAAATCCTATTTTTAACCTTCACATTATGAATTAACGTGTGTTATATATAACCAATGAAATAATGATATATTCCAATGTGCACTAAGATTCTCCTAATAACAAACTGTTGTAATGCTAAATTATTGAATTATTAAAAACTATGTGTCTAAGGTTCTCTTTCTTATCTATCATTATTATGGTATAAATACACCATTAATAGAAAATAGAACTCAAAGCTATAATTTTCTCTCCCTTGGGTCAACATGTAGACCACGTGAGGCATAGTCAATAATATCTTTGACTAAATGATAGCAAGGGTACACTAGTTTCTAGATGACAACATATTTGCACTAACGTCCATAACTATACCAACATCAACATCAAAATAAGATTACGAATCCTACAAGTATTCCAGCACTCGTTGATCTTCACCTAGGACCAAAGAAAAGTCTTCACCTAGAACCAAAGAAAACTCAACAACCTTCTTTATTGCTTATACAATGTTCCAAGATCCTTTATTGTCGCTTATGTCTAAATATATTCTTTTTCCACATCTGTCATTGATGCTTATAGGCTGTTTCAAGATCCGTCTTTGTCGCCTATGTCTAGATCTTCTTTTTCCACATCCGTCTTTGTCGCTCAAGTCCAAATATCTTGAACAGCCTTATCAGAATTTTCTTCGTTCAAAGTTTTCTGCGTACAAGACCACGAGCGTTTAACGTTGACGCCACTCTCGACCTATTTAATACCTCTTCCCACTCACTCTTATGGCAAAGCATTCTCATTCTCTCTATTATTTGAACAGTTTGATATTTAGGAATAGTACTCTACGATGGCTGCAGTGCTAAGTTCTCAAAAGGAAGAGAATGAGCATTTGGTGGATCGAAGGATAGGCAAATATCATCCCAATGTGTGGGAGGACGATTTCCTGCAATCCCTTTCATCGCCATATGGGGTAATTATTTACTTGCAACCTCAATCTCAATCTCAATATTATCGCCATTTCCCTTGTTTCGACTTAATTGAACACCATTTGCAGGCATCTTCATACCGTGATAGGGTGGGAAGCTTAATTGAGGAGATCAAGGACAAGGGATTTAACCCTCTGCTTGGAGATGGAGAAATATGCCCCTCTCCTTACGACCTTCTCCACAGATTCTGCATAGTTGACGCTGTGCAACGACTAGGAATTCATCGTTATTTTCAAAATGAAATCAAAGCGCTTCTTGATTATACTTACAAGTAGTGCCGCGCCTTCCATTTTAATTAGTTTATTCCATTCAATACATTTAATTATAATAGAGTTCATTTGAATTCGGTGATTTCATTTTATTACTATCTTTTTAAACAGGTATTGGAATGAAAATGGTATTTCATGGGGGAGAAAAAATTCCAATGCAGATCTCAACACTACTGCTTTGGGATTTCGAATTCTTCGCCTTAATGGATATCCTGTATTTCAAGGTTTTTCTTTCAATTTTGCTCAGATTCATATTGTGTTGAGTTCTAACACTAGATTTAAAAAATGATTTGATTTTTTGATAATATTTTGTTTTGATGTAAACAGAGGTATTCAAAAAATTTAAAGATGAAAATGAACAATTCATTTTGACGCCACCCACTGGAGGAGGTGACAATCAATTAAGAAGTGTGCTGAGTTTATATCAAGCTGCAGAGATTTCTTTTCCGGGAGAAACAATTATGAAAGAGGCTAAATCATTTGCCTCCCGATACCTTCAACAAACACTTGCAAAGAGCCAGCACATAAGAGAAAAAAGCCAACTTTTGACAGAGGAAAGCACCGCATTTACTGCATTCAATTTTAATGAAATTACTATAAAATGATTTCTCCATATTTATATTAACAAATAGATCATTTCGTAAAAAACTGCAGGTTGAATACTTTATGAAGTATTCTTGGAGATCTAGAAATCCACGATGGGAAGCATGGAACTCTATTCAAATATTCAGACAAAATATTGATTATTGGATGTCAATGGAGGGTGTTTACAAGTCAGTACAAACAATCTTCTCTATCGTAAACACTTTGTTTAAGTGGTTAGAAATGTGTAGATCCATTTATGCTGTTTCGCATATGTTAGATGGAACTCAGATATATGATATCCCAACATGTTTTATTATCTAGGAAGTCATCTTAAGTGTGATCCAAATAGTCACAGTCAACAATGGTTGAAAAGCCAAGCTGACTTATTTTACTCAATTTAATTTTTTTTTCAGGATGTCAAATCATCCAAATAGTCACAGTCAACAATGGTTGAAAAGCCAAGCTGACTTATTTTACTCAATTTAATTTTTTTTTTCAGGATGCCAAATCATCCAAATAGTCACAGTCAACAATGGTTGAAAAGCCAAGCTGACTTATTTTAGTCAATTTAATTATTTTTTTCAGGATGCCAAATCAGATTTGCCAAAATATTTTGGAAGCAGCAATATTAGATTTCAACATACTGCAAGCTCAAAATCAGACTGAGCTCAAAATCATATCCAAGTAATATATCTGATTTAGCCTAATAAAAAAATCCATTCCATCATGTTATATTGTTAGTAATATTAATTATATTGGAAAAATGTCTATGTGGTGATACAAATATGTAGATGGTGGAGCGAAGCAAGTGTAAAACAGCTTAATTTTTTCCGACATCGACATGTCGAGTATTATTTTGCATATGCATGTGGATTGTATGAATTTGAATTCTCTCTAACTCGAGTTGGATATGCGAAATTGGGTGTCATGATTACTGTCATTGATGACATTTTTGACACCTACGGAACCATTGATGAGCTCATACATTTTAAGACAGCCTTGATCAAGTATGTCTTGTGCTTTCTATTTATATTTTTAATTACACTCTATTATCTTCAACTTTTAGTATTAATGTTCTACTAGAAATTAACAAATTTACACAAATAGTAATTTTCCTTTACAAAGGTGCAAGTACTAGTTATTATGCTTTCTATTAACTTCTATTTAATTGTTATTAATTTGTGAAGCCTCACAATAATAATCATAAATACTTTTTTATTACCATTTTACTTTAACAAATAAATAAATTGACTTTCATTTCATGCTACTCAGTTGGGATATGTCTATGGTGGATCATCTTCCCAAATATATGCAAATTAGTTTGCAATTCTCCCATAAAACATTTATGGAATTAGTCGATGAAGCAGAGAAAATACATGGTCCACGTGCACGCAAGTGGATGCAAGATTATGTAAGTCACTAGACCAAATTTATCTACTCAAGCATTTGATGTTAAAATATAAATATAAATATCTCTTTCTTTGTGGGAAATACTTATAAATCTTACAATATATCTCATATATCTTCTATTGCAGTGGACAAATCTTATTTTGGCAGAATGGCAAGATGCAGAATGGATTGCTAATGACTACCACCCTACTTTGGATGAATATTTAAAGAATTCCATTAACTCTTCAACTGTACCTGTGGTCACACTATTTCCAATGCTTTTAATTGACACATTTCTTCCTGATGATATTTTGGAAAGGGTTAGTCAATTTGAATATGATGTAGTAATGGGTTGTCGATTAATCGATGATTGCAAAGATTTTCAGGTATCTATTAACCACATTTAGCTACACCCATCTTATTATCCATGAATTCGATATTTAAGGAAAATGCAAGGTAACCTTGTTCTAAATGATTATGTTTCCTATTGAAGGAACAAGAAGAAAATGGAGAGAGTGCTTCTTGGCTAGATTGTTATATAAGAGATAACACTGGAACCACGATGGAACAAGCGCTGGAGCATGCAAGCATTCTCACTGAGTTGCACATGGAACAATTAACTAAAGATTTTCTATGTTATGAGAAAGATATACCAACATGTTGCAAAAGGGTGTATTTCGATTGTATGTATAGATGGGTAGGATTTGTTTGGAGGGAAATTGATGGATTTTCAAATTCATTCAAGGGTACAAAGGATGACATAATGAAAATCCTAATTAATCCTATAGCTATGAATCCTTGATAAAAGAAAGATGTAAAATGTAAACAAGGTTGATTTCATGCATTGTTATTTTTAGGTTCCTAGCTATCTTAGACAAATGAAAATTTTATTAGAGATTATAGTAAGCTTTGAGAACCTTCAACGATATGTGGAAATAATCCTAGCTTGTGTTGTGTATCACATATATAGATGGTTAAACTTGCATCTATAAATATATGATAAGGTGTATTTATTCACCTTATTTTAAATAAGTAAAAATAACTAGAATCGGTATTTTCTAGATTAATGAATTGTTTTCTAATGGTTCTTTAATTATATCAAATATCATTTTGATAATTTTCAAAGATATTCATATGTATTCTAGAATAAAATATGTTGTTGTACCAATCAATTATAATTTTACTTATGTCTAGAGTCTACATCTATGAAACATTTTTTTTTGGAATATAATGACAACAAAATTTATTTGTATGTAGAAATGTGAAGTACATTTACTTAAATGTTTTCCTTATAATAATGCATCTTATCAAATTTGAATGTTCTACCATACTTTATCATTCAAAAAAATATAAGGCACTCTAGTGATACAATAAATTTAATATCAAATAAATAAACTATTTAATAGTTAGTAGAATTTATTTAACACATGTCCCATGTTGAAAGAAAAAGAAAATAGAAAATACTGAAATAAAAAGATACAAACAAAATATTTTATAGTAAACACTGAAACACAATAGCCCTTTTATAATTTTATACCTTTCGTCACTTTGAATTGTTCAAATATCATACTACAACCTCATTCCATGACAAGTAAAAAAAACATATATTATCACTTTTTTCCAAACCCAACCCTTTTTAATACCAAGTCAAAGTGAGATAAAACCTATCCAAATGTAAATTAATCTGGATATTTATTAAAAATAAATGTATCATACATTATATACCCATATTAGGACATGGTAATTTTATATACATTAATCCTATCATTGTTTTATAATAGTAATTTAAGTCAAAACATAAAAGTAAGAATTTGAAATGAATTTCTTATTCAACTAGAGTCAAATATTTCAAGTAAGGAAGTAAAGTTTTGACTCTTTGAAATTATGAATTTATTTTTTTATTATATTTAATGGAAAAAGGTTTGTATTTATGTTTGTGATATTTTTTAATAATTAAAATTGATTTATACAAAAATCTCTACAATGATTTTAAGATTTAATTAGAGAAATAGTATATTTTTTATGATTAGAATTATGTTATAAATCAATTATAATTATTTTTATTATTTTTAGAAATTATTTTTTGTTAAATATAGTAATATAGCATGTTTGAATTTTTATTTTTTTAATTAATTATTTTTAAAATTATTTATATTAAGTGTAAGATATCTTTGTTCTACATGACATTTTTTCTATTGAAATATTAACAACATAATGGAGAGAATCATTAATGGTTATATTTTTACAATAAAAATGAACTGAGAATCACATGGAGTATGCCTTAAATCACACAAATATTCTGAGTGAATTTTACATGCAAGAATTAAGAAGAGATTTAAGTCAATATTCATCAATATATATTTCATTAGAAGTGTTTTGCAAGAACCCATCACTTGTGGTCATGAACGATTTACTTAGAACTCAATATTTAGGTGATGCACATAATGGTGAAACATTAGGACTTTTTACGAGATGATGAATCTTGACGCTCTCTAACTCAAACATTAATAGCCATTGGCGTTTTTGCAAGATCAAGCTCATATAACTTGTTACAATATTTATGAAATCTTTAGCAAGTGTTATACCATTTGAACCATTCATTATAGATCTCCTAAGCTAACTCATTTTCAAGTAGGGGGCTCTTTGTGATGTGCCAAATTAAGTTTTATAATATAAGGACTTATGATAAAAAAGAGTGGATCTCAAAGTGAATCGAAAAGATTGTAGAAAAAAGATGGATTTCATCAAAGATTAGTCTCATTTCTTTTCTTATATCTACTTTAGTTTGTATATATGGAGATGAAAGTGGCTATGAGTGTAGGATTCATGTAGTGTTCAACCATCAAAAAGATTTGCTATTGTTAGTGTATTACATTGTTTAGAAACCAAGGAAACAACCAACATATGTTTATGTAGTTAGGCAACTGCATTTTGTCCTAACCACTTTTTGTACTTTATATTAATGATATTGAGTAATCAAGAATTCATGTAGTGTTCATGATATTTTGTCCTAACAACTTTTTGTACTTTAGTCTTCATCTTTTCTTATATCTACTTTAGTTTGTATATATGGAAATGAAAGTGATTACAAGTGTAAGATTCATGTAGTGTTCAACCATCAACATGAATTGCTATTGTTAGCGTATTACATTGTTTAGAAATCAAGGAAACAACCAACATATGATTATACAGTTATGCAACTACATTTTGTACTAACCACTTCTTTTTTTACTTTATATCAATGATATCGAATAATCAAGAATTTACCCTTCACTATGGTATTAGAGAAGTTGCTAATTATGTCATGTGGAGTTAAGAGGTGTTCAATGAGGGATTTTATAGAATATGTGTTGTTTATCCATGGGACTACATTTAACACCATTGCAAGTGCATCTGTGAAATGAAAAAGGCGCTCAATAAATACAAATTTCTTTTGACTTTATCCAAGCAATTCAAGCATGATAAATAAAAATAGGCGTTAGAATACTTGCGCAATACAAGTGCGGGTACCTCTCATGCAAGGGAATTTAAATAAAGAGATGCTACATGGCTGTGCTAAAGGCAACAGTTGAAGACTATACTGGCCACGTAAAAAAATACAAAGAAAGATAATCGGAGGGCGCGAGAATCACTATCAAACTAAATATGAAGTGACCATCTGAATGTGGCTATGACTGTGAGAAGAGGCGTCATTAATTTAGGCATAAAAGGAAAGTGCAATATATATTCTTGACTCCATTTTATTTTTGTTAGGAAACCCGCAAGAATTTAATATTAAATCCAATCAAATCTATTCCAAATCTAACCTCGAAATTTGTCTAGCTTATAGAGAGGCTGAGAGGATAGGTTCTAGTTGGGAAATTATGAAAGCTCACACACTTGAGCAGATATATACAGGGGGAGACTGAGGAAACTATGGAGGAGTAGTTGGGATTAAATTTCCAACACTCTCCTTTAATCACAATTACGAATTTCTTTCATCGATGTTTTAATATATAAAATCTTCAAATCCTCAACAGTGGTGTCTTTCTTTTGGCAATGATCTATTATAGAAATTCTGAGCTCTTCAACCTTGGGTGAATCTTCTTCCTGCAGCAGCTTTAGGACAAAATCTTAACAGTATGTGAGAATTTTAGGAATACTAGCTGAGTTGCAAATGATACAAATTGCACAATAAAAGATTAGGAAAACATGACAAAAAAATATGCTAGAATAAATTGTATTCTATATATCAAATGAGAAGGCGTACATCAAATATACAAAGAGCCATTTCTTTATATAGAACAAGGCAAAGCATGAGGTAATCCAAGATCTCACATAAAGCATGGAGTTCAACTAGAGTTAGCTTGTGCAATAAAGCAAAAAGTTTATTTAAGGAGGAAAGCTTATCCAAGAAAGCAAGAAACTTATCTAAGAAAGAAAAGAAAGGGCATTTAAGGAAAAATCAGAGAGATTCCTTAGTTAGCTTACAGTCAAATAAAGCAACAATAGTTATCCATAAGAAGTTGCTATGTATCCACATGAAACATCATTTTTTCACATGAAGTTGCTAATTTGCGCTACCACAATATACTACAACTTCACTTTGAAAATTTCAACCACCTACCTTTAAATCCTCCATTGAACTACCTTTTTTCATTGTGATGGCTCATCTTATGTTTTTGAATGATGGCTAGTGGCTACAACCAAGTCTTGAGACTTATTTATTTTCTCCTTTCTTATTGTTGGCTTCAACTTCAAATTTTTTTATAGACTCCACATTTGTTCTGCATTTCAGCTATCCACTCCTGTGAATGCACCTAAGTGGGCATGGCCATGCATCATGCAAAGATTCAATATGGCAAGCTGCCATCGACCGATGGAGGATTGCAAAAAAACTATCACCTCACTGTAAATGTCGGAGGATTTTTATCTTAGAAAAATATAAAAAATGTGAGAACACCTTCCAAAATATAAAAAAATGTCGAGATTTTACCTTATAGTTTTTGGGGCGTGTGTATAGTGATATTTTATTATTGTTTGTCCATCCACTAAATTCATAAACCTATTCAAAGTATGTAAATATTAAAGAGGTGACCCTTATGTTAATGAATTAATAATTTTATTTCCAATTTAAAGTAATTTGGTTTCTTATTTATCACTTTAAGTAAATAAAAAATATGGAATGATAATTGTGAGGGTGTGGTATTTCGAATTTGAATTATATATTATATAAAAAAAGATTAATAGTATAATTATGTTTAGACGTTTAATTTAAATAACATTAAAAAAAAGTATTTGATGGAGATATTAAAATTTTAAAATATATTAATAATTGTGAATAAAAATATTAAAAAGCATATATAATATTTTTTATATTTTCTAAGATACAAATAAAACAAAACAATTATAAAATATTAATAGCTTTTCAAAAGTAGAAATTAAAAGTTACTAATTACAAAAAAAAAAAATCAAATAAAAATAAAGTTAAAAATTAGATTATTATATAATAAATAAAATTGTTCTAAAATGATTCCATATAGATATTTTTCTAGTTTTCTTAAATAAATATATTTAAGATATCTAAGATAGAATTTAAGTGTAGTGAAATTTTTTGATTAAAATTGTGTATATGATTTATATATATATCATTTACATATAAAAATAAAAAATAAAAAAAATCACACAATTTTAATTCAGAAATTTCAATACACTTTATACTATGGACTGTGGAAACATCATGATATTAATAGATAGAATTTAAGTTTTTTATATATGTACATATATGTGTATGTGTATATATACAAATATATTTATTTATTTGGAAGTATAAAATTTATTTTAAAAAAACTCTTTACATGAAAATATTGTATCCACAAAAACTATTATTAATAATTTCGTTTAATCTAATTCTTTTGAAATAGTAAAAGTTAAAATTAAAAATTTATTCTAATGCATTTTGGTAATGAAAAATAATAACTAGTAATAGAAGTTTCAAAGTTAAATCATTTAAAATTAAGAATTTATGTTTAGAAATATTATCAATAAGTGTTTATATTACCATTTATAAAATAGAGTTGCACATATTCACAAAAATAAGGGTGAAAATAGTCATGCCTCTAAAAGTCTACATAGAGCAACAACTCATAACATTCCAATCATCAAGTTTACCCAATACATCAATGAGATTCAAAGTGTCCATAAGAGGGTCTCACCCATTAATATCATTTTATTTATTTTTATCTTTGCCTTCATTTGCACAAATGAGATTTTTTTTAAAAGCCAATAGAAAGAATTTTTTGGAAACAAACCAACAAGTAGCACCACTCATTGACCACCTAGAAGTTCTTCCCATAGGCATCTAAAAATATTGAAAAACATGCATATTACAATCTTAATCTTTATATATCCATATTTCTACTTTTACTCAATGTTGCTCAAATTATTTGACATGCCTTACTCCTCAAACAAGAAGCCAAACATATTCTACATTTTCAAATTTTCTAGAACCTAAAGATTTAGTAATAAATTGTTTTTACATTGTAATTAAAACCTCCCACTAACACAAGGCCTCAAAAAAATCAATAATTTAAGAAAATTTATGTATTTGACAAAGTGATAGTGTTAGCATCATATCATGTAAAACCATATATATATATATATATATATATATATATATATATACATATATATACATAAATGGGGGTGGAATACATATAAATATATAATCTTGTTCTTTTTTAGTTTTACTTGTATTAGATTCATAAAATTAAAAAAAATGTTGTTTCTTGTATGAAATTATGTTAATAAAATATAGATATGAAATTGAAATAAAAGAAATTTTATATGATTAAATGTATTAATAGAAATATTATATTGCAAGATATATATAAACATTTATTCATAAAAAATATTTTTGAACATAAATTATTAATTTTATATTATTTAACTTTGAAACTTTCATTACTAATAATTATTTTTCATTAGCAAAATGCATTAAAATAAAATTTTAATTTTAATTTTTACTATTTAAAAAAAATAGATTAAATGGAACATCTATTTTGGAATCATTTTATAATAATTTTATTTATTATATAATAATTTAATTTTTTTACTTTATTTTTATTTGAAAAGTATTTTTTTTGTAATTAGTAATTTTTTATTTTTATTTTTGAAAAGCTATTAATATATTATAATTGTTATAATTGTTTTGTTTTGTTTTTACCTTACAAAATATATATATATTTTTTTTTATTCTTTTTAATAATTTTATTCATAATTATTAATATATTTTAAAATTTTAATATCTCCATCAAATATTTTTTTAAATATTACTTAAATTACACATCTAAAAATAATTATACAATTAATATCTTTTTATAATATATGATTAAAATTTAAAATGCCACACCCTCATGTTAAATTACTTTAAGTTGCCAATGAAATTATTAAATTACTTTATATTTTCTAAGGTAAAAATCCTCTAGCATTTTACGAGGGTGAGGTGACAGTTTTTTTCGCAGTCTCATCAGTCAATAGGCTGCCATATTGTGGATGCTGCATGTTGCATGGTCATGTCCACCCTGGTACATTCCTAGGGCTAGATAGCTAGTGTCCACTTTTTCTCCATGGACTCTTCATGTAGCAACTTAGAAAATCTATGGTCTAATGCAATTTTTGCACCTATTTTTGGTCACTTCCTTCCTAGGTAGCGATGGCATGACTATGGCCATGCGAGTTCAACTTTGCACAACAGTCACCTATGATTTACCTTTTCTTGGTGACTTCAATTTGACTTCTTTCTGAGAATAATAAACCGTGACCTAATTTCTTTATGCTTGGCAACTGCTGGAAAAATGTGGCAGCTTACAAAACAAACTACAAACTCTTCTCTAGATTGGCTGAAATTTCTTCTTGGTCAATGCTTCGATGATGATACAGCTAGCAATGATACGATTTATTCTAACGATCTCACCTCTGGCTTTACTCATTATACTGGGTTCTCTTTTGTTCATCAATTAGTAATGGGAGCAGAATTATGGTTGAAGAGTGTTAGTGTAGACATTAATGCTTGCTTACACATAGGTTGACCTAAGCCTACTTAGGCATTTATTACTGTATGACTCATTGACATAGACTAGATATTTTTTAGATATTTTCCTGATATTTTGCCCTCTTGATATTTTCCTGATATTTTGTTCAACACTTGGATATTTCTCTTTTATAAGGAGACCCTTGACTGTCTATCATATTGAGATGAATATTATAAAATTTGTGGATTCATTTGTGCTTGTCAAATATCTCTGAATCCTACTTCTCACATGGTATCTGAGTAGAATAGAGAGTTCTCAGGCCGTAAAGGTGACATATACTGTTGTTTTTTGCTCAATTCTCTTACAGATTTCTCAACTTCAGTGTGGATATTATCCTCATTGTTGGCAATGAGATTCTACAAGAAGAGGCGTGATCTTCTTGGTTCCCCGTAAAGGCACCACAAAGCATATGCTTGCAGGTAAAGTTGAATCGACCCATCATCTAGTTGAATCGACCCTTCATCTGCTTTGTTCAGCCATGATTATTACTGGAGGCTGCATTTTTTACCTATGTGGTTCCTATGAGAGCAAGCGCGACATCTTTAAGGGAGGCACTGTTCATTGTATGGCGCCAAATTCTGGAGATCCGTAGTCTTGAAGCAGAGGCTTTTTAGTGGGCATGATTCATTATTGGAGCAACATCATTGGCTCGCGGCTTGAAAAATATTTATGTGCATGCCATAGACTTGATTAGGAGGCACAGATCCACTGTTTGGAGGATCGATTTCAGTGAAAAGAGGCATGTTTTATCACTGTCTGAAGGCCGACCAACATCCACGCAGCCTACACACCTTCCACTCGCCCCTTCACTTTGGTGGACTCTTTGGTGTGACGGCTCACTCCATATCCACTCTGGTTTATGCATTTTTTGCATGTCATTTCAGGCACGAATCACAACAAGAAGGAGCGATTAGTTTCTTGTGTAGAGGAACAACCCATGTTCCTAGTGGGCACGATCTGGTTGGCTATTGGCGTAAATTCCCTCCTATTGTATAGCGCCTCAAACTATCTCCCATCACTGGAAAAGCAAGCAGGCGCATTTCATCTCAGCCCGCGCACTTCCATCACGTGGAGGAGTAGCATTTTGGATGGAGGAAGGGGTGTGATTAGTTTCAACACAGGTCAAATTTGGAGTAAAGGCACTCCTCTGCCCATATGCAACCCCACACACCATCGTGCTAAGGAGAGGCGATCATCTATCTCTCCATTGGAAGCTGCACGTGGAAGAAGAGGCATCCGGTGTTGGGTGCATGACCTTCAGTTTGAAATCTACACAGTAAGAGTGCAAGAAACAGAGCCAGAGGCGGGATTTGTTGTGTGGAGGCCATGATTTGTCTGTGGGAGACACGATTTGGCCGATTGCGCTTTTATTGAAAGGCAATTTTCGATCTGTGGGTGCGAGGTGAAGGATCATTCAAGATCTACCAGAATTTCGCCTAATTTGGAGTCATTCAAATCTTTTCTATAATCTTTGACGTGCATCAAAATTGAGTAGAACAAGGCCGCATTGTTCCCTAT
The DNA here is from genome assembly GCA_007115665.2 of Sequoiadendron giganteum. Classification (NCBI taxonomy): domain Eukaryota; kingdom Viridiplantae; phylum Streptophyta; class Pinopsida; order Cupressales; family Cupressaceae; genus Sequoiadendron; species Sequoiadendron giganteum. The sequence continues at coordinate 632,712,433 of CM021108.1, forward strand.
TTTCATGCCTATTTTTCCATGAGGCTCTTAAAGGCCCTAGAGCTAATTTCATCGATGGAGGAAGGGAACTCTCCAAACCCCCTCTACTTAGTCTAACTCACTTGGTGTTGATAGCCTTGATCATTATCTCCCATAGGTATTTATACTTTTAGCATTAAAATTTAGATTTTATGTTAAAATGGAGGTTAATGTCAATATTAAGCTTTTAATGGTGTGGTTATTTATCTAGCTCATTTAAAGCTTGTAAGGGAGGGGAGTTAGAATTTTTGTTGTCATAGTTAAAAATTTGTAAAAGAGGAATATTCTTTTGCAATGAATGTGACGTTTGTAAAATGCACTAACTTATAAAGTGCCAAACTAGGGGGGGTCATCTAATTTGGGTAGGTTCTTAATCTGTTGATTTTATATTGTCTTAAAGGAATTAAATTGTTTGTAATCATGGGATATGAAACCCATTCTTCTGTAATCAACCTAAACTGGGAAAATATAATTCTTGGTGTGAAGGAATTTTGAAACATCTCAAGTTCCATAATCTCATGCCATATTTGCATGGACTTATCCCTGAACCAGGTAAAAAAACTCAGAAGGATAAATGGTTTAATATTCGTGATCATATTCATGGATTAATCAGTTTACATATTCCAGATGACTCTTTGTTTGTCATCATGGATATTGAATGTCCACATGCATTATGGATCAAAATTTGGGAAATATATGGAGACTCCAATGTTTCTCCATTCCCACATGATCATGTTATGATCACAACTCACATCCTACATCATGATTCAAATACAGAGCATCCAGTTGACATAGAGGAAATAATCATTCCTCCACCTCCTCCTGTTGCTTCATTAGATTTCAGAGTCACTTCTTCGAGAGTTTCCAACACTTCTTTGCAACAAGAAATTTGTCTTCCTAACATTGTTGATTGGGATGCATATCTACCCGAAATTTCATGTCTTTTCGTAGAGTCTCGTATTGCTGACATGGAAGCACACATTAAGGACATCAATCTTCTTTTTTATGACAACTTTAATAAAGTTGAATCAACATTGTCTTCTTCATATATGATTGCTCTTCTTCACCTACATTGGCTTCTATATTGATAGTATCAAATTCTTATGGTTCCAGTTATTCCCATACATTTATGGTTGTTGTGGTCCCTGTTACAGAATCTTCTATGATACTTGATTCATTCCATCAGTATTCGTCACATGTCAGCATTGGCTTGGAGCTTCTTGAGCAACATTCGAAGACATCATGGGCACCATCATCATCATTATTGAATGAACTTCAACTCTATTCAAGATCATACATACATCTTATCACATGAGAATATATCTTGCATCTTCAATTGGTTTCATTTCTTCCCAAGGGAAGGAACATTGTGAAGCATTCTTGGAACTACATTTGCATCCTCTGTCAACTATCCAACTTTAATGTAGTAGGACATGTATTATGGGGGGGGTCTCATAGACCTTCTATCATTTTCTCTCTTATGGAGGAAATCATATATTGTACCTAGTGAAAGAAGTAGTACTTCTTCATTTGTATAATTTTCATGCATATTTTTTCTCTTTTGGAGGGTAGTTTTTTCCCACAAGGTTTTATACTTTTCTCCATTTCATGAGAGATTACTTTGTGCATAGGTACCTAACATGGCTAGTATCCGGGACCCATTTTATCCATGACTACCTAAGGTAAGCTTAAGGGGGGGGTGTCAGTGTATACATTAATGCTTGCTTACACATAGGTTGAACTAAGCCTACTTAGGCATTTATTACTGTATGACTCATTGACATAGACTAGATATTTTCTAGATATTTTTTTGATATTTTGCCCTCCTGATATTTTCTTGATATTTTGTTCTGCACTTGGATCTTTCTCCTTTATAAGGAGACCCTTGACTATCAATCACATTAAGATGAATACTATACAGTTTTTGGATTCATTTGTGCTTCTCAAATATCTCTGTCTCCTAGTTCTGTAAGGTGAGGCATCTCCTTGCCTAAGACTCCATCTATATACATCTTCAGTGGCTGGATGGAGAAAGGAGGATATATACAACTGATTAATGAAGAAAAATCTCTTAGATTATGAAAGTCATTTGTAGTTTGATTGTTATATAGAAAAGATGTTTTAATGGACCTGGCTATGTATGTATGAAAGGAAAACCCCCATGTATTGCAAAGCTTATTTGCTCAACTGGCATTGGCAATAGTGAAAACTATGAACAAATAAAAATAGTGAACAAATTTGATTTACCCAAATAAAGTAGAATGTGACTAAATCCATTGATTAAAATTAGGACATGCATATAGTAAGAAACTAAAATCAACAAATAATATGAAAGATGAAGAATAAGAATTAAATGGAGAAACTTTTGTTCAAATCACTATTAAAAAGATATTTTAGCTTGTATTAATTAAATAAATATTATTACATATGTATATCTACTCAATTCTCTATATTTATAGTATTTTAATAGCATAACATTATTTCACTTGCAATATATGATAAAAAATACCTAAGAACATCCTCTTTAATCAAACTACCTCTTTGCAGGCAGGTATATTAGCCTTGTAATTGAATTCAATTGTATGTAACTTGAAATCACGGTTTACCTCTTACTCATATATTTGAAAGATCTGAAAAATAGGGAAAACATATAACTATTAGTGGGCCTCCTATTGGTGATCTAAGTTGTAAGTCCTAAATCCTTAAGGATGAATAATCTCTCAAGTGCTTGGGATGTTGAACATGGGAAGAATATTGTAAATCCTCTATTCAAGTTGGAAAATTGAAGGCCAAATATTCATGTGGGTAGGAAGCCCTGCACTTTTGGTTTTGCAAAACATAGGGGAATCCCTAAGGTGCTAGTTTATATGATATTGGTTACCTCAATATTATACACAAATTGTTTCATGATGAATGGTTGGAATGAACAATTAACCATAATTCCTTTTAATCTTTTGATATATGAAATGCATTTATACATTTTGCAATGATGTGTGTCTTCTATTTTAAATCCCATGGTAAATTTAGTAATAAAGTGTTAATGTCCATACAAGCAAGTTGTCTTGTTTTATTGATGTGTTGCTCTTGGCCACTAAGCAATTTTGGTGTTGAAATCTACCTCATCTCTTGCACAAATTTGTATTCCTCTTGTAATTGGTTGTTCACTTTCACTCTAGTTCATTTTAGAAGCAATCCTCCTTGGATTTTGTTTGTATTTTGTTTTTCATTATATTCTTTAATTTCATAGTATTTCACAATATTATGATTGTAAAGATTTTATTTCTATCATTGTCTTATGATAAATTGAGCCAAAACCAATTCATTAGTATAAATATAATTTATTGCAACTAAAAAAATCTAGAAGTGGAATGTATTATGCTCAAAGAAGATTTTTACATCTATTATCACTAGAAATCAAAGAAGCCATAGAATTTATTATCCTCAAAGAAGTTGTCTCCATGATGTGAATAAAGCTCAAGCTTATCTTTATGTATTTCTTCCTCTAATTCTTCTATCCTACTACAAATAACTTGTGTCTCTCATCATGGAATACAAATTGAGATAAAAAGTCAATTTGCGTCTTGGGGTTCAATTAAATGTCATCTTTCAAATTCAAATAATGACACTTAATAAACACTTGCCACTATGTTAAGAAAAAAACCACCCCTATGAGTGAACCCAAGGAGAACCCAAACCTCTAGCAATAAAAGAAAAATAAAAATTACTTATTAATCATTTAATTTTGAATGATAGTTGATAGTTATGCTCTAATGAGAATCCAAGTGTCTAATAGTTATTCAAATATAATTTATTTAATTTTGAAATATTATCTCAAATTAACATACTAAAAAATGTTTTTTAAAGATCTTTTATAAAATTCTTGGTTACTCTATTTACTTGATGCTACTATCAAATTTTTTAAACATTCTATATAAATTACAATTGACATAACCATTGCACTTCCATTACAATATTGGTGTAAGAATTGCCAAATTTTTAACCAAAATAAACATAACACTAAAGTATGAATAAATTTTATAAAAAGAAACAATAACTTGAAAAACTCATTGACCTAAAGTCAAGATTGTGTTTCAAAATTGTGTATACTAGCTATGGCACCTTGTGCAATGGGTACACCGAAGAGGTGTGGTAGGTGAATTAGGAAAAAATTGGTTTATTTTTTGCACACATTTGTGTAATAAATGATGTTAATTTATACTTAACTACGCAGGGTAAAGGATGTTGTAATTTTAAAATCTAAATTTTCTCACTATTAGGATCTTTTCTGTAATTTCCATTTTATTTTAAAACCTAAATGTGCTCATTATTAGGATGTTGGTTGTAGTTTTCATTTAAATAAACATACTTAAAACCCTCGTCGAAAATTTATTTTCCAAGTGCAACTCCTTTTCAGGTTGCAGCTCGCCAAATTGGAGAAGTGAAAGCTAATAATAGCAACAAAGACTTTGGAGGAGTAGATACCAACCGTGGTAGGGGAAAATAAGAGAGAAAATGGCAAAAAGCAATTGGAAAATGACGAAGAATGATGAATTGTTGAGATTTGTTTAATTGTCTTGTGTTGGTATGGACACAGATAGTTGTTGATACACTATTACAGGTTGCCTCCTTGCTCATAGAAGGAACGCCTACAAAAGCCCTAACTGATAGTGAACCGATAGTGGGGGGAAAGCAGAACTGATAGAAATGGGGAAAGTAGAAAAATACGGTGAAATGATGGACGACCGAGAATCGCTTTAATGTCAACCAAGCCCTATCCTTCGTTTTGGACCATTGACAGTCAAAATGAGCTCTGAAAGCTCATATAAAACATGTTTTTGACTTAATAAAAAAATATTATTCTATACATAAGATATTGTAAATTAAATTAATACATCTTTTATGCACATAAAATTGTTAGAATAATTTTGTATAGACATAACCCTTGCACCAACTACTAGTTATATTCTTTCTTCCCTCTTTAAATACATAGGAGTGGAATGTGGACTCGGTAATTGATTTCATTTATGCCAAAGGCGTATCCAATATGAACATGCCCAAGCTAAATGCTAAAATGAATAATC
>CM021108.1:632717631-632770691 GCA_007115665.2 Sequoiadendron giganteum
TCTCTCTCTATCCCATTCTTCATGTCTTCCCCTCTCCCTTCCCCCTCCTAATTCTCTCTCCTTCTCTCTCCCCTTCTTCCCCCCTCCCTTCCCCCTCCTCTCTCTCTCTCTCTCTCTCTCTCTCTCTCTCTCCTCTTCCCTCTTCCCTGCCCTTCTCCTCCTAATTTATCTCTCTCTCTCTCTCTCTCTCTCTCTCTATCTCTCCTTCTCTCTCCCCTTCCCCTCTTCTCCTCTCCTTCCCCCTCCTAATTCTCCCTCCCTCCCCCCTCCCTCCTCCCTCTCCCTCTCCCTCTCCCTCTCCCTCTCTCTCTTTGTCTCTATCTTTGTCTTTGTCTCTTTGTCTATCTCTCTCTCAATCTGTCTCTGTCTCTGTCTCTCTCCCTCCTTCCTCCTAATTCTCTGTCTCTCTCCCCCATTCTTTCCCTCTTCCCCTCTCCTTCCCCCCTCCTAATTACCTCTCTCTCTCTCTCTTCCCCTCTCCCTTCCCCCTCCTAATTATCTCTCTCTCTCTCTCTCTACTTCTTCCCCTCTTCCCATCTCCCTTCCCCTTCCTTCTTCTCTCTCCCTCTTTCTCTCTCCCTTTCCCTCTCTCTCTCTATTTCTTGTCCACCCTACACCTCCTAATTACTCTTGGGTCTATGTGTGCCACAAATCGGATATCAGATTTGTGAAACCAAAATTTTACCGCCACAATACATTTTTAAATGTTTTCAAATATCGGATATCCGATTTTTTTTACTTTTAAAAAGCGGATATCTGATTTATAAAACTTAGGCTTGGGCATTGCTATGGAGCAATGTACTGACACCCAACCCAAAATAAAGTCATCTCGAGATTTCCGCATTTTTTGGTGAGTGAAAAATGCTACTTTTTCCTATTGCCACTTTTTGGCCCATCATGATCCTGCACATGCCCATATTCCAGATGACTCTTTGTATGTCATCATGGATATTGAATGTCTACATGATCCTGCTATGATCACAACTCACATCCCGCATCATGATTCAGATACAGAGCATCTAGTTAACATAGAGGAAATCATCATTCCTCCACCTCCTCTTGTTGCTTCATCATATTTTAGATTTGTTTCTTCGAAAGCTTCCAACACTTCTTTACAACAGGATATTTGTCTTCCTAGCATTGCTAATTGGGATGCATATCTACTCGACATTTCATGTCTTTTCGTAGAGTCCCGCATTGCTGACATGGAAGCACACATTGAGGACATCAGTCTTCTTTTTGATGACAACTTCAATAAAGTTGCATCAGCCTTGTCTTCTTTAGATATGATTGCTCTTCCTTCACCTACATTGACTTCTATAGTGACTATCAGATTCTTATGGTTCCAGTTATTCCCATACATCTATGGTTCTTGTGGTCCCTATTACAGAATCTTCTATGATACTTGATTCATTCCATCAATATCCGTCACATGTCATCATTGGCTTGGAGATTCTTGAGCAACATTCGAAGACATCATGGGCACCATCATCATCATTCTTGGATGAGCTTAAACTCTATTCAAGATCATACATACATATTCTCACATGGGAAGATATCTTGCATCTTCAGTTGGTTTCATTTCTTCCCAAAGGAAGGAACATTGTTAAGCGTTCTTGGAACTACATCTACATCGTCTGTCAACTATCCAACTTTAATGTAGCAAGACATGTATTATGGGGAGGTCTCATAGACCTTCTATCATTTTCTCTCTTATGGAGGAAATCATATATTGTACTTAGCGAAAGAAGTAGTACTTCTTCTTGTGTATAATTTTCATGCATCTTTTCTCTCTTTTGGAGGGTAGTTTTTTCCCACAGGGTTTTCTACTTTTCTCCATTTCATGAGAGATTACTTTGTGCATGGGTACCTAACATGCCTAGTAGCCGGGACCCATTTTATACATGCCTACCTAAGTTATGCTTAAGGGGGGGTGTCAGTGTAGACATTAATGCTTGCCTACACATAGGTTGACCTAAGCCTACTTAGGCATTTATTACTGTATGACTCATTGACATAGACTAGATATTTTCTAGATATTATCCTGATATTTTTCCCTCTTGATATTTTGTTCAACACTTGGATATTTCTCCTTTATAAGGAGACCCTTGACTGTCTATCATATTGAAATGAATATTATACAGTTTGTAGATTCATTTGTGCTTGTCAAATATCTCTGACTCCTGGTTCTCACAAGGAGTATCCTTGCTTAAGACCTATCTCTACATCTCTCTCATGCTGATGGAGAAAGGAGGATATATACAACCCTGATTAATGAAGAAAATCTCTCAGATTATGAAAGTCATTTGTAGTTTGATCATTATATAGAAAAGACATTTTTAATGGGACCGAAGAAAGGCGATGAAAGGAAAACCCTCCACGTATTGCAAAGCTTATTTGCTCAACTACGTTGGCAACAGTGAAAACTATGAACAAATAAAATAGTGAACAAATTTGATTTACGCAAATAAAGTAGAATGTGACTAACCATTGATTAAATAAGGACATGCATATGGTAAGAAACTAAAATCAACAAATAATATGAAAGATGAAGCATTAGAATTAAATGGAGAAATCCATTTTTTTAAAATATACTATTAAACAGATATTTTAGCTTGTATTAATCAAATAAATATTATTCCATATGTATATCTACTCGATTTCTTATATTTATAGTATTTTAATAGCATAATATTATTTCACTTGCAATATATGATAAAAAATACCTAAGAACATCCTCTTTAATCAAACTATCTCTTTACAAGCATGTATATTAGCCTTGTAATTGAATTCAATTATATATAACTTGAAATCACGGTTTACCTCTTACTCATATATTTGAAAGATAAAAATTATATATAATAATATTTTTATATATTTTTTAAGGTAAAAATAAAACCAAACAATTAAAAAATATTGATAGCTTTTCAAAAGTAAAAATTAAAAGTTACTAATTACAAAAGAAATATCAAATAAAGATAAAGTAAAAAATTACATTATTATATAATAAATAAAATTGCTCCAAAATAATTCCTAATTTTCTTAAATAAATGTATTAAAATTTAATTACAAGATATAATTTAAGTGTAGTGGAATTTCTTGATTAAAACTATCTGTATGATATATGTATAAAAAAATAAAATAAAAATAAAAAATTAAAAAAATCACACAGTTTAATTCCAAAAATTTCAATACATTTTATACTATGGACTATGGAAACATCATGATATTAATAGATGTAATTTAAGTTTTATATATATGTATATATATGTGTATATGTATATATACAAATATATTTATTTATTTGGAAGTATAAATTTTATTTTATTTTAAATATTTACATAAAAATATTGTATCCACAAAAACTATTATTAATAATTTCGTTTAATCTAATTCTTTTGAAATAGTAAAACTTAAAATTAAAAATTTATTCTAATGCATTTTGGTAATGAAAAATAATAATTAATAATAGAAGTTTCAAAGTTAAATCATTTATAATTAAGAATTTATGTTTAGAAATTTTATGAATAAGTGTTTATACTACCATTTATAAAATAGAGTTGCACATATTCACAAAAATAAGGGTGAAAATAGTCACACCTCTAAAGTCTATATAGATCAACAATTCATAACTCTTAATCATCAAGTTTACCCAATACATCAATGAGATTCAAAGAGTCCATAAGAGGGTCTCACCCATTAATATCATTTTATTTATTATTATCTTTGCCTTCATTTGCACAAATGGGAAAAAATTCAAAAGCCAGTAGAAAGAATTTGTTGGAAACAAACCAACAAGTAGCACCACTCATTGACCACCTAGCAGTTATTCCCATAGGCATCTAAAAATATTGAAAAACATGCAAATTACATTCTTAATCTTTATACATCCATATTTCTACTTTTACTCAGTGTTGCCCAAATTATTTTACATGCCTTACTCCTCAAACAATAAGTCAAACATATTCTACATTTTCAAAATTTCTAGAACCTATAGATTTAGTAGTAAATTGTTTCTACACTGTAATTAAAACCTCCCACTAACACAAGGCCTCAAAAGAATCAACAATTTAAGAGAATTTATGTATTTGGAAAAGTGATAGTGTTAGCATTATATCATGTAATGTCATTTTATGAGTAGAAGATAAGTTGAAATATAAGTATAATATAAAATCATTTATATATAAATACACATATATATATGAGGTGAAATACATATAAATATATAATCTTGTTCTTTTTTAGTTGAAATATAAGTATAATATAAAATCATTTATATATAAATACACACATATATATATATGAGGTGAAATACATATAAATATATAATCTTGTTCTTTTTTAGTTTTACTTGTTGTGTTATATTCATAAAATTAAAAAAAAAATGTTGTTTCTTGAATGAAATTGTGTTAATAAAACATAGATATGAAATTGAAATAAAATAAATTTTATATGATTAAATGTATTAATAGAAATAATATATTGCGCGATATATATATAAATATTTATTCGTAAAAAATATTTTTAAACATAAATTCCTAATTTTATATTATTTAACTTTGAAACTTTTATTACTAATAATTATTTTTCATTAGCAAAATGTATTAGAATAAATTTTTAATTTTAACTTTTACTATTTCAAAAAAATAGATTAAATGAAACATCTATTTGAAATCATTTTAGAACAATTTAATTTTTATTTGAAAAGTTTTTTTTTTTTAATTAGTAATTTTTAATGTTTACTTTTGAAAAATTATTAATATATTATAATTGTTTTGTTTTGGTTTTACCTTACAAAATATAAAAAATATTATATATACTTTTTAATAATTTTATTCATAATTATTAATAAATTAAAAAAAATTAATATCTCTATCAAATATTTTTTTTAATATTACTTAAATTACATATCTAAACATAATTATACTATGAATTTTTTCTTATAATATATGATTAAAATTTAAAATGTCACACCCTCACGTTAAATTAGTTTAAGTTGCTGCCGTATTGTGGATGCTGCATGATGCATGGCCATGTCCACTCCGATGCATTCCTGGAGGAGCTAAATAGCCAGTGCCCACTTGTTCTCCATGGACTCAAGCTCTTTCACCACTTCACTCATTTTCCATTGATTTGCACCATAATCTTCACAGCAACGCAGTGCTAAACTTACAAAGCTTTCCAAAATAGAGGGAGTAATGGGAGAGTTTCTGAGAGCTATATACAACATCTAGCCTCTCTTATCAACAAAAACTTCCATTCCTTTCTAAACAATAATAGCTTCTTCGGATGCTTCAATAAAACGATCATGTCTAGCTTCCTATGACAACAATACATTACCCTTCCTCTACAATGATTTCTTACTTTGATTTATTCATGTAGCAACTTAGCAAATCTATGGTCTAATGCAATTTTTGCACCTATTTTTGGTCGCTTCCTTCCTAGGTAGCGATGGCATGACTATGGCCATGCCAGTTCTCCTTTGCACAACAGTCACCTACGATTTACCTTTTCTTGGTGACTTCTTTCTGTGAATAATAAACCGTGACCTCATTTCTTTATGCTTGGCAACTGCTGGAATAATATATTTATAGTATTTTAATAGCATAACATTATTTCACTTGCAATATATGATAAAAAATACCTAAGAACATCCTCTTTAATCAAACTACCTCTTTGCAGGCAGGTATATTAGCCTTGTAATTGAATTCAATTGTATGTAACTTGAAATCACGGTTTACCTCTTACTCATATATTTGAAAGATCTGAAAAATAGGGAAAACATATAACTATTAGTGGGCCTCCTATTGGTGATCTAAGTTGTAAGTCCTAAATCCTTAAGGATGAATAATCTCTCAAGTGCTTGGGATGTTGAACATGGGAAGAATATTGTAAATCCTCTATTCAAGTTGGAAAATTGAAGGCCAAATATTCATGTGGGTAGGAAGCCCTGCACTTTTGGTTTTGCAAAACATAGGGGAATCCCTAAGGTGCTAGTTTATATGATATTGGTTACCTCAATATTATACACAAATTGTTTCATGATGAATGGTTGGAATGAACAATTAACCATAATTCCTTTTAATCTTTTGATATATGAAATGCATTTATACATTTTGCAATGATGTGTGTCTTCTATTTTAAATCCCATGGTAAATTTAGTAATAAAGTGTTAATGTCCATACAAGCAAGTTGTCTTGTTTTATTGATGTGTTGCTCTTGGCCACTAAGCAATTTTGGTGTTGAAATCTACCTCATCTCTTGCACAAATTTGTATTCCTCTTGTAATTGGTTGTTCACTTTCACTCTAGTTCATTTTAGAAGCAATCCTCCTTGGATTTTGTTTGTATTTTGTTTTTCATTATATTCTTTAATTTCATAGTATTTCACAATATTATGATTGTAAAGATTTTATTTCTATCATTGTCTTATGATAAATTGAGCCAAAACCAATTCATTAGTATAAATATAATTTATTGCAACTAAAAAAATCTAGAAGTGGAATGTATTATGCTCAAAGAAGATTTTTACATCTATTATCACTAGAAATCAAAGAAGCCATAGAATTTATTATCCTCAAAGAAGTTGTCTCCATGATGTGAATAAAGCTCAAGCTTATCTTTATGTATTTCTTCCTCTAATTCTTCTATCCTACTACAAATAACTTGTGTCTCTCATCATGGAATACAAATTGAGATAAAAAGTCAATTTGCGTCTTGGGGTTCAATTAAATGTCATCTTTCAAATTCAAATAATGACACTTAATAAACACTTGCCACTATGTTAAGAAAAAAACCACCCCTATGAGTGAACCCAAGGAGAACCCAAACCTCTAGCAATAAAAGAAAAATAAAAATTACTTATTAATCATTTAATTTTGAATGATAGTTGATAGTTATGCTCTAATGAGAATCCAAGTGTCTAATAGTTATTCAAATATAATTTATTTAATTTTGAAATATTATCTCAAATTAACATACTAAAAAATGTTTTTTAAAGATCTTTTATAAAATTCTTGGTTACTCTATTTACTTGATGCTACTATCAAATTTTTTAAACATTCTATATAAATTACAATTGACATAACCATTGCACTTCCATTACAATATTGGTGTAAGAATTGCCAAATTTTTAACCAAAATAAACATAACACTAAAGTATGAATAAATTTTATAAAAAGAAACAATAACTTGAAAAACTCATTGACCTAAAGTCAAGATTGTGTTTCAAAATTGTGTATACTAGCTATGGCACCTTGTGCAATGGGTACACCGAAGAGGTGTGGTAGGTGAATTAGGAAAAAATTGGTTTATTTTTTGCACACATTTGTGTAATAAATGATGTTAATTTATACTTAACTACGCAGGGTAAAGGATGTTGTAATTTTAAAATCTAAATTTTCTCACTATTAGGATCTTTTCTGTAATTTCCATTTTATTTTAAAACCTAAATGTGCTCATTATTAGGATGTTGGTTGTAGTTTTCATTTAAATAAACATACTTAAAACCCTCGTCGAAAATTTATTTTCCAAGTGCAACTCCTTTTCAGGTTGCAGCTCGCCAAATTGGAGAAGTGAAAGCTAATAATAGCAACAAAGACTTTGGAGGAGTAGATACCAACCGTGGTAGGGGAAAATAAGAGAGAAAATGGCAAAAAGCAATTGGAAAATGACGAAGAATGATGAATTGTTGAGATTTGTTTAATTGTCTTGTGTTGGTATGGACACAGATAGTTGTTGATACACTATTACAGGTTGCCTCCTTGCTCATAGAAGGAACGCCTACAAAAGCCCTAACTGATAGTGAACCGATAGTGGGGGGAAAGCAGAACTGATAGAAATGGGGAAAGTAGAAAAATACGGTGAAATGATGGACGACCGAGAATCGCTTTAATGTCAACCAAGCCCTATCCTTCGTTTTGGACCATTGACAGTCAAAATGAGCTCTGAAAGCTCATATAAAACATGTTTTTGACTTAATAAAAAAATATTATTCTATACATAAGATATTGTAAATTAAATTAATACATCTTTTATGCACATAAAATTGTTAGAATAATTTTGTATAGACATAACCCTTGCACCAACTACTAGTTATATTCTTTCTTCCCTCTTTAAATACATAGGAGTGGAATGTGGACTCGGTAATTGATTTCATTTATGCCAAAGGCGTATCCAATATGAACATGCCCAAGCTAAATGCTAAAATGAATAATCCATTATTATTATTACTTTTTTTTTATGGAGGCCATCTACAAAATTATTTTTGCTACCCGATACGGGAGCACGAGCCTTCTTGGGCTGAACCTCTTCGACTAAGACCCAAGGACTAAGGGGTATCCATTCCGCCAAATTCGTTTGGGGCACGATCCCGACCTCATCCCTTTTTCGATATCGGAGCCTTTGCACTCAGCAAGACTTGATCCCTTGTGGGCTCATTTAGAACCTTTCAACTTCACCAATAGACCAAGGGCCCATTGACACAGTCCATTATTTTCAATAGACAGTGTGAGATGATCAAACTGATCACAGACATTCACTTTCTCACCGATTCTTTTCCCTTGAGTTTGACTTTTTTAGAGGGACTTCATTACATCAAAATGCAATTTACATTTTACAGCAAGTTCATGGTTACCAACAAATACGAAATCATTAATGTTGAGGCTATGCAATGTCAGTGATGACACTATTTCTTTTTTCGGAATAGTTCTTCATATTATTATTTGATTTGCCTATTCCAATAAAAAAAGGCTATTTCGCAGCGGGAGGAGCAAAGAAATATTCCTTGAATATGCCAATGGGCATGCTTCTAAGCCATATAATGAGTAATATATGTTGAATTAAGTAAAAGTAGTGAACCTTAAGTGAATTATCATCTCGTAATCTATGTATTTAGATTGATTTAATGATACAAAATGGTCAAAATATTACTCTTAAAAAATATTTGAATATTTTTATTTTATTAGTGTCTTAATGTGTTTTATTTATTTGGTCTTCGCTCATTTCAACGATGTTGGTGCAAGTTGGCATTCTATTTTTTAGGTGGTCGGCCCCACAATTTGAATAAATCTAAAAATATTTGTTTATTTTTTTAATTACACCGAAGGCGTGTCCTATTTGAGCTTTCCCGGGCTCATTTTGTCTGTCGACGGTGGAAAAGAAAGTAGAGGGCTAGCAAGAAGGTTGAACAATTTCCAACCATTGATGGTTTTAGATGCACAACAGTCTCATCTAATGCTTCCTCCTATCTGCCTTGTAACAGTGCACAACGAATATTGGTGATGTTATTAATTTTGGATGTTGACGTTTTTTCATTGAATGGTAATGGTGTCCAGCGATGATCTACTGAGAATGAAATAGACAGACAAGATCCATTCAATTGTCCACCCATTATTTTAGCTCTCAAATTGCTACTACTCTTTCTGTCAATGTTTCATTTGCATTGTTTGTCTTTACTTTCTGAGAAATATACCTTCTCCATCATCGTTTTGTCTTCCTCATATGGTAGTTATCTGATCCATGACCTTGGAAGTATTTCCACGTAGTTGAGGAACACATAGCAGGCCTCTCCAAACTCGTCATCGCTGGTATTGACCCTTCATTCCTACAATTTGGCAAGTTGTAGCTTGAAAATATGGTTTCGACGAGGCTTTTAGAGTATTTTTATTGTTGTTCTTGGCAGCAGCAAAGAGGAGCACCAACAGCAGGAGCAGAAAATAGGTATAACAAGAGGTGGAGCATTGGCAGTAGAAGAAACAGGAGGAGCATTGACATAATATGCAGCACCGACCATTTCAAGGGGATCACCAGCAACCGATGTCTCACAAATTGTGATGGCACTATGCCAGGTGAAAATGAGATCCTCCATGTCCAATTTAGAAGCCCACTACAAGTCTTTGCAACCCATTGCAACCAACTACTCAATATACCCGTAAACTCTTTCCCTGCAAGTTGCAACATCTTGATCGGGAGAACATGAAGCCTTCAACTTACGAAAGATAAAGTCTTTGAAATCTGCTTCAACAGGTTCTCCTTTCATATGAAACGCTTTAATGAAAAATGACACAATCTATTCGCCAATCTTTGGAAAACATTGAGACCAATGCCATATACAAGAATTAAACCCTATATTCTTACAAATATGTCTTAATTTCTTTAAAATTTGATTTGAAAGAGAACACTCAAAACTGAATTGAAATATGTACAATCACCAACCTTATTTACACAATCATATGGATATAAATCCATTAGATTGCAATCTTTGCATTCCTTTAAACTATTCATATGAGTTGAACCGGCGAAGCTTCAGAGTGCAGATAACATCTGTGAAATGAAATGGCTGCCCTCGCTATCTTTACATATAGTGTATAGTAGAGGTTAGATCCATCTTCATATGTTAAACTCGTTACATTTTTCTTCTTAAAATTTATGCATTGAATATCATATTTCTTCATGGTAGCGCCATTATACTAGCTCTTCTACTTCAAAAAAGATATGGAGGCATAGACAAGGCATGTGAATTGTCTAACAAAGCGCTCTTAAAAAATGTGGACTCAAGAAATGAGATGATTGCAGGATACGTACGAATGAGTTGATAATCATATAGAGTATGGAAGAAAATACCAAGTGCTGAAAAATGTAGATGCAATAGGCAGGTGTAACACCTTATTCCGTTCACCTCTTTCGTTCTCCACATTAGGCACATATGCAAAAGGTGGAAACATTGACAGGGCACACGAACTGTTTGATAGAATACACTAACTGCAGGAAACGCACCTCCATTATCCCCTCCTCTCTTCCCCGCATCCTCGTATTCAGTAAGCATACAAAAAGTTGAACATAGTGAAGGCACGTGGATGATTTTTTTGTTTACATGCAACTGTGAGAGCATAGACAAAACACGTAAGTTGTGGAGTATAGACAAGACACGTAAGTTGTTTGGAAAATGTGGAAGCACAGTCAAGGCAAAAGCTTCTTTTTTGGAAGGAAAATGGGTAAAGTTCATATTAGCATACATTACATTTATTTTAAATTTGAAGCCATGTCTAGAGAGAGATAGGAATTGTATTTATTGGTGTTTTGGCACCATCATCCATACCATGCATTTTTAGAATGTTTGATTTCCAATTTGTCAAGCTATACCAAAAAAAATCTGATTAATTTCTTAAAAATTACATATGTTTGGCATCCCAACAAATAGTTAGGTTAAAATAGACAAGATATGGCCTCTATACACAATTCAACCTTGTTAGGTAATTGCCCTAGTTAGTTCAAAATATCAAAGGTGATCACCATTTAAACTCATGACTTTAGACTTAAATCATGTGGATGCAACATCTTGATTTTTATGGTGGGATGAACCTATCATTCAAGGTCATTCCATGTTTTCATTCATGACTAAGATTATCTATTTGAATAACAAATTAAAGACTATAGGAAAAGAAAAAATAAATCTATTGACAATATTTCAAAATTTTGAAAATATAAAAACCAATTATTTAACTATATACAAAAGAAAATAGTAATAATTATTTAGTGATACACTGTAGAGAACATGATCTAATTGAGAAATTGGGTGACCTCCACAGTAATGAGAGAAGCTATTGGTAGTAGGGTATAAACGGTTGTATAAAGAGGATGCCAACACAATCTTCTTACATGTCCTTAATAGACAACACATAATTTAATGCAAAATAAATCACACTCTAATTCATTAAGGTTCAACCATCCTTCAACATATGCTTATCGACAATGGAGACTAATTACCAGCAAGGAAGAGTTTGGAGGAGCGAAAACCAATAGTGGCAGGGAAAGCAGTAAAAAGCGGCTAAAACGGCCAACAAATTGACAAAAAATGATGAATGGTTGAGCTTCGTTTAACTACCTTTCAGAGCCTCTTGGACCTTTTCAACCATTGGTAGACAAATTGAATTCGGGAAACTCAAATAGAGACACGTCTATACATAAAGATATGATTTGCAAAAAAAAAAACCAAAAACTCTCCCTAATTGACCTTCCACAACTCTTCAGCGTACCTATTGCACACCAAGGTGCCATTGCTAGTTTACTTTTTATCAGGTGACTTTACTCTAGAAATTTTTGTGATTCTTCAACAATGTTTGGTTTGTTTTTATTTTTGTAAGTGGTATATATATATTTTTTTTTAAATACATAGTTTTAAATAAATTGTTTGAAATTCTTTTTATTTACAATGTTATATTTAAAGGAAAAAAATAATGTATAAAGTATAATATATTATTTATATTTAATTTATACTTATTTTTATTTATAATTTTATATTTATCAAAAAATTAAACTTATAAATTTATTAATTAATATATTTAATTCAAACTCAAATATTAAATAAATTTTATAGTTTTAAATTGTTATATATTAATTTTTAAAATAAGTTAGACTAATTTAATATATTAGCATATATATCTTTTATATATAATACAAACAAATATTTTTCTTAAATATTTATTGCATTTATATTTGAGAAATTCATTAAAAAATAATAGTTGCTTCGATAAGGATATCTCTTGACACATCTTATATTATTTTTACAGATATATTAACACATAGAGAGAAAATATAAATATAAAAGAAGGACAAATATTTATTATATAATAAAATGTTTCTTTTATTATAGTTCACTGCAAATTATAATTCACTAGATAACATACTGTTGAACAAGACAACTGAGAGGGGGGTGAATTAGTTGTACCAATTTTAACCTTTAAAATTTTCACCAGAAGTTAGAACAATAAGCATTCACAAAACCTTAACTATGTCAATATATTGAATGCAGAAAACTGAAACTAATAAAACCACAGTGAGGATTAACTCACATTATAAAGAATTCCAAAACCAAGTACAAAGGCTCACTACCAAGACAAGACTTACTTGTCCAGTGAAGGCTTACTACCCGAAGGGCTTACTACCAAGACAAGACTTACTTGTCCGATGAGGATTGACTACCCAAAGGGCTCACTGCCATAGAATTGCAAAGAAGATAGAAGAGGATAGTTACAGAGAGAAAATTATCTCAATGCAATGGAGATTCCACCACAGTTTTCTCACACTCTTGTAGCCTCATATGAAAGATGTTAGATGCCTTAAACTCACTACCTTCGGAACCCTAACATGAGATTCACACTGATCTGCTCAAACACATACACACTATCTCACATCTGTCTTTCATCTATCTTACCTCTATCTTGGCTCTTATTAACATCTCAACTTGTACTTATGTCGTCTTCAACCTTGAAACTCATCCAAGTTCGACCACACACCATTTGTATTTACAAATTCAAATTAGGTCAATGCCAAAACATTCTGTAATGGAACTAGAATGAGGGTAACCAAAACACATACTTAATGAGGACCTAAATAAGTCCCAACATGCCTCAACATGCTTCCATGAGCTTCGTGAGTAGTTTTTAACACAAGGTCGACCAACACCAATGTAAAACACATAAAACAATTAAGCACACACATCCTTAACATGATCCAAACTTTTCAGTTAACAAATTTCACTTGAACACGACCTCATCAACTTATTCTTAGAAACACAAGTCATGAAACCAAAATACAAAGAAATTCAAAGCAACTACATTTCTCCCAGATCATTGCCTGACACCTTGAAAAGCATAGTTCACATACTAGTGAAGATATATCGCACTGTACAATGATCCAAAATCCAAAATACTAGATATAGCAAGTAACAATAGCCATGAATAATACTTTTGATCCTCACTAGTGTAGTAGCACATCCTAGAGCATATAATGAAATATCTACAAATCTTCTTTATTACAATATTTTCAATATCCTTGATATGTACAGCCAAAAACCAACTTCCATGACATAGTTGACATCAATGACAATTACAACTAGTTGACATCAATGACAAAACCATCATACTTACAACAATCTCCCACTTTGTCATTGATGGCAACACATGATGTGAAAAAACATCAAAGACAATACAACAACTCTAAACTATCAATCTCCCCTTTTCCAGAATGTTTTCTCCCCCTTAATTTTTTACATGATACTTTCTCCTCCTTTGGCACCATCAAAGATATTTTACATTGTTCTCCTCCTTGACATTAAGAATATTACCAATACTGAATACTCCCCCTTAGGATTACACCCAATCTATTGTACAATGACAACACAAGACACTAGTTACTCCTCTTGAGAGGTAGCCACCAATATCAGTCCATAAAAAAGATAGATCCATAGATCCATTTGACTGATGCATCTCCATATGCATCTAGTTTAAGAAAGTGGGGGCAATAACCCCTAACTTCTCTTGAAGATACTCAAAAGTATCTTTAGGAAGATCCTTAGTAAATATGTCAGCAATCTTATCCTTTGTAGGTACATACTCAGGCTTTACTTCATTCTTTAAAACCTTCTCTCTCAAAAAGTGATACCTTATTAATATATGCTTTGTCCTTGAGGGCATCACTTGATTCTTTGCAATGTTAGTTGCACTTGTATTGTCATAGAAAATAGAGATGATATCATCATATATTACTTTGATATCCTTCAATGTTTGTCTCATCCATAAAACTTGTGTATAGCAGGATGCTGCAACAATATACTCGGTCTCTACAATGGATAAGGAAACTAAATCTTGCTTTTTACTTAACCATGACACCAATCTGCAACTAAGAAAGAATGCACCACCACTTATACTTTTTATGTCATCAACACATTTTTTCCAATCTGCATCTGTATAAGCACTTAGTGTAAAATCAGTATCCTAAGATGCCATAATCCATAATTTGGAGTGTCATTTAGATATTTGAATATCCTCTTAACAACTGCAACATGTGTTTCTTTAAGGTCCTCTTGAAATCTAGCCACAAGACAAACTACATGCATGATATCCGATCTAGTAGCAGTTAAATACAACAGTCCTCCAATCATAGATCTATATTTGCTTTGATCAGCCTTAGGTGAATCATCATCTTTACTCAAGTTACATGTAGTCGCCATAGGAGTGCATATTGGTTTGGAACCATCCATCCCAAACTTCTTCAGCATTTCCTTTACATACTTTAACTGTGAATTAAAAAACATTTTTTATGTTTGATTGATTTATAGCCCAAGAAAGAAATTCATCTCCCCAAGCATAGACATCTCAAACTATTTTTTTATTTCTTCAGTAAATATTTTGCATATTGTTTCATTTCCTCCAAATACAAAACATCAAAATATACAACTACTATCAAGAACTTGTCATTTTCAATTTTAAAATAAAGATTGCTATCTGTCATACCTTTACTAAAACGTTGTTGATTCAAATATTTGTCCATTCTCCCACACCAAGATCTAGGAGTTTGCTTCAATCCATATAAAGCCTTCTTTAATCTGCAAACCATATCCGGTTGTTTTGACAATTGAAACCCTTCTGGTTTTTCCATGTAGACTTCTTCTTCCAACTCACCATTTAGAAATACAGACTTTACATCCATCTGATAAAATTTAAAATATTTATGAGCAATGAATGCCAAAAAAAATTTAATAGATTCTATCCTAGCCACTGGAGAAAAAGTATCTTGAAGATATATACCTTCTACTTGTGAGTAACCCTTACACACAAGCCTTGCTTTATTTCTAACACTTCTCCATTCTCATCCAGCTTGTTTCTGTATACCCATTTTGATCCAATTATATTTTTATTTTCTGGTCTACGAACCAATTCTAGGTTTGATTTTCTCAATTTGCATAAGTTATTCTTCCATTACTTTCATGGAAAATACTCAGCTTTACATGCTTCACTTACTATCTTAGGTTTAATTGTAGTAAGTAAACACGGATTTTCTTCAACAGCAACAGCTCTGCTTCTTGTTGAGCTACAAAATTTAATGCTTTATGTCAAGGTATAGGAATGAGTCCTCTACAACTTTCTAGGGTTTTCACCCAGGAGGAAGAGGGTTTTCCTTTACCAGCAGGGCATTAAACCTTGTGATTCATTCAATTCTTGGGATTGAATATGTAATGAAATATGCTAAGTATTGAAATGTAATATGTAAACCTAACTACTTAACCTAAACTAGGAGAGTCTATGATGCTGGAAAACACATGATAACAATGCTAAAAAGAAGGTTAAACTAAGTAAAATAACCTATTAAGTTAAATGGGTGCACCTGGAAACTGTTGTAGGCCAAAGAGGGAGTTGTGGAAGCCTCAAAAAGTCTAGAAAATCAGAGTTTTGAGCTAGCTGGGATACTTACACCAAGTGGGGTGACCTAGTCCCTTTTAGGAAAACTATTTTGGAAGTTGTTTCTGTCAACTGGGTCTCCAAATCTGTAATTTCCAGTGTCGGGAACTTCTAGTGGGACTAGGTCACCACTATGGGCAACCTAGTCCCTTTTAGCTTTTCTGGAAAATTGAAAGTGGAGACAGAGGCCTCTAGTCTATATTTTGTCTCTTCACGGGAATCCTGACTCAAATCTACAAAATAGCCTACAAAATAGAAGATATTTGGGTTTCTAATGTGGGGTTTGTCTTAGTCAAACCCCTAGTTTGTATTTAAACTTTTAATGAAATAGAAAATCTGCATAAACCCTAGTTCTAAGTGTGTCTAGAACTAGGAAAACCTAAAATAAGACAAAACCCTATTCTATTGTGCTAGAATATGATACATGTAAGAGATTTGGAATGATGCAAGACTTCAGCCCTAGAAACCATACAACATTGCAAATGAGTGTAACAAGGAATGTAAATTGGATGCAAACCTCAAATCTGAAAATGGGTTGAAAGTAGAAGATGGAGTCACTTTGAAAATAGTCTTTAGGTGTGATTTGGTGGCTAGTTGCACCTCTTCAATCTAGATTTCTCCATGAATCTCCATAGGAATCTATCTTCAACCTTTGTCAATGAGTGATCTTAAATGTGGAGTGAACTTGAAGACTTGCAAAAAAACCCTAGTTTGATGTCCAAAAGCTTCAACTTTTTTTGTGTGAGAGATGAATCTTCTTGAGGAAGATGTTTTGCACTTGATTCTTGGAGTTGGATGTGAAAAATGACTAAGAGAGAGAGGAAAAATGAGCTAAAAAACAACTATTTATAAGCAACAAGACCTAATTGTTGGGAATTTTGACCTAAGAGGCCGACACCCATTGAGAATTTCTGATTAAATATTCATTTTCCCACTTGAAATTACAAAAATCCTCAAAAAGGACTAGGTCGCCAACTTGGGCGACCTAGTCCCACTAAGGGATTTTGAAGTGGGAATAGTGCTTTTTGAATAATTTTGATATTGCTTGTCAGGGATTGAATGATCCCTTCGGTATAAAAGGCCTCAAATTCAAAATTAATGAACCTCAGGGGCCTATAAATGTTGTTTTAGGGTGATAATTGATGAAAGGGGACCTAAAGTAGGACCAAAACGGGCACAAAATTATCCTTTTCTTTAAAGCTATACAATTTTTAGTAACACATTTAGCCCCCACTTTAGCGCCCATATGACTCTATGTGCATATGTAAGCTAAAGGACTCTAAACAAACAATGCACCTTATTTTCATAAAAGGATACTCATTTAAAAGATGAGAGAATGAAGCCCCCAATGTTGTTATCTGCAAAACCACAACGTTAGGATCTGCATCCTACAACACAAATTCATTAGAAGTCCTAAAAATCCTCTTATCTAATCCCTAAAGATCAAATTCGGGGGTAGATGTATGCCCCACCTTGATTTTGCTTGCTTTATGAAGCTGGAATTAAGGTAGCAATCTAACCACATCGAATGAGGACACGCATATCAGAGGGCATTTCCAAGTACCATGCCTCGTAGCAATAGGCGAGTGATGATGTAGGGTGTGGAAACATGATTCTGGCGCAACAAACGACATCAAAAATGGAGTTCACTAGCACCCGATATGTTGGTTTGAATGGAAAAGCACACTAAAAGGCTTAACATGGTAAAATGGTACGATTGTGCACATGTGTGTGTAAAAATGTGTCAGTGAAAAGGAATGAAAATAGAGTAAACATGCACTTACTTGCTCATTTAACTTTTGTAGTGTTGAAAAGTAATGAGGAGAGAACAAGAGGATGTCGAGCACACATGATTTCACCCTTGTGAGATTGGACGTACTCCAAGATCAGGTAGCAAGCGACAACTGCCAGCATGAGGTCGGTTGATTCTAGAGCCTTTTCTTTGTGATTTTCCAATTATAGAATGAATTTAATACATGTTTAGAGTAGATTAGGGTCTTTGAAAAAAAGTTCGCAAAGTGTCCATTTTTTTCGAAAAGTGTCCCTTTTGTTAGCAAAGTGTCCCTTTTGTTCGCAAAGTGTCCCTTTTCTTCACAAAGTGTCTTGTTTCTTCACAAAGTGTCTTGTTTCTTCATGAAGTTTCCCAAAAGGGTTCTAAAGTTTCTAGGGTCATAGGAAAAGCACACTAGAACAACATTAGCACACTTGCATGATGAATTAGAGTAGAATTGAAGAGATTGGATGATTTAGATAGCATATTTTGATGATTTGTATAGGTACCCACTCACTCTCGTCAACACCTAGGCGGTAGACAGTTGATTTTCCTAAGAGACCTGGCTCCAACTTTATCAATAGTGGAGAGGAAGCATCTACACACGGTGGGGATCTACTGGGTATATCTCATGCCTCCCGTGCGATATCATGATGTTATGCTAATGGCCTTATTTAAGCAGTGGAATGCCAACACATGCACTTTCCACCTACCAACAGGAGAGATAACCATCATGTTAGAGGACATACATCGCATACTTTGAGTCCCTATTCGGGGGGAGCAAGTGTGGCTAT
Source organism: Sequoiadendron giganteum (assembly GCA_007115665.2). Lineage (NCBI taxonomy): Eukaryota > Viridiplantae > Streptophyta > Pinopsida > Cupressales > Cupressaceae > Sequoiadendron > Sequoiadendron giganteum. The sequence goes on from CM021108.1 coordinate 632,736,434, forward strand.
GCAGAGGGGACAGACCTTCGAGGAGCAACGGGCAGACATGCAGTACTCTATTCGCGAGCGCCAGTGGTGACGTAGGTTATGACGCATACCATAGCATTGGTCCTCTTCTCAGATGGACGAGCAGCATATCTAGAGGGTGGTTTAGTACATCTAGTACGAGGGATGGTAGAGCATCAAATAGTTTATGCCTAGGGACGATGCATTCTAGCACATTTATACTATGACCTTGGTCGATTTGTATTATGGGAGCTTGACAGTATGGTACATTGCACACTCTTATAGGTATATTACTTAGAGCATATCACATGTACATGACCAGTTGGCTTCCCATATCCGATAGCAGTGGGTTATCCATAAGCATTTGGCTATCTGTTACGATGACTTTGATGGTACGGTGATCTCCACTTTTGGAGGGTGAGATTTGACCAACTAGATGAGGATGATATCTTGTGGAGGTCATACCAACTCATTCTCTAGTGGCCAGATCATACCAGACAATTGAGGAGGTTACATAAAGAGCAGGTTCCTGGTAGGATGACTCAATCACATAGTGCAGCCATTTTACTATGATTGGGTTATGAGGCAGTTTGGATAGGTACAGACACAATCGCGACCATGGTCATCATTCAGGAGGTTTGTTCTGAGTGCACATAAGCCAGTGGATACAGCACGGTTCACACTAGATGATGTAATCCAAAGTGACTCAAATTATTCTAATCATGATCAGCCACCTCTAGATGATGCAAATGATGTCGGGGCCACTTGGGACCATGAGGAGTGGTGGAGAGCATCACAACTAGAGCCAGTGTTCCCGATGGATGAGCCAGTGGGAGATGCAAAGCCTATACCAGATGAGGGGGAGGAAAGAGAGAGAGAGGATACAGCCGAGGATACATGCTACAGGGCAGTTGACATCTTTACTGATATTATTGATGAGGAGTATGATGAGGCTGTAGACCTGGATTATGACAGACAGGGGGGAGAGGAGGAGGATGAGGAGCAGGAGGAGGAGGAGGAGGAGGATAGAGTAGAGGAGCCACCCCTGAGTGATGATGATGATGCAGCAGCTAGGGACCAATATGAGCAAGGAGAGGTCTCACCTGTATATATGACTAGATCCTGAATAGTAGCAGCAGTAGGTGCCAGCACTTATAGCCGAGGGGAGGTGATTACATCATCTATGCCCCCTACACAGGAGGAGGTGGACATTCCACATTCTACCAGAGATATAGGTGATGATATTTAATTTTGATACATGTATGTGTTATATTTTGATGTATGATTAAATGCATATATATATCATGATGTGTATTGATGAAATTTTGGTTTGATTTTGTAGGGCCTGCGAAGGGCTGGTGAGAGTTCCTGCATTAGGTAATTGCACAGATAGTGTTGGCAAAATTCAATGAAGAGGAGATGGATACTGACTATGTTCCCCCACCAATCATAAGCGAGATCCAGATACCTTGAGACCTTTCGTGATACTACGGGCAACTTATGAGGGCCTAAGGAGGCAGGTCCATCAAGTGAGAGCTGCACCACAAGCATAGTCGTCACAACCCCCAGCAGAGATGGAGATACCGGAGAGAGAGGTGGCATGATTATAGGCAAAGAGGGACCGGATAGCAAGTGAGCAACGGTTGACACTTGTGGGATGAAAGGGATGGATTTCGTGCTCAGATTCGGTGGATCACGATCACAATCACTCACGGCTATCTCCCGACATCCTACTACCGATGCAACTCGAGTACCAGATCCCGAGGGATCTGGTAATCACAGTCCTCAATGACACTATATACTATGATGACATGTACAAAAGACTTTTGATATATGTATATATATGAATTTATATTTGATATGGTATAATGTATGTGTGTGGCTATTAAATGACAATGTGATTAATTAAATAACCATTGTTAGAGTATTTAATTAATAGCAACATGATTTAACAGAATGTATGTGATCTAATTAAAACATATTGATAATGTATGTTAGATTCAATATTAAGAATAAAGATTGTATGCACTTATGATGGTGAAGTAACATAACTATCAAGAGGGAAAAGTGAATAATATTAAATCTAAAGCAATTATAAAAATGAATTAAATAACCACTTTAGTATTCAGGACACAAACATAATGATGTGTCAAGAACGAATCGATGAGAGAGCCAATACGATAGAATCCAACAACTGCAACAACAATGCTCTCTGAGTCATACCATTCAAAAGGGGATTAAACATAATACCTACACAAATGCATGGCATTAATGGGATCTTTAAGAGGAGTGTCATCATGCTCGATTAAGGTATAAGCACTAGATCCATAATTCATATCGATCACATAGGGGCCTAACTAATAGGACTGAATTTACCTTTGTCGGCATAATCGGCAGTGGTGTTACGTTGGTTTTCATATAAAATCAAATCACCATTGTTAAATGTTCTAGGAATGACACTAACATCATGTTTGTGTTGCAACAGTTTAGTGTAAGCTTGAAGATGCTTGAGAGCGTTAATGCATTGTTCATCAATCATTTCAAGTTGGTGTAGATGGTCTGCATAAGTGTCATTATCAATAAGACATTGGAGAGCAATCCTCAACATGGGGATTTCTAACTCTAAAGGTAGGATAGCCTTGGTACCATAAACAAGGTTGAAAGGGGTATTTCTAGTAGAAGAATGAACACTTGTGCCATATGCCCATAACGCATATTACAATTGTGTATGCCAATCTTTTTGGTTTTGATTCACAATCTTCTTAAGGATTTTCTCTAAGATTTTATTGGTACTTTTGGCTTGACCATTGGACTGAGGGTAGTAAGGTGTTGAAAACCAATGTTGAATATTGAAGGTCTCGAGAAATTTCTTCACATTGTTGTTATTAAATGGTGTACCATTATCCGAGACTAACATGGAAGGAAGGCCAAAGCGAGTGATAATGTGTTCCAATAAGAAACAACATATCACCTCAGCAGTTGTAGATCGGAGGGGAATGGATTTGGCCCATTTGTTAAAATAGTCGGTAGCAGTGATAATGAAAATATTTCCAATAGAAGAAGGTGGGTAGATTTTTCCAATTAGGTCCAATCCTCACACAGAGAATAGACAGATAGGCATTTGGGCACGAAGCTCATCAGTAAGAGATTGGATGAAATGACTATGTTCCTAGCACTTATGACATCACTTAACATATGCATAGCAATCTTTTTCCATGTTTTTCTAGTAATGACCCATGCGAAGGAGCTTTTACACTAAGGTTTTTCCTCCAAAATATCTGCCACAAGTATCATAATGGGCTTGTTGAGAGCAACATGAGTTTTAGAATCCTTGAGGCATCGTAGAAGGATTCCATCAAAGGATCTTCTATACAATGTATCGACGAGCATTATATACTTAGTGGCTAACTTTTTGAGGAAAATGTAGGTATTTCTTGTTGTAGGTTTGAGAATGGTACCATCTTTTAGATAATTATAGATGGCATCATACCAATCACACTGATTATCAGGAAAGGTGGGACAAACATCATCAGGTCTATCGTTGATGGAGGGTTTCATAATGGGATGAATGGTAAAGACTACTTTTTCAGAAGGATCAACAAGAGAGATAAGATAGGCTGCACTAGCCATTGCATCTGCGTGATGATTATCTTTACAAGGGATGTTATCAATGGTGAAGGAGTCAAACTGCTCTAACAGATTGAGAACGAGATCCTTATATTGTGAAATTTTTTCATGCTTAGTTTGATAGAGACCGTTGATTTGTTTAACTACTAATTGTGAATCACCATAGATTTTTATATCTTTAACCCCCATGACTAAAGCAAGACATAATCCAAAAATTAAAGCTTCATACTCAACTGTGTTATTCGTACATAGGAAATTGAGACAATCAGATAAGGGAATATGCTTACCTATAGGTAGAATTAAAATAACTCCAGCACCGGAGCATGTTCTACACTTGGATCCATCAAAGTACAATTCCCATGTAGGAAAGTCTATAGTAGACACACTGTCATCAGGGAAAGAGTCATTGGTGGGTAACACTAAGGGTGAAGGAGCATCAGCTAAATGGTCGATTAGGGCTTGGCCTTTGATTAATTTTTGAGCAATGAACTTAAGGTCAAACTTAGTTAACAACATGACCCATTTAGCAAGACATCTTGAAAGATCTGTTTTATTGAAAAGATATCTGAGAGGGTCAAACTTTGTCATCACTTGTACTTCGGTGTTAAGTAATGTTACAACTTACTAGTAGCAAATACAAGGGCCAAACATTGTTTTTAAATTTTTGAGTAACGATTCTTATAATCAAGGAGGGTTCTACTAATGTAATAAATAGGATGCTCTTTATCGTTGGGATCTTGTTGAGCTAACAATGCAGCAAGAGCATGGGCAGAAGTAGTTATATAAAAGATGAAAGGTTGGTTGGGTATAGTAGGTTGTAAAACAAGTGGAGTTATGAGGTACTCTTTCAAACTCTCAAAGGCTCGTTTACAATCATCATTCCAATCGAAGATGACATCATTTTTAAGGAAATGTGTGAAGGGTAAGGTACGATTGGCTAAGCATGCGACAAAACGATGAATGGCTTGTATGTGTCCTTGTAATGTACGCAATTGGGAGATGTTATGAGGTGGTGGCATATTATTTATGGCATCAATTTTCTTTGTATCTACCTCAATGCCTCTGTGAGATATGATAAACCCTAAAATTTTACCACTATCTACTCCAAAGACACACTTTTTAGAATTTAAGCGTATGTTATATTTACACATACGTTTGAAGATCTGTTGAAGGATGCTCACATTATCTTGACAGGTTAAGAATTTAGCAAGAATGTCATCATCATAATCTTCTAATATTTTGTGAATGTAATCATGGAAGATTAAGGTCATTTCTCGTTGATAAGCAGTGCCAACATTTTTTAAACCAAAAGGCATCATAACCCAAAAAAATGTTCCCCAAGTGGATGTAAAGGTCGTCTTGTATTGATCTTGTGGGTTGATGAAGATTTGATTATACCCAAAAAATCCATTCATAAATGATAAAAAAGTTGTTGGCAAGAGACACTGCTAATATCATTTGGTGTTGTCATTGATGGAAATTCTAGTTGGTGATTAGATATGCACATCATCATTTGATCATACCGGCAGACAGATTGAAGACAGTCAAGAAAGAACAGAGCATCTGATATTTTTGTGTTCATTGATTCACATGAACATTTTTTGTTATCATTTTGAGTTATGTATCTCAGAGAATTTTGTTTGGTATATGATCTCTGTTGATGTTGAATCTTAGTGGCTTGTATCGATCCGTGTTCGAGTTTGAAGATCTGGCTAAGTAATTTCTTGTTCATTAGTTAATAAAGGTCGACCCGATTGACATAACATGTCATGGATGTTTGGGAATTATTTTTTTAAGTATTTTGGTGTTTGGCAATGTTCATTTAGGTCCTTACTATGTTCGATCCGAATTTGGTTGATGCACATCAAGAATTAAAGATGGATTGACCCGATAGTTTGAATATATGTTTACTCTTGTTTGAGCTAACAATTAGCGATTAAATTCTTAGTCATAGATATATATATATATGAGTTCAAATATATAATTTTGATATAGATACAAAGTGTGTGTGTAGGATTTATGAATATCATAAGTGCAAAAGAGTGATTATGCACAGTTTCACTTGTGCATTAAAGATTTTGTGATGCGAGTTTTAGCAAAGCTGAGCTGGAGTGCAGAATCAGTCAGAAGGTCATAAGATTGATTGTTGAGCCTAACCAGAACTATAATCAAGCATTGGTAGATTTTATTCTCTTAGTTCAATCTCTCAGATAGATTTAATCTTATTATCTTTCTAAGACAGTGAGTCTTCTTTTAGCAGTGAGCTCTAGGCAATGTTCCTGAATGCAAGTGCATTCCTATATTATAAACTTTCTTTTGAGTATACTCAGATCATATTGTGGATTGGCCATCCACTGTGGTTTTTTCCCTAATAGGGTTTCCATGTAAAAATTCATGTGTTACGGTGATGTGGTTGTTTACTTTATGTTCATGCATATTTCTTTTGATTAAATGTTATAACTGCTTGAAGGATCAGATCAATAAAGTTAAAAATTACAAAACACTGAGTCACCCCCCCCTCTTAGTGTTCCTTGATTCCAACAATTGGTATCAGAGCTTAGTTCCTCAAAAGAAGTTTAACAACTTGGGGAAGATCATGGAAATCAATTCAATGGATTAAAGCAGTCTTCAACAACAACTTTTGGTGGCCCTAGATGATCTTGATCAATCAAAATCTCAAGTTCAGAAATTGTAAGCAAACCTCATGGATGCTGAGAAATTCATTGAGTCCTTAAAAGATAAAATCAATAAGTCTAGGGAGAAGAGAAAGGAATTATGTGATCAGATTAAGCACAAATATAGTAAGAGCATTGAAGATGAACAACTCAATCAAGCCCTAAAGGAAAAGATAGAAGAATGTGAAAAGCTTACCAGAGATAACATAGTTTTAAAGCATGAGATGGAATCTATTATGATGAGAATGACCAAGGAGGTTGAAGACAAAAAGAAAAATGAAGAGAAGCTTGCACAATCTTTGAAAGAAAAATCTGAAGAATGTAGCCATTTGGATAATGAACTGGAGCAATCTAAAAATATCGAGGAAGCACTTGAAAAAAAATTGATGATCTCAGAGATGAACTTGCTACTGCAAATGAATTCAAAGAAAATTTTAAGACTAGATCAACCAAGCTTGATCAACTTATTAAAGGTCAGAGGATAGAAGGTGACAAGCGAGGGCTTGGATATGAGGAAGGAGAAAGTTTCAGGTCTGGACAAAGGAGATTTAGGCAAGGATATGAAATGAACAAATATGGAAGGTATCTGGTAAGACAACCTAATGCTCAAAGATTTAATGGTTACTATTTTATTTGTAATAAATTTGGTCATATGGCTTCTCAATGTAAAGTAGAATGAAATCAAATGGTTAATCATTCTCCAGTCAGTGCTTTAACTGCAACAAGTATGGTCATATAAGTCAAATGAATGCAGAAACATGATGAACAAATTTCATAGAGCTGTTAGATATTATACATGCAATAGATTTGGGCATATTACTAACCAGTGCAAATCAAGAGAAAATCAGTGGAACAATTGGTCTAGACAGATAAATTTTGTGTGTTATAACTGCAACAAATTTGGTCACATTACTAGATTTTGTTGGAACAGAAAAGGTCTAGTAAATCAAAGGAGAAACATTCAGAAGGATGTTAAGGGAAAAAGAAAAGTCACTATGGATGTGATCAGGTAACAAATGCTAAATAAATGGGTGAAGAAAAGTCCCTTTGTTGAAGGAAATGTGCTAGCACCAGAACTTGCTTCTGGTAACTCTTCCGGAAATTGGCTTTAGGCCTTTGGCCTAGGGGGAGCTGTCAAGAAAATCTCTCAACCCCCTAACCGGTAACTGACATTGGATATGGATAGGTATAGTAAGTGCATAGATGCTCTACATATGTTGTTGAATCTATTGGAGAGAATATTATACAATATTAAAAGTCCACAAAAGAATTATCTTTCATAGTGTATGAAAATAGGGTATCCGGATGAGTTAGGGTAAAAAGAATTTATTGCAACAAAAAGGGTTAGTTGTGTGAATGATAAAAGGTCATTTTTATCTTTCATTTACCACTTTTCATTTTGAAGAAAAGAAGTTGGAGAGCTCTGAAGCAAAATTTGGCGAATTAAGGCGAAATTCAAGTGTAAAGGTGATTCGGCAATCAAACTTTGATCCGACGAAAAGGTATTTATCGAAAAAAAATTGCAAACTTGTGAATTTTTGAAGATGAATACTCCATTGGTAGTTGACATCAAGGAAAAACCCCGTCCCAAATTCAAATGGCATCCCTTCAAATCTATCAAGACAGACCCGTTAGGAGCACTTTCATCCGTTTCGTATAGAGTTTTACACATTGAAGATATTAGGGTATATATCCACATGAACATTGAAGAGTTAGTAAGCTCACAAGTACTAAATTTATATGACAATCACATTATAAGAGAAGACTTTTGTGTCAAGCTAGAATTTAAAACCCTAGAAGAGAAGACATTTACACAGATTGTAAAATTTCCCATCTTTGAAGAGAATGAATGGTTCCAGTACATCTTGAGTTGAGTTCATGCAGAATTCATGTGGTTAAATCAGCCCTTCAAGATAACAAAAGAGGCTATAAGTGCTATTACAGGTTTCAGTTCCTTCAGTGGATTACCAATTCTGAAATTAGTGAAGAATCAAATGGTTACTGATACAACCAGTTCTAAGTATGATAGAAGAGTGATGAAAATTGATGATATTGTTCATGTAGATGTCAGATTTGCATCTATGGTTATTGGGTATAAAATATATCATTCCAGCCGAGATAATTATGTATCCTGCACAGCCATTTATGCAGCCTATCAAATGGTAAAGGAAAATAAAAACTATGATCTATGTGAGTTGCTAAGAAGTCATCTGATGGAAAATCTTGGAAAAATCAAGAAGGATAAGAAATATTCCTTTAAGTATGGTAATTTTCTATTATGCTTATTCTTTTACTTCATTAATGAGGTTCTGAGATTCAGAAAGGTACATTGGCAAAAAGATAAACTAGTAGCCACTCAAATCATAGATCTCTTCCATAGATTTGCTAACATTAAGACAAAGAATGCTACAATCTGGGGATATTTCAAAAAAAATCAGAGTATGATGCATCCTAGAGAGAGGATTCCCACATCAATTGTGGAGAAGTATAAAGATACTATATGCTTTATGGTTAATATTGATCAATGCCTAATGGAAGCAGCTAATCCTAGAATAGTTTGGATCATGCCAATGGTGTGTTCAGAACTTACCATAGCACAAGAGACATGTCTCTTGTAGTGAGAAGTCCTATCTGAAGCACCTAACAAGTGTTTCAAATCATTATCATCATGAACATAGGTGAAGAGTGGAGACTCCACATCAAGAAATTCAGGGTGTTTGTGCATGTTATAGTGTTGATGTTGAGAGAGGGTCGTTGGTTGGATTTTGTAGCTTTAGAAAAGGAAAACCCTAGACCAGTTTTAGTTCCTTGCATATTAGGTTCAATGGGTACACGAATGCCTTGTTCATGCTTACCACATTCTTTACCAGTGTAGCCTAATTGTTTCACAAGATCATAACCACATCCATAAAGTCTTTCTATTTCTTTCGGGTTAGGGGGTTGTTGATAATCTATCTCATCAAAATTCGTTGTATATGTTGCATGTTCTTCCAAAGGAGATGAGGTAGATGTGTGGGAGGGTTGTTCCTCTTATCGGGTAGAGAGGATAATTGATTGTTCTTGTTGGGTATCCTCTTTTCATGTGACAATACACTCACCCATAAAGGAAGGGGTAAATTCTGAAGATGCCCAATTGTCACCAAGTAAATTAAACTTGGGTTTATCCTTGGGTTGATCCTTCTCAAAAGGAGAAATATTGGAGGTAGGAATTAAGGTATTTAGAGGACTTGATGTTCCCTTTTCAAGTTGTAAGCAACTTTCAAGTTCGGGGTCTATGTCAATTTGATAAACCTTGTTATTATAGACATATTTCATTTTGTGATGAAGGGTCGAGGGTACCGCATGCATCTCATGTATCCATGGTCATCCCAAGAGGAGATTCTAAGAAAGTTCATAGGGAATGACATGGATAGGAGTTTGCAGCGTAACCATTCCGACAATAATGGGTAAGGTGATGACACCAAGAGGTTGCTTTGTAAAATTGTCAAATCCTGTAATAGATAAGGAATCAAATTGGATTTGGGATCTGTCCAAATGTAACCTATCAAGAAGCTTCACACTGCACACATTTAGGGTAGAGACATTGTCAAAGAGGGTTCGTTTGATACCTATCCGATCATATTGGGCTATGATCATAAAGGCTTCATTTTATTTTCGTATAGGAGGGTTGCCACATCATTAGCATTCATACCAAGAGGGACCACTATCTATTGCAATGTTGTTTCAAGCATAGAATGATAATTGGGGGAATTATAAAGGAGATCCCAAAGGGATATCTTGGTGGGAGTGTTTTTAAGTTTTTCAACCAAATCATACTCCCTAAGTTGTGAGAAACGAGGAGCCACAGGTAAGATAGGATTGGGTAATGGGAGGGAAGTGGAGGTAGATGGTTGTTGGGGATGTTGGTTATTATGGGTATAATGAGTGTGAGCAACGGTATCATCCTTAGGAGGGTAAAGGGTAAACTCAGGCTGGGATGGGGTTGGAGGTTTAGGGGAAGGTGGGTAAAGAACAAATTGAGGTTAGATGACATTGACATCTTTTGTTTTAGGTTGTTCATCAAAACAAACCATAGTGGACGAAGTAGGGGAGATGAAATCCCAAAGGACGTCATCTAGCGTACCCATATCATCGCAACTAAAAGGTTTGAAAGACAAGGGTGGGGAGGTTTTAACTATATCATCACCAACCTTAGTGGATGAAATGAGTGAGAGGAAGCCTTGAAGGGCTTCATCTAACTTAGCCAAATCATCGCTACTAAAAGGTTTAGATGATATAGTATTCCTATAGTGAAGAAGTGTGTGCATTGTATCATGTGAGGTTTCTATGTTTTTAGGTGTATGTTCCATTGAATTTTCTTTGAAATAACTAGGAACTAAAGTGGAAAATGAAACATGTAAAGCTCTAATGCTACTCATGAATTCCATTTTAAGCTAATAATAACCATATAATAGAGAATAATAGAACTAAAATAGAGCATAAATAGAAAGAAACAGAAAGTAAAGAATCTGGAAAGCTAATGCAGGAATTACTGAAGCAAAATGTATATTGGGACTAGGTCGCTCAGGGTGGTGACTTAGTCCTGCGAGAGTATTTTTGAGTTTTATCTATGTTTTCTGATGAAATATGCAGTTTGTTGGAATGTAATGTGAAAGGGTATATGATATATGCTAAATTTTTGTATTATGCAAGGAAATGAATGCCAAACATGATTATTTTTCACTAATGTAAGATGGATGTCTTTTTAAACAATGCAACATTCAATGCAATGCTAAAGAAAGAGCTCCTAATATGCAAATGCAGTTTAAATCAGAAGTACAATGTGTCTTCACATCAGGTTCACTAAAATGAACCACAAAATTTAATGCTTTATGTCGAGGTATAGGAATGAGTCCTCTACAACTTTCTAGGGTTTTCACCTAGGAGGAAGAGGGTTTTCCGTTACCACCAGAGCATTAAACCTTGTGATTCATTCAATGCTTGGGATTGAATATATAATGAAATATGCCAAGTATTGAAATGTAATATGTACACCTAACTAATTAACCTAAACTAGGAGAGTCTATGATGCTAGAAAACACATGATGTATTATAACAATGCTAAAAATGAGGTTAAACTAAGTAAAATAACCTATTAAGTTAAATGGGTGCACCTGGAAACTGTTGTAGGCTGAAAAGGGAGTTGTGGAACCCTTAGAAAGTCTGGAAAAACAAAGGTTTTGAGCCAACTGGGACACTTATGCCAAGTGGGGTGACCTAGTCCCTTTTTAGGAAAACTGTTCTGGAAGCCGTTTTTGTCAACTTGGTCTCAAAATCTATAATTTTCAGTGTCGGGAACCTCCAATGGGACTAGGTCACCACTATGGGTGACCTAGTCCCTTTCAACTGTTCTAGAAAAATGAAAGTGGACACAGAGGCCTATGATCTGTATTTTGTCTCTTCATGGTAATCCTGACTCAAATATGCAAAATAGCCTACAAAATAAAATATATTTGGGTTTCTAATGTGGGGTTTGCCTTAGTCAAACCCCTAGTTTGTATTTAAACTTGTAATGAAATAAAAAATCTGCATAAACCCTAGTTCTAAGTGTGTTTAGAACTAGGAAAACCTGAAATAAGGCAAAACCCTATTCTATTGTGCTAGAATAAGATACACGCAAGAGATTTGGAATGATGCAAGACTTCAACCCTAGAAATCCTACAACATTTCAAATGAGTGTAACAAGGAATGCAAATGGGATGCAAACCTCAAATCTGAAAATGGGTTGAAAGTAGAAGATGGATTCACTTTGAAAATACTTTTTAGGTGTGATTTGGTGGCTAGTTGCACCTCTTCAAACTAGATTTCTCCATGAATCTCCATAGGCATCTATCATCAACTTTTTTCAATGAGTGATCTTGAATGTCGATTGCCCTATTTTTCTCTCCAAAAGCTTCAACTTTTGTTGTGTGAGATATGAATTTTCTCGAGGAAGATGTTTTTCACTTGATTCTTGGAGTTGGATGTGAAAAATGACTAAGAGAGAGGAAAAATGACCTAAAAACAAGTATTTATAAGCAACACGACCTAATTGTTGAGAATTTTGACCTAAGAGATCGACACCCATCAAGAATTTTGGATTAAATATTCATTTTCCCGCTTGAAATTACAAAAATCCTCATAAAGGACTAGGTCGCCAACTTGGGTGCCCTAGTCCCACTAAGGGATTTTGAAGTGGGAATAGTGTTTTTTGAATAATTTTGATATTGCTTGTCGAGGATTGAATGATCCCTTAGGTATAACAGGCCTCAAATTCAAAATTAACGAACCTAGGGGCCTATAAATGTTGTTTTAGGGTGATAATTGATGAAAGGGGACCTAAATTAGGACCAAAACGAGCACAAAATTGTCCTTTTTTTTAAAGGTATATAATTTTTGGCGACACACTTGTCAACACTCCTTTTCTCTTGTCTCCAATGATTTGTTCTTTGGAATGGTTCTTTTGCACATATTTAGGTGTCTTTGGGGAAACCACTAGAGCTTGTTCTTCTTCATTCTGCTTTTCTTGTTCTTCAACAACTTCTTCCACTTCTTTTCAATCAGGTTCATCTAATTTACATATCTATCGACTTGAGTTGAATTCTTCAATTCTTCATCAGCCTTAACATTTGTGCTTTCTACAATATTTCTCGGTCTTTTATTATAGCATATGTAAAATTTTCTTATAAGGGAGTATCCAAGGAAGATACCCTCATCACATTTTGCATCAAACTTTCCTAAATTTTCTTCATCTCTTCTAATATAACATCTACTTCCAAATACTTTGAAGTACTTTATAATAGGCATCTTTCCATACCACAACTCATAGGGAGTCTTAGTGATGTTAGCTTTTGATTGAACTCAATTGAACACATAAACAACAATATGAATTACTTCTCTCTAGTAAAATTTAGGTAGACCTCCTTAGTTATCATTGATCTAGCAGCTTCTTGAATTGCTATGTTCTTTCTTTCAACAACTCCATTTTGCTAAGTAGTTCTAGGAGCAGACAATTGTCTTCTTATTCCATGTGCTTCACAAAAATAATTAAAATCATTGGAGGTGAATTCTCCACCTCTGTCAGACCTTGAGAATTTGATTTTCATGTCCATTTCATTTTCAGCCATAGCTTTGAATGCTTTGAATTTGTGTAATGCATCCAAAAAAATTGTAAGAAAAGTAACCCATGTAAATTTAGAGTAATCATCAATCAAAAGTATAAAATACCTGTCACCTTGTAGACTTCTCACCCTTGTAGGACCACAAATATTCTTATGAATCAAATCCATTATTCCAGTAGTATATTGTTCCTTTGACCTAAATTTATTTCTTGCTTGCAGCTTTCTAAACTAGCAATCCTTGCAAATAGCATTAATGAGTTTTGTAATCCTTGATAAATCTCTCACAACTTGTATTGCACTAATTCTCACCATATTTTCAAAACTCATATGACACATCATTTGATTCCATAACCAACTATCATTAATCTAAAACATAAAGCAATGTCCATCTGCACCCTTAAGTTGATAAATATTTCCTTCAGACTTCTTTCCAGTAGCGATCACAATTTTGGATCCTTTCTTTCTTTCTCCTTTCTCATCCTTGAAGACAATATTATATCCTCTACTACACATATGTCCAACACTCAAGAGAATATGCCTTAAGCCCTTACCATAGTAGACATCATCAATACCATGCTTGCCATCAAAACTGACTAAACCTATCCCACAAAACTCAGCACCAGTATCATCTCCAAACTTAACTAAGCCTCCATCATATTTTTCAAGTTTAACAAACTTACTTTTGTCACCGTCCATGTCATGTGAACAATCACTATCAACAACCTAGTAGATCTTTTCCTATTTACCATGAAGAGCAGAGATCATAGTACCTTCATCTTTCTTCAGAGTGCTTTCCTTCACATATATTTTGGTATTAGTATAAGTAGATTCATATTTTATAGCCAAGAACAAGAATTCATCAAAATCTCCATAATTAGACTCATCATAAAAAATACCAGCATCTTCATGTTTATATAATATACTCTCTTGATCATCTTTCCTTTGTTTTCATTGTCTTCTCTATGTTTATTCCTCTCAGCTCTTTTAGGAAATCTTGAAGCATAATGACCTATTCCTCCACAACTAAAGCATTTGAAAGGTAACTTACCTTGATTCTTATTAGAGCCCTTTTTCATTCTTCTTACAAAGTTAGCTTCCACTTCATCAAAATTTTCTTCATTCGGATCTTCAAATTTTGTAGTTCTAAAAGCAAATTTTGTCTTTGATCCATTTGTCAAGCAAGGATTTATCATTTCAAATGAGGTTAGAGTACCCAAAAATTGATCTTTAGTATAACAAATTCCTCAATAGCATATACATTTTAACTATATGCATCAGGGAGAGTTCTAAGAATATTTTTTACTATCCTAGATTCATCCATTATTGCACCAATTCCTTGCATTCCACCTAACAACACGTCCATTCTCTATACATAAGATTTAATGTTCACATCTTAAGTCATTCGTAGGATCTTGAATTGTGCCTCCAAGTTCTACAACTTTGCTTCCTTAACCTTTTCATTTCCTCGTGGATATTTTCCAATGCATCCCAAACCTCTTTAGTGTTGGAAGTATGGAGAATATTATTCTTATGTTGTCATTGATGTCACCATGTTGGTCTAGTACCCTGAACCGGTGTGCAGAATAGGTTTACTTCATCCAATATTTCTGGTATTTTAGTCCACATATTCCCTTCGATAATTAGTGTGGTTTAAGGTTTTGAGAAAAGGCTTATGATCACTAGAAGCATGTATGTATGTGTTCCCAAATGTTCATATGATTAGATGATGTGTTGGCATCAGTTTTGGATATTGAATTTTGGTATTAGGTTAATCATGGCCAACCTAATAATCAATTAATAGCTCAACATGAATCTCGGTTATATGTGCGACCTAGCTTTGGTCCCAACCGACATAATATTGCATGACATGGTTGAAATACTTTTGGAAGCCAACAAGTTATCTTTTTAAATATGTATTGCATTCAATTAGGCCAACCTAATTGATGTGTGTGGATATATCAGGTATACATACAAAATGGTTTGGAGATGGATAATATAAGAGATACGAATGAAAAAGGAGCAAGTAAAAGTAAGTATGTGTTGATAAGCAAAGTGTGTGAATAGAAGGGTAAATTTTATTCTGATGTCATGTAAGCAAATACTTTGAGCATCAAAGGAACTGAATCTGCACTTGTGGTGTATTTTTATCAATTCATATTCTAGTTGTAAGCCATTTTGTTTATATATATAATTTTTGTAGGTAGTGAGCCTCCATGTTTGGATAGTGAGTCCTTGTAAGCAATGAGCTTTTGTATATGGTAATGAGCCTCTTTTGTAACCAGTATTGAAATAACTATATTTATTGTGAGCTAATCCTCACTGTGGTTTTTCCCTGATTTGGTTTTCCACATAAAAATCTGGTGTTCTTGCGTTGTGGAATTTCATGTTTTATTGTTGCTCTTCTCTGTTCTATGCAGTAAATTAATTAAAGGTATTTGTTCAATAAGTTTTAGAAGATATTGATTCACCCCCCCTCTCAGTATCTTGAATATTCAACAATTGGTATCAGAGCTTTGGTTCCTCTGGAGAAGTCTAACAACTTGAGGGAGATCCTACAGATTGAAAAATGGATAAGGAAGAGCTTCAGACTGCCCTTCAAGATCTTAACAAGGCTGAAATTGAAAACAGAGATCTGAAATAAAATCTTGATGAAGCAAATGAATGCATTTGTAAATTGAAAGAGCAGTTAAAGAAAATCAAAGAAATACATAGAGAAGTGTGTGAGCAACTAAACAAGCAAATGAAGAGAATACCAGACTAAAGTTGAAAGTGGATGAAAAGAAGAGAGTTGAAGAGTGTCCAAAAATAGTGATACAAAGCAAGTCAATTTTTTTCTCTAGGCTTGAGCAGGAAGTGATGAATCTGAAAGCAGAATTAGAGAAAGTAAAGCTCTGTGATGATGATTTCAAGACAAGCTCCACCAAGCTTGATGAATTAATAGTGGGACAAAAACCTTCTAAAGACAAAAGTGGCTTAGGTAATGAAGTTGATGAAAAGATGCAGAACTCAAATCTAGTAAATAATCAAAAAACTCAAGATAAAGGGAAGCAAAAAAGAAATCCAGGAAGGAAACCACCTATCAGACAACCAAATGCACAAAGGTAATCATCATTCAATGGTGTTTGTTTTTCATGTAGTAAACTTTTTCATGAGGCAACTAAGTGTAAGAGTAGGATGAATTAGTTTTTTGGTCCCTTGTTTGGACAATATTATACATGCAAGAAGATCAGACATAAATCTATTGAATGGAGATCTTAGGTAAGGATGGTTAGTCGGGTGATGATGAACAAATTCAATGGAGGAAGGATAAATCAATTTTTTGATGGCTATTGTTATACCTGTAACATGTTTGGACATAAAGCAAATCAATGCAGAATATGGATTGATGGAAATCAAACAAGAAAAATAAATGGTGTTTGCTACAATTGCAAAATATTGAGACATATTTTAAAAGTGTGCAGAAATAAAAAGGGAAAATAGTCTGCTCCGATGAAAGATGATGAACCAGTGAAAAAGATTGACAAAGAAGAGGTTAAGCAGGAAATGAGCAAGATATGGAAGAAGAAAGAAGAATCAAAGACTACTGATATGTCTATACCCTTATCTGGTGTAGATGATTCCTCCGGGAATTAGACCTAGCATGGTCCTAGGGGGATCTTTATCAAAAAATCAATTAAACCCTCAAAAATTTGGCATGTAAGATGTTGGCACATAGATATGTTGTAAGGAATGGTTGGACAGAGGTGATACAAAAGAAACCTAAAGAAAAAGAGCAAGCATGTTATTTTGCGGAGTGAATTAGGGTTTCTCAATGCAATGGAAGAAAAGTTTTTCAGCTTTTTGTAATTAATGTGATTTAGGGAAAAATGTTGACGTATAAAAGAATTTTTTTAAATCATTTTGATTGTATAAAGCATTTGAAGAATTTGTAGAGCGACTTGGAACTATCTTGGAGTGATTCTAAAGCATTTTGGAGTAATCCAGAGAGATCTTTGTGGACATTCAAAAGGAAGTGATGGAAGTTCTTCTCTCACAATCACAGAGGAAGGTAATATAAGAAATATTTGTTGAATATGAAGAAGTTAAGTACTATAATGGAAATCTCTAACAAAGGATTGAGTGGGAATATCCCACTGAGGTTAAAAGAAGTTGAGATTGATGAATTCAATCATCGCAAAATAAAGAAGATGTAATTAGGGTTAGAATCGAGCATCTTGCAAAATATAAAAACCCTAGGTTTGGATTTATGGGGAGAATTCCCTTGGATTACTGACAGAGAATTTATCTTGTTCCTTCTGAGCAAATTCAAGGATGGTAGCATTGTGTTGGATAAATCCTATCTCATTATGAAGGATGTGATTGAAGCTATTACGAGGTTATGCAATGTTAGAGACCTTCCCGAAAAGAAGACCATAAAGTACAAGGAAGTAGAAGAGTTGACGGGAGTTGACAAAGATCCTCAAGCATTGATAATTGATACTATTGTTGATTCCCTAGTTAGGTATGTTGCGTATGGAATTTCCTATAAATTTTATTTCTGAAATCGAGATGGCTCTACATCAGCCATTGGTGTGTATATGGTGCATAAAATGGTAAAATAGAATAAGCAGTTTGATCTGTGTGGATTGATTCTTGAAAATATTATCAAAAACATAAGAATGTCCTTGGTAGAAGGATACCCTTTCCATTTTGGGTCCTTACTTACATGTTTGGTACTCTATTTTCTGGACTCGTTACCGGGAAAGAAAGATGTTAAGTGGGAATCTGGGATTCTTGTTGCAAGAAAAATATACATATACTTGGATGGATTGGAAGATAAATTAAGTGTGTGTAAAAAAAAATTCTTATCTTTGCAAAAAGGTGTCTAGTCAATTTGAGGAAGGTTCTTCCTTTGGAACAAAAGAATTGGAAGTTTTCATTAGTGATTTCGCTCTGGAATTGAGGAAAAGAGAAGTTGTCGCTGAAGAAATCATTATTATTCTGGAAGAGAAAGAAGAAGAAGAATCTCTACTTGGATCTAAATCTTCTAATCCAGATGACATCCGATCTATATTGGTGAAAGGGAAAATGAAGAAAATTGGTGAGTTGTGGAATACTGCCTCTCCTATTGATAGACTCAAGATTGATGATTCTCTAGTTGAGTATCTACTTCGAAAAGGTATCGATGTGTCAATTATTTTTTATTCCTTTTTGGAAAATTTGGTTGAAGTGGTTGAAGAAAGAATGTTGCTTGAAGGTCTAGAAGGATGCAAGTTGGAAGCCTTGGTTGAAAAGAGATGTTCTAAAGCCAAACAAAGGTTATCTGAACTCATCATGGAGATGACGAAGAGCATAAGAGCAATTGAATCTGAGGTAAATAGCATCGGAAAGCACTTTGATATTTTTGAAGAAAAATAAGGAAAACAAAGACTAAGAGTTGGTAAATTACAAGTTGAGTTGATCATTATACAGAGACAAAGAGATGATGTAGTAAAAACTTTCTGGCTTCTTAAGGAGATTGTTGAGGTCCTACTAGACCATCTTTCTGGAATACTCACTAATGCAGAAGATTGTGAAAGACGATGCTCATCTACATTTTGGTCATCTTCTTTCACACTGTTGGCTCTATTAGAAGAAAGCATATGCATGAGAATGGATTTTGTGGTACTTGAATGGAAGAAGTTGTATCTTGTTATCAAATAAAGGTACAAGAAGGTATTTCAAGTGTAATGTGTAATTCTTACTTGAAGGAACTTTGAAAGAATGTATGTTTGAAAGTTTTGAAGTTTTGAAATTTTGATGACTAGAAGTTTTGGATGAATTGGAACCATTTTGAAATTTTGAATGTCACTGTTTTTACACCTTTTTTTTGGCTCCCTCTGCCATTGATGTCAAAGAGGGAGAGATATGGAAAATTTGGGAAGAGATTTGGAGAGATTGGAGGAGAGTTTTTGAATTGAATTTTTGCACATGTTGCCATCAATTCCAAAGGGGGAGATTGTTGGAAGTATGGAGAAGATTAGTCTTATGTTGGTTCAGTACCTTGAATCGGTGTGCAGAGCAGGTTTACTTCATCCGGTATTTGATCTAGTATTTCTAATATTTTAGTCTGCATATTCTCTCTGATAATCAATGTGGTTTAAGGTTTTGAGAAAGGGCTTATGATCACTAGAAGCGTGTATGTATGTGTTCTCGGATGTTCCTATGATTGGATGATGTGTTGGCATCGGTTTTCGAGATTATATTCTGTTATTAGGTTAATCACGACTGACCTAATAATCAGTTAATAGCTCAACATGAATTGTGGTTATATGTGCGACCTAGCTTTGGTCCCAACCAATATAATATTGCATGACATGGTTGAATTACTTTTGGAAGCTAACAAGTTATCTTTTTAAATGTATTGCATTCAATTAGGCCAACCTAATTGATGTGTGAGGATATATAAAGTATATATACAAAATGGTTTGGAGATGGATAATATAAGAGATGCGAGTGAAAAAGGAGCAAGTAAAAGTAAGTATGTGTTGATAATAAAAGTGTGTGAACAGAAGGGTAAATTTTAGTCTTCTATCATACGAGCAAATACTCTGAGCATCAAAGGAACTGAATCTGCACTTGTGATGTATTTTCATCAATTCACATTCTAGTTGTAAGCCATTTTGTTTATATAATTTATGTAGGCAGTGAGAGTCCATGTTTAGATAGTGATTCCTTGTAAGCAATAAGCTTTTGTATCTAGTAGTGATCCTCTTTTGTAACCGGTATTGAAATAACTATATATATATATATTGAGCTAATCCTCACCGTGTTTTTTCCCTAATTGGGTTTTCCATGTAAAAATATGGTGTTCTTGTGTTGTGGAATTTCATGTTTTGTTCTTTCTCTTCTCTATTCTATGCAGTAAAGTAATTAAATGTGTTTGCTCAATAATTTTTAGAAGATACTAATTCACCCCCCCTCTCATTATCTTGAATATTCAACATTCAGCAGTCTTCATATTTATGACTTTAATTTACTCAAAATGTGAAATAATGTTAATATTCAAAATATAGTTTTCCTTATTTTTTGCTTCATGCACCTTGATCTCATCACTAATACTTGGACAATTAGTAGGAGCATTGTATAGAGTCTTATAAGCCTTCTCAACATCATATCCAAGTATTCTAGATATCCTTCCATCTTTACCTTCCAAAAGGTGTAGTTGGTGCCATCGAACCTAGGGCACTCAATAACTATCTTTTTCACCATCTTGAACCTCCCTTGAGCACTTAAGGTCTTCCAAGGAACCAAGCTCTGATGCCAATTATTATACAAGACAACTGAGAGAGGGGTGAATCAGTTTTAGCAATTTTAACCTTTAAAACTTTCACCAAAATTTAGAACAATGAGCATTTACAAAACCTTAACTCTGTGAATATATTGAATGCAAAAAATTGAAACTAGTTAAACTATGCACACAATAACACTAGATTTACATGGAAAATCCAATGGGGGAAAAACAATGGTGAGGATTAGCTCACAATATGAAAAATTCTAAAATTGAGTACAAAGGCTCACTACCAAGATAGGACTTACTTGTCCAATGAGGGCTTACTACCAAGACAGGACTTACTTCTCCAATGAGGGCTTATTGCCCGGAGGGCTCACTATCACAAAATTACAAAGATAGAAGAGGATTGTTATAGAGAGAAACTATCTCAATGCAATGGAGATTCCACCATAATTTTCTCACACTCTTGCAGCCTCATATGAAAGATGTCGGATGGCTTCATCTCATTTCCTTTGGAACCCAAACATGAGATTCACATTGGTCTTCTCAAACACACACTATCTCACATCTATCCTATATCTGTCTTTCATCTATCTTGTCTCTCACTAACATCTCAACTTTTACTTATATTGTCTTCAACCTTGAAACCCATCCATGGTTGGCCACACACCATTTGTATTTACAAATTCAAATTAGGTCAGCACCAAAAAATTCTACAATTGAACTAGAATGAGGGTGACCAAATGCATACTAAATGAGGACTTAAATAAGTCCCAACATGCCTCAACATGCTTCCATGAGCTTCGTGAGTAGTGTTTAACACAAGGTCGGCAATGATGTATGAGCTCCTCGGTTTGCTTGCACCTTGCTGAGAGACCTAGCTAGTCTCTTCTAGAAACCTAGTCTCCTCTAGGTTATGATTGGCAACTAAGTCCAATCTTAGCTCTGTTCTAAGAGCTCTCCCTTTGTGCTTCACCTTGGAGGTCAAACAACATTTTACAATTTCAAATTCCTGCTCACTTTCCTTCCTCACCTAGAGAACTCTAAGTGCCATCTTCACTCCAACCTCGTTCTTCATTGTAGGGGTGCTTATCCTTGTAAGGACCTTCATAACATTGACAATTTGAACCATTACAGAAGGTTCTTTCACTCCATTCTCACCGGGTTCAATGATTCTCCATTTGAAAACCTCAACTAGGCCTAATTCTAGTAGTCCTTACTAGTCCTCTTTTGCTATTGTTTGCAAAATTCTTCAAAAGACCTTGCTAACCTAAAGACATATTCTAGTACTCTTTTAAGAGTTTTAAATCGCCCAATGATTCTTTTGGCCTGACAATGTCCGTACAGAGGATTCCTATAACCTAGGGTATGTAGGGTTTGTAGGCCTAATTCCTAGGAATTCACTATTTTCTGATTCAAACCTCACTCTAATGAATACATGGAATCCCCATACTCCTACCTTACAAAGACCTACCCTTGTCCCACCTAGAACCGTATAGAAACTGTACTATACTTGATTCCCCTGCAAGAAACTCTTAATGCTTCTCCTCTAGCTCTCTAACCGGGCTCCACCTGCTCACCTAGAGATCAATGGCTAAGAGAAGCTAATCCACCTTCTGTCATGCTTCCTAACACTAACCACTATGTTCCCTACTGACTTCCCTACCATTCCACCCATCCTCAGGTGTTTCCTAAGAAAGGACTTCATGGGGGAGTCATGAGAGCACCGACTGGTTAGGACAGGACTAGTAGGAACTCTAACACAAAATGACACAACTAACACTATTGTCTACTCTAACCTAGCTTGCTTAACAAATGAAAAATGCTTAATACTATGCTAACAACACAATACTAACACTAACTCAATACATTTGATCCATCCTCTATCACTGTCACACAGAATGCTCGGTATCAACACAAAAACATAGAATTGCAGAAGTCACTTGCTCATTTTCCAAAAACTTGATTACAAACTGACTAACTCTTTTCACAAACTGCTCTCTACTCAATGATACGAGTCTTGGGTCATCATAGATGCCCACTCCATGATTCTAGGCAAGTTGGTCGAATTCCTCCACTTCCAATTCCCAAGGGAATCCAAGGGTAACCGGATTGCATGCAACAACCAATACAAACTGCCTTCTCCATTTGGCATCTTCCTTCATGCCTTTAGCCTATTTCTTAGGACCACCATTCCCTCAAGAATTCGAGGAACCAACTCATTAATTGGCCTTAAGGCATCATTACAACCTCATTAAGCATTTTGAACAACTTAAAGACTCTACTCCCCTAGACAACAAACATTAAGAAATCTAACTACTAACAATGGCAAATAGTGTGACCTTAGTCCTAAGGACTAAGGTCACCTGGCCCAAACAAAACCAAGACCATCTAAGGTCAAAATCAAATAACTCACATTCTAACTTGGCTAAGGTTAGATACAAGCCAAAATACCAAAATAATGGAGGTTAGCCAAGGTGCTCCTGCACCAAGCCAACACTAGTGTAAAACACATAAAACAATTAAGACACCCTGGAAAGCATAGTTCACATATTGGTGAAGATATCTCACACTATACAACAATCCAGAAGCCCAAAATTTGGATATATCAACTAAAAACTGCCATGAATAATACCTCAAATCCTCACTAGGATAGAAAAACATCCTAAAGCATACCCAAAGCATGTACTGAAATATCTGCAAACCTTCTTTATTAGAATTTTCTCAATATCCTTGACATGTACAACCAAAAACCAACTTCCATGACATAGTTGACATCAATGACAACACCATCATACTTGCAACACAAACATCATGTAAATCCTAACTACAAATTTCCCTCTCTCTATCTCTCTTTCTCCATCTTTATATGTGTGTGTGTGTGTGTATCACTCCTCTCTCCCTCCCTATCTCTATCTCTCTATCCTCTATCTATATCTCTCCCTCCCTCTCTATATATTAATATATATCCCTCTCCCTCTCTATCTATATCTCCATATCTCAATATATAAAGAGGGAGAGGGGGGAGATAGAGATAAAAAATTATTTCTCTCCCCCCTCTATCTTTCCCACTATATATATCTCTTTATCTCTCCCTTTTTCTATCCCTATCTATTTTTCTCTCTCTCTCTCTCTCACCTTATTACCCCCTCTTTCTATATTTATCTACTTCTCCTCTCTCTCTCTCTCTCTCTCTCTCTCTCTCTCTCTCTCTATATATATATATATATATATATATATATATCCCTCTCTCCTTAGCACTCCCTCTTTTTATATCTATCTACTTCTATTTTATCCTCTCTCTATTTCTCTCCCTCCCTCTCTATCTATTTATATATCTCTCCCTCTCCATGTATATCTCCATATCTCTCTCACTCATACACACACTCCTTTCTCCCTCCCTATCTCTATCTCTATATCTCTCTCACTCTCTCTCTCTCTCTCACACTCTTCCCCTTTTATCTCTCCCTCTTTCTATCCCTCTCTATCCCTCTCTCCCTCTCTCCCTTTTACAAATATAACATGAGACCTTGGTAATGGAGCCTAATTATCTTCCTAATTCAAAGGTGTTTCTTTTCATCATGTTTGCATGCCTACAAGTGCATGCATAGTTGATTTGAAGCTATCACTTCTCCATTGAGACCTTTTTTGCACAAACATCATTTTCTAAATGACCTACCAATTGACCTCATGTACTAGACAAATGTATGAAATAAATAGAACACATTTTTTTCTAATTGACCTTCCACACCTCTTCATCATATCCATTGCACACCAAGGTGAAATTGCTAGTATCTGTAATTGTTGTCCAATGGCGTCAAAACATAGACTTTATGAACTTAAATGCACACCATCAATTTTGTCTCTATCGACTTGACCATTGAATTCAACAGGAAAACAACATGAAACGACTACCCACTTTCACACTCTTTTTTTATCGGCTATTTCTATCTTCATACTTGTTAATTGTTAAACCACTGAATTTCTTGTTTTCACCTCTAGACCATTTCTGATATATCCACTCCTACTCCACTCTACTCTTTCTTAAAGGAGATGACCCAATAGTTGAGTACCCTAGCTTCACGCTTCTAATTATCTTATGTGGAAATTTCAAATCACCCAATTTTTTATAGCAACTTACTTGGCAAGTTTGTTGCTTATAGCTTTCATTTTAGGGCCACATCATTGAATATGATGCCACATCAGCATGCTTTTTTTCAAGATATAGTTGACCAATACTTGTGCATTCACATCATGGGTACAGTTGAGTGTTGATGTGGCATCACATGATTGATTTCTTTTTAGATCAAAGGAATATATTTTGTTTAAGTATGGGTAGTCATGTCACAAATTTTGGTCATTATATTTAAACAACTACTATCACAAATATTGGGCATTATACAAACAACTACTATCACAACTATTGAAAAAACCCCTATATTTTCCTTAAAATTTTTATTTTTCACTAGAGCATCAATGTTTTGTTAATGGCTTCCACTTTGACATCCGAATGAGGAGAGCATGAACATGATCCATTTTTTGGTACTTGAACCTCCCCAAAAAATGATATTATTGACCTTGTCTACAAAATAGTATGATGTATTTATCAACCATCGAGGCCCAGATGTCAAAAACACTCTGGCCCAATAGCTTTACAATTTTGTACAACAAGCTAAGATCTGAGCATATCTAGAATCTGAAGAGACTGAACTGGGATATTTCTTTCCTTCTGCCATAAAGAATTCCATATTCCCTATTGCAATGTACATAGCCATCTTATCACTATGATATGCAGAGTCTACTTGATTCTTAGCTAAGCTAGCTTTAATATTTCAAACTTGAGCTAGAATTATTCCCATGTTTTACCATATTCAACCTTTAGAATTCTGCTACATAAAAAATAAAGTTGTAGATACAATTTCCAAACACGAAGAGAAGGGAAGATATCCTAATCATGGCATTTAACAATGGAAAGAATTCCTATAGAACATTTCATGGCTCAAGGGCTACAAACTCAACATACAAAATGAGTAAGACATTTGCATGTGTATTTTCCATCTATATATTCTTCTATTTTGTGTTTTTTTTATTTTCCTAAAAACAAGTTCACTTAATCTCAAAATCTTTCTATATCTAGTATATTAGGTTTTATACTTCATCCTAGAGAAAATGTTTGGAATCTAAGACTAAATACTACCGCAATTACTTGCAATCCTTTCTAATTCAATATTTTTGTTTTTGTTTTTTTTAATTTTAGGTGATCTGAATAAGTTGTGGAATGGCATTGTGTCTATAGTGGCTAAGGAAAAGCAAAAGAGAAAAATTCCTTTCCAAGTTGCTAAATATGAGGTGGGATTGGATGAGCTTATGAATGATTTCCACACTCATTGCTAGAGAAATGGTCAGATGAGATATAAAATAATTGGAATTTTTGGAATGGGAGGCTATGGAAAGACCACTCTTGCCAAATATTTGTTCAATCTTGAACATTCAGAATTTAGTATCTATCAAGTGTTTAGTTTGATGTGCGGGAAAACCAAGACAAAGGTAAGATTAGTACTCTACAAAGTAAGCTTCTCAATGATTTGTTTCTTTTGGAAGGAAAAAAATTCCCTAGCATAGAAGATGGAACCACCGTTATCAAGGATAACCTTTAAAGGAGCAACCAATTAAGGTTCCTTGTAGTTATAGACGACGTTGATCATCAGATACAATTAGATGCTTTATTACCCATCAACTCCCTCAATCTCAATAGTTTAGTGATTGTCACAACTCATGACAAGAGGCTTCTTATATAGGTTGGAGTCGCAATCCCTTATAAGATGAAAAAATTGAATCTAGAGCATAGTAAACTTTTTTGCTGGAATGCATTTTGTAGACAATCTTGTAAAAGTGGATTTTGTAATTTGGTAGACAACTGTGTTGAATCATGTGGAGGTTTACCTCCTACTCTTCGAGTAATGGGTGGGCATGTTTTTGGCAGTATCAAGCATTATTGGAAGTTACAACTAGACATTTTTAAAGCAAAACTACACAAAGACATAAAAGATACACTTAAAATAAGCTATGATGTTTTGGAAGAGGATAAAAAACCTGGATCTTTATGGATATAGCATGCTTTTTCATATGGGAATATGTGAGTAGGGCCATGATTATATGGAAGGCTTTAGAGTGGAGAGTCAAACATGCACTTTAGACCCTTAAAGACAAGTCCCTTGTTGAACTGCAATTTTGTTTTTATCAGAAGGATCTTGATATAATATACAAATATGAGCCAAAACTTATTTTGAGAATCCATGATCACCTCTGTGACTTGGGGAGAGAAACAGAAGATAATTAAATGAGTCATCCTCATTGGTTGTGGCATCATAAGGATCTTGTGAGTGCTTTTTTACTGCCTTTAATTCATGGTCCTAGTTAGAAATGATATATTTTTTATAAGTTTTTGAAACATTTACATGTAACTTAGAATGAACATTTTCTAACTCTTAAAAAATATCAATTCAGATTGGAATGTGTAAAGTCAAGGGATCACAAGACATCCTCATGGGGTCCATAGGAAAGAGCTTCAGATGTTCCAGTCTTATTAACAACCTTAAAAGTGATTTTGATATGACATATTTTCTAGAGACTTCAAAGACTTCAACTGATTTACAATGGCTTGAACTTTATTCTATTAGTGATGATCGCTTTATTCCTGAATGCATTGCTCTACAAAATTTGTAGACTTTAAGTCTTGAAGGAGTATCACCTGAGAGATTGTGGCATAGAGAAGACCAAGTATGATCAAAAAATTAAATTGTGGTAGCATCAGCAAGCACTTCGCTCTTGAAAGGTTTCTATCATTGAAAAAAAATAGTTTGAAACAAAGTGATTGTACGTTCTAGGTTCCACTCAAGTTGAAAGAGCTATATTGTTTCTTTGAGGATCATTATTTTCCAAGCTCCACTCTAAGATATGTAAAGAGAGGGAAGGAGAGAGTAAGAGATAAAGAGAGGGGAGGGAGAGAGAGATGTAGAGAGATACTAGTAGGGATTGGAGGGAGAGGTATGTAGAGAGAGGGAGGGATAGGAGGGAGAGAGCGAGGGAGGGAGAGTGAGATGGAGAGCTCGAGAGTGGTGAGAAAGAGAGTAGAGAGGTAAGGAGAGAATGAGAGAGAGATAGGGAGGTTGGAGGGAGGGAGAGGTAAAAGGGGAAGGTGATATAGAGAGAGGGAAGGAGGGAAAGTGGGGGAGAGAATGGTGAGATAGAGAGGAGAGAGTGAGAGGTAGGGATAGAGAGAATGGTGAGATAAAGAGGAGAGTGAGAGAGATACAGGGGGAGGGAGAGATGAAATGAGAGAGGTAGGTAGAAGAAGGGAGAGCAGAGATAGAGAGTAGAGAGGGAAAGAAGTAGAGAAGGAGACAAGTGAGCTAGAGAGGGATGGAGAGTGATGGAGGGAGAGGTAGGTATAGAGAGGGAGAGGGAAGATAAAGACAAGTAGAGAGGAAAGGAGAGAGAGAGAGGAGAGAGAGAGATTAGAGAGGGAGAGGTAGGGAGGGAGATAGAGGTGTTTGTGTAAGAGAGAGAGGGGGGGGAGGAAGGGAGGCACAAATGGGAGAGAGACAAAGAGGAGAGACTGAAAGAAGGGGAGGAAGGGTGAGGTAGAGAGAGGGAGGGAGAGGAGAGGTAGATAGAAGTAGAGAGGGGAGGAGGGAGGGAGAGTTAGTGAGGGAGATAAATGTGTGTGTGAGAGAGAGGGAGAGAGTGGTGATATAGATATGAGAGAGGGAGAGAGAGAGAGAGAGAGATAATTGTGAGATAGAGAGGAGAGAGTGAGAGAGAAAGAGGGGGAAGGGAGAGAGAGAGAGAGTGAGAGAGAGGTAGGTAGAGGGAGGGAGAGGAGAGATAAAGAGTAGAGAGGGAAAGAGGTAGGGAGGGAGGCATAGATGAGATAAAAAGTGATGGAGGGAGAGGTAGGTAAAGAGAGGGAGAGGGGAGATAAAGATAATTAGAGAGGGAAGGAGATATAGAGATAGAGAAGATATAGAGAGAAGTAGAGAGGGGAGAGAGGGAGGGATAGGCAGGGAGGAGATAGAGGGGTGTAAGAGAGAGAGAGAGTGGGAGAGGAGTAAGGGAGAGAGAGGGGGAGGGAGAGGAGAGATAAAGAGTAGAGAGGGAAGGAGAGAGTGAGAGAGAAAGATGATACCACTTGCTAACTACTGAAATTTGACCTGATTACTAAAATTTGACATGTTGATTACTAAAATTTGACTAAGTCTAAGAAGATATAAGATCTTCCAAAAACTAAAATTTGCATTATAACTCCAAGAGATCTAAAACCATTTTCAAACATCCTAAAACTATATACATGAAATATAACTTAAAGTATAAGAAAGTAAATGTCAACTTATACTTAAATGTTTATTTCATTTATATAGTCTCCTTGGAAGAGAAAGAGAAAGAGTTCACAAAAATGTATTGCAAAAATTCATGCTTCACATTTGGCGAGCACCAAATTTGGCACTCACCAAATGAAGAGCGCCAAAATTATATGAATTTTAAAATACCAAGCCTTAGGCTCGGTTGTCCAAGCCATTTGGCAAGTCCCAAATTTGACACTCGCCAATTGGTCATTTTAGGTAATAAACAAAAGTGGCACTTTTTTTATGTCACAGATTGGTGCACACACCCACCTATCCTTTTGTGGGGAGAGTTATTTTCCTCTTATAGAAGGTTTTCTCTTGTATGTTGACCTATCTTCAAAAAATTTCACCCTTGCTGCTATATGCTCACCTAAGTCACCAATGTTAGATGAATCTGACACTTGCATCATCTAGTTCCCTTGTAATAGGAAAATTTACAATGAAGTGATACTTCACCTTGCAGGAATTTTGTGTGGTACTTTGCATGTAGGCATAAGTTTTCAGTGGTTGCAACTATGTGAAGTTTGCAACTATGGTCTGATCAAGATCAACTCCTTCAGGAGATTCATCTTTGACAAAGGCATTTTTTCTCAATTTTCTTTCTTTCAAATCATGCACATTAGTTAGTTGTTTTGCTTTCCAAGAAGTGTTCTTTTTCACTCCCTACATTCTCCTTAAGGGAATGTATGTTCCTAGTCTCCTTGTTTTCCTCCAATTGCAAGCTTGCACATGTTTTGTTTTTTCCCTTGAGAGGCTTATTTGTTGCAAGTTCACTTCATGACATTGTGCCCAATGGACTAATAAGGCCTAAATGGATTCCATGATGAGCAGTCAATCATCTTGTAGAAATTGCAAAAATGTTGGCATTTCATGACACCCTTAGACAATCGATCATTGATAACCGATCTGAGAGATCCTACATGGGCCATCTTGCATGATTTTCTCTTGAAGAAGTCCTAAAATTTTCTAAGTTCTGGTGTTTCAAACTTTAAGTTTTTTTCTTACTTCTCTATCAACATGCTTTCTCCATCGCTCCCGCTCTTTCTCCACTTTTTCCTATTCTTCCTCATTTTCTATTAAGCCTTTTGGGTTTCAGCCATAGACCTTACCCTCTAACTCTTATTGCTTCTACCATAATCCTTTTTCTTCCCCCAATCATCGAAGTCTCAATTAGGCCTTTCCAAATTTGCCTAATTATCTATCTTTTGGTCGTTGGTCATCAGGATTTTCTTCTATTTCCTTCCTTCTTTTCTTTTATTCTTCTTAGCTCTTAAACCATTCTTCCAATCTGGAACCTCCAAAAATGTTGTTGTGTGATGATATACATGTATTCGCACCCACTTTCAAAAAGACTCCACTCAAGGATAACCCTAGAGATCTCAATGCAAAGGAGATTGAACTCTTGCAATAGGGTTGTCCTAGAGGCTAAATGATATTTAATGAGGGGTTCACCACCAAGTTTAGACTTGGAAAAGAAAATGCAATGCAAGTTGTCAAACAAAGCCCTAATTTAATGCAATGACCTATAAATTGCCTTGGAAATGTGAGCAAAACAGAACAAAAAAGCAAAAGTGTGAATGATGTGCACCTAGAAACCTTGAAGTGACTGGAAGTAGTTCTGAAATTTTGGAAATTTTGACTTTTTTACCAACCGGGACTCATTTTCCAACATGGGCGAATCAGTCATAGATCTCGGTTTCTGCACGAGGGTCTATTTCAAGAAAAAGGGTATCAAAATCTGCAAACTAATCTAACAAATAGCTATAGTGGGACTCATTTGCCACACTTGGTGAATTAGTCTCGTTCAGCTTTTTCAAAAATTGAAAGTCCCACTCTGCACTTCAACACCTGCCCTTTCCTTCCAACTTGAGTTTTGGATCTTAATTTGTGAAAAATGCCTACAAAACAAAATTCAACTTGATTTGCTAATGGGGGGTTTTCCTTGGTCAAACCCCTAGTTTGGTACTTAAACCTTGATAAAAGTAATGAAATATGCATTAAAATCCTAGAACCTTAAGTGTGTCTAAGACATGCTATTCTAATGTGCAATGATAAAAATGTAGAGATGGATGAATCACTTGTGATGATCTCTAATCACCCCAAATGAGCCCTAATGATGCATACACCTTCCTTAGGCTAAGTGTAGAGTGAGAACGAAGGATGGAATCACTTAAAAAACAAGTCTATAGTCTTGGCTTGATGGCTAGTTGCATCTCCCCAACCTAGAATCCATCATGATTCACCATAGACAACCATGATCAACCCTTGGCAATGCTAGATCTTGATTGAAATTGAGATTGAAGACTTGCAAAAATACTTTAATGCTACTCCAATGTTTCAAATTTACTTACTTTTCGAATGACAATGCTCTTTTGAAAGCTTTGCTTGAAGATTCTTGATGCTCAATACTTGCTCAAGTGCTTAAAGATTGATAAAAATGACTTAGAAGCTTGCTTTTATAGGCACCGACACCTAATTGACCGTTATTTAGATCTTAAAGGCTGACATTCATCAAAAACTTGAATTAAATTGATGAATTCCTACTCAAATTTGAAATACACCCCAAATGGAACTCATTCGCCACACTTGGTGAATGGGTCCCACGTAAGGGGACTCATTCAGGGTTAGAGAGAGAAGATGAGTCCACGAAATGTGATTTTTTTCCTTAGGAAAAAAAAAGAAATTGGCTTGCAAAAAATGGGATCCCACTTTTTAATAAATGAGATTTCATTTAGGTCCAAGATCCTAAGCCTGAAATCAAAAAATGGGATCCTATTTTACAAAACGAGATCCCATTTTCTTTTTAAAAATGGGATCCCATTTTGAAAACATTTTGATCTCATTTTGAAAACTTTCCAAAAATAGAATGTTTCCATTTTTGGCAACTTTTCAAAATGGGATCTTATTTTGAAAAGTTTTCGTTTTTAGAAACTGTCCATTTTTTTAAAAATTCCATTTTTGGAAACTTTTGAAAATGGGATTCCATTTCGTAAAAGCATAACAAATTTACTTTTTTATGAAACGGGATCTCGTTTTAGAATGGGATCCCGTTTTTAAAAATATGAATTTTTCGTTGGGTTTGTGTTTTGTTTTTTGGTTCAGGAAAAGGTTTGGGGATCTAAACCTAGGCCCTAGACCTAGTTTGACCTGCAAGTTGAAGGTCCTAGCAATGTCACAAGAAAATAGTTACTTTGGGCATACATCTGAAGATATTTTTTGCAAAATTTTTCGACGAAATTAAAACCCATTATAGATGAGACAATGTAGATTCCAAATATGTAATTTTTTTACAATTGGATTATTTTTTTATTTTTCATTTAATTTATGATGAAATAGGTCCATACACTTGAATTATCGAGGTTTTTTAGGGTAACTGCATGGATTTGTGACACAATTTTGGCTCTTAAGATGCCACCTTTTTTTTTCTTCTGAAATCAACAAAATTTGATTTGCACGAGAAAATGAAGATAGTTATGCTCAAAATTTTAAGATGCAACAAGAACAAAAGTTGAACTACTCCGAGTCTAGTTTCTAAGCTACTAATTTTTTTTGAAATTAATGAAGATTAAGGGTCTCAAAAAGGGGGGGCCCAAAACAGGTCTTGTTTTTTAAAAAAAAATAGCATAGCGCCTAAGGGCTCCTCCCTTTTTTATTCTTTTTTTAAGAATTTCAAAAATCTCAATGGTGAGAAATTAGCTAACACCATTTAGTTTATCCTCATTCTTTTAGATAATTTTTTTAATGAATATATAATATTTTATGAATTTTCAAAGTAAACATATTCTAAAAAGCTAAAATTTGAGCGTGCTCCCCCCTAATTTTTTTGAAAACTAATCAAAAATTGATTTTTTTTTCATCATGTGTAGAATGGAGTCTAGTTTCAAAAAATGTAATTTGTTTCACATTTCGATGAACGAGTAAAAATCTATCCTAAAACTAGCACATGTTGGTTTTTGACCAAAAAACAGAGGCATTTACAATAGAAGCCATGGATCAAAACCTTAACTAAATCAAAATGAAAAAAGAATTATGTATTTAGATAGCTAAAAGAGAGGTTAACGCTATCATGGTTTTTATATAAACTTACATTGAAAGACATGCAAATGAGACGGGGAGCACAGACAAAAATATGAGAAAATTTGACACCCTTTCAAAAAATCACGTCTTTTTCATGAAATGGTTGTCCAAACCTTTGGGTCGGATACCCAATGCAAAATCCAACCCATTGGGTTGGTATTTCCCAATGCAACCTATTTGGCGCATGCCAAATTTGGTGCTTGCCAAATTTGGCGCTCACCAAATTTGGTGTGCACCAAATGGGTTGCTTCATTTGGCTAGTGCCAAATTTGGTGCTCGCCAAGTGTCATTCATGACTTTTGGAATGCATTTTTCTAAACTCTTTGATTTTCTCTCTTTGTCAGGGAAACTATATACATGAAATAAAAATTTAAGTATAAGTTGAGATTTACATATGGAAATTTAATTTCTTATACTTTAAGTTATATTTCATGTATATAGGCAAATGTTTGAGAGTGGTTTCAGATCTCTAGGAGTTATAATGCAAATTCTAGTTTTTGGAAGATCTTAAAATTTTCAAACTTAGTCAAATTTCAATAATCAACATGTCAAATTTCAATAATCAGGAGGTCAAATTTTAGTAATCGGGAGGTAAAATTTCATCTTTCTCTCTCTATCTCACTCATTTCAATAATCAACATGTCAAATTTCAATAATCAGGAGGTCCAATTTTAGTAATCAGGAGGTCAAATCTCATCTTTCTCTCTCTATCTCACTCATTTTCATCTCTTATTCTTTGGACCTCTCTCTCTCTCACTATCTCCATCCCTTTATCTAACAATCTCTTTCTTGAGCTCAAGAACTACATCTCTACATGTCCATCTCTCTCTCCTCTCTCCAATAGCTATCTCCCTCCCTCCTTCCCTCTCTACATTTCTCTATCTCCCCTCCCTCTCCTTTTTATCTCTATATATCTCTCTCTACTCTCTATATAACCTCTCTCTATATCTACCTATCCCTCTCTCCCTCTCTCTCCCCTCTTTCTCTCTCACTCTTTGCTTCCCTCTCTACTCTCTATCTCACCATTCTTCTCCTTCCCTCTCTAGTTCTCTCTATCTCACTTCTCTCTCCTTCGCTCCCTCCCTC
>CM021108.1:632770791-632797936 GCA_007115665.2 Sequoiadendron giganteum
TTGTCTCCAACTCCCTCCCTCCCTCTCTCTCTTTCAATTATCTCCCTCCCACCCCCTCTCCCTCTCTTAGGTCTCTCTCACTCACTCACTCACTCACTCCTTTTGTCTCTCTCTCCTCTACCATTAACCCTCTATCCTCTACCCTCTATCTCGTTACCACTCCCTCCCTCTCTCTCTCACTCACTCCCTCTATCTCTCCCCCCTTTACCCTTAACCCTAAACCCTTAACCCTTAAACACTCTACCCTCTACTTCTCTTTATCTCCCCCCCCCTCTATCTACCTAGACCTCTCTTTGTTTTTGTCTCACCTCTCTCCATCCCTACCTCTCTCTCTATCTCTTCTTTTATATCTAATTCTCTCTACATAGTTGTCCCTCTATACCTATTTCTCTCTCCCTCCTTGCCTCCTCTCTCTCAATATCTCCACCTTATTTCCCTCTCTACTTCTCTCTCTATCACCTCTCAATCTTTATCCTCTCTACCCTTAACCCTAAACCCTAAACCCTTAACCCTTAACCCTTAAACCCTGAACACGTAAAACCCTCTACCCTCTACCATCAACCCTCTACCCTCTATCTCTCTCCCACTCCCTTTCCCTCTCTCTCTCTCAAGTCTCTCCATCCTACCCCCTCTCCCTCTATCAAGTATCTCTCACTCACTCACTCCTATGTATCTCTACTCTACCCTTAGCCCTCTACCCTTAACCCTTAAACCCTCTACCCTCTATCTATCTCCCACTCCCTCCCTCTCTCTCTCAAGACTCTCCCTCCTACCCCCTTTCCCTCTCTCACTCCCTCCCTCTCTCTCCCCTCTACCCATAACCCTAAACCCTAAACCCTTAACCGTTAAAACCTAAACCCTTAAACCTTCTACCCTCTACCCTTAACCTTCCCTCCCTATATCTCTCTCTCACTCCCTCCATCTCTCTCTCTTAACCCTCTCCCTCCTACCCCCTCTCCCTCTCTCAGCTCTTTCTCTCTCTCAATCACTCCCTCTATCTCTCTCCCCTCTACCCTTAACCCTAAACCCTTAAAACCCTGTACCCTCTACCTATGAGAGAGACCTAAGAGAGGGAGAGGGGGTAGGAGGGAGAGGGTTCAGAGAGAGAGGGAGGGAGGGTTCATGGTATAGGGTAGAGAGTTTAAGGGTTAAGGGTTTAGGGTTTAGGGTTAAGGGTAGAGGGTAGAGGGTTTAGGGTTAAGGGTAGAGGGTAGAGGGTTTAGGGTAGAGGGGAGAGAGATAGAGGGAGTGATTGAGAGAGAGAAGAAGGGAGAGAGTGAGGGAGTGGAGAGATAGAGAGTAGAGAGGAGAGAGAGAAAGATGATACAACTTGTTGACTACTAAAATTTGACCTCCTGATTCCTGAAATTTGAATTGTTGATTACTGAAATTTGACCAAGTCTAAAATTTTTAAGATCTTCCAAAAACTAGAATTTGCATTATAACTCCTAGTGATCTGAAACCATTCTCAAGCATCCTGCCTATATACATGAAATATAACTTAAAGTATAAGAAAATAAATGTTCATATGTAAATGTACACTTATACTTAAAGTTTTATTTCATGTATATAGTTTCCTTGGCAAAGAAAGAGAAAATGAAAGAGTTTAGAAAAATGCATTCCAAAAATCATTGCAAAAAGAAATAGAACTCACACTTGTTCATTCATTGAAAAATTCAAGCCATTTGGCGAGCGCAATATGGCCTATTACGGGTTTTTTTTTGCAATTTGGCACCGAAATTGTGTCACAAATCCATGCACTTACCCTTATTATTTTAATAACTTTTTATTAACATAATTTTTGACAAACGAATTGCACGGAAGCATACTTCAGACAATTCTTTTCAATTTAAAAAAGATTCAAAAAATGGTAAGTTTAGGTCATCTTATGCGTGACATACACTACAATTTTTCAAAACACAAAATATGGCTAATCAAAAATTAACCAAAAAAATTTAAATAAAAAATTACAAAAAAAATTGGAAAGCATGCTTCAGTGAGTTACAAATCTTTTCCCAAAAGGATTTAGAAAAATATGGATGACATACATGTGCATGGTATGGTAAAAAAAAGACTTTTAAATAGTGGTTTTTAGAAATTCCTATTGAAAATCAATTTGTATCATCTCGTATTGAAATAAATTACATATTTGGAAACTAGACTCTGAGTACTACAATTTATGATCTATGACTTTTTTCAAGATTCCATCTCTAAGTGCTTTAAATTTTAAGGTCAAATGTGTCGAATTTTTAAAATAAGAGAACATTTCCACTAAATGGCCAAAAAGTGGACTCAACTTCTTGCCAGCACCCTTTTCCTAAGGTGGCGAATGAGTCCCACCTTAGCTTTTTGAGGTGGGTTTTTGGATTTTTCAGGGATTTGAATGATTTTATGGCATTTTGAGTGATATGGGCCCCAAGATCCGAAACAATGGATCCTAGGGGCCTATAAATGATGATTTAAAGGATAATTAATGCAAGGGTACCCAAGATAGGTCCAAATTAGACCAAGAATTGTATTATCTCCAAGAAGGGAGTACAATTTCGGTGGTCACACAATCCCTAACCCACAAAATCTCCTTTCATCTTTCGAGCATCAGGCCTTCAAATTTTCACTTTCTTCCTTTTCCTAACCCCAACCTTCGATGACTTACTTTGAATGTCAAATTTCACTCATTTCTTCTAACTCTTGTCTAACTTTTCGATAAGGCATCAAACCTCCTCCTCAATCTTTGACACCAAACAAAGGCAACCTTTCTAACTTCATGGTTTCAGCCTATCTCTTTTCTTTCTTCTGCAAGTGGTATGAGGCAAGCCCAAAGCCAAAAGATCGAGGTTTGTGCTAATGAGTGTGAAGGAGGTATGATGCAGGCCCAATGCTCGCCTCACCAAGGACACATGGAGCCTTTTCATTGCATCAGTTTCAATTTTCACATCGCATTTTTCTTTCTTAGAGGAGAACTAAATTTTGCTATGTAATAGCTTGTGAATTCCCAAGCTCGAAGGACACGTGTCAACATCATATTGCAACACAATGCGTATCACATTACAATTTCTAATCCTCAGTGCAAAGCCAAAATACGCTAAGTAGTTATGTCAAAGCAGAGGGCGCATGGCAATATTCCATTGCATTATGGGAGCTCTTCACATCATGATTCTCAAATCTGAGTGCATGAGGAAAATGTGATAGGGTTATAAAGGCATAAAGAGGAGGATGTGTGTCATCATTTTCATTGTAGTGCATTACCTCAGTGTAACACATTTTTCAGTTTTGAGCACGAGGGGGAAATTGTGCTAAGGCTTTACCTATAAGTGGGAGACATATGATAGCTCTTTATTGCATTGTATAACTTCTATGAATCACATACTATTTCATCCACATAGGAGATATCATGATGAAGTGAATTACAATAAAGACATGAAAGGTGTTGGTGTTTTATTGCAGCACGATGTCTCTTCGCATCACAATTTCAATTCTATAGTGCATAATGAAATTGCGCTAGGTGGTGTAAAGCCATGGAATGAGGAAACTATGTGATAGTCTATGATTGCATCGTAGGGCTTCTTCGCAATGGATTCTCTCCAAAGGGTGCCCCAAAGAATTTTTGTGATGGTTTGAGAAAATGTGCAAGATCGTTGATCTTGTGCTTTATCTCAGATCAATAGTCACATTTTAAAATTAATATAAGGTGAGCCTAAAATTTGATCTCAACCCTCCATCTCTGAATTGAATGGTTGAAATTCAAAATTCTCAAATGGCTAGCCACACCAGTTCATAGGATCATCCACAGTAATGACCAAAGTGACATCTTTAGCTACCGAGATCAGATATTTTTATCACAAGGTTCTTTCTTCATGGATTTCCATGTCATATTCAATGCAAGAGCAACACCCATGCTTCTTTATGTGTGGCAGAGACATTGTTCCTATTGCAGACTGACTTTTATGGTAGATTTTATGAGAGTTTGCCTCTCTGCACCCATAGAGTATTCAATTCAAAAGGAATCGTGTGCATGTTAAGGTTCTTTAGGCTTATCTTTTGCATGAAATTGAATGATTAACTCCTCTTCTCTCAATCTGATCAGATTTCCTCTAAACTACTAACCCTAGCTAGGTTAGAGTTTGGTCTGAAATCATCTTAGTTATACTTGAACTATAAAGGAACCGCCTCAAGGTGTTGCTATAAAGCAATAGACCAAGCCAAAGTATACTAATTTAGAAGCAATAATGACTTTCTCATTGTCCTAAACAAAGGCTTGTGGAATGTGAGGAAGCTCCTTGAGAACCTATTGGGCATGTAAGGCCTAAAAAATTATTTTGAGACCTTATCTCATATCTTGAATCCATGAAGCCAAGCTTTGATTTGAACTTCCCTTGTTGTGTGAGCATCCACAACCTATTTCTGCTAGTGAAGATGAGCCACTTGAAGCTAAGTAGATAATCAAACGACTATGACTTTAGCGTAACAATGGCTTGGAAGATCTATGAGGTGATAGCCTCATAGGAGCAACAAGAAAGCAAGCCAATTGATGTTGAGAAATGTGGATAAAACATGAAGCATGGGTTATGACATCATTTCACCAAGGTACAACCAATTGGTCTTGTGCATGGAGTGTGTTTTCAAATTCCAAAAAATCAAATATGAGTAGATGTGTTTATGTTATTGAGCACTTAGTATGAAATCTTATTGAAAAGTGGTAAAAAAAGACAATGTTTGAGAAAGGCTCCATCGATAGGGAATAAAAGTTGGTAAAAGAAAAATATTAAGCTAACAACATGGCCTAATCCATGCATTGAAGCACTCTATGATGCCCAACTGTTAAATTACTCTATGTGTACACACATCATATGATCCTTGAGGCAGCCAAGATTGTGATCAACAAGTCTCAATTTATCATGAATGAAATGTCATGCCTCTCTTTTGTCAATGGTCCAATGCATAACAAATTCTCCCTCTTCTAGATGCCTCAGCAGTTGCAAGATCTTTGTTATGCAATTGAAGGAGGGACACCATGTTGGGTAGTAGAGTTTGTAGGTTGAGTTAGTGAATAAGCTACTAGTGGAGCTCAACACATATTTCACCTCTCTAGAGGTTTCCCTAGGGTGGGAAAACTAGATTTCTTTGGTTCAAAAGGTTTTGAAACTATCTTAGAAATCTTATCCCTAGAGATAGAATAAGGCCTAGGGGTAAATTATTGTATCTAAAGCTCTTGGCTTTGCAATTGACAACTTTAGACCAACTTTTATCCTTTTTGCAGAAGGTATCAACCTAGAAGTAGGCGACATGGAAGGTTTTTGGATGAGGAAAAGCCAAAGGGCAATCTCAAATCTTGAATTTAAAGGATTGACACCGATAACAAGTATTTGGTAAATTTAGGTAAATAACACATTGTTTGTATCTCATTTGACCAATATGAATATCAACAATTTTTGTAAAATCCTTGGATAAACCCACCTTAACACAAGCATGTTAATAAGGAGACAATGAATAGAACCATTTAGGTTCAACACAAACCACAATGCCTAAAGAAGAGGCAATTTTTCTTAGGAAGGTACAATATGGCAAAAGTCACCTAAGGAATTCAATCCAAACATGAACCTCAAGGAACTTTCATTAAAACAACAAAATCTCGAGTCTAAGATTTGAACACCAATAATGAGGATTAGAAAAAGCCAAGAAACTCTGCCTCCAACAAATTGATAGACAATTATACCATATAGTGAACATAAAAAACAACAAAAAAATAAATTATGGTTATTTTTTCTTCCAATTATTGTCTTTGGAGTCAAAAGTCTTGCACGAGAGAGGGAACATATAGACATTCCAGTTAGAGATGGATTTCATTGGAATGATTTTAATTTCTATTCTGTCAAGGTGGAATATGGGAAGCGAAAACAGGAGAATGGTGAGGACATTAATAAATAAATAAGATTAAAGGTGCATTCTGACAGTAAGGGAAGCGGAAAGCAATTGAAGGAATCGATCTCCATCAACGGAAAATAAAATAGAATACAGTGAAAGACAAGATGGAAATTGTCAGTTTTGTCTCCGTTGTGAAAGAGGATTAATTTTGTCAAAGATGTCATATTCAGACAGCAAAGGCAAGCGCGTTTTGCATGTGGAAGCAGCGTAGCGTGCAGGGTAATCCAATGACAAGTAGTTGGTAACAGCTGTGCATCGACCCCACAAACCTGCGTATGTCCGTCCGAAGAGACGACTGCCTAATCGAACGCTTCCAACTAGGTACTGACAAGTGTGCGGTAAGTCTTTGTGGCAATAGTAATTTATACTGACAAGTTGGCGGCAAATCTCTTACGAAGATTCATCGTCATAACAACGCTTTGAATGGGTTCAGCGGGGTTCTTTTTTCAATGAATTTAATGAACGTTTGTCTGCAAGAACGTGTTAAACACGGCCAATGCAAGAATGGGTTCACCGTCATAACCAGCAGAATACACGTTTACCTGCAAGAATACGGTGTAAACACGGCCAATGTTTATTGTCTTCGTTGAGTCGGCGATTGATTTCGCATTTTTCTTGTTAAATGCAAAGCACTAACATGGAAGCACAACCTATACGAACTTTCACTTTTTATCGTTGTCGTGCAGTTGCCTAGTCAGAGGGAGAAATAGAGAGACAGATGAGGGAGGGAGAGTGTGGGATATATAGTGAGGGGTAGAGAAAAAGATGAATGAATGATTTTAATTACGTTCACGAGATCAATCAGTTTATGGGATTTAAGAGATGAAACTGGGAAACTGCGTTTGTCAACACAGTAAAACTGCCACGCAAAACAGTTAATGGATAGAAATAGGTTGAGGGGTAGAAAGAAGAAGCGGTGGAGAAATAAATCAATATAGGGCGAGAGAGGGAAGGAGATATAATGATCGAGGGAGTATAGAGGAGATATAGAGGGATAAGGAGAGAGATAAGGACGTTCTTAATATTAGTGTAAATACGAATATGAATAGTTTGTTTATGGCTATCTTAATTCTTAATTAAGTCATATTATTATTATTATAGTTATTGTTTAAAGATATCAAGTTTCCACAATCCATAATGTTCATTGCAATGATTTCTGGGTTTGATTGTGTGAGAATTTTTGCAATTATATTGTCATTTAGTTATTTAGATCCATCTAAAGAATGTATAGATCTATCTAAATCGTTCTAATTTGTGTTTGGATCTTGTAAAAAAATGCATAATTGATTTAGATCTATCACTTCTCCATTAAAATTTTTGTTGCACAAACAACATCATTTACTAAATATACTATATGAAAAAATAAATCAAAATTTTCAATATTCCACAAACATCATCATAACATCATTTGCTAAATATACTATATGAAAAAAAATAGATTAAAAATTTCAATAGTTAACCTTCCACACCTCTTCGGCGTACCATTGCACACCAAGGTGTGATTGCTAGTTTTACGTTAATGGAACTAAGAATAGGGATTATTCTTCTAACCTATTCCAATTAATGGAGTTGGTGATCGTTCTTTGTCACTAAACACGGCTAACACATTTTGTTTTCGTTGAGTCGGGTGATGATTTCGCAATTTTCTTGCTTCAAGAAAACTTATACGAACTTCACTTTTTATCGTTGCCAGGCAAAAACAGTGGAAACAGTGATCGACTTTACCAAGAGCACAACCTGCAACCACTGTCCACTTGCACACTCTTGGTTTATCGACTATTTATAGCTCTACACTCGTGTTGTAGCACTGAATTTCTTGCTTTCAGTTAGAGGGCTTTTAACACATCCACCCCCTCTGCTCTACTCTTTATTATAATTCCATTTTTTATTTATCTGTTTTTTCACCAGAGAATCAATTTTCTCTTAATGGCTTCCACTTTGACATTTGGTCGAGGAGAGTAGGAACACGATCCACTTTCGGTAGTTGAATCTTCCAACAAAAGGATAAAAACCCCCTTGTCTGCAAAATAGTTTGATGTATTCATCAACCATCGAGGCCCAGATGTCAAAACAACTCTAGCTCAGTAGCTTTACGATTCTCTACAACAAGCTGGGATTCAGGCATATCTAGATGAACGAGAGACTGAACCGAGAGATTATTTTCCTTTTGCCATAAGGAATGTCATATTATCTGCCACAGTGCACATAGCCATCTTGTCACGCGATATGCAGAGTCTCCTTTGTTGGAAATAATTCCAACTTCTGATTTTACCGCTATACCGCGGCTCCCTCTGTTGCCCCGTGCGGTACCGCAGTTAACCATCAACGGTTCACTCTCTGACCATTTGTGCTTTTTACCGCTATACCGCGGTCTCCTCGTTTGCCTCATGCAGTATCACGGTGCCCTATTTGTTGACCGTTGATCGGTTCATGGCGGTTACCGCGACCACCGCGGTTAGGTTTGTCTCCCCTCGCGATAGCGCAGTGCCCGGTTCTCGCCGTCTGTTGACCGTTGCCTGGCAGTTACCGCGACCACTGCGACTTGTTTGTTAACCGCGGCGATAGCGCGGTAAGCCCGTCCCCTCCATCCGTTAGCGGTTACCGCGGCCACCGCGGCTTATTTCTTAACCGCGGCGGTAGCACGATAAGTCGTCTGCTCGTCTCTGCTAGCATTTACCGCGACCACCGCGGTCTATTATTTAACCGCAACAGTAGTGCAGTAGTCAGCCTGAAGGTTGACCGTTTGACTTTTCCTAGCGGCGGTAAGTGCGCTCCATGGTGGATTGAAAGGACGTTTGGATGAATGCGATAGGACATGGTTTTTTGTATTTTGTGCTCGCCAACTTGGCTAACCTTTGAACCTTTATTATTTTTGTATATGTGGTTTTTTCGGACAGTTAGATATATTATATATATGTTCGTATTTGTAATAAGTAGTGAGTGTGAAGGTGGTAAAGACTGATAGAGACATAAAGGATAGAGGACTGAGGACTGTGTAGAGAAAATAAAGGTGACATGAAAAATGCTCCCAAGAGCAGAAGAAAAATAGTTAGTTTCAGAAGATGAAAATTTGAGAGCCGAAGCTATGTTGTAGTGGAATATGTATTTTTGAGAATGAATATAATATGATAAACTGAGTTTGTGCATATGTGTCTTTTAATTTCATAATTTCAATTTTTTTTTTTAATTGTCTGTTTATCTTGCATGCCTCTTGTTATCTCCCACATCCTTGGTGCTTAGCTGAGCTAGCTTTGATGTTTCAAACCAAAGCTAAAATTATTCCCCTATTTTACAATGTCCAACCTTCAGACTTCTACCACATAAAAAATAAAGTTGCAGTTGCATTTTCCAACCATGAAGATAAGGGTAGATATCCTAATCAGGTCATTCAAGAGTGGAAAGAATGTCTACGAAACGTTTCAGGGATCAAGGGCTACGAACTCAACAGACAAAATGAGTAAGACGCCGTCACGCGCTTTCCATCCATATATATTTTCTATATTTTGTTACAAGACTTTTTTTATAGAGTAGCTCAACTAGTCCTCATGTATTTATTAGTTGAGCTTTTATACTTCACTCTAGAGAAAATGTTGGGAAAGTAAGACAAAGAATGGAAGCAATATTTTCTCTGCGGATGCTTTTATTTTGGAATATTTTAGCTCTTTTTTAATAGAAGCAAAGACAAATCGTTATGAAATTCAATTTTGGACAAAACTGGAAAGTTGTTGGATAGTTGGAAAGG
Organism: Sequoiadendron giganteum; assembly: GCA_007115665.2. Classification (NCBI taxonomy): domain Eukaryota; kingdom Viridiplantae; phylum Streptophyta; class Pinopsida; order Cupressales; family Cupressaceae; genus Sequoiadendron; species Sequoiadendron giganteum. The sequence continues at coordinate 632,780,456 of CM021108.1, forward strand.
AAGATGGCTTTCGTCCACTGCTGCTAAAAATATTATTAGTAAAATGAATTCTATAATAAAATCTGGAGTTAGTGTTGAGATGTATCTCTCTCCTTAGATGTTCAAATATTTAAAGAAGTTTTGTTTGCTGAGGTGGTGAGGACATTTATTTCTCCCCTCAAAAATATTGTATTCATATTTTGAGATCCAAATATCTAGATGGTGCTCATCCTTTTATGTTCGCTAAATAACTTTAATTTTTTATTTAGACTCAACCGACAAATTTTTGGGTGTGGTTTTGACAACTTATATTGGAGCCGTTTTTTTGCCCTTTTTGCCACTTAACCTTGCTGTGGTCTTGGCAGCTCCTCCCTTTCCATTCAAGCTCTGAACTCTGAAGTGGTTTAAAGGGGGAATGTTTGAGGTGTTGTTTGTAAATTCCTTCCGTTGTTTTTGCAAGTATACACAAGAGATTTTTTTGCAGATTTATACTTCGATTTTAAAACATTACCTTGATTTTCTTTTTCCTTTGAGCATCGTTATTACTGTCTTTTGGTTTTCTTGTCTTCTATGTTGGGCACAACTTTGACAACTTTCACGAGAATGAAGTAAATGTGAAAATTCTATTGCAATTACTGATTATTAATCTCCTATCTATAAAGATTATTTGACTGCCGAAAATTAATTCACAACAAATACTGAAAAATAATACAACTGCAACTTCACAAATAAAACTCACAGGAATAGAAAACATGCAAAATAATAAACACAATATTTTTGGACAAATTGTCCCTGGAAAAACCCCAGAGGGAAAACCAGTACTGTAGATGAGGAATTATATTAATCTTTAGCAAATCAAGAGATACAAAAGAAACTACTTGCCTCTTACTGACAAAGCTCCAGCAATATTTTTCTCTGAAAATTCTTCCCTCAATTTCTCCTACTGAAATTCCACCGTTGCTGCCTCCAACGCTATTACTGCGCCCTTGCTATTACTGCAAGACTATTTGCTATCACTGCAAATTTATTTTCTATCACTACAAATGCTTCTCCAACTTGTGTGTTCTTCAAATGCCCAAAGACCCCCTTTTAAAGTATTCTCATTAGAAAACCAATGGCCATGATTTAATCTCAATCAATGGCTAAGATTAATTAGACTCTAACAAACCCTAACTAACTGGTTTCTAGAAGTCTCTAGAGGAATCAATTATTTAATTAAATAATTAAATATCTGGACCTAACTAACTTCTATCTAGAAGTCTCAAGAATTAAATACTAATTCTTGGAACTGGAGAATAACAACTGTCTGAGCTACAATATTAAATTAACACTCCCTCTTAGTGAGGAAGGTGTTCTGCATAACACCCAACATATCTCTGAAGAAGATGAATTTCGCCTTCCCCAATGCCTTTGTCATAATGTCTGCTACCTGCTGATCTGTAGGTATATATTGTAGCTGAATAATCCCCCATTGTACACAATCCTTGATGAAATGATACCTGATGTCTATATGCTTAGACCTATCATGAAACACCGGATTCTCAAACAACCTGATGCAACTCTGATTGTCACAGTGTATCACTATAGTCTCAACCCTCTGACCTAACAAGGCTACCAACAACTTCCGAAGCCATATTGCCTCACATGTCGTCATGCTAGCTGCTATGTATTCTGCCTCTGCAGAACTCAGACCCACAAACTTTTGCTTCTTGTTGTACCAAGAGACAACTCTTGATCCCAAGCTAAAGCAACACCCTGAAGTGCTTTTCCTGTCCGTTGTACTACCTACCCAATTTGCATCAGTATAACCTATCAACCTAATACCATCACCTCGAGTATATATGATCCCATACTCGATTGTACCACGCAAATACCACAACACATGCTTTGCTACTGTCCAATGCACTCTCTTTGGCTCAACCATGAACTGACTAAGAGAATTTACTGCAAAGAAAATATTCGGTCTGGTGTTGACCAAATACATGAGAGACCCAATCAACTGCCTATATAAGGTGGGGTCTACATCCTTCTCCTTGGATGAGTCTACCTTCTTCCAATTCATGATCATAGGAGTAGACATGGCTCTGCAATCCTCCATCTCGAACCTCCTCAAGATTTCAATGTAGTATTTCCCTTGTCCAAGGAAAATCTCACCATCTGTCTGCCATACCTCCATGCCTAGAAAGTAGTGCATAAGCCCCAAATCCTTCATCTTGAACTCTGCTGCAAGGTCCCTCTTGCACTCCTCTATGAGCCCCAGTGAACCTGTGAAAAACAAGTCATCCACATATAGAACAAGAATGAGAATCTCACCCCCAACTACCAAGTAGTAGAGATTAGCATCCGCCTCACTCTTCACAAAGCCCAATCTCTACAAGTATTCATCAATGCACTCATACCATGCCTTGGGAGCCTACTTGAGTCTGTACAAAGCTCTCTTCAATCTGCACACGTGGGTTTCACTGTTGTGTGCTACAAAGCCCTCTAGTTGTTCTATGTATACTTCCTCTTTCAATTCACCATTAAGAAACGTTGTCTTGACATCCATTTGATGGATTTGCCATCCCATCTGTGTTGTAAGAGAGATCACAACTCGTATAGAAGTATACCTGGCCACTAGAGTGAACGTCTCCTCATAGTCTATTCCCTCCTTCTGAGAGAAACCCTTAGCCACAAACCTTGCCTTGTATTTCTCGATACTACCATCTGCACCGTGCTTGATCTTAAAGATCCAGTGAGATCCAACCACTGCCCTATCTGTCGGTCTAGGCACAACCTCCCACACATCATTCTGCACTACTGAGGTATATTCCTCAACCATCGCATCTCGCCACACCTGCTGTTGTACGACCTCCTGATAACTGGAAGGCTCACTATCTACCAACTGACTAACTAAATCCATATAGTCATTATACTTGGCTGGTTGTCTCCGCTGCCTACTACTCATCCTAGGAGCTCCCACAAACTCTTGAGTATCCTGTTGGTTACTACTACCAACTGTAAATGATGAAATATCAACCCCCATGTGTTCCTGATGCATCTCTTGGATCTGCTGCATCTATTGCTCCATACTCTGTGAATATCTTAGCACCTAAGCCTATGCTTGTACTAGTCACTGTACTCGAGCTTCGTTGTCCCTGATCTGATTGCTCAATCCTTGGAGCTTTTGTTGGCTGCTCACTCTGATCATCTGCTGGCAAATCTCTGGACCTTCTAAATGCCTTGTCCTCCATGAACTTGACATCACACCTAACTATAATCCTCCTGGCCCCTAGAATAAAGATTCGATATGCCTTTGAGGTCTCATTGTACCCCACAAAGTACCCTCTCTCTGTAGTCTAATCTAACTTGGAATGTGTAGCCCCTGGAATGTGACAATATGCCAAACTCCCAAATATCCTAAAGTGGCTAACATTTGGCTTCTTCTCTGAGAATGCCACCTTTGGTGTCATCTTGCCCAATACCTTATGTGGAACCTTGTTCTGTATGTATACTGTTGTACTGCATGCCTCTGCCCATAAGTAACGTGGAAAATCCTAGTCATACAACATAGCCCTTGCCACCTCCGATATAGACCGATTCTTCCTTTCAGCAACCCCATTTTGTTGTGGGTTGTAAGGAACAATCCACTCTCTCTTGATTCCTTCCCTGGTACAAAACTCCTGGAACTCTTTCCCTTTGTACTCACCTCCATTATCTAACCAAAGAACCTTTATCAACCTGCCTATCGAATTCTCCACAAGAACTTTGAACTCTTGGAAATGACTGAAAACCTCATCCTTGGTCTTCAAGAAGTATATCCAGGTCTTCCTGGAGAAATCATCAATAAAAATAACAAAGTACTCGTATCCTCTGAGAGATTTCATCGACATCGGTCCACATATATCTGAATGTACTAGATCAAGAACACCCTTGGATCTGGTGTCACTCCTTGGAAAATGTGTTTTCACAAACTTCCCCAACACACATCCCTTACATACATCATCATGCTTTGTGCTCACCTCTGAAACACCTATCACTGTCTCACGAAGAAATTTAAGTGCTCCATGATGTATATGGCCCATCCTCCTATGCCATAGCTCTCCTTGATCTCTAGAATTTTTGCTTCTCATCAATGCCTTATGAGTATCAAATTGCAACCTGTAAAGTCGGTCGCTCGTAACTCCAATAGTTATGGGTGATTTCCAATCCTTGTGCTTGATTAACACATTTGCCCCTCTAAAGAGTACATTGTAGCCTTTATCCTGAAGAACAGATACAGAAATCAGATTCATACCCAAACCTGGCACATGCAACACATCATGAATGGAAATCGGCTTGCCATTCTCCCTCTGAAATAGAACAACCCCTTTTCCAATTGGATTTAGTTTGGACATGTTCCCCATAGAGATCTGGATTCTGATGTCCTCCTCCTTATAATTGGAGAAGTATTCTCTAACTCCTGTCATATGAAATGACACCCCACTGTCTATATACCAAACACCTTGTGAGGTTGAGCTAACCATGAAAAACTATGAGTGCAAACTCATCTTCCATTCTGCTAAAGAGCTCATCTGCACTTGCTGAAACTACCGTCTGCTTCTTGCCTTTCTTCCTTTGTGGGAAATTGCTGACATAGTGGCCAAAATCGTGACAACCATAACACTTGACTTTAGACAAGTCCTTCTTCTCACCTTTAGGATTTGATCCTTTGCTAGACCCCTTCTTGGTTATCCCTTTTCCTGCTAGGGCAACATTTTCCTGTTCTGCCTCACTTTTTTGACTCTTACTGCTGGCACCACTGACAAGGCTTAGTCTAAGCTCCTCCTAGGTGAAGTCACTCCATAGTCGATCCCAACTCGGTAAGGTGCATTGTCCATTAATAAATTGAACAAAAACATCCCACTGCTTAGTATACCCATTAAGGGCTATCCGTACTAGCTCGTCATCATCTGGTTTATCTCCAACAGCTGCCAACTCATCCTTGACAAGTCTAAGTCTGGTGAGGTAACTTGTAACATCTTCTCCCTTTTTCATCCTGGTATTCCTCAGCTTTTCTCTGAGAATCAACTTCATGTTAGTGGTAGCATTCTAGTACAGATTCAAAACGGCGTCCCACATTTTCTTCGTTGTATCCAACTTTGTGATATGCAAAACAATATGATTCTTAACACCGTCAAGAATCAACCTCCTCGCCATGGCATCTTCCTTCTTATATGATAAGAGTTGTGTTGGATCTGTAGGTATAGCTACAACATCGGTCACATATTCCTTGATACCATTCTCTTCCAGCAATAAATTTTTTTTGGCTTTCCAGACACCAAAATTTGAGGCTCCATCCAATCTATCCTGATCTCTTAAACCTACTGAGGCCATCTCAAACAAAAATAATAATACTGAAGAGGTAGAACTGGGTTTTATAAACCCTCTATTTTTCTTTTCTTCCTGTGCTTGCACTGAGCTCTTTCTGCCCTTAGATCTACTTTGATACCATGTGAAAATTCTATTGCAATTACTGATTATTAATCTCCTATCTATAAAGATTATTTGACTGCCAAAAATTAATTCACAACAAATACTGAAAAATAATACAACTGCAACTTCACAAATAAAACTCACAGGAATAGAAAACATGCAAAATAATAAACACAATATTTTTGGACAAATCGTCCCTGGAAAACCCCCGGAGGGAAAACCAGTACTGCAAATGAGGAATTATATTAATCTTCAGAAAATCAAGAGATACAAAAGAAACTGCTTGCCTCTTACTAACAAAACTCCGATAATATTCTTCTCCGAAAATTCTTCCCTCAATTTCTCCTGCTGAAATTCCACTGCTGCTGCCTCCAACGCTATCACTGTGCCCTTGCTATCACTACAAGACTATTTGCTATCACTACAAATTTATTTGCTATCACTACAAATGCTTCTCCAACTTGTGTGTTCTCCAAATGCCCAAATACCCCCTTTTAAACTATTTTCATTGGAAAACCAATGGCCATGATTTAATCTCAATCAATGGCTAAGATTAATTAGACTCTAACAAACCCTAACTAACTGGTTTCTAGAAGTCTCTAGAGGAATCAATTATTTAATTAAATAATTAAATATCTGGACCTAACTAACTTCTATCTAGAAGTCTCAAGAATTAAATACTAATTCTTGGAATTGGAGAATAACAACTGTCTAAACTACAATATTAAATTAACAGTAAATTCCTTCCACTTTGATCTAAAAACGTCGATTTGGGTTATTTATATTTTTAGCTGGCGTGGAGATTTTCAGGTTTTGCCTTCTGGAGTTGGCAAGGAATGTCTTCAGGCATTATCCTTATGCAGCCCATATCTCCCTTAACATGGTTGTTGCTTCTTTTAACTTCCAGATCTTGGCATTTTTAGCTGTTAGATGGTTTTCTTCCTAGCAAATTTCCCATCTTCTTTTGATTCATGATTCTTGCATTGGGATTTCCTGTTTTACAGGCGATGCACCAGGCAAATTACATTTGCTTCTATTGTAGCACCAGTTGTTCTCTTCCTTTTTACACGTGATTCTCGCCATGTATTGATTTTTAAGGCACCGACTTCTTATGTTGTATTGTACTACGATCTCTAGGCCTTTTTTGATTAATAAAAGCTTTAATTTTAAAAATTTAGAAAGAAACCTCAATTTTTGTTTTTGCTTTTCCTATTTTTCAGCGATCAGGAAAAAATTCATGTTGTCGCGTCCGCTGTCGTCAACGAGACGCAAAAGAGAAACATTCCTTTTCAAGTTGCGAAATATGAGGTGGGACTTGATAAGCTTGTGAATGATTTCTACTGCTATTGCGGGAGAAATGGGGAGATGAGAGATAAAATAATTGACATCTATGGAATGGGCGGGTCTGGCAAGACTACTCTCGCCAAATATTTGTTCAATCGCAAACATTTTGAATTCAGTGAATCGACTAGTTTGTTTGATGTGCGGGAAAACCATGTCAAAGGTCAACTGACTTTTCTACAAAGTGAGCTTGTCAAAGATTTGTTTCATTTGGAAGGAAAAAAATTCTCTAGTATAGAAGATGGAATCACCGTTATTAATGATAACCTTCAAAGGAGCAGCCAATTAAGTTTCCTTATAGTTATAGACAATGTTGATCACCAAATGCAGTTAGATGCCCTATTACCCATTCATGCCCTCAATTCCAATAGTTTAGTCATTGTCACAACCCGTGACGAAAGGCTTCTTATACAGGTCGAAATCAGAGTCCGTTATAAGATGAAAGAAATGAATTCAGAGCATAGCAGAGAGCTCTTCTGCTGGCATGTGTTTCATAGACGATCTTGTAAAAGTGGATTTGAAAGTTTGGTAAACCGCTTTGTCGAAGCGTGTGGAGGTTTACCTCTTGCTCTTCAAGTAATAGGTGGGCATGTTTATGGCAGTGACAAAAGTTATTGGAGGTCACAATTAGATGAGGTTAAGGCAAGACAAGGCAAAGACATAAAAGATAGGCTTAAAATAAGCTATTATGCTCTGGAAGAGGATCAAAAACAGATCTTTATGGATATAGCATGCTTTTTCATAGGGAAAGATGTGAGCAGGGCCATAAGCATATGGAAGGCTTCAAGGTGGAGAGCCCAATATGCACTTCAGACACTCAAGGACAAGTGCCTTGTTGAAGTGCAATTTTGTTTTTATAAGATGGATCCTGACATCACATACCTTTATGAGCCACTATTTACTTTGAGAATGCATGACCATCTCCGCCACTTGGGGAGAGAAATGGCAGAAATGAACCATCCTCATCGGTTGTGGCGTCCTATAGATATTGTATATGTTTTTTGCGGCTTTAAATTCATGGTCCTATTTGCAAATGGTTTATTTTCTATAAGTTGTTAAAAAATTTACGCGTAACATTAGAATGAACATTTTCTAACTCCTAAGAAATTTGAATTCAGAGTGGGATGCGCAAAATCAAGGGATTCCAAGACATCCTCATGTAGGGTCCGAAGGAAATGGTTTCAGAAGTTCCACTCTTGTTAACGACCTTGAAAGTGACTTTCATATGACATGTTTTCTAGAGAATTCAAATATGTCTACTTATTTACAATGGCTTGAACTTCACTGTATTAGAGATCAATCGTTTATTCCTGAATGTATTCCTCTACAAAATTTGCGAACTTTAAGTCTTGAAGGAGTATCACTTGCGATATTGTGGCAAAGGGATGACTAGGTAATATGTTTTTTCTTGGTCAAAAAATAAATTATGGTAGATCGTCAGAAAACAGTTCGTTCTCGTACGATTTTTATTTTTGAAAAATAAAATTTTGATACAAAGTGATTGTAATTTACAGGTTCCACTCAAATTGAAAGAGCTACGTTGTTGCTTTGAGGGTCATTATTTTCCAGGCTTCACTCAACATATGTTTATGAGAGATTTAAAAGGACTGGTGAGTTCATTTGGAATGTTAAAAACTCTGGAAAGTTTGCACCTAGAATTTGGATCTGAAATCTTAAAATGGGATATTGAATGGAATTGCTTGCTAAAATTTGTAAGAGAATTCACCAATCTGAAAACTTTAGAGTTGGCATCCTTTAAAATAGAAGGGGGATTTTCTTTAAGCAACAGGGGAGAGACAACTGGTTATCATTTTTGTATGAGAAGCCTTGAAGCCGTAACTCTGTGTGGTGCATTCAAAACAAGGAAGGTCTCAATTGGTGGATAGTTGTGTCCAACCCTCAATTCTCTTAAGCTTTATTCTATGATGGATCTAATTGAAGTGGATTTAACAGGGGTAACCACACTGGAATGTCTGGTGTTGTTGAAATGTGGAGAGTTGAGAAAAGTATCGGGCAATGATCTGCTAAATCTTGAAATCTTCCGCATAAAATTATGTCAGAATATGAAACAGTTGCCAAATTTTGGGGGTAACACTTGTATCAAGAAGATCTATATTAGCCGTTGTTGGAAACTGTAGGATATATCAGCTATTGATAGATTAAAATGGTTGGAGAGGATCTGGATTGCATATTGTCCAAAGCTGGAAAATATAAATGGTATTGAACAATTGAAGGGATTGAAGAGAATCTAGATTGAAGAATGTACAAAGCTGCAAGGTGTAAGTTGTTTAAAAGAATTGAAGGGGTTGAAGAGAATCTTCATTGGGGGTTGTCCAAGGCTGCAAAATATAGAAGGCATTGAATTTCTAATATGCCTGGAGAGCATTATCATTACTACATGTCTGAAACTGTTGAATATAAGGGGTATTGAAGAATTGAAAGAACTGAAGGAGATGATTATTGGAGATAGTCCAATAATAAGTTGCGTTGAATAGTTGTAGGTATTAAACGTAAACGTGTTTATTTTATCATTAGTTAGTCCATTATTTCCTTTTAATTTAGTTGCTTTGTTGTGATTTTTTCTAGTTTTTGGAACGGTTTCATCTGAATAACATATTTCTAAACGTTCTATGTTCGATTTTTCATATATACTGTTGAAAATAATTTAGCAAGAGCAATGTGATTTCAGAGATTGTCTTGGGAGCTTTCAATTCTATGAAGGTAATAACAGAGATAATAAGACATACACACCAAAAAAAAATATAATCACAAAACAACCATTCAAAACATTTGCTACTTCAGAGCAATATATTTAAGTTTAACTTATGTCGCTTCTTTTTAAAAAATACAAAAACAAGCTAATTTATAAAAGTTTTCAGCCAAGACAAAAATTTAATACAATCTTAAATGACATAAGAATTCCAGCAAATATATGTCCTAAACATGGTCAAATTGAATTAAATATTGTCCTAGTGATATTAAAAATAGTCCAATCAAAAACGTCCTTTCATGCCAACGAGGAGCCCACTAACTGTCGCTAGGAAAAAGTCCACGAAAGTCAACCACCACGCTACTGTAGATGAGAGAGAAGGCAGGCACGGTATCACGGTGGATACCATGCTACCATGAGGGGTGACAAGATAGGTCGTGGTAGCCGTGGTAACCGCGCTACCACGGTGTAGGAAACGATGACTCACAGTATGGCGGTAGTTACCGCGCTACTGTAGAGAGGGAGATGAAGGCTCGCGGTATGGCAGTAGTCACCGCGCTACCATGAGTGCTTGAACATGAGGCCGTGATATCGCAGTAACACCGCGCAACTGCAGACAGTGAGCTTAGAGGCCGCGGTATTGCAGTGGACACCGCGTTATTGCGAGTAGGTGTTGAAGTTGACGCGGTATGGCGGTAAGAGTTGGAGAATACTGTTGGGGTTGACTGAACCGTTTACGTGTGAGTTGGGCGAATTTCCAACATTCTAGTGGGGAGATCGGCCATGTCAAATTTAAATGTAGATAAAATTGGCGACAAATTGTCTATGGCGGATGGTTTCTATGAAATAGATTGTAATGGAAATAGTTTTGTGAGTAGGAAACAAGTAGAGGAGATGATCCAGTCATTTGCTAAAACCCAACATTTTCCCAGTAAATTCATCTTTTGTGCTATGCTTGATGGGTTACCTTGCATAGGGAGCGCCATTTGTAATGGGACCAAAATTAAAATCGAGCATCCTTGCCTAAGACCTATATATTTCTCGTGTTGAGGGACAAAGGATATATATCTACGTGGTTAATGAAGAAAGGCTCTCAAAATATGACTCCTGGATGCCATCAAGCCATATGTGGTTATGATTGTAATATAAAGAAGGTGATTTTAATGGGAGTGAAGAAAGGTGAGGAAAGGAAAACCCTCGACATATTGCAAACCTTATTTGCTCAACTATGTGTTGGCCAAAGGGAAGATAATGAAGATGCTGATGACAAGGATGATGACAACCTCCATGAGTATCATGATAAGGTCAATGGATGGTATGGTTTTCACTGCCATGATAGTTATCGAAACTTTCAGAACGAGCATGTTGATTATGATGATTTGTCTAACTATGTTGACGAGAATGAAGAATATGATAGTCGTGATGATGATTATAATGATAATGTAAATGAGCTTTACTTTTAATTGAAAATTCTATTGTTGCAAATGAGATCATGGATATTTTATAAAGAATATACATTTTTAAAATTGAAGGGGGCCTTGTATGGGAAATGATTTCATTTATTGATTAATTTTATATGTTTAAAAAATAGTATTAATATACTCAATTATGCTAGTTGTTATTATAATCATTTAATTTTTTTAAAATAATAAGATTTTATAATTTCAAAATTTTAATATTGATAATTTTTGAAAGTATATAAATAAATTATTATTTGTATTTTATTTTATTAGTGAAAATAATTTGAAGGATAAGTTAAACTAGTAAAATTAAAAGATATGGGGATAAGTGATGTAAACTCTTAGAAAGTTTGTAGTTAGAGACAATTTTTTTTTTTTTTTTTTTAAACTCATAAAAGAGCTCAATAAAATTTAGCAAGGCTATCAAGCTAACTCTCAACTTTGCGGAACCAATCAAAATCCTATAAATATTGGTCCAATGGATTAAAAATTTACTTTTCCACCTACTTTGGAAAACATACACAATATGTTTCATGTGGATTTTAAAGTAGCATGTAGTATATTTAAATCATATGCTTGATTGGAATTCCTTATAAGGCTAAAATATGTGAATTATAGTCATAGAACTATTAAAAATACATGAGTATTGATGATTGTAGGTTCAAAACCATATCCTCTAGTAATGTAAAATCTAATAGGCCCAATATTCTCAAGAGAGTATAGACTTGGGAAGATTGTTGAGAAATGAGGTAGAATACTACAATGAAAACTCAAACAAACAATACAAAAATTGATTTACCCATTAAAGTAGAATGTGACTAACAATTGATTAGACAAGGAGAAGAATGTAGTAGAAAATTAAAAGAAAACAATAAATATGGAACACAACAATAGAATTATTACATGGATAAACCCTTTTGAGAAAAAATTCCACCACCAAAGGTGTTCTTGAACTTGTATTAACAAATCCATCGAATTGCTTAGATTTTATATATTTCAATAACATAACATTATTTCAATTGCAAGACATGATAAGACCTTTATCTTACCTCTCTAATTTAGAGACCAAAGATGAGAAAAACCACAAATGGATTCCCAAACCAAGTGACACCAAAACTATGATCTAAGCTACCAACTCATGTCCTTGTAATGCACTTACTTAAGCACTCAATATTGATATCCACTCACCCATGCATCTTTGAATTCATCACTCTAGTAGGCACAAATACCTAGGTTTAATAACAAAATCCTCCTCTTCACAATGTAAATCTCAATTTTTTACACAAAGGAGAGATACTTGATAATCTTTTGATAATGATGACTACAACTCTTATAAATGTCATTACAACAATATTTTTAATTCTTGAGAGAATAATGATAAAATATTATCTCTTGAAACACCTTAGAGATTTCTAAGTACCCATTCCAAGAGCATTATAGACACATACAATATGCATAATATTATAAGGTTAATATCACCTAATCCTATTATTCTCTTGCTTGATATTGTGTATCATAATAACATAAATAAAAAAATATAAAATAAATCAAGTACAAGATGAGGTAAGGCCCATAACCTCCCTAGTCTAATATAAATTATCTATGCTCAATAGTTCAAGGGAATCTGACACATTATTAATAGTATCCACTTAAGAAATCACAACCTTACCATTATTTATCATTTTGTAATGAAAGGAAAAATAAATGAGCAATGGAAAGTACTAACTAATGAACATTGTTTGAAGGAAAGAGATTAGCAAGAAATAGAGAAGCCAAACTGAGAACCACCAAAATGCAAATGAGACACAAGAATTTGATAAGGGGAAAAAATAAGAAAAACCCCCAATATTATGAATGGAGGCAAAATGCCTAAGAATGATACAAAGAGAGAGAGAGAGAGAGAGAGAGAGAGAGAGAGAGAGAGAGAACACTTCAACCTTAAGCTTTCTTGCTTGAATATGAAGAATGAGAGGAGAGGTACCTCAATAAATAGAGGTGAGAAGATGAGTTAGAATGTAACTCCCAACTCAATGAATGTCACCATTCATCTATGTGTGTGCAATGTGTCAAGAACCTCTTAAGGAGGTGGCTACAAATTTTCATTAATAAAGGCATTAAAAATAAAACGAGTCATCCTCACACATGTGTGAGAAAATAAAAAGACAAAAGACTTGTAGGGATTCCTTTGGAATTGATGTAGGATCATTTAGGGGTACTAGCAATCTTGCATCACCAAAAATATTTTTATTTTATTTTTTCATTTTCAATAAGGGCCTAGGTGTTAGAAAATAATATTTTTTATTTGCAACATTGTAAATTCCCACAAAAAATAATATTTTTCATTTGCAACATTGTAAATTCCCACAGGGTGAAAATGTAATTTAAATTTGATGGGAAAATATCCTTCGGTAACTCAGTAATTGTAATTTGTAAAGGGATAAGTCTTTGGGAATCCCACCTTTGGAGGAGGTCAAAAGAGGTCATAAATGTATGTACATGTGTCAAATTTTGTCATAAAGTGGGCTGCCAAAGGAGTATTGCATGTTGTTTATGTCTTTGCATGCAACCACCATTATGACAAGTTGTAAGGAATTTGTAAGAGGTGTAAGTTGTCATAGCATCTCAAACTTGGTTAGTCAAGAGTTTAGGCACCCAAGAGAGGCTGGCATGCATGTTGCCATATGTCTTATGCAATATTTTCAAAAATCACAAGGAGGGGCATACCTTCTTCAAGGAGGTTTTGTTGATGGTTTTGGTAAAACCATGGTTTGTTTTCTCCTTCCTTATTCTCTATTTAGTCATGCCTTTGCATTGGGAGAAGGGGGGCTTGGAGAAGTGAAGTTTGCATACTCAGATACTACTGGAATTGCACCAGATTGTTGAAGACAAGTTTGTTCAGGTGTTGCATATAGGATTGAAGAGGAGCCCATGAGCTACAATATTTTTTAATCTTTTGCATGTTTGAAGATAATAAAGGTTACAAATTTTCTCTTCCTATTTATGTTCTTGTTATGTATTTTCAGAATTCATATGTTATGTTTGTGAGGTTTTATAATCAGATTTGAAAGGGAGAGTCTCCCATTTCATCAAGAATATTCCTACTGAGTTAATAAATAATTACATTTAAAGAATCACCTTTACCAAGTAAAGATTAATCTTCTAACATCCCCCCTTAAGCTTTACTTGTGGAGGTTACATCAAATCCTTCAATGGGTTGTAATCCAATATTTTTACAATGAAAGAGAAATTTGCCTTTACAATATAAAGCTTTGGTGAGAATATCTGTCACTTGATCTTCACCTTTACAATACAAAAGATAAATTTTCTTGTCTTCAATTTGCTCTCTAATGAAGTGATGTTGAAGAGTAATGTGCTTGGTCCCTGCATGAAAAATTGGATTCTTTTCCAAAGCAATAAAACTTTAATTATCACAATACAAAGGAGTAGGATCCTCTTGAGGTAGAGCCAAGTCCTCAAGTAATCTTCTTAACCATATCAACCATTAATTTAGTTCCTAATTCACAAGGAGTAGAAACACACTTTGCATTATTCATTTTAAATCTATCTAAGAGATCTTGAGCATATTTATGTTGAGAAAGAAAAATAATTCTAGGTGTTTTCCAAATTTGCATACCCAAAAAATAATGTAATAGGCCTAAATTAGTCATTTGAAATTGTTGATTGAGTTGATACTTAACATCACTAATCAAATTGTTAGAACTAGAAGTGATAATTAAATCATCAACACAAAAAATAATAATCACAATATCATTTTCACTATGCTTAATATATAAATTTGGATAATTTTTACTTCTAATAAAATCTTGATATAGAAAGAAAGCATTAATCTTAGAATACCATTCTCTAGGAGATTATTTTAAACCATAGATTGATTTCTTCAATTTGCAAACAAGATTTTCATTAACTTCCTTAATGAAACCCAAAGGTTGAGACATAAATTTATTCATGTAAATCACCTTTTAAAGATTCACTTTTAACATCCATTTGATGAATAGGCCAATGCATATGAGAAGCTAAATAAAGAATTAATTCAATAGTTGGAATTTTAGCTACTAGAGAAAATGTTTCATTATGATCTAAACCTTCAACTTGAGAGAAGCCCGTAGCAACTAATCTAGCTTTAATATAGCTTTAAACTTGCTAACTTCATTATTTGCATCAACCTTAGTTTTATACAACAATTTTCATGAAACAAGATTCTTACCATGAGGTAAGGGAACTAAATCCCAAGTATTATTAGCAATTAAAATATCATATTCTTCTTGCATAGATTTTTTCCAATGAGGTTGATCTTTAGCTTGTTCATAAGTTTGAGGATCATTTGAATGCATAATGTTAGACATCAAAGCATAATTACAATAATTTTCCTTTCTAGCTTTAGATTGATTCATTATAGCTAAAATATCCTCACTTTCTTGCATGAAATTTTTAAATCATTTAGGCTTTTTTTAGATGTAGGAGTATCATCACTAGAAGAAGAAACATGAGGAGAACTTTCAAAATTTTCATCATCACTGTCACTATGAGTAAGAGATACATTAGGAGGGTTAAGAGAAGATTCAACTTGAGGATTATCATCCACAACAATTTTTATTTTGAGAAGATTCAATATCATGCACTTTAGAACAATCATGAACACCATTTTCAGTAATGCATACATCTCTAGCAACTTTAACTTTGTTAGCAAGAGGATTATAAACTCTATAAGCTTTAGAATGTTCATCATAACCACCAAAAATATGATAAGAAGGTTTAGGATCTAGTTTTTTCCTCTTTTCTTTAGGTTTGTGAACATAAGCAATTGAACCAGAAATTCTTAAATGCTTAAGATTGGGCTTCCTACCAGACCAAGATTCTTCAAGAGTTATATCCTTTAAAGCTTTACTAGGAGCCCTATTAATAATGTAAGTGGCACAAAACATAGCTTCTGCCCAAAATTTGTAAGACATATTTTTAGCATGTAACATATATCTAGCCATTTCAACAATAGTTCCATTCTTCCTTTCCACTACACCATTTTTTTGAGGTGTATATGGAATAGTTAGCTTATTATCAATACCAAATTATTTCAAATAACTATTAAAAGCATTGTTCACATATTCTTTACCATTATCAGTTCTAAGAATTTTAAGTTTAAAACTAGATTACCTTTCAACAAATTTATGAAATTCAAAAAATATATCAAGAACTTGATCCTTAATATGAAGAAAATAGATGCAAGTTCTTCTAGAAAAGTTATCAACAAAAGTAAGCGCATACCTTGATCCTTGGATGGAGTTATTCTCCATGGGTCCCAAAAGGTCACTATGAACTAGGTGCAACTTATGAGTTGCCCTCCATGATTGACCACGTGGAAAGGGATCCCTATGCATCTTACCACTCATGCATCCTATGCATACAGTTTTAGAAGGAACAATACTAGGCAATCCATCTACCATATTAAGCTTTTGCATTAAAGCAATATTGTTAGCATTTATATGACCAGGTCTTTCATGCCAAACATTGAAATCAATGGTAGATATTAAAAGAGCATCTAGATTGAGAAAACTCATAAAATTTGAAAAAATTATCATTGCCTAATTTAATATTAGCAATGACCTTGTTTTGTTTCGGGTCAATAACATAGCACATATCTTTGTAAAATTTAATTTTATAATCTTGACAAAGCTTAGCAACTGAAAGGAAGTTAGTCTTTAATTTAGGAACATATAAAACATAATGCAATTTACCATTAGGAACATTCACATCTCCAATTGCTTCTACTTTAAAAGTATGATTATTAGCAAGTTGAAGAGGAACATTAGATATATCAGGTTGCATAGACTCAAAGGCTTCTTTATGTGAAGTAACATGTTGAGATGCACCTAAATCAATAACCCATTCAAGAGGTTGAGAAACATTAAAAGTACAAGTAAAAGCACGTCTATATTGATTTTCATTGTTATGAAAATTATTATAATTAGGTTTATTTTGTTGTTGATTATTTTGCTTCATAGGCTTTTTCTCATTTTGCTTCTTAAAACAAGTATTTTTCCAATGACCATCCTTATTATAAAAGTGCAATGAGGTCTCTTAGAAGAGTTAGACTTTCTAGGATCATCGCCATTATTATAATGAGGTTTATTATTATAATATTGTAGTTTAGAATGAGACTTAATTTTTTTCTTATGATTAGACAAAAAAACATGTTCATTAGACTTAAGATTTCCAAACTGAATTAACTTAGCTTCTTCTTGTCTTAATAAATTACGAAAAAATATCATAAGCTAATTGAGTAGCTAAAGAAGGAATAGCTAATTGAGCATGAATATTAGTAATACATTGTTGAAATTGCTTAGGAAGATATTTTTTAAGAATAATATGATTTAATCTTTAAGATCTTCTAATTGTAATCCTAAACCTTGCAATTGACTATTTAAAGCATCAAACTTTAATAAAAAATCATCCATAGATTTAAATTTAGAATACTTTATATCTTCAAGTTGGTCTTGAAGTTGAATCTTTCTAGATTCATTT